>OX451738.1:679795359-680432995 GCA_948472305.1 Vicia faba | reverse complement strand
AGGCACCTTTCATCTACCTTGTTCACAAGGATACTAGGTTTTAGGCTTGAGTTGGGGAAACATGATTTAAATTTTATTAGGGGAAAGAGTTTTAATTTTTAATAGGGGAAAAGGTTTGATTTTAATAGGGGAAAGGGTTTAATTTTAATAGGGGAACTCGCTACGATTTTTGATCGTATGCCTATGTATCCTCTTATGAGGAATCAGAGTCCCAATTCGTAGTTCGTATGTGGTTGGTGTTTTTTATGAGTTGTAATCATACTTTAATCACCTCGCAATTTTGGCCGGGAGTAGTGATTGCGGAATTTTGGCTAAATGCCACGGTTAGTCAAAATCTGTTTGAAACCCTTTTGCGAAAACAATTGATTAGCTTAGTTGATTTCGAAAAATAGTTGTTGTTTGTTGAGTGTTTTTTAATCGTGTTAATTGAAAAAAAGAATCTTGATTAATGCATGATTAAAAAATATTTAATGCAAATAATGTAAGAAAATAATATGGCATTTTTGATATAAAAATAATTTAGATGATAATATAATATTTACATATAATATAAAAATCAATAATGATAATTATAATAATAATAATAAGAAATTAAGTAATCATAATAATAATATATAACAATAATAAAAATATTAAAATCTAATAATTATAGAAAATAAGTGATAATATAGAAAAATAATAATTAATTAAGTTGAACCTGGGGGTGTATTTCCCAGCTGTTAAATAAAACAAGGGGGTGCTAAAAACTAATTGAATTAGGCCCAAAATAATTTTGACGGGGGGGGGGGGGGGGGGGGGGGTAGTTTGCTGCGCGTGTTAGTAAAACAGGGGAATGAGGGGTATGAATAATAATGGGCTTAGACCCAGGGCGTTCAGGGGGATTGAGTGTGTACGTGAGGGTACACGCTTATCATGTGACTTGGCCTTACGGCCGTCAGATCATGATCAAATGGAAGATAACAAGGGAGTATGATAGTTAAATATATGTGTGTGCACTGGATTGGATTGAATTATAATGTTTTGTTTTAATTCATTGTTTGTTTTTTTGTTACATCAATCCTCCATCCTTCTCTCTCTCTCCTCTCTTCTCTCTCTCTCTCTCTCTCTCTCTCTCTCTCTCTCTCTCTCTCTCTCTCTCTCTCTCTCTCTCTCTCTCCTCTCTCTCTCTCTCTCTCTCTCTCTCTCTCTCTCTCTCTCCGTCTCTCTCTCTCTCTCATCTCTCTCTCTCTCTCTCTCCTCTCTCTCTCTCTCCTCTCGCGAATAACGCTCTTTCTCTCTTCCTCAAAAAACCCTAGCGCCTTATCCTCACCGCGGTGGCGCAGTCGCCATCAAACCAAAACCCAGCCAACAATCAGAGCAAATAACAAAAAAAATCGAGGAAACTAAATTTGTTTTAAACCCCTTTCAACGCTGTTCTCCCAATATGTCCGAATCGACTTATCCTTATTCTGATTTTCTCTCTCTATGTTTGACAGGTGACAGTGGAGTGATGTTGAAGATGGTGGCGCGGTGGAGGCAGCGACTAGGGTTCCAGATATTGGAACCCCAGTTGCTCTGTTGTTGGTTCATCTTCTGTGTTGTACAAGACCCGCCCTCTCCGTACTTGTTCTTCTTCAAATTTTCTCTTTACCGTGTTTGCATTCACTGTATTCGAAGCCCCCCATTTTATGTATTAGTTTACTATTATAGACTTTAGTATTTAGGGTTTTGTAGAATTGTTGTTATATATTAGCATGAATTAGGTATTGTAATCTCAGTAATTAATTCGGTATTTATTTGTAATTGATTTTTAATGTAATAGAGATTCAATCTGTTTTCTGTTGTACTTACATTGTAAAAAAGATTCGTGGAAAATTTATATTTCAAGATTTGATTTTGTTTAATTTTAGTTTCTGCAACTTTAGTTTAGGATTTAATTTGTATAGTAGTTGTTGGCCACATTAAAACATGCGTAATCTTCGCCTGATTGCCACATTACCTATTTTTCCTCATTTGGGCTTCATGTTATATTTTTTTTTATTTACTGTCCAACTTTTTTACCAAATGACTTTTGGGCCTAACATACTTTTTAGCCCAGCTTGTTATCAAAACCAATAATACTTTTTTCGCTACTGCAAACAATCTTATACGGACTGGGTCATACAGTTCTATTATGGAAAAATTTTTCAATTATTATCAAAACTCTTACTACCTAATAACATATTTAATAATAAAAATAATCAGTTAAGAACTCTTTTAATATTTTGCAAAAATATTTTATAAATAATAGAAGAAGTTTAGTGATAATGTTTTTAAAAAAAATAGAAATGACAAAATGCCAAATGGGCTTAGCTAAAAACTCATTGGGCCTATAATTCTATAACTACACCCCCTCTTTTGATATTTGCCAACAAGAAATGGAAAGGGGCCAACTTGAAATATAATTGGCTTTTGATTCAAATTCCAACTATATCTTTTTACTAACAACAATAATCCATAAATGGGTTTATAATTAAGAGCTTAATAATTATTTCTGAAATAAATTTCCATATTTGAATCGCATGGGCCATTGGTCAACCATGCTTCGTAAATGGGCCTACGGATACACGGGTCTTTCTTATTTAGAAAGTCCCACTGTCCTGAATTAAAATGCACCCCCGGTTGCTTTTGGATTTAAGAATGGACCATCAGATATTACTGAACCATCCCTAATTAAACATTTCTTCTATTTTTGATCTTGAAAATAAAGGTAAGGCAAATTTGGGATGCGATAACTGCCATTATTCAATTATCTTCCAATCGAATAACCGTAAGAATACATGAGTCTTGTGTATTTCGATTGGAAGTTTATTGAATACTTGGAATACCCAAAATTTGTTTGACCAATCATAAGGTTCCACTGATATAGCAACCCTTATGATCTTGAGGAAATAGGCGAAGCTGATGATATATCGCTCACCGGGGTTTGATAACGAGGTAGATGGTCTTGAATTTGAGAAAGATCTCGTGTCTTGGTTTTCTTTTGTTTATTCATCCCTTTTGGAGGGATGAATGAAACAATAATTGGTGATGCATGGCTGCTTGGAGTCTGAGGCCATGGGTTATATTCGTGAATCGCTGCATGACGTCTTTAGGCGATAAGCTAGATTTTGTTTTCTGAGCACCGCTGCATGAAGTCTGAGGCGGATGGTCTGTATTATGAATAAGGAAACACTTTGTTGCACGACGTCTTAGGCAATGGTATTTATTACGGAAACAAGGAACCACACTTCTGCACGATGTCTTAGGCAGTGGGTTAAGTTGAGGAGAGTACATTGAGGCTCAGAGGCAATGTACGAGCTTGGAGACTACATTGAGGCTTAGAGGCAATGTACCTAACTAGGAGAGTACATTAAGGCTTAGAGGCAATGTACCAAGTTTTGCGAATACATTGTGGTTTAGAGGCAATGTACCGAGTTTTAAGAATACATTACGGCTTAGAGGCAATGTATTGAGTTTTGCGAATACATTGCGGCTTAGAGGCAATGTGCCGAGTTTTGAGAATACATTGCAGCTTAGAGGCAATGTACTGAGTTTTGAGAATACATTGCAGCTTAGAGGAAATATATTGAGTTTTGAGAATACATTGCGGCTTAGAGGCAATGTACTGAGTTTTGAGAATATATTACGGCTTAGAGGCAATGTACCGAGTTTTGCAAATACAATTGCGGTTTAGAGGCAATGTACTGAGTTTTGATAATACATTGCGGCTTAGAGGTAATGTACTGAGTTTTGAGAATACATTGCGGCTTAGAGGTAATGTACTGAGTTTTGAGAATACATTATGGCTTAGAGGCAATGTACTGAGTTTTGCAAATACATTGCATCTTAGAGGCAATGTACTGAGTGTTGAGAATACATTGTGGCTTAGAGGCAATGTACTGAGTTTTGTGAATACATTGCGGCTTAGAGGCAATGTACTGAGTTTTGAGAATACATTTTAGCTTAGAGGAAATGTACTGAGTTTTGAGCGTACATTGCAGCTTAGAGGCAATGTACTGAGTTTTGAGAATACATTGCGGCTTAGAGGCAATGTACTGAGTTTTGCGAATACATTGTGGCTTAGAGGCAATGTACTTAGTTTTGAGAATACATTTAGGCTTAGAGGAAATTTACCGAGTTTTGAGAATACATTGCGGCTTAGAGAAAATGCACCGAGTTTTGAGAATACATTGCGGCTTAGAGGAAATATATTGAGTTTTGTGGATACATTGCGGCTTAGAGGCAATGTACTGAGTTTTGAGAATACATTCCGGCTTAGAGGCAACGTACTGAGTTTTGTGAATACATTGTAGCTTAGAGGCAATGTACTGAGTTTTGCGAATACATTGCGGCTTAGAGGCAATGTACTGAGTTTTGAGAATACATTATGACTTAGAGGAAATGTACCAAGTTTTGAGAATACATTGCGGCTTAGAGGCAATGTACTAAGTTTTGAGAATACATTGTGGCTTAGAGGCAATGTACTGAGTTTTATTCATTACTGCATGGAGACTTAGGTGATGGGCTGAATGCGTCACGGCATGGAGACTTAGATAACGGGTTGGATCACAGGAGAAGTGTTTGGTTAATGGACCCTTAGATGATTGAATCGAGGGTTAGGTTGTTCATTTTCTATGTGATACATGCATATGCATGCGTATTGAATATTTGTATGTATGCAAAATGTATAGGGTATGAATGCTTTGGATATGCCAGATATATGTATGAAATGTGTGTAAAATACACGTATGCCTTGAAATGTTATGAAGACTATTTCTGGCATTCTCTCCTTTAAACCATTGGTTTTGAATTACCAACCCATGGCGTTGTATGTTGTATTATCGTGGCATCTTTGAATTTTATTTGAACACGGCGGAAAAGTGTTAGCAAGATTTTGAACATTGATTTTTTGTATTGTAGGAAGCGGCGGGGCATAGGTTTTGTCTTTTGTTTGTATTGTGTTGTATAAGCGTATGTATTTGACATATGTGTAGACCTTTTATGTTGTAAGTGCAAGCATAGGCATGGACATAATGTATTGGGCCGCAGACTTTGTGTTGTAGGCATAGACGTAAGAGTAGATATGTATAGATTTTGTATTGTGAGTGCCAGCATAGGCGTAGACGTAGAAGTGAACATGTATATGGACGTAGACGTGGATTTTCTTTCGATATTTTCCTAACCAAAATGTTTTTTCGATGTTTTGTCAAAAGCTTTTATTTGTTAATTTCCATGAAATGATTTTAATACAATATTCACAAGTAATAGTCGTAGTATTTTGTAAACAAGTCAGAGAAAAGAAAAACGCAATTTGAAAGATGCAAAGAAATTAAATGTTTTGTTGATATGCCTCTGAATAGGCAAGAGTATAAGATGCAATTCCTATAAAGAGGTAATTACAAAAAAATTTAAAACTGTAAATGGCAATGAAAAATGATAATTGTTGTTGTTGTTCCCCAATATCCTTTTAATGGCTCTTATCTCCTTTGTTTCTGAGTCGTATGATTTAGATCTATCTCTCCCTTTGTGGTTCATAGTCGCAGTTTTAGATCACAATCTTTTTGTTCTTTATTTATTTTTGAGTGATCCCTAACTTTTACCTGGATTTCCCTTTCGAGTTTTTAATCTACCGGGATAGTTTTTTGTTATATGCCCCTAATTTTTGCCTGGATCTCCCTTTAGGGTTTTCGATCCACCGGGACGCTCCTTTTTGCCTAAGCCGCCCTTTTAGGGTTCGAGCTTAGCGAGCTTTTTATACATAGTATTTTTTTATTGTGTCCGAGTTTTTCGGATGCGGTAGTTCTTTCCTATCCATTGTTGTAAGGATAAGACCACCTCCGGAGAATGTTGTTTTGACTATGTATGGACCTTTGTAGCTGGGTGTCCATTTACCAAGTGAGTAGAGGCAAGGTAGCAGAATCTTTTGGAGTAATAGACCATGTTGTGGTTCATCTTGTGCAGTACACCATTACTCAGAAAGAATTTCGAAGCTAATTTCCATAGAGTTCGTTTGTCGATGCTGGAGGCATTTTCTGAATGTTCTTGTTTTTCCAGGTATTTCCTAATGTCGTAAAACCAAGGCTAGTGCAGGATCTTGATTGCGATGCGTGGTTCATGGTTTGACCAACGTACTTTGAACATAGCTGACATAGTTTCCAAAGCATCTTCCATTTGATTTTATTCTCGTGGGATGTGGCTGAAAGTGATCTTTGTGAATTCGGAAACCAACTTTAAAACATGATCCCGATATGGAATCAGTTTAAGATGTTTAGTATCCCATTTGCCGTTGAATTGGTATATGACTAGCGCAAAGTCTCCAAATACTTTGAGATGCTTTATTCTCATATAAATGGTAGCTTCCAGTCCTAGTAAACAGGATTTGTACTCGTCATTATTATTGGTGTATTCAAACATAATCTTGTAGTATAGGGCTTGTGATCATTCTTTAGAGAATTCAAAACTGCCCTGTGATACGGTGGGAGAGAACTGACTGTTTTTGGAATGCTGGTTCGCGTTTTGCGTTGGTTTTTGCAAAATGTCGCGGTAAGCAAGAGTCGTCACCGTCTTTTATTTTATCCAACAAGGAAAGGAAAAAAGCACAGAAAAATTCCTTTTTCGAGATGTTTCTCGGGTCCGAGGGGTAGATTATAGAAAGGGAAGGTGTTAGCACCCTTTCTATCCGTGGTTATCCACGGGCTCTTAGGTACTTGCTCAAAGTGTTTTCAAAATTTGCTTTTCTTTGTGATCGTGGGTTTGAAAAGAGTTTTTTGTTTGAAAGGTGTAAGTGCGAAAAGTTTTGTTTTTGTTTTTGGAAAGAGCAAGTACTTAAGAACCATCTACCTACTCGAAAAAGGAATCAATCTGTACTAATATCCTTTAGATAATGCTATCCCACTATTGATGAGTAGGTAGCATCGTCGTTGGAGTTTTAAGGGTCAATTTGATTAAGGGACGTGCGGTCACTAAAGCAATGTTAGGACGCCTTAGCGGTAACCCTAATGTCTTAGATTATTTTTCCGAGGCAACCGTTTCGAGGCAACTATGATCTTTGGACAAGAGGGCGACCTCTAAAACTTCCTATACTCAATGACCACGTTCGAAGGCAACCAAGTGAGGTGTACCCTAAGAGTGCGCATGTGCGAGTGCGTTGTTTTCAGTTAATTTTATCTTTATACATGTTAATGGTTATCTATGTTGATTTTAGGTTTAAACATTTGGTCTTGTCATGCATTCCCTATTATCAAACATCTAACAGTTTATAAGTTGCGGAAATTAAATTGCGGAAATTAAACTAACTATTACAAGGCATCGGGTATTTACATCGCCTAAAGCAACCCTTGAAATTAAAATGCAGAAAGTAAATAAAGCGATAAAAATATTTAAAGTCCTATTAAACTATTACATTCCAGAAACAGATACAATATTGAATAAAATGGAATCGCGTGCGGGAAATTAAATCGGGTGAGTTTTAGGGTTTTGACCCTTTGTTATTTAAAGAAAAGATTTTTGGTTATTTTTGAATTAAGAAAGGAATTAAATTAGGTTAAGCATTAAATTAATAAATAAATTAATTAATTAATGAAAATAATATTTTTGGATTTTTGATATTTAAAATAAATAAAAATAAATTAATCAAAATAAATAAAAAAAACCGAATTGTCTAAGTTAATTTTAATTATTGCAAAAGATATTAAAGTTATTTCCTAATTAACTAAATTAATTAAATTAATTTATTTAACAAAAATGAAATGCTGGAAATTAATTTTAATAATGAAAATGTTTTTTTTTTAATTTTATTAAGAAGAAGTTTTGATTGGTTATTTAAATAGTAACAATAAATAAATAAATAAAAGAAATAATAAAATAAGAGAAAGAGTTTAGGAGGTTATGGGCCTGAAAAAGGAGGTTTTGATAGCAATTTGATGGCCCAATAACATGCAGGCCTGGCTGACTTTCTGGAATTCCATGTGGCACGTTGACTAGAGCATATGGTGGACATCACATCTGGACCACCAGATCTGGCCTGGGGCCATCTGGCAAGCATCTGAGTGAGAGAGTATGATGAACCACGCGCTTGGTTTTGTACTGAATAACTTGAAGAAAAATATTAACAAATGCATGGGGGACCTGGGATTCGAACCCAGGTCCTGTAAGTCATTGGATAACGCCCTTGCCACTACACCACTACGCTTCATTTGTTATAGTATTGGAAACTAATAATAATAAAACAAAAACAAATTAATGGATCAGAAAAAAAATATAAGCGCGCTATATTTGAACCATCCACTAAGAGGGGGACACGTCTTCATCTTCTTTGTTCATCCTGGATATTTACCTGCGGATTTAGATCCGCAGCTAAATTCGTAGATCGTTCCTAAAATTGATTCTAGGCCATGAAAACTCAATCCAAGACCATGGTCATGCTCGTCTTCCTCCACTGATCATGCATATGTCCATCAATGGCATCAATTTTGCCTGTAAATAAAAAACCCAAAAAAACAAACTACCAAAACCCTAGGTTCAGTTACAGGGCTATAGCTCATATAAATGCAATCAAATAATGCAGAAAGCTTGTAAATTGAACAAGGATCATGAATATGCAAAGATTTTGCAAGAAAAACGCAAGAATAAGGATCTACAATTTCAAACGAACAACACTTTTCTGAGACACTTACAGGGCTTTTGTGCGTGTATGGAGATTGGTTTTGAGTTGGCTTCGCTTCAGTGGATGCCCAACAAGTGATTGGTGTTGAGATTTGCCCTTGAAAACGCCTCCAAAGATGATTTCGGTTTCACACTTTTTCACCTTTTTTCAAGTTTGGTTCTTGGTGATTTTGCAGCCTCTAACCCTTGAATTTGTGTCCTTTGCATTGTATATGTATGCTGCATTGTATTAGGTCAACTTTTGGGTCTTGAATCTTTGCACATTGATGTCTTGAGATTTGATTTGATTCACCATTGATAACTTTCCAATTTTGCCAAAAATCCAATCTTTTTGCACATGGAATGTATGATACGAATTATATTCACTTGATGATGATGATTAGGTCCTGAAAATAGAAAAAAATCTCATGTAATCAAGTTTTGTGATTTTATTTGATTTAAATTGATTTAAAATTGAATAATTCAAATAAAAATCAAATAAAATAGAAAAATTGATAATTGGACACAAGGCTGAAGCTAGGACACGTGTGTAGTGTGACAATATCAAATCAAGTGGAAAAGAATGGGCCTATTTGACAAAATTTGAAGTTTTGGGGATAGTTGACTTTTGGCAATTTTGCAAAAATGCCCAACTTCAACAATGCATAATTTCTTCAATTTTGAACTTTTTGAAGTGTTCTTGGACTTTTTAGAAAGCTTGAGATGTCCTATAACCAACCCTTTTGGTATCATCTCATTTTGATATTCCATGCTCAAGTTATAAGCTTTGGCAAAAAAAGATGTTTTTGTTGACTTTCAAAAATGACCTATAATGCCCAAATTTGTAACTTTTTTTGAGTGTATTTTCTGATCTTGGGGTATGAAGATGGATTGTAGGAAATTGCATGCTATTCCAAATGAGCTTTGGATGGGTCATTTCTCATAAAGTATGAGAACGTTATGCTTGGTCAAAGTTGAGTTGACTTTTCCTACAAAACCCTAATTTAGCAACTTTTGAGTCTTGATGAATTTTGAGCAATCCTTGATGAATCATGATCAACCCTTGATCAAATGATGAAATATCCTTCAAAATTAGAATGTTGACAAAAAAATCTTGAAGTTTGACTGTTTATAGGTCACAGTTGACTTTTTCCCTAGCACAGTCGATTTTTGGACCCCTTGAGCAATTGACTGGGCAAACTTCTTCTGTAAGGCTTGAAATTTGACATGGATGATCTTGAGAACATATTAGGAAATTGGGGATCACTTGAGGTCATTTGGATGCAAGGACCTTGATGGAACACAAAACCCTAATTTGAGGTTGACTGCCTTAGGAGATAACTTGATTGTCCAACTCTTGAGCAATCTTGAGACACTTGGAGATTTTTCTTGCAATGTTTTGGGAAATATGGGAGGGAAAATTTTGGGGTACAACAGCTGCCCCTGTTCAATTTTCTTAAACCTGAGGATATAGATTGGCTTTCGGGCCTTTCGGGATCCGAAGGTGGAAGATGATTGAACACTAGAGTGCCCAGAAATTTGCACTCGCGTGAAGCGGTATCCGCATTGTGATGTTGGGAATGGGCTTACAGATGCAATTTGGAGATTGTTGATAGGTGTTCTGAACTTCGGCTGGAATACGAATCAGGGAGATCTTATCATCAATCTGACTGAAACAGAGAAGGTCCTGAATTAACTTTGACTGGATCAGCATCAGAAAAATCTTCGAATCGATTTAACTAGACCAGACAAAAGTCTTGGAATAACTTCAACTGGTATACGAATCAGGGAGATCTTATCGGTGATCTGACTGAACCAGAGGAGGTCTTGGATTAACTTTGAATGGATCGACATCAGAAAAATCTTCCAATCGATTTAACTGGACCAGACAAAAGTCTTGGAATAACTTCAACTGGAATATGAATCAGGGAGATCTTATCGGCGATCTGACTGAACCAGAGGAGGTCTTGGATTAACTTTGACTGGATCGGCATCATAAAAATATTCGAATCGATCTAACTGGACCAAACAAGAGTCTTGGAATAACTTCAACTGGAATACGAATCAGGGAGATCTTATCGGTGATCTGACTGAACCAAAGGAGGTTTTGGATTAACTTTGACTGGATCGGCATCAGAAAAATCTTCGAATCAATTTAACTGGACCAGACAAGAGTCTTGGAATAACTTCAACTGGAATAGGATCAGAGAGATCTTCGCATCGATCTGACTGAACCAGAGGAGGTCTTGGATTAACTTTGACTGGATCGACATCAGAAAAATCTTCGAATCGATTTAACTGGACCAGACAAGAGTCTTGGAATAACTTTAACTGGAATACGAATCAGGGAGATCTTTGCATCGATCTGACTGAACCAGAGAAGATCTTGGATTAACTTTGACTGGATCGACATCATAAAAATATTTGAATCGATTTAACTGGACCAGACAAGAGTCTTGGAATAACTTCAACTGGAATACGAATCATGGAGATCTTATCGGCGATCTGACTGAACCAGAGGAGGTTTTGGATTAACTTTGACTGGATCGGAATCAGAAAAATATTCAAATCGATTTAACTGGACCAGACAAAAGTCTTGGAATAACTTCATCTAGAATACGAATCAGGGAGATCTTCGCGTCGATCTTACTGAACCAGAGGAAGTCTTTGACATAGCTGAGAATTTAACTGCATCTTTCCTGAAAGGTAAAGGTCAGTCATATGCAATGCATGATATGGATCAAGAAATGATGTTCTGAAAATAAATGAGATTGTGTTATATGATGCGTATATGTATGAATCATGATATATGGAAATGTAATGTTTTAACTGGGGAAAATAAATCCCGGATAGCTACTGGAGACAGAGTTGAATTCTTCGTTTCCGCTGGGGATGGTGAACGAAGATGATTGTGAGAATAGACCTGCCGGAGAGGATAACTTTGTTAGGGAATAAAATGATGAGGAGATTACTCTGTGGGGAGGAGATGCTCTGTTGAGGATTCCTCTGATAAATTCCGTCGGGATGAATCATCGTTGCTGGTGATATTGAATCTGTTGAGGATTGAATTCCTGTTTGTGAAAGGAAAGAACTCCACTAGGGATGATATTTCAGTTATGACTTGCTGGGGATAACCCTTTAGACTCTTATGGGGATAATCCTCTGCGCTTTGCTGGGAATGATCCTTTGAACTCGGCTGGGGAGATTTATTTTTGTACTCCGCTGGGGATAAACTTCCAGAGTCTACTGGGGATGATTCTCCCAACTCCGTTGGGGAAGCTTTTTCAGACTGCGCTGGGAAAATTTTAACTTCACTGGGGATATCTTGTATTCTGCCGGGGAACATTTTTATACTCCGCTAGGGAATATTAAGACTGCCGGGGATATCAAGCCTTTTTAGTATTGATGGTAGATCAACTCTGCTTGAGGAGAGCATTACTGATTCGTTCATAGTTGCAAGTCTCACCTGGGGGAGAGCTACCATTACTGCCTCACTCTGCGGGGAGTGAAAGTATCTTAGCCCTATTCTTCAGCTGAATTTACCATCGTACCTGGTGGACAGAGCAACTATACATCTTGGACAATTCTATTGCCCCTGTTTCTGATATTACCAGTAATTCGTCTTTTGTTTCACATGTAAATATTTTTGAGCAGCAATTAATGTCAAATGCATATATCAAAAATGAACATTGGACGTTCTTTGCAAAACAAAACAGATAAAGGAGAAACAGTTTGAAATTTCTTTGAAAATGAATTGTATTGATTTTGAAGTTTGGCCTGTAAATAGGCGGTTTTGTACAAGAGGCTGACGTCCTAGTAAGATAATGCCGCCGAGCAGATAGAATTTACACAAATTATGAAAAACAAAACAGCTATGTGAACAATCCCACTGGGTTCCAACTCTGCTATTGCCTTTATATCCTCGAGCATCTCATCACTTTGCTACTGGTTGAAGGTGAATCAGATTGATTAGTGCCGTTCGAGCTTGATAGTCGATACCTAAGTCTGGAGGCAAGGTGATCCGATGAGACATAGTGTTACGCTTTGATCCCTAATTTTTGCCTGGACCGCTCTTTCGGGTTTTCAGTCCACCGGGATACCCTTTTTTGCCCAAGCCGCCTTTTTAGGTTTTCGACTTGCCGGGTGTACATATTTTTTCATTTTCGTCCCTTATTTTTGCCCGAACCCTTTTGGTTCACCGGGAAGCCCTTATTTTTGCCTAGGCCAGTCAACCTAGAGGGTCTTTGATTATGCGTAGTATCTTTTCACTATGTCTGCATTGACGGGGTGAGGAAGGTCGTCACCATCCATGGTGGTTAGAATCATAGCTCCTCCTGAGAAAATGTTCTTAACCACAAATGGCCCTTCGTAAGTAGGAGTCCATTTCCCCCTGGGATCACCTTGAGGTAAGATAATGCACTTGATTACCAGATCCCCAACTTGATACTCTTGTCGTCTAACTTTCTTGTTAAATGCCTTGATCATCCGTTTTTGATACGTCTGACCATGACAAATAGCAGTAAGTCTCTTTTCGTCGATTAAATTCAACTGATCAAGCCGGGTCTGGATCCAGTCATCTTCACTCAAACCTGCATCCTTCATGATCCGAAGAGAGGGTATCTGAACTTCAATGGGCAAGACTGCCTCCATGCCATATACCAAGGAATAGGGTGTTGCCTCTGTTGACATCCGCGCTGAGGTACGGTACCCATGAAGAGCAAATGGTAACATCTCATGCCAGTCTTTGTATGTCACTGTCATCTTCTTCACAATCTTCTTAATGTTCTTATTAGCCTCTTCGACAGCCCCATTCATCTTCGGCCGGTAGGGAGAAGAGTTATGATGTTGTATCCTGAATTGCTCGCAGAGCTCAATGATCATGTTGTTGTTGAGATCGATACCATTGTCCATAATGATCCTTTCTGGCACACCGTATCGACAGATCAGATTATGCCGAATGAACCGTGCCACGACGTTCTTGGTTACTGTAGCAAAAGAAGCTGCTTCAACCCACTTCGTAAAGTAATCAATTGCTACCAGGATGAAGTGATGCCCGTTAGATGCTGTAGGTCTGATCTCGCCGATCATATCAATGCCCCACATTGAAAAAGGACAAGGTGTCGTCAAGACGTTTAGAGGAACTGGAGGTATGTGCACCTTATCAGCATAGACTTGGCACTTGTGACATGTCCGAGAATGCTGATAACAGTCGGCTTCCATTGTGGACCAATAATATCCTGCCCGTAGGATCTTCTTTGCCATGGTGTGTCCACTGGAATGAGTTCCGAAAGTACCTTCATGTGACTCCTCCATGATCCTTTCTGCCTCGTTCTTATCCACACATCGCAGTAAGGTCGAATCATTGTTACGCTTGTAAAGGATGTCATTGCTGATGAAAAACTTCGCTGCGAACCTCCTCAAAAACTTCTTGTCATTAACAGATGCACCCTCAGGGTAATCTTGAGCCTCAAGGTACCTCTTTACTTCATGAAACCAAGGTTTTTCTGTTACCTTTTAAGTCTCAATGTCACAGCAATGTGCAGGTTCGTCCAATCTTTCAATGATAATCTGGGGAGCCTCGTTGTCCCAATTGACTTTTAACATAGAAGACATCGTAGCCAGCGCGTCCGCCAACTGATTCTCCTCTCTCGGGAAGTGTTCAAAGGTTATCTCCTCAAAATGGGGAAGCAAAGTCAACACATACTCCTTGTAAGGAATAATATTTGGGTTTTTCGTATCCCACTCGCCTTTGATCTGACTGATCACGAGAGCGGAATCTCCGAAGACACTTAGAAACTTAATCCTTAGGTCAATCGCTGCTCGAATACCCATGATGCACGCTTCATACTCCGCCATGTTGTTGGTGTAGTTGAAACAAAGTCGTGCGGTGAACGGAGTATGAGAGCCTTTGGGAGATATGATCACGGGGCCAATGCCATTTCCCAAGGCGTTTGAAGATCCATCAAAGTACATAAACCATCGAGATCCTTCCTCAGGTCCTTCATCCGGTCCAGGTGTCTCACAGTCAGTTACCAACATGATATTCTCGTCCGGGAACTCAAAGTTCATAGACTGGTAATCGTCCACTGCCTGATGTGCCAAATGGTCTGCCAACACACTTCCCTTAATTGCCTTTTGGGTCGTATATTAGATGTCATACTCAGTCAAGATCATCTACCATCTTGCTATTCTTTCGGACAAAGTAGGCTTTTCGAAGATATACTTGATTGGATCCATCTTTGATATCAATAGAGTAGTGTGAGTCAGCATATATTGTCTCAGCCGGAGAGCAGCCCATGCCAAAGCGTAACAAGTTTTCTCGAGCAACGAGTATCGGGTCTCGCAGTCGGTAAAATTTTTGCTAAGGTAGTAAATAGCATGCTCTTTTCGGCCAGACTCATTATGTTGACCCAACACACACCCCATTGAGTTATCAAGTACTGTCAAGTATAAGATCAGAGGTCTCCCTTCAACTGGAGGGATCAGAATGGGTGGCTCTTGGAGATACTCTTTGATCCTTTCGAAAGCGGCATGGCATTCATTGTTCCAACGTACTACTTGATCTTTCTTCAGCAACTTGAAGATTGGCTCACAAGTAGCAGTCAGGTGTGAGATGAATCGGGCAATGTAGTTTAGTCGTCCTAAAAAGCCTCTGACTTCTTTCTCTGTTCTGGGAGCTTGCATCTCATGTATGGCCTTCACCTTTGCAGGATCCACTTGAATACCTTTGTCGCTTACAACGAAACCCAGCAGCTTACCAGATCTCACCCCGAAGGTGCACTTGTTCGGGTTTAACCTCAGCTTGTACAACTTCAACCTAACAAACAGCTTCTGCAGATGTTCAAGGTGTTCCTCCTTAGTTTGGGACCTTGCAATCATGTCATTGACATATACCTCAATCTCATGATGGATCATGTCATGAAACAAAGAAACCATGGCACGCTGATACGTTGCCCCAACGTTTTTCAGTCCAAAAGGCATGACCTTGTAGCAAAAAGTACCCCATTGAGTAATAAAGGTTGTCTTCTCCATGTCTTCGGGAGCCATCTTAATCTGATTATAACCGGAGAAACCATCCATAAAGGAGAATACCTTGTGTTGAATGGTGTTGTCAACCAGAACGTCGATATGAGGTAGAGGGAAATCATCCTTGGGACTCGCCCTGTTCAGATCCCTATAGTCAACACACATTCAAACCTTACCATCCTTCTTCGGTACAGGAACCACATTGGCCACCCACTGAGGGTAGGAAGTAACTGCTAGAAACCAGCGTCAAACTATTTCATAACTTCAGCCTTGATTTTCTCAGACATCTCTGGGCGCATTCGGCGGACCTTCTGTTTCACTGGAGGACAGTCTTCCTTGGTAGGTAGGCGATGAACCACAATATCAGTATCTAACCCAGGCATGTCTTCATAAGACCATGCAAAGATCTCAACATAGTCACACAACATTTGAATCAACCGTTGCTTCATACTAAGCTCCAGATTTGACCCGATCTTGAACTCTTTCTTGTCTATCTCTGAACCCAGATTTACTGATTCCATCGGTTCTTCGTGCGGCTGAATAACCCTTTCTTCCTGAAGTAACAGTCTTGCAAGTTCACCAGGCACTTCGTAATCATCTTCACCTTCGTCTTCAGCTAAGTTGATCGGACTTTCAAAGTCATAACTGGCAGTAGCAGAGTCGTTACCAGTGAGATCCACAGTGGATGTAGACCTGTATATGTGAGTGTGTGTAAAATAGCTGTTTTTGCAATGTATAATAAAAGAAAAACAAGGAGCTCAAGATTTGAAATGAAAGAAACGTCCAATGCTTTTATTAATGATATATGAAAATGACACACATAAAGCCCTCACAAATGAAGCCACGGTGCCCCGGGTAAGCCACCGGGCCGCGAAGTTTAAAACATTGTCTGTTACAAATTTAAAACAAAAGGTTTCATTACTGGGTAACAAAAGGTTTCATTACTGGGTAACAAAAGAAATAGGGATGAAGTCCTTTGCTGTCCAGTTGCTTGGTCCATCGTTGGTCGTAGGATAGATCCAGCTGTCAAATTCAGAATCTTCCACATCGTCTTCAATGGCATTCACTCCCGAGTTGCTGATGAACACGAGAGGTCTTCCGATCCGTGCATTCTGGACAGCCCTTTGAGCTTCTGAAGTGAAACACAAACCAAACTTGTTAGTCTTCTGTGTAAAATCAGGGAGTCGGCCCCAATTTGCACACCCACCTTTCTTGACAACAGCCCGGGCATCCTTAAAGGAAGCCATCTTCATAGGAGAATCTTCAACAACAGCCTCAGCTGACGCCAGTGTCTGGGGAACCTCTTCAAAATGTTGAAATGGGGTCGCAATGAACTCCCCATCCATCTCTACATATCGGAAGGAGTTGAGGTGGCTCACCATATACTCGTCCTCTCCTTGTTCTGTCACAATCTTCCCTTTTACTGGGTACTTCAGCTTCTGGTGGAGCGTTGAGGTTACGGCCCCAACTTTGTGGATCCATGGGCGACCCAGCAAACAAGAATAAGATGGCCGAATGTCCATCACATAGAATGTAGAGTTGAAAACCTGAGAACCAACCTTGATCAGGATATCAACTTCTCCATGCACCATTCTCTTAGACCCATCAAAGGCCCTGACGACGATGTTGCTTGGTTTCAACTCTAACCCTTCACAGCCTAACCGGTCTAGAGCTTTCTTAGGCAAAACGTTCAATGAGGAACCAGTATCCACCAATACATGTGCAAGAGTAGTGCCCCTGCATTCAATGGAGACATGCAGGGCACCGTTGTGATTCTTCCCCTTAGCAGTCAAGTCGGCGTCAGAGAAACCCAACCCATTATCAGCAGTCAGACTGGCCACACAATCTTTAAACTGATCAACTGATGTCTCTTGTGGTACGTGTGCAGTCTTCAGGAATGCAATCAGAGCCTTGGCATGGGCCTATGAGCATATCAACAGTGACAACATAGAGATTTTGGACAGGGTTTGCCCCAGCTGTTCAAATACATTGTAGTCACTCTTTTTGATGATCTTTAAAATCTCTTCCATCTCTTGTCTAGAAGCTTCAACAGTAATTGTCTTTGGTGCCTCCGTCTGGGCAGGCTCACTGGTGGTCCCTTTTCCCCGAGTATTAGATGACTCGGCAACAGGGGTAAGAACGAGAACTTGAACAGGAATAGCAGCAGGAACACTGGTAGGTGTAATAACAATAGGTTTTCGGGCATTTGGTGGAGAGATATCAGGTGAGAAAAGTCTTTCGCTGCGGGTGACTTTAGTAGGTCCAACAATATTGTTGATGTCAGTATCAGCATCTAACTCTAGTTTAACTCCATGAAAATAAACATCGGCCCCGTAATGCCAAGGGACAGCTTTATCAGAGGTGTAGGGGATAGGCCCAGGGACAATGATGATCAATGGTGTGATTCTTAGAACAGATGTAATTCTAACAGGCTTTCTCGAGAAAGCCTTGGAAGAATTGTCGAGAATGGTGATAATAGCAACTTCTTCAGTATGAACTAAGGGAACAACAGTCTTCTCAAACAGAATTTTTTTACTATCCATCAGGCGTTGGACACCTGATTTCAAAAGTGGGCAACCGGTTGGTAGGGCAGAACACATACGGCAACCTTCGTCACAACCCGGAAATAAACCGGCTAGAAAAAGGTTCTTCTTTACACTCATCAAAGGGGTAACAATGTCATTCACAGAAACCACAAACGAGTCTTCATCTATAGCATTCACTCTATGCTTGGGAATAGGAGCAGTCACAACATTAGGTCTTTCGGGCGCCTCGAACTCAATCTCCTTAGCATCAATTAAGTCCTGCATTTTGTTCTTCAAATCCCAACAATCGTCTGTATTATGTCCTGGGCTATCAGAGTGAAAAGCACAACGTGCATTAGGGTTGTACTTAGGTGATGTAATGTTGGGATTCTGCGGAGCCTCCCTTGGAGTTACTAGATTGGTCTTTAATAATTGCGGAAGAATCTGAGACAAAGTCATGTTGAGATGGGTGAATTGCCTTCGAGGTCTCTCGGCCTCTTGCTGATTGTTGCGCTGAGTAGCACCAGCAAGTCTTGAAATAACAACAACATTAACAACTTGGCAGTGTTCAGGTCTATTCTGGATTTTCGAACTGTAGACGGCACTGGACTCTTTCTTAAAAGGATTTTTCTCGGTGCTTGATGAAGAACCCTTTTGTATCTTACCAGCCTTAATACCATCCTCAATCCTTTCACCGGTCATAATTAGCTCTGTAAACCCAGACGAAAAGCTTCCAATCAGATGGTTGAAAAATGGACCAGACAAGGTCCCCAGAAACATATCCACAAGCTCCCGATCAGCCAAGGGTGGTTGCACTCTTCCGGCGAGGTCCCTCCACTTCTGAGCATAATCTTTGAAACCTTCACCCCTTCCCATAGACATACCCTGGAGTTGGGTACGCGTAGGAGCGAGGTCGGCATTGTATTGGTACTGCCTGTAGAAGGAAGCAGCCAAATCTTCCCAACTGCGGATACTAGCTTCGTCCAACTGGTAAAACCATTCAAGTTGAGTCCCTGAGAGACTGTCTTGAAATAAGTGGATCCATAGGTTCTTATCAGTGGTGTACGGCTGAATCTTCCTTACATATGACCGGAGGTGCAGCTTCGGACAAGAAACTCCGTCATACTTAGCAAAGGCTGGTGCCTTGAATTTGTGGGGAATTACCACCCCAGATGTTAGACCTAGATCACCAAAGTCCAGACCAAGCACTTTCTAAACTTCCATCGCACTCAACCGGTCTTCCAGTTGCTTGTATCTATCCTCTGCCGGAGGATACTGGTCTTCGTCGAAGTCCGTCTCATTGTCTGAGACCACAGGGCTAGGAGCCCTCCTTTCTTCCTGACTATCCTTCCCTCCAGATGAGGTGGTCAAATCAACTTCATCCCGTAGCCTGTTTCCAAACCTGTGACCTGTGTTAAACAGGACTGTCCTCTTCTTCTTCTTCTCTTTCAGAATTAGGGTCTTCAGATATTGCTGACCCTTAGCTAGATTCATGAACAGCTCTTGGAATTGGGCATTTTGAGCCTGTAGAGCCTTGATTGCTTGCTCAGTTGATGGTTCAGCAGACATGATGAATGCTGAAATAAACAACGAAGAAGATAAGAGACTTGTAATGGGTACTTGTTATGAAGTGCATGGAATGAAATGCGTATGATATGATTTCAAAGACAATCGATAGATTCAAATTCGTAAATAAGAAATGAAACACACTTTTATTAGATAAACTTTTGAAATTCAAATTGTTCAAAAAATTTCCCTTAAGGCGTTACAAGAAAGGAAATACTGAAAAGCAAATAGAACTGGAAAGGAAATAAATAGAGGACAATCAGTTCTCCCATGGTCGCTTCTTGTCGGTGCGGACATAGTCATTGAGAATCCGCTCGTTCTCCAGCTGCCTAGTCAACTTCTGGATCTTCTGCTCTTGCTCGTTAAACTTTTCTCTGTAAGCATCCCGCTCTTCTCTCAGCTGCATCCAAGACCTTTTTAGTGCCCCAATGTCAGTGGGCATGTAGGGATGGAGGATGGTAGGAAGAACCCCCTCTTCATTAGCAACTTCAACAATGATAGGCAGGACGGCTTCATACGGCATACCCAGCTTTTGGGCACGGATATGAACCCATCTGAGATATGGCTCCATTGGAAGAGAAGTCTTTGGACCCAGCTCATGTGGATCAGATCTGTGAACTCTATCCCAGGCCCTTATGAACCTGCGGCGTTGCTCGTTGCTATCCCCTTGAAAATCAAAGATGATACTAGGCATTAGCAATTCATGAGGTCCTTCTCTTTTGGCTCTCCCAAACTGACGTAAGGCCAATCACGGGTTATAAGAGATTCCTCAATGGGTTCCTATCAGTGGAACATTGGGGTACTCCCTGCATCGATCAATAATAGCCACCTCATCCATACCCTTGAGAGTCCAGATGATGTCATTATGAGAGAGAGACATAACCCTATAAGTCCAGCCCATGCCTTCTTTGTTCTTCAGCACTGATTTGGGGAGGTGCGAAATAAACCACCTCTCCAATAATGAAGCACAACACATCAAGGTTCCCCGCTTTCGGGCAGTACGAGCATAAAGCTGATGAAGAATGTCACCCAAGAGGGTGGGTACAGGATTACGAGAGATGAAGATTTTCACCGCATTCACATCAACAAAAGAGTCAGGGTTCGGAAACAATACCAAGCCATATATCAGAAGAGCCAGAATATCTTCGAATGCCTTGAAGTCTAGACTATCCCAGAAATAATTAGCCTTACCAACCAAGAACTTAGTCAGAAAGCCCTTTGCTCCGCTTCTAGTCTCCCAATTAGCCATTACCTCATTCTTTGTCATATGAAGGGCTGAAGCAATCTCTTCCGGTCTCAGAATCTTCTCCTAACCAGTAAACGGGGTCTGCTCCAGAATAGAGATACCGAGCAGCTCAGAGAACTCTTCTAAGGTGGGAACCAACTGGTAGTCCTAGAAAGTAAAGCAATGGTATAATGGATCATAGAACTGGACCAAAACACTCATCATTTGCTCGTCCAATTTGGAAGTGACAAAACTGAGAAGATACCCATGTCTTCTGATGAAGGAGGTAGTATCAGGCATCTTTGCAACAAATTCTTTAAGCACAGAGGGAACTTAGACAAAATTGATCCGGATGGTATTCCTACGCATGGGCATCATGACCTACAAAACAGAACAAATATGAATCCCTCCTGTCTTTGAAATAGGTTAGTCCAATGCAAGATGTATGCAATGTTATGATATCATAATGTCATGATAAAAAGCACACCACAAGTATCCACAAATAGAAAACATGGTAAAGGCACACAAGTCACACAGAGAGCCCTTAGATTTCAGGCTGGCAAGGAGCTTAGGTACTACCCTCTTTCAGTTCAGTTGGTTTAAACCTGTCCTAAAAATAGTAACCGGGTTCTAGAGGATCTCAATATCACTGACTACCCTCGATCGGTCATAATTCCAGTTTAGCAACCTTTTCTTGCAGCCAAAATCATCGCGAGAGTTTAGTCTCAATGAGTGTAGCATACTGCTACTGTTCTATGGCCAAGTTGGTCCATTTAATGGTTCTAAAGTCAGTTGGTGCTTAATGACCCCTTAGATGACCCATATTCTCCTTGTTCCAACACAAGGGATATCGGTATAATCTAAATTGCCACACCAACGTAGCTACTGCTTCAACCATATCGGTCTACGCCGTACAGTTCCCTCACAGTTTATTGCTACTTACCTAAAGGATATCCCCAGATCCGGGTTAGGATCTATAGTAACTCCGATACAAGCCCACAAATATAAAGCATACAAAGCAAACAATTGAAAACACAATTATCTAATCCTAAGGTACACCCCACTTATAATATTATCCCCAGCAGAGTCGCCAGTTCTGTGATACGGTGGGAGAGAACTGACTGTTTTTGGAATGCTGGTTCGCGTTTTGCGTTGGTTTTCGCAAAATGTCGCGGTAAGCAAGAGTCGCCACCGTCTTTTATTTTATCCAACAAGGAAAGGAAAAAAGCATAGAAAAATTCCTTTTTCGATATGTTTCTCGGGTCCGGGGGGTAGATTATAGAAAGGGAAGGTGTTAGCACCCTTTCTATCCGTGGTTATCCACGGGCTCTTAGGTACTTGCTCAAAGTGTTTTCAAAATTTGCTTTTCTTTGTGATCGTGGGTTTGAAAAGAGTTTTTTGTTTGAAAGGTGTAAGTGCGAAAAGTTTTGTTTTTGTTTTGGAAAGAGCAAGTACTTAAGAACCATCTACCTACTCGAAAAAGGAATCAATCTGTACTAATGTCCTTTAGACAATGCTATCCCACTATTGATGAGTAGGTAGCATCGTCGTTGGAGTTTTAAGGGTCAATTCGATTAAGGGACGTGCGGTCACTAAAGCAATGTTAGAACGCCTTAGCGGTAACCCTAATGTCTTAGATCATTTTTCCGAGGCAACCGTTTCGAGGCAACTATGATCTTTGGATAAGAGGGCGACCTCTAAAACTTCCTATACTCAATGACCACGTTCGAAGGCAACCAAGTGAGGTGTACCCTAAGAGTGCGCATGTGCGAGTGCGTTGTTTTCAGTTAATTTTATCTTTATACATGTTAATGGTTATCTATGTTGATTTTAGGTTTAAACATTTGTTCTTGTCATGCATTCCCTATTATCAAACATCTAACAGTTTATAAGTTGCGAAAATTAAACTAACTATTACAAGGCGTCCGGTATTTACATCGCCAAAATCAACCCTTGAAATTAAAATGTGGAAAGTAAATAAAGCGATAAAAATATTTAAAGTCCTATTAAACTATTACATTCCGGAAACAGATACAATATTGAATAAAATGGAATCGCATGCGGGAAATTAAATCGGGCGAGTTTTAGGGTTTTGACCCTTTGTTATTTAAAGAAAAGATTTTTGGTTATTTTTGAATTAAGAAAGGAATTAAATTAGGTTAAGCATTAAATTAATAAATTAATTAATTAATTAAGGAAAATAATATTTTTGGACTTTTGATATTTAAAAGAAATAAAAATAAATTAATCAAAATTAATAAAAAATAACCTAATTGTCTAAGTTAATTTTAATTATTGCAAAAGATATTAAAGTTATTTCCTAATTAACTAAATTAATTAAATTTATTTATTTAAAAAAAATAAAATGCTGGAAATTAATTTTAATAATGAAAATGTTGAAGTGGTGAAAAACACAAAAAGGGGGGGGGGGGGGGGGTTGAATTGTAAAACTGAAATCTAATGCAATGAACAAGATATTTTTATCCTGGTTCGTTTGATCTCAAACTACTCCAGTCCACCCGTCAAGGTGATTTCGCCTCTCTCCAACGAGGTCTTAATCCACTATATTCAACTAAATATTACAGACTGCTTTAACAACTGCTAAAGCCTTCTTGATCCAAACCACAACTCGGTTTGTCAAGGTAACACTTTCTTACAAAGAGATAAAACTAAGTGTGTGGATGTTTTCTACAAAACTGTATCACAACTGTGATGTATACACAAATTGAAGCTTAGAAACTAGATTGCTAAACAATGATAGAATATCAGAATGTGTGGTTTAGCAAAACTGAGAGAAAGAAGATTATGATTAGCTTTTGTGCGTGTAGAGATTTGGAGAGCATTAGCCATTTCAATCTTCAAAGTCTTGTTTATATAGCACTGAGATGATGAACGTTGGATGCAATATTCTTGATTCAATGCTAATAACAAACTTTCCTTATTGAGCAGATCTTGTCTGGAATGAGGCCGTTGGAATTAATTTTCTTTCAATGCACAGTACCGTTGCTTACTTAATGCAAGTTCTGGCTTGGCTCATTCTGACTCTGCTTCGCTGCTGATGAACTGTTGTGTTTCTTTATCAGAGTGTTGAGCGCAGTCTTGTTCATCAGGCTTCAGCATGTACGTGAGTTGATCATCTGATTCTGACATTCTGATATGGCAACTTCTGATGCTGGTGTCTGAAATCAAGTTCTGATGCTGAATAGATGTGATCTTGCTTATATCAATCAGAGTATCTGTAAGTCAGAACATAATAATTTTAGGCAGCAGATAGTTCATACATGAAACTTTTAAATACTATATCTTTTCACATTGTTATCATCAAAAGTTAAATATAGGGTAGTAGATTCAAACTTTGTTCTAACAATCTCCCCCTTTTTGATGATGACAAAAACTAGATATTTTTAAATGAAAATAACATGAAAAGGTATCTGAGATATGTATCAGAGTAAGAAGTAAAAGGATAAGGAGTAAAGAGATATCAGAGTTGAGAGATACTCCCCCTGAGTTTATTACTTCCCTTTGATTACACGTGTTCTTCAGGATCAGATCTTTTTGCCTTTCTTTGAACATCAGAGTATCAGAGTCTTTGACTTATCAGAAGCTTTATGTCAGAGCAGAGCTTCAGAGCTTTTCTTGTCAGAGCTTTGCTTTGGATCAGAATATCAGAGCGGATCAGAACTTCATAGTGATCAGAGCTTCAGAGCTTCTAGTCTTCAGAGTGTCCAGGAGCTTCCTTGTACCTGTAGCCTTTAAGCAAAACAGAAAAAAAACATTTTCAAGTAATAGAGTTAGAATGTTTGAGAATTTCTGTCTAGTTAGCCGTTATTGATTAAAATATCATTCTTGTTCTCCCCCTTTTTGTCAGCAATCAAAAAGTGTAGGTGATGTGCTAAAACAATTAAGATCAGAAAAACTAATCATATTAAGAGAGTTCATAATCAAAACAAGAAAATAGTACAAAACATATTCAAACAGTATATCAGAAAATCAAGGAAAACATGAAAAAGGACATGAATGAAAAAAAAAAGACTAAGGTTGAGGAGGCAAGCGTGTGAACAGGTTCTCCAGCATGGCTTGGATCTTTTCAGCAGTCTCATTCTGCTTGTGCACCATGCTGACAACAGTGTCAATCTTGCTATCCTGCACATCCATTCTCTCTTTCATCTTCTTATCGCTTTCATCCATCCGCTGCTGCAGACGCATGTCATCCAGCCTTAGTTCTTCCAGAGTCTTCCTGTCCTAGGCAGCTTGAGAAGCATCAGAAGCAGGAAGCTTCTGAGAGCTTTCAGCAACCTCTTCTGCTTGACTTTCTTCAGCTTGAATGGTCTTGTCTTCTTCTGATTTCACCTTTGCAGCTTGCTGTTTCTCAGACCAAGGTTCACTATCCAGAGGGAGCACGTCTTCTTTCAGAAGCTGACTTCCAACTTCATTCAGAAGCTTGCTGAAATTTTGTTGTGCCTGCTCATAGTTGATATCCTGCAACTTGAGGGCTTCAGCACGTACCCAAAGTCTGAATTGTGACCAGAGCTGATCAGAAGCAGCTGGGTCAATCATTCCAGGACAGACTTGCTTCAAAGAAGCAATCCATTTCAGCACACCTGTTTCAAAATTCATAATACCAGAGCCAACATCTGGTTGTTTTGGTTTTGGGATGGCAATTTTGTGTTTCAGATCAGCAAGACGGTCAAGACTGGTTAAGTCTATGAAAGTCCTGCTGGGGTTTTCGGAGGTTTTCTGAGCAGCTGTTTGTTTTGGAGATGGAGTATCAGAATCAGAGATTATGATTGGACTGGGTGGTGTTTTGGGAGTATTTGGTGGTGTAGATTCTGATGAGGATGGCAATTGTGCTAAGGTGATAGTTGTTCCACCTGGCAGCTGGATTGCCAAAGGTGATGGTTGAGGTGAATGAGGTTCAGATGGTTGAGGAGAAGGAGTTTCAGAGAGATGAAACTCTGTTTGAGGTGATGGTGGATTAATTTCTGGTTGGGGAGAGGGAGACGAAATTGCTGGTTGAGGAGAAGTTGTTGGAATTTCTGATTCTTCAGCAGATTGCTGTTGTTCTGGTTGTGGAGGAGGAACAGTTTGTGGTTCAGAGATTGGTTGATCAGAGGTGTGTTGATCAATGTCAGACAGCACTTGGTCAATTGCTGATGTTCTTGAGATTGTTGGTTGTTTGGGATGTTTGGTTCTGGGTCTTCTGAGTTTTAATGCCTCAGAAGGGTCCTCTTCTGATACAGTTTCATCTATGGTAGGGATGGGGATTGAGATTCTATGAGAGGTTTGAGGAGGAATAGATGCTGGAATAGTAGAAGAATTTAAAACAGAAGCAGCAGATGAATTACCTCTTTTCCTGGGTGTCTGCTTGGATGATCCTTCTGATGGTGCCTTCCTCTTCTTCGTCTTCTTCAGAGTCACTTCTTGCTGAGGTTGATGCAGAGCTTTAATAATCAGATTTGGATCTGAACCATCTGCCTTGCACGCATCCAAGTACCTGAGAACCACCTCTGGTTTGGATTCAATTTCAGAAAATAACGGAAAGTCACTCAGAGGCACTCTTCTGCTGGTGATATCAGCAATAGGAGTAGCTCTGGGTTCCTTCTGAATATTCTCTATCAGCTTCATCTTCTTCAAGTTCTTTGCATTCAGAGGTTTCCCAACTGTTGGTTCAATAGTGCTTAGCTCTTGAGCTTCTATCAGATGCTCAATCAGCCTATTCTCTGTCAGAATATCTGATATCAACCTTCCAAAAGGTATCCAATCCCTCTTGGTTCTTTCTTCTTCCCTGGTTTCCTTCACACTTGTTCTGAGGTGGTTGAACAGAAAGTGAGCCAGATTGATCTTTACCTTCTGATCAATAAAGTAGATCAGAAACTGCTGATCCACATTTATGTAATCAGGAGAACTGGTTGGTTTCCTGTGGTTGAAGCACCCCAGAATTATCTTAGCCCACACTCTAATGATCCTTCAGATCTTTAATCTTGCTGCTGGGCACCCCATGAGTGAAAATCCTTGCAGCTATCACACCTACATCAGCAGATCTTTCAGCCTTGTCCACACAACGGACGCCACCGCCACTGTAACCGATTAGCCTTGCAATGTGATCCTCAGTGATCACAATCTTCTTCCCCATAACAAAGGAGGTGACTAGATGTGTTGAAGCCTTGGCGTGAATCCAGAATTCCTTGACTAGCATTGGGAATGTTGGTCCAACCAACCTGTCAAAATACCTTTCCCACTTCTGAGCCCTAACTTCTTCAGTTAGGTCAAATCCGTTCTCCTTCAAGCTTCCAAAATCAATGATTAATTCAGAAAGCACTTCAAGATTCTTCACAGGAGTGAGGAGAGTTCTGAATGGCACTTGATATTGCTCAGATGATGCTTTCTTCTGAGGACCTGCAGAAGCACTGCTGGAGGTTGCCATGTTCACACTAAAAGGGTTTTGAGAATAAACTGAGGAAAATAGGTTTTGCAAGAGATGAACACAGAAATATGCAGAAGATGCTTGAGTATCAGTGATAAAACGTAAAGAATGAGAATGAGAGATTAATGTGCTTAAATAGAGTTTTCAAAACTATTTTGAAAAGATAAACGTTTTTTAGGAGAGAGAAAAATCATGATTGCATTTTAAAAGCATGATTACTTTTCATTAAATGCTTGCTGATTTTGGGGGATTTGAGAAAGATACTTAAAAATGGTTACCATACATGTGTCTCAATGCACCCAATCAGCGCTTTGCCTTCTCAGAAGCGTGCACGCGTTCTGCTTCAGAGATATGCTGATGATTGGATGACACTTGTTTGATGTAGTGATCAGCACGTCTGTCTTTGAGCTTAGACTCTCAGATCTTTAGACTTGCATCTGATACAATCTGCATGTTCTATCTTTCTAAAAGGAGATTGATCAGAAGTTCACAGTAAAACAATTACATTCTGAAGGTAAATATATGGAATTAAAACATTTTCACTCTGGACACACTTTCATGCTGAGATGTTTCAGAATGAAATTAAATCTATCTTCTGAAAGGGGTTTAGTAAAGATATCAGCCCATTGATGGTCTGTATCTATAAATTTTAAGTTCAAAATACCTTTCTGAATATAGTCCCTAATGAAGTGATGTTTTATTTCTATATGCTTAGCTCTAGAATGTAAAATGGGATTCTTACTTAAGCAAATAGCAGAAGTATTATCACAAAGTATAGGAATGTTACTCTCAAAAATCTGGAAGTCTTCAAGCTGACTTTTCATCCAGAGCATTTGTGTGCTACATCCTGCTGCTGCTATGTACTCAGCTTCTGCTGTTGATAGAGCAATTGTTGATTGCCTTTTGCTGGACCAAGAGATCAGATTTTCTCCCAGAAACTGGCAGCTTCCAGAAGTACTTTTACGTTCCACTCTGTCTCCAGCAAAATCAGCATCACAGTAGCCTACTAAGCTGTAATCACTAGATTTTCTATAAAACAAACCCAGATTAGTAGTACCTTTCAGATACTTGAAAATTCGCTTAACAGCTGTTAAGTGAGATTCTCTAGGATCTGATTGGAATCTAGCACAGATACAAACACTGAATAATATGTCAGGTCTTGAAGCAGTCAGATAGAGGAGAGAACCAATCATACCTCTGTAGACTTTCTGTTCTACATTTTTGCTTACCTCTTCTCTTTCCAGAATGCACGTGGGATGCATTGGAATCTTTGATGGCTTACATTCTGAGAGGTCAAATTTCTTCAGAAGATCTATGATGTATTTGCTCTGATGAATGTAAGTTCCTTCTGGAGTTTGATTGATCTGAATTCCTAGAAAGAATTTCAGTTCCCCCATGAGGCTCATCTCAAATTCTGCCTGCATACACTTAGCAAATTTTCTTCCAAGAGAAGGATTAGTAGAACCAAAAATAATATCATCAACATAAATTTGACAGACTAAGATGTCACTCTTAACTGATTTACAGAATAGAGTAGTGTCCACTTTCCCTCTGGTGAATTCATTTTCTAGCAGAAAGTTACTTAGCCTTTCATACCAAGCTCTGGGAGCTTGTTTCAGACCATACAGTGACTTCTTTAGTTTGAAAACATGTTCTGGATGTTTTGTATTTTCAAAACCTGGGGGTTGGTGTACATAAACTTCTTCTTTTATATAACCATTTAAGAATGCACTTTTGACATCCATCTGATACAGAGTGATGCCTCTATTAACAGCAAATGAAATTAAAAGTCTGATAGATTCTAACCTGGCGACTGGGGCAAAGGTTTCTGTATAGTCTATCCCCTCTTGCTGACTATAATCTTGTGCAACCAGTCGTGCCTTGTTTCTGATGACTTCACCTTGTTCATTTAGCTTGTTTCTGAACACCCATCTTGTTCCAATGACGTTGAATCCTTTTGGTCTGGGAACGAGATCCCATACGTCGTTTCTGGTGAATTGATTCAGCTCTTCTTGCATTGCCAGAATCCAGTCATTATCCAGAAGTGCTTCATCAATAGAAGAAGGTTCAATCAGAGACACAAGTCCCATAAGTGTTTCTTCATCGTTTCTGAAGCTTGCTCTTGTTCTGATTGGATCTTCCTTTCTTCCTAGAATAGTCTCTTCTGGGTGATCCAAGCTGCTTCTGGGTAATCTCTTCTGAGGTTGATCAGCAGCTGTTGTAGGATTGCTAGCAGTGCTCCTTTCAGACGTTGAAGGAATGTCTGTGTTGAGAGCTTCTGATGACTTATCTTCAGAACCTGCAAATTCAATTTCTATACCTGCAAAAACTTCATTCTGCTTTGACTTTTCAGAGTCAAGCTTATCATCAAAACGAACACTGATTGATTCTTCCACAATCTGTGTTTCTGTATTGTATACTCTGTACCCTCTTGAGCGTTCAGAGTATCCTAACATAATACACTTCTGTGCTTTAGAGTCAAACTTGTTCAAATAATTCTTTGTATTTAATATAAAGCAAGTACATCCAAATGGATGAAAATATGAAATGTTGGGCTTTCTGTTCTTCCACAATTCATATGGAGTCTTTTCCAGAATAGGTCTTATTGAGATTCTATTCTGAATGTAGCACGCTGTGTTTATTGCCTCTGCCCAGAAGGTCTTAGCAACGTTTGTCTCATTGATCATGGTTCTGGCCATTTCTTGCAATGTTCTGTTCTTTCGTTCTACAACTCCATTTTGTTGGGGAGTTCTAGGACAAGAGAAATCATGCAGAATGCCTCTGTCATTAAAGAATGACTCAAAATCTTTGTTTTCAAATTCTCCACCATGATCACTTCTGACTTTAACGATTCTAAGATCCTTTTCATTCTGAACTTGGTTACAGAAGATAACAAACACAGAGTGTGACTCGTCCTTGTGTCTTAAGAACTTTACCCATGTCCATCTGCTATAGTCATCTACGATTACTAACCCATACTTCTTACCACTGACTGGAGCCGTTTTAACTGGTCCAAATAAGTCAATATGCAGAAGTTCTAATGGCTTAGAGGTAGAAACAACATTTTTGGATTTAAAAGAAGGTTTTGCAAATTTTCCTTTCTGACATGCTTCACACAGAGCATCTGAATTGAACTTCAAATTAGGAAGTCCTCTGACCAGATTGAGTTTGTTAATCTGAGATATTCTTCTCATACTAACATGCCCTAATCTTCTGTGCCAGATCCACTGCTCGTTGTTAACAGACAGAAGACATTTTACATTCTGACTCTTTAGTTCAGAAAGTTTGATTTTGTAAATGTTGTTTTTCCTCTTACCATTAAACAGGATAGTCCCATCTTTCTGACTAACAGCTTTACATGATTTTTGATTAAAGATTATATCATAACCGTTATCACTTAATTGACTTATGGATAACAGATTATGCATCAATCCATCTACTAGTAGAACATTATTAATAGAGGGAAGATTTCCATTACCTACAGTTCCAGAGCCAATTATCTTTCCCCTCTGATTGCCTCCAAAGCCAACGTGGCCTCCAGGCTTAAGTTCCAGGCTTTGGAACATATGCCTTCTTCCCGTCATGTGTCGTGAGCAGCCAGAGTCCAGGTACCATGACTGGTGTTTCTGACTTGCTGCTAAAGATATCTGCAACATGTATTATTTTATCCTTAGGTACCCAGATTTTCTTGGGTCCTGATTTGTTAGTTTTACCAAAACTCTGGTTGAATTTTGGTTTCACAGAGTGCTTACTGCTAGTGTATTTGATATCATGTGTGTGACCATATACAAAATGTGAATTCAGAGGAGTGTGTTTAATGGTTAAGTCCATGACATTATTTGGTGTAGGAACCTTACCTTGGTATCCTATTCCTTTCCTGCCGTTTCTGCTAACTCCATAGATCATTGAAGCCATTCTGCTTCTATCTATGCTTTTAGCTAGGAACTTCTGGAAACTGTGATCATACTCCTTGATGATCTCATCAGCGTTGCTGGGAGTTTCAGAAATTGGTTCCTTCTGAGAGTTTTGTAAAGTGTTTTCTAATTTTGAAATCTTATTTCTCAGCTCAGAATTTTCCAATTTGAGACTCTCAGTCTTATTAGAGTCAGATTCAAGATTCCTTTTCAGGTCTCTGAATTTAGCTCTAATTTGCTGATAACGTTCCAGAATCTCATTAAGGCTTTCAGCAAGTTCAGCCTTTGTAAAGTTAACAGCAAAGTTAGGAAATACCTCTTCAGTGTCTGATTCAGAGTCTGATTCAGAAGCTTCACTATCTTCTGAAATGTTAGCCATGAGAGCTATGTTTGCCCTTTCATCATCTGATTCTGAGTCAGCTTCAGACGAGTCAGAGTCATCCCATGTAGCCATGAGACTTTTCTTCTTCTCTCTTCCAAACTTCTTTTTGGGCTTTTCCCTCTAAAGCTTTGGACAGTCACTCTTATAGTGTCCTTGCTCATTGCACTCATAGCAGATGATGTCTTTGGTGTTTGGCTTTTTGCTACTGGAGGAGCCTTCAGATCTTCTGTATCCAGAGGAAGAATTTGTCCTTCTGTATCTGGAAGAAGACTCGTTCTGATCAGATCTTCTGGGATTCCTGAACTTCCTTTGTCTTTGCTTCCACAGTTGATTTACTCTTCTGGAGAGAAGGGAGAGTTCGTCTTCTTCTGATGAGGATCCATCAGATGTTTCTTCAACTGCCTGCAAAACTTTAGACTCAAATTTTCTGTTAGATTTTAATGCTAAAGGCTTACCTTGCTTCTGAGGCTCATCAACTTCTAGCTCTATCTCATGACTTCTGAGGGAGCTGATAAGTTCCTCCAGAGTGATTTTGTTGAGATCTTTAGCTAGCTTCAGAGCTGTAACCATAGGTCTCCACTGCTTGGGTAAACTTCTGATGATTTTCTTGACATGGTCAGCAGTAGAGTATCCTTTGTCCAGAACTTTGAGACCAGCTACCAGAATCTGGAATCTAGAGAACATGGTTTCAATGGATTCAGATTCTTCCATTTTGAACGCCTCATACTTCTGAATGAGCGCCAGAGCTTTTGTTTCTTTGACCTGAACGTTGCCCTCATGCGTCATTCTGAGTGAGTCAAAAATATTCTTTGTTGTGTCTCTGTTGGAGATCTTTTCATACTCAGTATAGGAGATGGCGCTGAGGAGGATGGTTCTGGCCTTGTGGTGATTCTTGAAGTCACGCTTTTGTTGATCAGACATTGTTTTTCTATCAATCTTCTGACCACTTGCATTCACAGGGTGCGTGTATCCATCTGTCACCATATCCCACAGATCAACATCATGTGCCAGAAAGAAGCTTTCAATTCTGTGTTTCTAGTAATCAAAGTTTTCTCCATCAAAGACTGGAGGTTTGCCACTGAATCTGTCTCAGTCCTCATTGTTGTCATTGCTGATGTGAGAATTGTTTCCTGCCATTGTGTTTTTCTTACGTTGGATCTTGTACTGACACGGTTAAGTGTTTTAGCTCAGAACCAGGCGCTCTGATGCCAATTGAAGTGGTGAAAAACACAAGAAGGGGGGGGGTTGAATTGTAAAACTGAAATCTAATGCAATGAACAAGATATTTTTATCCTGGTTCGTTTGATCTCAAACTACTCCAGTCCACCCGTCAAGGTGATTTCGCCTCTCTCCAACGAGGTCTTAATCCACTATATTCAACTGAATAATACAGACTGCTTTAACAACTTCTAAAGCCTTCTTGATCCAAACCACAACCCGGTTTGTCAAGGTAACACTTTCTTACAAAGAGATAAAACTAAGTGTGTGGATGTTTTCTACAAAACTGTATCACAACTGTGATGTATACACAAATTGAAGCTTAGAAACTAGATTGCTAAACAATGATAGAATATCAGAATGTGTGGTTTAGCAAAACTGAGAGAAAGAAGATTATGATTAGCTTTTGTGCGTGTAGAGATTTGGAGAGCATTAGCCATTTCAATATTCAAAGTCTTGTTTATATAGCACTGAGATGATGAACGTTGGATGCAATATTCTTGATTCAATGCTAATAACAAACTTTCCTTATTGAGAAGATCTTGTCTGGAATGAGGCCGTTGGAATTAATTTGCTTTCAATGCACAGTACCGTTGCTTACTTAATGCAAGTTCTGGCTTGGCTCATTCTGACTCTGCTTTGCTGCTGATGAACTGTTGTGTTTCTTTATCAGAGTGTTGAGCGCAGTCTTGTTCATCAGGCTTCAGCATGTACGTGAGTTGATCATCTGATTCTGACATTCTGATATGGCAACTTCTGATGCTGGTGTCTGAAATCAAGTTCTGATGCTGAATAGATGTGATCTTGCTTATATCAATCAGAGTATCTGCAAGTCAGAACATAATAATTTTAGGCAGCAGATAGTTCATACATGAAACTTATAAATACTATATCTTTTCACATTGTTATCATCAAAACTTAAATATAGGGTAGTAGATTCAAACTTTGTTCTAACAAATGTTTTATTTTATTTTATTAAGAAGAAGTTTTGATTGGTTATTTAAATAATAACAATAAATAAATAAATAAAAGAAATAATAAAAATAGAGAAAGAGTTTAGGAGGTTATGGGCCTGAAAAAGGAGGTTTTGATAGAAATTTGATGGCCCAATAACATGCAGGCCTGACTGACTTTCTAGAATTCCATGTGGCACGTTGACTAGAGCATATGGTGGACATCACATCTGGACCACCAGATCTGGCCTGGGGCCATCTGGCAAGCATCTGAGTGAGAGAGTATGATGAACCACGCGCTTGGTTTTGTACTGAATAACCTGAAGAAAAATATTAACAAATGCATGGGGGACATGGGATTCGAACCCAGGTCCTGTAAGTCATTGGATAACGCCCTTGCCACTGCACCACTACGCTTCATTTTTTATAGTATTGGAAACTAATAATAATAAAACAAAAACAAATTAATGGATTAGAAAAAAAATAAAAGCGCACTATATTTGAACCATCCACTAAGAGGGGGACACGTCTTCATCTTCTTCGTTCAACCTGGATATTTACCTGCGGATTTAGATCCGCAGCTAAATTTGTAGATCGTTCCTAAAATTGATTCTAGGCCATGAAAACTCAATCCAATACCATGGTCATGCTCGTCTTCCTCCACTGATCATGCCTATGTCCATCAATGGCATCAATTTAGCCTGTAAATAAAAAACCCAAAAAAACAAACTACCAAAACCTTAGGTTCGGTTACAGGGCTATAGCTCATATAAATGCAATCAAATAATGCAGAAAGCTTGTAAATTGAACAAGGATCATGAATATGCAAATATTTTGCAAGAAAAACGCAAGAATAAGGATCTACGATTTCAAATGAACATCACTTTTCTAAGACACTTACAGGGCTTTTGTGCGTGTATGGAGATTGGTTTTGAGTTGGCTTCGCTTCAGTGGATGTCCAGCAAGTGATTGGTATTGAGATTTGCCCTTGAAAACGCCTCCAAAGATGATTTCAGTTTCACACTTTTCACCTTTTTTCAAGTTTGGTTCTTGGTGATTTTGCAGCCTCTAACCCTTGAATTTGTGTCCTTTGCATTGTATATGTATGTTGCATTGTATTAGGTCAACTTTTGGGTCTTGAATCTTTGCACATTGATGTCTTGAGATTTGATTTGATTCACCATTGATAACTTTCCAATTTTGCGAAAAATCCAATCTTTTTGCACATGGAATGTATGATATGAATTTGATTCACTTGATGATGATGATTAGGTCCTGAAAATAGAAAAAGATCTCATGTAATCAAGTTTTGTGATTTTATTTGATTTAAATTGATTTAAAATGGAATAATTCAAATAAAAATCAAATAAAATAGAAAATTTGATAAATGGACACAAGGCTGAAGCTAGGACATGTGTGTAGTGTGACAAGATCAAATCAAGTGGAAAAGAATGGGCCCATTTGACAAAATTTGAAGTTTTGGGGATAGTTATCTTTTGGCAATTTTGCAAAAATGCCCAACTTCAACAATGCATAATTTCTTTAATTTTGAACTTTTGAAAGTGTTCTTGGACGTTTTAGAAATCTTGATATGTCCTCTAACCAACCCTTTTGGTCTCATCTCATTTTGATATTCCATGCTCAAGTTATAAGCTTTGGCAAAAAATGTGTTTTTGTTGACTTTCAAAAATGACCTATAATGTCCAAATTTGTAACTTTTTGTGAGTGTATTTTCTGATCTTTGGGTATGAAGATGGATTGTAGAAAATTGCATCCTCTTCAAAATGAGATTTGGATGGGTCATTTCTCATAAAGTATGAGAATGTTATGCTTGTTCAAAGTTGAGTTTACTTTTCCTACAAAACCCTAATTTAGCAACTTTTTAGTCTTGATGAATTTTGAGCAATCCTTGATGAATCATGATCAACCCTTTATCAAATGATGAAATATCCTTAAAGGTTTTTTTTGTTTGTTTGTTTGTCAGCATAAGAAATAAAATAAGCAATAGGCCTATGTAGCTATAAGTGAGCAGGGGGTGAGGCTGAGTACATGAGGAATCAAGCTCAAAGGGAGGCCCAACACGCTGGTTGTTTCAAAGAAAAATGCCAAAACGAATGTTGGGGCTCGAACCCAGGTCCAAGAGGTAACAGGAGTACGCTTCTACCACTAGGGTGGTTATACACCAGGTATTGTAAACAAAAGCATATATATATATATATATATATATATATATATATATATATATATATATATATATATATATATATATATATATATATATATATATATATATATATATATATATATATATATATATATATATATATATATATATATATATATATATATATATATATATATATATTACAAATCAATTACATGGCCTGAACTCCATCTTCAACCTCACGCCCATCCCGAATAACTGCAACTTACTCATTTCTCAACCAAAATGGAAAATGTAAACATGAAAGTTATGGAAAATTTCATCACTGTTACAGAAATGTAAATCATTAAAACTATGAATCAAAGACAAGCATGAATTTTGAATGGTACCAAATTTAACCTAATTTCTTCAGAAAGTTCAGGTCCAAAATTCTCTCTACTCAGGCCATATAAATGAAATATATGGATATGTATAGTTTCAGGGCAATGATATCTACATTTTGTCTGTGAAAATGCAAGCCTAACAATGCCTAAATAATGAGATGAAAAGTCAGAAAACTCACCTTGCAGCTGGAAATTGTGTTTTGAGTTAGAGCTTGATTCAAGTTGCTGTGATGATCAGGTTAGCTTCCTCAAGTTCCCAAGAAGTTAATGCACCCCTTAGCTTGAACTATGGATGGCTGGAATGTCCTGGAGAAGTCAAGGTGCAAGCTTCAGTTTTTGAAATTGGAGGATGATGAAGATGGAGTTACAGAAGTGTAGCAGGGATTGGGATTGTTTATGGATGATGTTTAGAATCTTTTTGAAGCAAGAAGCCAAGAAACGCACGAGTGGGTTGGGAGATTGGATTTAGAAATCATAAATGGCAAGTTTTTTTGCTTGTATTGCAATTTCTGATTTTGGGGAGTTTGAGGGCTTGTAAAATCATGTGTTAGCTTGCAAATGATGTCTTAATTTATAGAGGAAAGGTTTGGAAGCTTGGAGAAGTCAGATGTACAAGATCACATGTTTGTGGATTTTGACTTGTTTTTGAAGGTATCTTGACAAACACCTTTCCAAGGCATGGTACAAGGATATCTTAGAGTGGTTGAAAACTTTAAACATGTTCCTCTGACTTTGTAGAGGAAGCTTGTGCAGAAGGAACAAGTTAGAGGCTCAATACAAATTGACTTTGTGATTAAAGTCACTTTTCAATAATGGCAATGTTGCTTTCTTCCAAAAATGGATGAATCTTTTGGACAATAGCTCTAATGCTTGGATTATGGCTCTAGAAATTGTGTAAATCATTAATTATAGAGTGACAAACAATTTTGAGGCCTTCAAAGAAAATATTATGCAGCCTAGCATGGATTTGGTTCATGTTCATCTTAAAAATCTTCCTTGTAAAACAAGAATGGAACCTTAACTTCATCTCTTCGATTCTCCTTTCTCAAATATGATCTCAAGGAGTTCTTGGACTTTTTATAAATCTTGTAACATGCTCTACAATCCATATTTGAATCACTTTTTCAATCTCCAATTTTAACTATGTGAAACTTGGCCAAGAAGTTAGGTCAAAATCCTGACTTAAGATGCTCAAAATTTCACTAAGTGTTTTAGTTTCATGGACATGTCTTCATAAATTGATAAGTTGAAATCCAAGCATTTTTAGAACTTGTTTTGTCCTAAAAATTTCTAGATATCTTTGAGATCTACAACTTTCATGTTTAAAGTTTTCCTTGAATCATCTTGCATCATGGTGAAAATTTGGCACAAAGTCATGAAAAAAGGTTAACTTTCCAACACTTAGAAAAATTTCTAAGTCTTAGAATTTTGACTTTTCAAATATAATTTTGACTTTTTGATTTCTTGATGAACAATCTTCATACTTTGACATGTCTTGATGAAATATGATTTTTGAAACTTGATTTTGATCAAAAAGTCAAAGTTTGACTTTTCAATGTATCAGTTGACTTTTCATCAGTTGACTGAATTTCAACTATCAATCAATTGACTTTGGGGAATGTTTTAAGCCATGAAATTAGGTCAAAATGATGCATTTGAATCCTTGATATCATGTCTCAAACCAAAATGTCATGTGTTAGGTCAAAAGTAAAAAATTGAACATTCTCAATCAAAACCCTAATTTTGACCATTTTGCCCTTTTGATGATCTGATCAAATTTCTTGAGGAATTGTGATCCAAACTTGATCAATTTCCATATATGAGTTCAAAATGTTGATATGGATAAAAAATTATGAAGTTTGACTGTAAATTGACCATAGTTGACTTTTTCCCCAATATAATTGATTTTAGGTCAACTGATCAAATGATTGAACAAAAATGTGATCCAAAGCTTGAAACTTGACATGAGTAATCTTAGGAGTCCAAAATGATATATGAAAGTCATATGAAGCATTAAAAGTCCAATTGTCCTTATACAAACTCAAACCCTAATTTTGAGTCATCAGTGCTTAAGGAGGTGTCTTGAGTTGATCAAACCTTGTGCAGTCTTAAATCAATGGAGATCTTGTGAGAGAATTCTTGAGAAATTGAGAGGAAAAATTTTGGGGTACAACAGCTGTCCCTATTTAATCTTCTTAAACCTGAAGAGTTAGATTGGTGGGCCCGCCATTCGTGACTTAAAGGTGAAAGATGATTGAACACTAGAGTGCCTAGAAATTTTCACTCGATGGTGTATTGACTCGGGAATGGGCTTATAGATGCCATTTGGAGAGATGATGGTAGAAATTGGGATAAACATCAACATAAATCTTTGGTCGGTTCGTGCTGAAAACTAAGTGTATTGTTTGTCTTTGACTGGAAGAATCAATTCTAATCCAGAAGAGGTCTTTGGATTAATGACTTTTTCTGTAAGGAACGAAAAGAGTTAGTCTTATGTGAATGTATGCATGGTGTAATGATGTTTATCAAAATAAATGAGATTTATATTGTATATATATGTTATGTATGTTATATGATGCATGAATGCGGCATGTTGTCGAATCGTATCCTTGACAGATGCTGGGGAGCTTTGAGAAGTTAAATCTCATACTGCTGTTCGGGATGAAGAGTATGTGTATATTCAGACTTTTTAACAATGCTTCCATTGGGGATTCCTGCTTTGTTGAGAAGAAACTCCGCTAAGGAATATTTACTTGCTTGAGAAGACTCTGTGGAGAGTGTTGATTTCTGCTTGGGAACAGCATTCAGGAGTTTTAGTCGTCCATTTCTCTAGTGAGGAATTATCTTTTGAAAGTTAGTTGTTATCTGGTCGAATTCCATGCTTCACAATAACTTGTTGGGGATAAAGAAGGTAAATTTTATCTGGTCGGACTCCAGGCTTTGCAATAACTCGTTGGGATAGTGGCAAACTCTACTAGGGAAGAAGAGTTTTCTTAGTGATTTATAAAAATCAAACTGTTATCTGGTCGGGTCCAGGTTTCCGCAACTCGAACTGTTAACTGGTCGGGTCCAGGTTTTACATCAGATGGAGAAGTTAAGTTACTATCTTGTCGGTTCCAGGCTCTAGCCACTTGAAATTGAGGTTTACTGTTATCTGGTAGGGTCCAGTCTTCAGCAATTTAAACTTGAGATCAACTGTTATCTAGTCGGGTCCAGGTTTCAATAACTCGAACTATTAACTGGCCGGGTCTAGGCTCTGCAGTTGGAGGAGTTAAACTAATATATGGTCGAGTCCAGGCTTTAGAAACTAAATTTAAGATTCACTGTTATCTAGTCGAGTCCAGGTTTCAGAAATTGGATTTGTTATCAGGTCGGGTCCAGGTTTCAGAATGTTTAACTGGTATCCGGTCGGGTCTAGGCTTGAACTGTTGACTGGTTGGGTCCAGGCTTAAGCAATTTGAGAAGTTAAACTAATATTTGGTCAGGTCCAGGATTTAGTAACTAAATTTAAGATTCACTGTTATCTGGTCAGGTCCAGTCTTCACAGTAAGTTGAGAGTAGGATGAAGTTGAACTAGTTTCTAGTCGGGTCCAGGCTTCATAGTAACTTACTTGAAAGGATGAAGTTGACTGTTATCTAGTCGGGTTCCAGGATTTACATCAACTTTTGAAGGTATCAATGACTCTGTTGACGACTTCACTGGGGACTAGGGGTTGCGGTCCCTTGATTTGTAATAGTCTGCGAGGCAAACTCAAACTAGGGAATTTGTAGTTTATTTGGGAAATAAACCCTGTTGAAGAGGTTTATTTGACGAGCTACTGGGGAGGATATTTTTTAGGAAGAATTCCATAGGGCTTCCTTTTAAGATCAACTCAGCTGGGGAGAGGATTTTTCGGAGATTGAAACTCTAGCTGAGGATTTTATGAATCCAAATTTGTGAGGATAATTCTATTGAAATAACTTTGTGGGGATATCTCAAATGCATTTAAGGAGATGCTTGTCATTGTTTTTAAGCATACATTTGTTAAAATTTTAATCATGTTCATATGCATATGTTCATTCAATTTTAGTCATTGGACACTTTTGCACTCAAAACAGGAAAAACAAAAAAGTTTGCACTTCAAAGTATATTTGTATTGATGTTCTGCCCATGAATTATGCGTTTTTGTACAACGAGACCGAGATCCTAGTAAGAGGAAATCTTCGAAAGAATGGAAAGAATACAAAGTGAAAACAAAAATAATAGCCATATGAAAGTGATCTCATTGTGTTCCAACCCCACTATTGCCCTTATGTCTTTGAACAACATCCCTTGTCGTTGAATGGAAGTTGATTGGATTGATCTTGGATCATTTAAACTCGGACCTTGGTAATAAATCCGGCTGTAGAGATCCCACGGGACATAATCATACGCTTTAATCCTTAACTTTTTCCTGGACCGCCCTTTCGGGTTTTCAGCACACCAAGAAACCCATTTTTGCCCAAGTCGCCCTTTCGGGTTTTTAACTTTCCGGGTGTACAATCTTTTGCATATATCCCTAATTTTTTCCCGAACCTCTTTGGTTCACCGGGATGCCCATATTTTTCCCAGGTGTGTAAACCTAGCGGGTTATTTTATGCGTAGTATTTTTTAACTATGTTCGCATTCACAGGATGTAAGAAGTCCTCGCCATCCATAGTGGTCAGCATCATGGCACCGCCAGAGAAAACTTTCTTTATTACCAAGTCACCAGCTTGATACACTCGAGGCTTGATCTTTTTGTTGACGGCCTTGATCATAGGCTTTTGATACATCTAACCATGGCAAACAGCAGCCAACCGCTTCTCATCAATCAAGTTCAGCTGATCCAACCTAGTCTAAATCCATTCGTCTTCGCCTAGACCTGCTTCTTTCATTATCCTTAGAGAGGGAATTTGAAATTCTACAGGCAATACGACTTCCATGCCATAGACCAAAGAGAAAGGAGTTTCCCCAGTTGACGTACGAGCCGAAGTACGGTAGCCATGGAGAGAAAACGGTAACATCTCATGCCAATCTTTGTAGGTTACCACCATCTTTTGCATAATCTTCTTGATATTTTTATTGGCAGCTTCCACCGTGCCATTCATCTTGGGCCTGTACAGAGAAGAATTGTGATGCTTGATTTTTAAATAAGTACAATGTCCGTAATCATAGCATTATTGAGGTTGGTTCCATTGTCAGTGATGATCCTTTCGAGGATACCATAACGGCAGATGAGATTATGCTTGATAAACCTGGCTACAATGTTCTTGGTGGCTAAGGCATATGAGGCAGCTTCGACCCACTTGGTAAAGTAATCAACAGCAACAAGGATGAAACGGTGTCCATTTGAGGTAGTAGGTTTTATCTCTCCAATCATATCAATGCCCCATATTGCAAACAGCCACAAAGCAGTCATGACATTTAGAGGAATAGGAGGTACATGGACCTTGTCAACATAGATTTGACACTTGTGGCAAGTCCTTGAGTGATGATGACAATCAGTTTCCATTGTGGACCAATAGTAACAATCCCTCAGGATTTTCTTGGCCATAGTGTGTCCACTAGAGTGGGTCCCAAAAAGGCCATCATGCATATCTTCCATAATTTTCTACGCCTCCTTCTTGTCCATGCACCGGAGTGAAGTAGAATCATGGTTGCGCTTGTATAGGATTTCATTGCTTAGAAAGAATTTAGCTGAAAATATTCGCAGGAATTTCTTATGATTGACAGAAGCTCCTTCAGGATATTCTTGTGCCTCAAGATATCTCCTTACCTCGTGGTACCATGGTTTCTCTTCGTCAGTATCAAGCTCATAGCAGTGTGCAGGTTCGCCAAATCTTTCGATTGTTATCATAGGAGCTTCGTTGTCCTATTTGACCTTGAACATGGAAGACATTGTGTTGTACCCCAAAATTTTCCCTCCCATATTTCTCAAAACGTTTCAAGTGAGGTCCTCAAGTTGCTCAAGATAGTCCAAGGGTTGGCCAGACAAGCTCTCTCCTAAGGCAGTCTACCTCAAAATTAGGGTTTCATATTGCATCAAGATACTTGAGTCCAAGGGACCCCAAATGCTCAACATTGTCCTAATATGTTCTCAAGATCATCCATTTCAAGTTTCAAGCCTTGCAGAGAAAATTTGCTCAGTCAATTGCTCAAAAACTCAAAAATCGACTATGTTAGGGCAAAAGTCAAATGTGGCCCACATACATTCAAACTTCAAGATTTTTGGTCAACATCCTCATTTTGAAGTATATTTCATCATTTTATCAAGGGTTGATCATGATTCATCAAGGATTTCTCAAAATTCATCAAGAACCAAAAGTTGCTAAATTAGGGTTTTGTAGGAAAAGTCAACTCAACTTTGACCAAGCATAACTTTCTCATACTTTATGAGAAATGACCCATCCAAAGCTCATTTTTAATAGGATTCCATTATCTACAATCCATCTTCATCTCTCAAGTTCAAATTATGCGCCCACAAGAACTTATGAATTTGGACATTATAGGTCATTTTGAAAAGTCAACAAAAACACCTTTTTTGTCAAAGCTTTATACATGAGCATGGAATATCAAATTGAGATGATACCAAAAGGGTTGCTTAGAGGATATCTCTAGCTTTCTAAAAAGTTCAAGAAAACCTTCAAAGAGTCAAAGTTGAGGAAGTTATGCATTGGTGAAATTGACCTTTTTGGCAAAATTGTCAAAAGTCAACTATGCCTAAAACTTCAAATTTTGCCAAATGGGCCCAATCTTTTGCACTTGTTTTGAGTTGGCAACATGGTCCACGATCCCTAGCCTTTGCCACTTGTCATTATATTATTTATATTATTTATGTTGATTTTTATTTGAATTAAATCATTTTAAATCAAAATAAATCCTATAAAATCCAAAACATTGAAATTCAAAGATCTTGTGCTTGTTTCAGGTCTTAATGTCCAGCTAGCATCAGATCAAATTCGTGTAAAGGCATGAGGTGCACAAAAAGATTGAATTAGGCCATTTTTGGAAAGATATTCAAGGTGTATCAAATCAAAATCAAATTCATTGATGGAGGAAGATTGAGACCAGGTTTTCAACCCTAATTCATTCCTCAATACATATAGAAGGAATGCAGACCAAAAACTAGGTTGGAAGGAGGCGTGTGAATCAGTACAAAAACTTGAAAAAACAAGAAAAAGTGCAAACATGAATTCCTAGTTACAGGCCAATTCAAGACCCTTGGACCATTCCAATCGCTTCCTGGAATCCCTAGCAAGTAAAAGCAATCAAAAGCAAGCATTTCCAGGCCCCATATCACGCTGTAAGTCATCCACGACATCCATGTATTTTTGAAATCGAGTTCCATGATTTAGGCATTGATAGCATGAATTAATGATATATTCTTGATCCTTAAGACATATGTAAGCTTTCTGTATTGTTTAATTGCATTTATATGGCCTATATTGGATTTCACCATTGTTAGGGTTTGTAGCTTCAAATTGGGATCTTGGTGTATGTTGTACCCCAAAATTTGCCCTCCCATATTTCTCAAAACATTTCAAGAAAAATTCACAAGTCCAACCCGGCGCGTCATATTCAGGTGTTCTTTCACCAAGATTCTCTGATAACGTATTCTCAAATTCAGGTTCGGCTCAAGAGTCAATTCTTTAAAGAAGGTATCCGAATGTGCGAGTTTTCTTGAAGAAATATGGTGAAAAAGTGTGCTGAAAGTGCAGTTTTTACGCGCTAAAAAATTCATAACTTGAAGATCGTGACTCGTTTTGAACCCGTTCCAGTGGCCAAAATTCCGTCTTGACATTATCTACGTTTTCATCTCTCACGGCTGGAAGCCAATTTCGATCAGAAGGTCTTCAAAAATGTGGATTTATCAAGTATTTTCATACAGAAAATTTGTGACAGAAGTTTATTTGCGTCATGTTCAGAAAATCATAACTTGGTCGATTTTCATCGTATCGAGCTGGTTCCAGCGCCAAAATTTCACAAATTGAGTTAGCTACATTTTCACAGAAGGTATTGAGTTCAAACGGTATTCAAAAGACCTTCGTTTTTTGCTCAGAGTGCGTGACACGCTGAAAATCCTGAATGCTGAATATTATTTCATCTGGGCCGAAACTTCGAAAATTCATAACTCGGTCAATTTTTATCGGATTGGGCTCATATTTTTACACAAGGTCACTGACTCAGAGATCTACAACTTTTCTTCAAAAGTCGAGACCGGATTATGCTCCGATCAATACCAGTTTTTTATTGAAGAACGTGTCAGAGTCGACACTGGAGCCCAAAATAAGTTTGTCTGAGCTGAAACTTCAAAAATTCATAACTAATTCACTGTTTATCTGATTGAGCCGATTTTCGGACAGGAGTTAGTTATCGATGTCGGCTACATTTTGTTTTCACATTTCAACTTCAAAAATTGTACTTAAGTCCCTGCGATTTAGCCTGTAAAGTGACGAACTCAAGTGAACGTTGGAGGCCCAATTGCACATTCAAAGCCCATTTTCTTTATCCTAATTTCCATTATATAATCACCTTCTTTTCACACAAACCAGGGAGGAGAAAAAGAGAGAAAAAACCTTGCCACAACACTGTCAGAATATCAAATTCTTTCAAGAACCCTAAAACATTGAAATCCTTATTATAAATCCCTCTCTCACTACAAACAAGCCATCACAGTTACAAACCAACACCTCACTACTTCTTCAGTAAGGATAAGGCTGCATTGATCTCCATGATCCAAAGGGCATAAAAGCATTCAGGTCACTAATTTTCCAGTAAGGGTAAGATTTATTTGATCTCCATGATCAAAAGGGTTTAATCATTCATACATGCCATATTGTGCCTAAACATTAAATTTCTTCATATATTGGCTTTATTTGCATTTTATGATTTTATTTAATGTGTTCATGAGATTCAACACTGCAGATTTAGACAGGATCCCATGCAGGTTCATTAAGGAACGTTGAGGCCAAAAGCCAAAAGCCAAATGGCCAAAAGCCAAAAGCCAAAAGTCAAATGGCCAAAAGAACAACTTATGCATGACACCAATACATGGCGAGACAGACATCCTGAGAAGATTAAGGAACGTTGAGGCCAGAATACAAATGGCCAACAGCCAGAACACAAATGGCCATGAAACCCAATCCAATGGTCAAAGAATGCAGACCACGGTACTCAGGAGTCAATGAACACGCACGTGATGCCAGAAAGTCAAACAAGAGTTTTTGTCTAATGGGCCAGATTTCTCACAAAAAACCTCCCTTTGGGTCTGAATACCCCCCATGGTTTGCACATTTCTATTTTTTTATTTGTTTTTCCTTTTTATTCTTTTAATTGTTATCAATTGTTTTCTTTAATTTCATAAATTAATTTTCATAAGATAAAAAATCAGAAACTAAAATATATTTAATTATTATTATTTCACTATTAATTTATTTTGTAAATAAACTTTAATAATTAGTTTAGTAAATTAGGTTTTAAAACTTTAATCTTTTTCTCAATAAATTAAAATATGTAGAAATTAGGTTTTTTAACTTTTTATCACTTTTCTTAATAAATAATTTTTTCTTATTATCATTATTATTAATTACTAATTTGTTTTGTAAATAAACATGTACATTAAATATTTAGTAAATTAGGTTAAACTTTAATATTTTTCTTTAATAATTAAAAACAACTTAGAATTAGGGTTTCTCTTGAATTTTAATTTTCTTTATTTCATAAATACAAAAAACCTAAAAAACACTTCTTTTCTTTTATTAAATAATTAAATAACTTTAATTCAATTTAATTTCAAAAGGATCCAACGCCCTCGAACATTCTATTTTTATTCTTTTCGCACGTTATTTTATTTTCTTGTGAATATTAAGTAACTGCTCAAGCCATGTAATAGTAATTAGGAATTTATTTACTTTCCGCATTTTATTAAAAAACTGGTCTTTGTTAATTTGGCGATGTATAGACCCGCGCCTTGTAATAGCGTAGGATTTTACCTTCCGCATTTAAATTTTCGCACTCTTAACTGTTAAACTTCACATGAAAGAATGAATGACTAATTAAAAGCAATGCGTAGCTCATGATACATGTACAAGATAAAACATAACATGAAAATAACACACAAATTCACACACCACTCTTAGGGTACGCCTCACTGTTGCCTTGCCTTCGAAACGTGGTCGTCGAGTATAGGACGTTTTAGTAAGTCCTTATGTCCATGACATGATCCAGTTGCCTCGAAATGGTTGCCTCGGAATAAAAAAGGATCAATGGCATAAGGGTAGCTTCTAAGGTGTCCTACTGTTGCTCTGGTGACCACACTGTCCTTACAAACGAATTGACCCGAACACCTCCAACGGTGGTGATACCTATCTCTCAATGGTGGGATGACACTACCTTAAGGACATTTACACAGCCTAATTCCTTAGGGTAGGTAGATGACTCATAGATACTTGCTCTAAAAAACAAAACAAAAATCTTTTCACACTGACACTTTCAACAAAACTTTCAAAACAATTTTTCAAGCACTCTTGAGGACTGATACAAGAGTCGATCTGAAATCTTTAAACGAAACTTTTTCAAACCCACTCACACAATTGAAAAGCAATCACTTTTGAAAACACAATGAGCAAGTATCTAAGAGCCCATGGATAACCATGGATAGAAAGGGTGCTAACACCTTCCCTTTCTATAAATCTACCTCCCGAACCGAGAAACTATCTCATAAGGAATTTTGCTGTGCTTTTGTCCTGTCCATGTTGGAGAAAATAAAAGACGGTGGCGACTCTTGCTTACCGCGACATTTTGCGAACCAGCTTTAAACAGTCAGTTCTATTTCCACCAATCACAGTGTACAAGTGAAATTGGGCCACGATTAGGGTACCATGAAGTTCGTGGGACTGAGACGAATGGATTGGTACCATCACCATTGATTTATTGTGCTTGTACATGATTTTTGATATGGCCAGGGTTTTAGCTACGGAGAATGTCCATTGGTATAGGTCTGTTGTCTAAAACAACAGATCCTTGGAGAAAATGAAGACGTGGCGGCCAACCATTCGCGTATTTAAATTTTCGCGCATTTTGAATTCAGTGTTTTTGCTTTTCATATATTATCATTATTATTTATTGTATATACAAACAAAAGCAAGTGGCGCAGTGGTAGTGGAGTGGTTGGATAGTGCATCAGGACCTGGGTTCGAATCCCAGGTCCCCCAAATTTCTTCATATTTTTTCCTTTCAGGTAATCCAGCGTGCTTACAAGTCCAAGGCCTACCATACTCCCTCAAGATCCAGTCTGCCAAGTGGCCAGATGGCCAGATCCAAAGGCCATCCATGAGGGAGCACCAAACGCCTAGTCAAACGCATGGCATGAGATTACAAGGAGTCAACATGGGTCACCATCTTTTGGGCCCAGAATCTGATTTTTGCACCCCCATATTGCTCAGGCCCAAACTTCTTTCTCCATTCTTTTTTTATATATTCATTTTATTTAATTTATTTATCTTATTTTACTAACAAATTAACTATTTTCTTTTTATCAAAAAAGTCATAAAAAATAATACTTTTCACAAATTAGGTTTAGATTTTATTTTTTATCAAAAAATTAATTAATTAAATTAGGTTGTTAATTTTAGATAACTTTAATTCTTTTTTGCAAATAAATTAAAAATAGTTAGAATAATTAGGGTTTTGTTTCTAGCTTAATTACATTTTCTTTTTCTTAAAAAATGACAAAAACCAAAAAAATAGGTCATGTAATTATTTTCATTAATTAATTTAATTAGCTAATTAATTTTTGTATTTAATTTAGAAAACCTAATTATTTTCTTAAAAAATAATTAAAAATAAAAAAAAAACAATTTTCTCTTTTAATTAGGTTAGAAGGGTCAAAATCCTAGTTCTCTCTCGATCTATTTTTTCTCACGCATTTTATTATTATTTTATTCTATTATTGTAACTGTTCACAAGTTTGTAATAGTTTAATTAGGACTTTTATTTTTTATTTATCGCTTTATTATTTAAGGGTTTGTTTTTGGCTATGTAAATACCCGAAGCCTTGTAATAGTTTAGTTTAAATTTCCGCACTTTTAAATTCCGCAAAATATTAAACTGTTAGATGTATGATATTAGGATGCATGACAAGAATGTATGTAAAATTTTAAAACAGTTAGATAACCCTAAAATGTGTAAAGATAAAAATCTGAAATTGAATCACTCGCACATGCGCACTCCTAGGGTACACTCCCACTTGGTAGCCTTCGGTAAACGGTCATTGAGTATAGGATGCTTTAGTGGTCGTCCTTTTGTCCAAAGATCAAAGTTGCCTCAGAAAAATTGCCTTGGATATTGTTGCCTCGGATAATTGATCTAAGACATTAGGGTTACTACTAAGACGTCCTAACATTGCTTTAGTGACCGTACGTCCCTTTCGAATTGACCCTCAAAACTCAATCGACGGAGCTACCTACTCACTAATAGTATGATAGCATTGTCTAAAGGAAGCGAACATAGAGCGATTCTTTTTTCGAGTAGGTATATTAGTTCTTAAGTACTTGCTCAATCCAAACAAACTTTTTCACACTTGCACTCCTTTACAAACAAAGTTTTCAAAAACACTTCATTACACTCTTGAAGACAGAAGCAAGAGTTAAATGGAAGTCAAAACAAAAAACTTTTCAAATCACACAAACACAAAGAAGAAATTTATAAAATGATGAGCAAATACCTAAGAGCCCGTAGATAACTACAGATAAAAAGGGTGCTAATACCTTCCCTTTCTATAATCTACCCCCCGTACTCAAAAATATCTCAAAAAAGGAATTTTTCTATGCTTTTTTCCTTTCCTTGTTGGATAAAATAAAAGTCGGTGGCAACTCTTGCTTACCGCGACATTTTGCAAACACAAACGCAAAATGCAAACCAGCATTCCTAAAAACCAAGTCCCGGGTCTGGCCACCGTATCACAGAACTGGAGACTCTGCTAGGGAGAAAATAAGTGGGGTGTACCTTAGGATTAGTTCATCATATTGTTTTCAATTGTTTGATTTGTTTGCTTTATATTTGTGGGCTTTGTATCGGAGTTACTATAGATCCTAACCCGGATCTGGGGGACACCTTTTAGGTAAGTAGCAATAGACTGTGAGGGAACTGTACGGCGTAGACCGATACGGTTGAAGCAGTAGCTACATTGATGTGGCACATTAGTTGGTATCGATATCCCTTATGGAGCAACAAGGAGAGTATGGGGCTGATATATGGGTCATTAAGCATCAACTGACCTTAGAACCTATAATTGACCAACTTGGCCATAGAAAGTAGCAGGATGCTACACTCATTGAGACCATACTCTCGCGATGGTTCCGGCTGCAAGAAAAGATTGTGTAAGCTGAAACTATGACCGATGGAGGATAGTCAGTGATATTGAGAACCTCTAGAACCCAGTTACTATTATTATGACAGGTTGAACCAACTAAACTACAAGAGGGTAGTACCTAAACTCCATGCCAGCCTGAAATTTAAGGGCTATTGTGTCACTTGTTTCCCTTTACCATGTTTGCTATCTGTGATACCTGTTGTGTGTTTTTATCATGACATCATGCATCATGACATCGCATGCATATTTCATTAGACTAACCATTTCAAAGACCAAGGGTATGCATCTTTGTTCTGTTTTGCAGATCATGGCCTCAATGCACAGAAATACCATTTGAGTCAACTTCATGCATATCCCTGCTCAGCTCAGAGAGTTAGTTTCAAAAGTTCCTGATACTTCTTCCTTTGTTAGAAGACATGGTCATCTCCTTACCCTGGTCACTTCAAAGCTGGATGAGCAAATGATGAGCGTGTTGTTCCAGTTCTTTAACCTGTTGCACCACTGTTTCACCTTCCAGGACTATCAGTTGGTCCCTACTTTGGAGGAGTTTTCTGATTTACTAGGTATATCTATTCTCGAGCAGACACCCTTTACAGGTTTGGAGATAGCTCCTAGGCCAGAGGATATTGCTTCAGCCCTACATCTAAAAATGGCTGATGTAGTATCTAACTGGGAGATTCAGAGCAGGGTTAAAGGTTTCTTGGCTAAGTTTTTGATCGATCAAGCTCAACAGTTCTGGGATAGTTTGGACTTTCAAGCATTTGAAGACATCATGGCTCTCCTTATCTACGGCTTGGTTTTGTTCCCGAATCTAGATTCTTTCGTCGATGTGAACACAGTCAAGATCTTCATGTCTCGTAACCCAGTGCCTACTCTTCTAGGTGATATTCTGCATGCTCTTTATACCCGTACTGTTCGGAGAAGGGGAACTCTCATGTGATGTACACCGCTACTGGCGAGGTGGTTTATTTCGCACCTCCCCAAATCTGTATTGAAGAATGAGGAAGGTGTAGGTTGGGCTTATAGAATCATGTCCCTTTCTCATACGGACATCCTTTGGAGTTTTAAAGATATGGAAAGGGTAGCTGTCATTGATCGGTGTGGGGAATACCCCAATGTTCCATTGCTTGGAATTAGAGGAGGAATAACCTGTAACCCTTGTTTGGCCTTACGATAGTTTGGACGAGCTCGGAGAGACGGTCCTCATGAGCTGCTGCTTATAGACATTTTCTTTGACTACAAGGGGGATGTTGAGGGACATCGCCACAAATTTATACGAGCCTGGGGCAGGTTGAACAGGTCTGACCCGCATGAGCTAGGACTGAAGACTTCTCTCCCGATGCAACCCTATCCCCAGTGGGTTCGAGCCTGTGCTCAAAAGTCGGGGATGCCATATGAAGCTATTTTGCCGGTGATTATAGAGCATAATGATGAAGAAGGGGTTCCTTATACAGTCCTCCATCCCTATATGCCTACTGATCTGAGGGCATTGAAGAGATCTTGGATCCAGTTGAGGGAAGAAATGGATACCTACAAAGAGAAGTATCATGAGCAGGAACGGAAGATCCTGAAGCTTACAAGGCAGCTTGAGAATGAGAGGACAATCAACGATTATGTCAGCACGAAAGGAAAATGACCATGGGAGTTCTGATGACTTTTATTGTTTCTAGTTTAGATTTGCTTTTCAGTATTTCTTTTGTAACGCCTTAAAGGCATTTGTTAAACATTGTTTCAAGTTTTAATCTAATAAAGTGTGTTTTATTTTGGTTTACAAATTTGAATCTCCCTAAGTCTTTGAAATCATTTCATACGCATTCCATTACCATGCACCTCATCACAGGCACCATTACAGGTCTCTTATCTTCTTCGCTGTTTATTTTAGCACAACATGTCTTCTGAAACACCTACTGATCAAGAAATTAAGGCTCTTCAAGCTCAGAATGCTCAGTTCTAGGAAATGTTCTTGAACTTAGCCAAAGGGCAGCAAGATTTGAAGACTCTCATCTTGAAGGACAAGAAGAAGAAGAAGAAGAAGAAGAAGAAGAAAGTGGTTCTGCTGAATATGGGTCACAGATTTGGGAATAGGTTGCGGCAGGAAGCTGATCTGTCTCACTCATCTGGGGGGGGGGGAGAAAATCAAGAGGAAAGGAAGGGTCCTAGCCTCGTGGTTTTTGACAATGACACTGATTTTGATGATGAACAGTACCCTCCTGCTGAGGATAGGTATAAACAACTTGAAGACCGTCTGAGCGCCATGGAGGTTCAGAAGGTTCCCGGTTTGGACTTTTGAGATCTTGGATTAGCATATGGGGTGGTGATCCCACACAAGTTTAAAGCTCCTATCATTGCTAAGTATGACGGGGTATCCTGCCCAAAGCTACACCTCTGCTCGTATCTCAGAAAGATTCAACCATATACTGCTGATAGGAACCTCTAGGTTCATTTATTTCAAGATAGTCTATCAGGGACTCAACTTGAATGGTTCTATCAACTAGAAGGAGCTAATGTCCACAACTGGGAGGACCTTGTTGCTGCTTTTTATAAGCAATACCAGTATAATGCCGACCTTTCTCCCACATGTACTCAACTTCAGGGTATGTCTATGGGCGCGAGCGAAGGTTTTAAGGACTACGCTCAGAAATGGAGAGATCTGGATGGAAGAGTACAACCCCCTCTGTCTGATAGGGAGTTGGTAGATATGTCTCTTGGGACTTTGTCTGGTACATATTTCAATCATTTGATCGGTAGTTCATCGTCTGGGTTCACTGAATTGATTATGACTAGGGAGAGACTAGAAGCTGGTATCAGAAGTGGAAAGATACATAAAGGTGCTTCATCAAGTACAGAAAAGAAGCCTTTCAAGAAGGAATCTAGTTCCGTTTACAGCTCAAGGAGCCAAAGCCGACCTGAGCACTGCCAAGAAGTGAATGCGGTCGTAATATCAAGACCTACTGTTGCCCCACAACGCAACAATCAGCAAAGAGTCGAGAGGTCTCAAAGACAGTATACTCGGCTCAGTATGACCTTATCTCAAATTTTACAGCAACTGTTGAAGACTAACCTGGTAACTCTAAGGGAAGCTCCAAAGAATCCCAGTACCACCTCTCCGTTGTATAATCTGAATGCCCGTTGTGCTTATCACTCTGATAGCCCAGGGCATGATACCAACAACTGTTGGGCCTTGAGGAATAAGGTACAAGATTTGATTGAAGCTAAAGAAATTGAGTTTGACGCACCAGAAAAGCCTAATGTCATGACTGCTCCTATGCCCAAGCATGGAGTAAATGCTGTAAATGATGATTCATTCATGACCTCTATGGAAGAAGTTTCTACTCTGTTGATGACAGTAAAGAAGAACTTATTGTTGGCCGGTTTATTTTCGGGTTGTGGCGAAGGTTGCCACCTGTGTTCCATCCTACCTACTGGTTGCCATATATTGAAGTCAGGTGTTTAGCGCCTGATGGATAACAAAGAAATCTTGTTCGAGAAAACTTTGGTTCCGTCGATTCTTGTTGAAGATGTTTCCATAATCACCATTTCCGCCAATTCTTCCAAGGCTTCCTCGAGAAAGCCTGTTAGGATTACATCTGTTCTAAGAGTTGCTCCATTGATCATTACTATTCCTGGACCTATCCCTTACACTTCGGATAAGACTGTCCCGTGGCACTATGGGGCCAATGTGTATTATCATGGGATTAAACAAGACTTGAAGGTTGAAGAGGCTGGTATTGATGTCAGCAACATTGTCGGGTCCAGCAAGGTCACCCGAAGTGGAAGACTCTTATCTCTTGAGATTTCTCCTCCGACTGTTCAAAAGCCTGTTGTTATTCCATCTGCCAGTACGTCAGCTGTTGTTCCAATTCTTACACCAGTTATCACCCTTGTCGTCGAGTCGTCTGACGCTCGAGGCAAAGAAGTTACAGGTGGGCATGCCCGAATGGAGGCACCTAAAAAGGTCATTATTGAAACCTCTAGGCAAGAGATAGAGGAAATTCTGAAGCTTATCAAGAAGAGAGACTACAACATAGTCGAGCAACTGGGGAAAACCCCGTCGAAGATCTCCATGTTATCTTTATTGTTGTGCTCAGAAGCCCATGCTAAGGCTTTAATTGCTTTCCTTAAAACTGCGCATGTGCCGCAGGAAACATCTGCTGATCAATTTAAAGGCTGTGTGGCTAGTTTGACCACTGACAATGGGTTGGGTTTCTCTGACGCAGATCTGACTGCCAAAGGAAGGAATCACAATGATGCTCTGCACGTCTCGATCGAGTCCAGGGGCACTACTTTGGCCCACGTGTTGGTGGATATTGGGTCCTCATTAAATGTTTTACCCAAGAAAGCATTAGATCTGCTGGATTGTGAATGGTTGGTTCTGAAGCCAAGTAATATTGTGGTTAGGGCCTTTGACGGGTCCAAAAGGATGGTACATGGAGAGGTGGATGTCCCTGTTAAGGTTGGCTCTCAGATTTTTGCATCTACGTTCTATGTGATGGACATTCGACCATCCTATTCTTTCTTGTTGGGTCGCCCGTGGATTCATAAAGCTGGGGTAGTAACTTCTACGCTCCATCAGATGTTAAAGTATCCAGTGAAAGGGAAGATTGTTACGGTACAGGGTGAGGAAGAGTACATGGTAAACCACCTTAACTCTTTCCGGTATGTGGAGATGGATGGGGAGTTCATTGAAACCCCGTGCTAGAACTTTGAAGAAGTCCCTCAGACTCTGGCCTCGACTGAAACTGTTGCTAAAGATCCTCCAATGGAGATGGCTTCCCTCAAGGATATCTAGGCTGTTATTGAAAAAGGTGGGTGTGTGAATTAGGGCCAACTCCCTGACTTTACACACAAGACTGACAAGTTTAGTTTGGGTTTTACTGTAGAAGCTCAAAGGGTCGTTCAGCGTGCGCGGATTGGAAGACCTCCCCTGTGTATCAACAATCCAGGAGTGAATGCAATTTAAGATGATGATGAAGAGTCAGATTTCGACAGCTGGATCTACCCGACTACCAACGGTGGCTTGAACAATTGGACGGCAATGGACTTCGTGCCCGTTTCTTTTATTACACAGTAATAGACTTTTGTTTTGAGATTTGTAACAAACAATTTTTGAAACTTTTACGGCCTGGTGCCTTGCCCAAGACACCGTGGCTTTGTTTGTGAGGGCTTATTATGTTTCATTTCCATATATCATCAATAAAGCATTGGACGTTGTCTTGCATTACAAATTTTTCCCTCCTTGTTTTTCTTTTCTATCTTGCACTTTATCAAAATATCTATTTGTCTTACACACACTCACATATCATAATACAGATCTACATCCACTCTGGATCCCACTGATAACGACTCTGCTACTGCCAGTTATGACTACAAAAGTCCGATCAACCAAGCCGAGGACGAAGGTGAGGATGATTGTGAAGTGCCTAGGGAACTTGCTAGACTGCTACTTCAGGAAGAGAGGGCCATACAGCCGCATGAAGATCCAGTGGAAACAGTGAATTTGGGTATCGAGGAAGACAAGAAAGAGGTCAAGATCGGTGCAAATCTGGAATCTAATGTTAAGCAACAATTGATACAGATGCTGCGTGATTATGTTGAGATCTTTGCCTGGTCTTATGAAGATATGCCTGGGTTGGATACTGATATTGTGGTACACCGCTTGCCAACCAAAGAAGATTGTCCTCCAGTGAAGCAGAAAGTTCATCGTATGCGCCCAAAGATGTCTGAGAAAATCAAGGCTGAGGTTATGAAACAGTTTGATGCTGGTTTTATAGCTGTTACTTCTTACCCACAGTGGGTTTCCAATGTGGTTCCGGTGCCGAAGAAAGATGGTAAAGTCCGTATGTATGTAGACTATAGAGATCTGAACAGGGCGAGTCCCAAGGATGATTTCCCTCTACTTCATATCGACGTTCTGGTTGACAACACCGCACAACATAAGGTCTTCTCTTTTATGGATGGTTTTTCGGGTTACAATCAGATTAAGATGGCTCCCGAGGATATGGAGAAGACAACGTTTGTTACGCAATGGGGTACTTTTTGCTACAAAATCATGCCTTTCGGATTGAAGAATGCTGGGGCACGTATCAGCGCACCATGGTCGCTTTGTTCCACGACATGATTCATCATGAGATTGAGGTATACATTGACGACATGATTGCAAGGTCCCAGACTGAGGAAGAACACCTTGACCATCTTCAGAAGTTGTTTGACAGGTTGAAGTTGTACAAGCTGAGGTTAAACCCGAACAAGTGCACCTTCAGGGTGAGGTCTGGTAAGCTGCTGGGTTTCATTGTTAGTGATAAAGGTATTCAGGTGGATCCCGCAAAGGTGAAGGCTATACAGGAGATGCCAGCTCCCCGAACAGAAAAAGAAGTCAGGTGGATCCCGCAAAGGTGAAGGCTTTTTGGGACGACTGAATTACATTGCCCGATTTATTTCACATTTGACTGCTACTTGTGAGCCAATCTTCAAGCCGCTGAAGAAAGATCAAGTGGTAAAGTGGAACGATGAATGTCAGGCCGCTTTTGAAAGGATCAAAGAATATCTCCAAGAGCCACCTATTCTGATGCCTCCAGTTGAAGGGTGACCTTTGATCTTATACTTGATAGTACTCGACAATTCAATAGGGTGCGTGCTGGGGCAACATGACGAGTCTGGCCGAAAAGAGCATGCTATTTACTACCTTAGAAAAAAGTTTACCGACTGTGAGACCCGATACTCGTTGCTTGAGAAAACTTGATGCGCTTTGGCATGGGCTGCTCGCCGGCTGAGACAGTATATGCTGACTCACACTACTATATTGATATCAAAGATGGACCCAATCAAGTATATCTTCGAAAAGCCTGCCTTGTCCGGAAGAATAGCAAGATGGCAGATGATCTTGACTGAGTATGACATCTAATACACGACCCAAAAAGCAATCAAGGGAAGTGTGTTGGCAGATCATTTGGCACATCAGGCAGTGGATGATTACCAGTCTATGAACTTCGAGTTTCCGGATGAGAACATCATGTTGGTGACCAACTGTGAAATACCTGGACCGGATGAAGGACCTGAGGAAGGATCCTGATGGTATATGTACTTTGATGGAGCTTCAAACGCTTTGGGTAATGGCATTGGTGCCGTGATTATATCTCTTGAAGGATGTCATACTCCGTTCACCGCCCGATTATGTTTTAACTGTACCAACAACATGGCGGAGTATGAAGCATGCATCATGGGCCTTCGAGCAGCTATTGACCTAAGGATTAAGTTCTTGAGTGTGTTCGGAGATTCCGCTCTCGTGATCAGTCAGATCAAAGGCGAGTGGGATATGAAACACCTGAATCTTATTCCTTACAAGGAGTATGTGTTGACGCTTCTTCCACACTTCGAGGAGATAACCTTTGAAAACTTCCCCAGAGAGGAGAATCAGTTAGCGGACGCGCTAGCTACGATGTCTTCTATGTTCAAGGTCATATGGGATAATGAAGCTCCCTGGATTACCATTGAGAGGTTGGACGAACCCACACATTGCTGTGATATCGAGACTGAAGAGGTAGCAGATAAACCCTGGTTTCACGAAGCAAAGAGGTATCTTGAGGCTCAGGAATACCCTGAGGGTGCATCTGTTAATGATAAAAAGTTTCTAAGGAGGTTCGCGGCAAAGTTCTTCATCAGTAATGGTATCCTCTACAAGCGTAATCATGATTCGACCTTACTACGATGTGTGGATAAGAGCGAGGCAGAAAAGTTCATGGCAGAATTACATGAAGGTACTTTAGGAACCCATTCCAGTGGACACACCATGGCAAAGAAAATCCTATGGGAAGGATATTATTGGTCTACTATGGAAGCCGACTGTTATCAGCATTCTCGGACCTGTCATAAGTTTCAAGTCTATGCTGATAAGGTGCACATACCTCCAGTTCCTCTGAATGTTTTGACAGCTCCTTGGCCTTTTGTAATGTGGGGCATCGACATGATAGGCGAGATCATACCTACTGCGTCCAACAAACATCATTTCATCTTGGTAGCAATTGATTACTTTACAAAGTGGGTTGAGGCAACTTCCTTTGCTACTGTAACCAAGAACTTCGTGGCACAGTTCATTCGGCACAATCTGATCTGTCGATATGGTGTACCAGAGAGGATCATTACGGACAATGGTACAAATCTCAATAATACGATGATCATCGAGCTCTGTAAACAGTTTAAGATACAGCATCATAACTCTTCTCCCTACCGGCCAAAGATGAATGGGGCTTTTGAAGCGGCTAATAAGAACATCAAGAAGATTGTGCAGAAGATGACGGTGACATACAAAGACTGGCATGAGATGTTACCATTCGCTCTTCATGGGTACCGTACCTCAGCGTGAACGTCAACAGGGGCAACACCCTATTCTTTGGTATATGGTATGGAAGCAGTCTTGCCCATTGAAGTCCAGATACCCTCTCTTCGAATTATGAAAGATGCAGGTTTGAGCAAGGACGACTGGATCCAGACCCGACTTGATCAACTGAACTTAATCGACAAGAAGAGACTTACTGCTATTTGTCATGGTCAGACGTATCAAAAGCGAATGATTAAGGCATTTAATAAGAAAGTTAGACGACAAGATTATCAAGTTGGGGATCTGGTGATCAAACGCATCATACTACCTCAAGGTGATCCCAAGGGAAAATTGACCCCTACGTACGAAGGGCCATTTGTGGTTAAGAACATTTTCTCAGGAGAAGCTATGATTCTAACCACCATGGATGATGACGACCTTCCTCACCCCGTCAATGCAGACATAGTGAAAAAATACTACGCATAATCAAAGACCCTCTAGGTCGACTGGCCTATGTAAAAATAAGGGCTTCCCGGCGAACCAAAAGGGTTCGGGCAAAAATAAGGGATGAAAATGAAGAAAAAAAAACTGTACACCCGGCAAGTCGAAAACCTGAAAAGGCGGCTTGGGAAAAAAAGGGTATCACAGTGGACTGAAAACCCGAAAGGGCGGTCCAGGAAAAAATTAGGGATTAAAGCGTAACACTATGTCTCATTGGATCACCTTGCAACCTGACTTCGGTATCAACTATCAAGCTTGGACGGCGCCAATCAATCTGATCTACCTTCAACCAAGCAGCAAAGTGATGAGACGCTCAAAGACATAAAGGGCAATAGAAGAGTTGGAACCCAGTGGGATTGTTCACATAGCTGGTTTTTCTTTCTCTTACACAAATTGTATAAATTCTATCATTCTGCGGCGTTCTCTTACTAGGACGTTAGCCTCTTGTACAAAAACGCCTATTTACAGGCCAAACTTCAAATCAATATGATTCATTTTCACAAAGAAATTTCAAATTGTTTTTCTTTTTTTCTGTTTTGTTTTGCAAGAACGTCCAATGTTCATTTTTTGATATATGCATTTGACATTAATTGTTGCTCATAAATATTTACGTGTGAAACAAAAGACGACTACTCGTAATATCAGAAACAGGGGAAAAAAAGAACTGTCTAGACCTTATAGTTTCTCTATTCACCAGGTACATGAATAAACCTAGCTGAAGAATATGACCATGGTACATTCACTCCCCGTAGAGTAAGAAAACGGTAGTGGTGTTAATTCTCCCCAGCTGAGGCTCGCAACCGCGAATGAGTCAGTAAAGTTCTCCCCAAGCAGAGTTTATCTATCACCAGCACTGGAAGATTATCCCCAGTGGAGTCTGGAAGATTATCCCCAGTGGAGTCTAGAGGACCATCCCCAGTAGAGTTTGGAAGATTATCCCCAGTGAGGTCGCCACTAAAAGATTATCCCCAGCGGAGTTCATTTCTTTCACAAAACAGGAAATTCATCCCCAATAGAGTTTATCATCGCCAGTGACGGTAATTCGTCCACAGTCGAGGGTTATTTCTCCAAGATCAGCAAATCTTCAGCAGAGCATCTTTTCCCCACAGAGTCATTCTCTCACAAATGTATTCTCCAGCAGAATTATTCTCCTAATAATCTTTGATCGTTATCCCTAGCGAGCGAAACTCTTTCACTCTCCAGCAGCAAGCCGGGGATTTATTTCCCTAGCTAGAGAACATCATAAAAACATTGCATATCCATACATAATGAGATATACATACGCATCATACAACACCGTCTCATTTATTTTGAGAACATCATCGCCTGATACATATCATGCATTACATACAGCTAACCTTTACCTTTCAGGAAAAATACTATCAAATTCTCACAAAAACTCAAGCTATGAAGCCCGGGTACGACCGGATAGTATCTTGATCCCTACAACATATTATGAAGCCCGGAGAATGACCGGATAACAGTATCAGACTACCGCGAAGCCTGGATTATGACCAGATAATGGTATCTCTTAAAAGCAAGCTATGAAGCCCAGGTTCAACCGGATAATAGTTTAATCCCCAGTGAGCCGTGAAGCCCGGATTACGACTAGATAACAGCTTAACAAGTTATTGTGAAGCCTGGATTACGACCAGATAGCAATACAAGACCATGAATCCTGGATTACGACCAGATAATGGTAGAAGACGTCGCGAAGCCTGGATTACGACCAGATAGCGGTAAAAAGCACTGAAGCCTGGATTACAACCAGATAACACTGAGGGACACTGTGAAACTTGGATTACGACCGAATAGAAGTTTATTCAACTAATTACTATGAAGCCCGGATTCGATCGGATATTAGTAGGCCCAACAGTCAAAGGGAAGCCCGAATGCGACCGGATAACCGTTTGATCTCTTCTGAAGCCTGGATTACGACCAGATAATAAGTAAGGTATTGTGAAGCCTGGATTACGACCAGATAGCAATACAGAACACCATGAAGCCTGGATTCGACCAGATAATGGTATAAAGCATCGTGAAGCCTGGATTACGACCAGATAACGATAAAAGGACTGAAGCCTGGGTTACGACCAGATAACAACACAAGATACTGTGAAGCTTGGATTTCGACCAAATAGCAGTTTACCTGGACAATTACTAAGAAGCCCGGAGTCAACCGGATATTAGTGTGCCCTAAATTCAAGTTGAAGCCCGGATGCGACCGGATAACAACTCATTTCCTTCTGAAGCCTGGATTACGACCAGATAAGAATTGAGAAATTGTGAAGCCTGGATTACAACCGGATAGCAAGTTTAATCTCATCTCCCCATTAAGTCACTGTAAAGCCTGGATTACGACCAGATAGCAGTCGGCCTTATCATTATGAAGCTTGGATCACGACTAGATAGTAGTTCATTTTCACCTCCTCGACTAAGAGACGGTTCCTCAATAGAATAACGGACGACCTAAGTTCCTAAAATTCAACAGAGATGATTCACCAGTAGAATAATGGACGACTGGAGCTCCTAAAATTCTATGTCTCTCAAGACAAAGATCAACATTCCCCAGCGAAATCTTCCTCAACAACGGGTATACAAGCTCTCTCTAAGGAATCTCTTATGCAATCGACACTCCTTTGGATGGCATCTTTAAGCCCATTCCCGACATCATAAGACAGATACCACTTCATACAAGTGCAAATTTCTGGGCACTCTAGTGTCCAATCATCTTCCACCTTTAGATCACGAAAGGCTGACAAGCCAGTCTAAATCTTCAAGTTTAAGAAGATTGAACAGGGGCAGCTGTTGTACCCCAAAATTTTCCCTCCCATATTTCTCAAAACATTTCAAGTGAGGTCCTCAAGTTGCTCAAGGTAGTCCAAGGGTTGGCCAGACAAGCTCTCTCCTAAGGTAGTATACCTCAAAATTAGGGTTTCATATTGCATCAATATAATTGAGTCCAAGGGAACCCAAATTCTAAACATTGTCCTAATATGTTCTCAAGATCATCCATGTCAAGTTTCAAGCCTTGTAGAGAAAAATTGCTCAGTCAATTGCTCAAAAACCCAAAAATCGACTATGCTAGGGCAAAAGTCAACTGTGGCCCACATACAGTCAAACTTCAAGATTTTTGGTCAACATCCTCATTTTGAAGTATATTTCATCATTTGATCAAGGGTTGATCATGATTCATCAAGGATTGCTCATAATTCATCAAGAACCAAAAGTTGCTAAATTAGGGTTTTGTGGGAAAAGTTAACTCAACTTTGACCAAGCATAACTTTCTCATACTTTATGATAAATGACCCATCCAAAGATAATTTTGAATAGGATTCCATGATCTACAATCCATCTTCAGCTCTCAAGTTCAAAATATGCACCCACAACAAGTTATGAATATGGACATTATAGGTCATTTTGAAAAGTCAACAAAAACACCTTTTTTGTTAAAGCTTCATACATGAGCATGGAATATCATATTGAGATGATACCAAATTTTTTACTTAAAGGACATCTCAAGCTTTCTAAAAAGTCAGAGAACACCTTCAAAGAGTCAAAATTGAGGAAGTTATGCATTGGCGAAGTTTACCTTTTTTGCAAAATTGTCAAAAGTCAACTATGCCTAAAACTTCAAATTTTTCCAAATGGGCCTCGTCTTTTGCACTTGTTTTGAGTTGGAAACATGGTCCAAGAGCCCTAGCCTTTTCCACTTGTAATTATCTTAGTTATATTATTTATGTTGATTTTTATTTGAATTAAATCATTTTAAATCAAAACAAATCATATAAAATCCAAAACATTGAAATTCAAAGATCTTGTGCTTGTTTCAGGTCTTAATGTCCAGCTAGCATCAGATCAAATTCGTGTAAAGGCATGAGGTGCACAAAAAGATTGAATTAGGCCATTTTTGGAAAGATATTCAAGGTGTATCAAATCAAAATCAAATTCATTGATGGAGGAAGATTGAGACCAGGTTTTCAACCCTAATTCATTCCTCAATACATATAGAAGGAATGCAGACCAAAAACTAGGTTGGAAGGAGGCGTGTGAATCAGAATAAAAACTTGAAAAAACAAGAAAAAGTGCAAACACAAATTCCTAGTTACAGGCCAATTCAAGACCCTTGGACCATTCCAATCGCTTCCTGGGATCCCCAGCAAGCAAAAGCAATCAAAAGCAAGCATATCATGGCCCCATATCACGTTGTAAGTCATCCACGACATCCATGTATTTTTGAAATCGGTTTCCATGATTTAGGCATTGATAGCATGAATTAATGATATATTCTTGATCCTTAAGACATATGAAAGCTTTCTCTATTGTTTAATTGAATTTACATGGCCTATATTGGATTTCACCATTGTTAGGGTTTGTAGCATCAAATTGGGATCTTGGTGTACAGGTGAAATTAGGCCACGATTAGGGTACCATGAAGTTCGTGGGACTGAGACGAATGGATTGGTACCATCACCATTGGTTTATTGTGCTTGTACACGATTTTTGATATGGCCAGGGTTTTAGCTACGGAGAATGTCCGTTGGTATAGGACTGTTGTCTAAAACAATAGATCCTTGGAGAAGATGAAGACGTGGCGGCCAACCATTCGCGTATGAATTTTCGCGCGTTTTGAATTTAGTGTTTTTGCTTTTCATATATTATCATTATTATTTATTGTATATACAAACAGAAGTAGTGGTGCAATGGTAGTGGAATGGTTGGATAATGCATCAGGACCTGGGTTCGAATCCCAGGTCCCCCAAATTTCTTCATATTTTTCCTTTCAGGTAATCCAGCGCGCTTACAAGTCCAAGGCCTACCATACTCCCTCAAGATCCAGTCTGCCAAGTGGCCAGATGGCCAGATCCAAAGGCCATCCATGAGGGAGCACCAAACGCCTAGTCAAACGCATGGCATGGGATTACAAGGAGTCAACATGGGTCACCATCTTTTGGGCCCAGAATCTGATTTTTGCACCCCCATATTGCTCAGGCCCAAACTTCTTTCTCCATTCTTTTTTTTATATATTCATTTTATTTAATTTATTTATCTTATTTTACTAACAAATTAACTATTTTCTTTTTATCAAAAAAGTTATAAAAAATAATACTTTTCACAAATTAGGTTTAGATTTTATTTTTTATCAAAAAATTAATTAATTTAATTAGGTTGTTAATTTTAGATAACTTTAATTCTTTTTTGCAAATAAATTAAAAATAGTTAGAATAATTAGGGTTTTGTTTCTAGCTTAATTACATTTTCTTTTTCTTAAAAAATGACAAAAACCAAAAAAATAGGCCATGTAATTATTTTCATTAATTAATTTAATTAGCTAATTAATTTTTGTATTTAATTTAGAAAACCTAATTATTTTCTTAAAAAATAATTAAAAACAAAAAAAACAATTTTCTCTTTAAATTAGGTTAGAAGGGTCAAAACCCTAGTTCTCTTTCGATCTATTTTTTCTCGCGCATTTTATTATTATTTTATTCTATTGTTGTAACTGTTCACAAGTTTGTAATAGTTTAATTAGGACTTTTATTTTTTATTTATCGCTTTATTATTTAAGGGTTTATTTTTGGCTATGTAAATACCCGAAGCCTTGTAATAACTTAGTTTAAATTTCCACACTTTTAAATTCCACAAAATATTAAACTGTTAGATGTATGATATTAGGATGCATGACAAGAATGTATGTAAAATTTTAAAACAGTTAGATAACCCTAAAATGTGTAAAGATGAAAATCTGAAATTAAATCACTCGCACATGTGCACTCCTAGGGCACACTCCCACTTGGTTACCTTCGGTAAACGGTCATTGAGTATAGGATGCTTTAGTGGTCGTCCTTTTATCCAAAGATCAAAGTTGCCTCAGAAAAGTTGCCTCGAATATTGTTGCCTCGGATAATTGATCTAAGACATTAGGGTTACTACTAAGACGTCCTAACATTGCTTTAGTGACCGTACGTCCCTTTCGAATTGACCCTCAAAACTCCAACAACGGAGCTACCTACTCACTAATAGTAGGATATCATTGTATAAAGGAAACGAACATATAACGATTCTTTTTTCGAGTAGGTAGATTAGTTCTTAAGTACTTGCTCAATCCAAACAAACTTTTTCGCACTTGCACTCCTTTACAAACAAAGTTTTCCAAAACACTTCATTACACTCTTGAAGACAGAAGCAAGAGTTAAATCGAAGTCAAAACAAAAAACTTTTCAAATCACACAAACACAAAGAAGCAATTTTGAAAATGATGAGCAAGTACCTAAGAGCCCATAGATAACTACGGATAGAAAGGGTTCCCTTTCTATAATCTACCCCCCATACTCAGACATATCTCAAAAAAGGAATTTTTCTGTGCTTTTTTCCTTTCCTTGTTGGATAAAATAAAAGTCGATGGCGACTCTTGCTTACCGCGACATTTTGCGAACACAAAAGCAAAATGCAAACCAGCATTCCTAAAAACCAAGTCCCGGTTCTGGCCACCGTATCACACATTGTCTCCAAGGCGTCAGCCAACTGACTTTATTCTCTAGGAAAATTTTCAAAGGTGATCTCCTCGAAGTATGGTATTAGGGTTGACATAAGCTCCATGTAAGGAATAAGGTTAGGATGCTTAGTGTCCCGTTCTCCTTTGAATTGGTTGATCACTATAGTAGAATATCCGAATACATCCAAATGCTTGATCCTTAAGTCAATGGCAGCCTTCAAACCCAAGAGGCATGCTTCGTACTCAGCCATGTTATTCGTACAATCAAATCATAGTATAGCAGTGAAAGGAGTGTGACAACCTTTAGGATAAATTATCCCAGCGCCAATTCCATTACCCAGAGCATTGGAAGCTCCATCAAAAACCATAGTCCATCGGGATCCTTGTTTAGGTCCATCATACGGTCTAGGTTTTACATAGTCAGTTACTAATATGATATTCTCATCCGGGAAGTCAAAGTTCATATATTTATAATCATCAACAGCTTGATGGGCCAAATGATCTGCCAATACACTTCCTTTGATGGCCTTTTGTGTTGTATATTGAATATTGTATTCAGTCAGAATCATTTGCCATCTAGCTATTCGTCCGGAGAGAGAGAGGGCTTCTCGAAGATATACTTGATAGGGTCTATCCTAGAAATCAATAAAGTGGTGTGAGTCATCATATATTGTCTTAGCCAGCGAGAAGCCCATTCCAGAGCCCAGCAAGTTTTCTCGAGCAGTGAATATCTAGTTTCACAGTCGGTAAACTTTTTGCTCAGGTAGTATATTGCATGCTCTTTTCGGCCAGACTCGTCGTGTTGGCCCAACACACACCCCATGGAGTTCTCTAGCACAGTCAAGTACATGATCAATGGTCTTCCTTCTACTGGAGGCATAAGGATGGGAGGTTCTTACAAATATTCCTTGATTTTGTCAAAGGTAGCTTGGCAATCGTTGTTCCATCTGACTACTTGATCTTTCTTCCAGAGTTTGAAGATTAGTTCACAAGTAGCAGTTAAGTGAGATATGAAGTGAATAATGTAGTTAAGTCGACCCAAGAAGCCTATGACCTCCTTTTCAGAGCGGGGAACTGGCATTTCTTGAATGGATTTTACCTTTGCAGGATCAACTTTGATGCCTTTACCACTAACAACAAAACCTAGAAGCTTTCCAGACCTTACTCCGAATGTGCATTTATTAGGGTTCAACCTCAATTTATAGTTCTTCAGCCTCTCAAATAGCTTATGTAGGTGTTCTATATGCTCTTATTCAATTTGCGACCTTTCAATCATATCATCCAAATAGACCTCTATTTCATGATGGATCATATCATGAAATAAAGCTACCATAGTTCTTTGATATATTTCCCCTGAATTCTTTAATCCGAACGGCATGACTTTGTAACAAAAGATGCCCTATTGTGTAACAAAGGTGGTATTTTCCATTTATTTAGGAGCTATCTTGATTTGGTTGTAGCCAGAAAATCCATCCATGAAGGAGAAGACTTTGTGTTGAGCGGTGTTATCAACCAAGACATCAATATGAGGTAGAGGGGAATCGTCTTTGGGACTTGCCCTATTCAGATCCCTATAATCCACACACATGTGAACCTTTCCATCTTTCTTTGGCACGGGGACCACGTTCGCAACCCATTCAGGATAAGATGTGACAACCAAAAAACCTGCATCAAATTGCTTCATTACCTCAACCTTTATCTTTTCAGACATGTATGGCCGCATACGATGAACCTTTTGCTTAACAGGAAGGTAGTCTTCCTTTGTTGGCAGACGATGAACCACAATGTCGGCCAATCCTGGAATATCTTCATACGACCAAGCAAACACTTCAACATAGTCATGTAACATCTGAACCAATCTACTCTTGATACCATGTTCTAGGTTGGCGTTGATCTTGACTTCTTTCCTATCTGTCTCAGTACCTATGTTGGTAACCTCGACTGGCTCTTCATGAGGTTGAATAGCTTTCTCTTCTTGCATTAGAAGTCTGGATAGTTCTCCCGGTATTTCACAATTTCCTCGCCTTTGTCTTCGGCTTGGTTAACTGGATGTTCGAAGTCATAATTGGCAATAGTAGAGTCGTTCACAATGAGATCCGGAGTGGATGAAGATCTGCAAGTGTGTGTGTGTGTTGTGTGCATGTGTTGTACCCCAAAATTTGCCTTCTCATTTCTCAAGGATTCCCTTACAAGATCTCCCATGACATCAAGTTTGCAGCACTGATACATCAATTTGGGTTTTGAATTGGCACAAGGGCAAAATGGTCAATTACACACTGAAAAATCAAACTTTGACTTTTGGATTAAAATCAAGTTTCAAGATTCACATTTTATCAAGGCATGTTATAATATGAAGTTTGTTTCATCAAGAAAGTCAAAAGTCAAATTTTCTTTGGAAAAGTCAAAATTCTAAACACTTAGAAATTTTTCTAAGTGTTAAGAAATATGACAAGTTCAGAACTTCTGGCCGGATTTTTACCATGATGAAAGCTAATTCTGGAAGAACTTCTGAAACAAGAGTTGTAGATCTCAATGAGATCTAAAACATTGCAGAACGGAACTTCTCCTAGAAATGCTGGAATTTCAAGTTATACATCCTTGAAGACACGTCCATGAAACTAAAACACTTAGTACATTCTGAGCATTTTCAAGTCAGATTTTGGTTATAACTTTTGGGCCAGTTTTTCATGTAGATTCAGTCAGAGTTTACAAGAGGTCAAAAGAAAGTCTACAAAGCGTGTTACAAGCTTTCTGGAAAGTTTGAAAAATCCTTCAGAACATGCTGGAGCAGGGAGATTCAAAGATCAGAAGTTGGATATTCATTCTAAGTTACGCCAATGTTAAACTTCTGATCTGGACTTAAGTTATTATGCATAATATCATATTGCAGGTTTTCTGTTTTGATAAATCACGTCACCATTTAATGCTCACACCCACTTTTGAGTCTTCATCCAAAGGATTTCCCCACGTGTGGATTAGAAGTACCGTTGTTGTCCTTTAAAAGCAATCTTTTGTACAAATTTTATGCTTGGCCCATGCTCTACTCTTGCTTCTGAGGGTACTTTTCCATAATTCATGCCTACAAATTCAGTTTAGGCGTGGCTAAAGCTACTAACCACCCTACTTTGTGCCTTGAACCATACTTGTTTAAACTTGCTTCAAGAACAAGTCAGCGCCCTAGCATATGATGGTTGTACTTTTAACTTCCCCAAGCTCTAAAATCCTTGCCTATAAATTGAAATTCATTTGCAACTGTTAAAGAGGTTGAGAATTTGAGAAAAAGCCTTGAAACCTTGCTGAAATTTCAAAGAATTTGAAACTAAAAACATAAACACAAAAACCTGCTAAGATTCTGTTTCTTTTCACACCCAAACTCTAATTTTCTTTCACATCTCTTGGCCAAATCACCCACTCAGTTTCTAACATACATTGAGAAACAATCCTAACTTATGTTTACAGACTGCAATTCAATCTTCACCAACTTCCATTTCAAAAAACAGAACATTGCTTCTTGGCTGCTCCAGAACATTACAGTCATTCATAACTCAAGTGGAGGTTTGTTTCAGCTTTCTGGGAACGTGAGAAAGCTAACCAGAACATCACAGCAGTCAGAACCAGGCTCTAGCCCACATAACATTTTCCAGCTGCAAGGTAAGCTTCTGTTGACTTTTATCACATTATTTAGGCATTGTTAGGCTTGCATTTAAAAAATACAATGTAGATATCCTGACTCTGATTCTGTACGTATTAATAGATTTCATGTATTTTTGCCTCAGTAGAGAGAATTTCAGTTCAGAACTTCTTAAGGAAATTAGGATTTAGAATCAGGATCAAAAAAATTCATGCTTGCTTCTGATTTACAGTCCTGATACTTTATGTTTCTGAAACCATGATGGAAACTGCCATAATTGCTATGTTTGCATTTTCTATTTTGTTGAGAAATGACTAAGCTGCAGATGCTCTGACTGGCATGGAGAAGGAGATGAAGTTCATCATCAGAACTTACTTTGTAATATATGTTTATGTTTTTGTTTCTAATACCGGATGTATAGCCACCCCAGGGGTAGAGAGTGAATGCTTAAAACATTAGTGTTAAGCGTCCTGAGTTCTAGCCCCAGAAATACCTTTTTATGTTTATTTCCTGACATTTCTACCCCATTAGTTGGACCAGAACTTCTTGATACTCTCACACGACAACATTGACATTTCACTTATTCATCATTAGAACTTCTAGGTTTCCAGCTACATCAGAACTTCTAGACTCTCTCAACAACCAGAACTTCTGACTCACCAGTAGCGTTAGAATATCTAGACTTCTAGTTGCATCAGAACTTCTAGGATTTCCCTTGTTCCCAGCAACCCCAGAACTTTAGTGTACCCGGACCCAGAACTTCTGGCCTTCCCCTTTTCTGCTAACATTTTTTTTCTGACTTGCAGTGCATCGGAGTCAGAACTTTTGTTCTCTCTTATTTCAGCAACGCACTGATGCTGACCCTTTTCCTCTTATTATTTTTATCATCATTTTATTTTCATTAATAAAAAAACACCAAAAATATTTTTTATATTCACATACTTTATTTTATATCTTTTGAAACGAAAAGACTAAAAATATTTTCTTAAGCCAATTCATTTCTCCTCTTAACAAAAACAAAACAAGTCCATTTTACATTTTTTGCACATTATTTCAATATGGTTGTAATAGATAATTAGGATTTTAATTTCTTGCAATCCTCATTTGTAAATTTGTACACCCCATCCCCCTAATGATTGTAATAACATAGAATATTTACCTTCCGCAATTTATCGCTTTCATATAAATGCTATTAAAGTAGGATATGTATGGGAATATAAAATCAACAAGTATAAAACCCTTAATCAAAGACTAAATGTGTGCAAATCAAACACACTACTCACAGATGCACCCCTAGGATAATTCCACTTGTTGAATTATAAAAATGGTCATGTTATGCATGTGAGACGTCTTAGCAAAACAATAAAAATACAAGATCATAGTCCCTTGATGATGCTTCAAATGTTTCCTTACAAATGATCTTAGTCCCTCAAGAGAAATGCTAAGATATCTCACAATGTTTCTATCATCACTACACGATGACCCACGTCTGTCCGTTTCACATACAATGATAAGGCTTCATACCAATCAAATGGTAAGATATCAACATCTAAGGGAAGAGGAGAAGAACAAAAGAAATTTGAGTAGGTAGAAATGTTTTTAGTTGCTTGCTCATTTTCAAAACAAACATCCTTTCAAACACACACCAAACACTTTCAAAACATGAAATATTTTCAAAAGTCCAACACTTTGTATACATTATTATAAAAACAAGAATCATTACAAAGTTTGCCTAAACGAAGGCGCTTTTCAAAAATACTTTCAAAAACCACCATGTTGTACCCCAAAATTTTCCCTCTCATATTTCTCAAAACATTTCAAGAAAGATCCTCAAGTTGCTCAAGGAAGTCCAAGGGTTCACCAGACAAACTCTCACCTAAGGCAGTCTACCTCAAATTAGGGTTTCATATTGCATCAAGATACTTGAGTCCAAGGGATCCAAATATCTCACCATTGTCCTAATATGTTCTCAAGATCATCCATGTCAAATTTCAAGCCTTGCAGAGGAAGTTTGCTCAGTCAATTGCTCAAAGCCTGAAAATCAACGGTGCTAGGGCAAAAGTCAATTGTGGCCTACATACAGTCAAACTTCAAGATTTTTGGTCAACATCCTCATTTTGAAGTATACTTCATCATTTTATCAAGGGTTGATCATGATTCCTCAAGGATTGCTCATAATTCATCATAACTTTCTCATACTTTATGAGAAATGACCCATCCAAAGCTCATTTTGAAGAGGATTAAATTCCCTACAATTCATCTTCAACTCCCAAGTTTAAAATATGCACTCACAAGAAGTTACAAATTTGGACATTATAGGTCATTTTGGAAAGTCAACAAAAACACTTTTTTTGTCAAAGCTTCATACATGAACATGGGGTTAGACGGGGTCAAAACATATTAAAAACAATAAAAATAATTGTTTCTTCCGATTAGGTTAGACGGGGTCAAAACCCTAGCTCTCTCTCGTTCTCGTGCGCACGTTTAATTATTTTTACCATATTGATGTAATTGCTCACAAGTTGTAATAGATTAATTAGGACATTTCTTTTCCTTTTCATTTATCATTTTTTACGGGTTGTTTTGGCTATGTAATTAATACCCGAAGCCTTGTAATAGCGTAGCTTATTTTCCGCACTTTAAATTCCGCAAACATTAAACTGTTAGATGTATGAATACTAGGGATGCATGACAAGAATGTATGATTAACTTTAAAACGGTTAGCAAACCCTAAATGTGCAAAGATAATAAACTCGAAATTGAATCACTCGCACATGCGCACTCCTAGGGTATACTCCCACTTTGGTTGCCTTCGGTAAATGGTCATTAAGTATAGGATATTTTAGTGGTCGCTCTTTTGTCTCAAAGATCAAAGTTGCCTCGGAAAGGTTGCCTCGGATATGTTGCCTCGAATGTTGATCTTAAGACATTATGGTTATTACTAAGACGTCCTAACATTGCTTTAGTGATCGTACATCCCTTTCAAATTGACCCGTAAAACTCCAACGACGGTGCTACCTACTCACTAATAGTAGGATAGCGCTGTCTAAAGGAAACGAACATAGAATAATTCTTTTTTCGAGTAGGTAGATGCTAGTAGGTACTTGCTCAAAACAAACAAACTTTTTCACACTTACACTCTTTTCAAACAAAGTTCTCAAAAAACACTTCGTAACACTCTTGAAGACAGAAGCAAGGGTTAAATCGAAGTCAAACAAAAGCTTTTCAAATCACACAAACACACAAAGAAGTAATTTCCAAAATGATGAGCAAGTACCTAAGAGCCCGTAGATAACTACGGATAGAAAGGGTGTTAATACCTTCCCTTTCTATAATCTACCCCCCGTACTCAGAAAATCTCAAAAAAGGAATTTTTCTGTGCTTTTTTCCTTTCCTTGTTGGATAAAATAAAAGTCAGTGGCGACTTTTGCTTACCGCGACATTTTACGAACACAAACGTAAAACGCAAACCAGCATTCCAAAATAGTTCCGATTTTGCCACCGTATCACAGAACTGGAGACTCTGCTGGGGATATTAATAAGTTGGGTATACCTTAGGATTAGTTCATCATATTGCTTCTATTGATTGATTTGATTGATAAGTGAAATCCTCTGCATGCCAGTTGTTGAGCTTTCCTTCGTCAGTAGGGTAGATGTAATATTCAAAAGTATTTTCATCATCAGAGTCTTCCACAGTGTTCACTTCATGATTCCTGATTAGGAGAGGTGGCTTTCCCACGCGAGTGCACCTGAGTTTTTTCTGAGCTTTGACAGTGATACCCAATCCGAATTTTTCTACTTTAAATGGAATGTCGGGAAGTTATCCCCAGATAGTACAGTTTCTATCTTCAACCACGGCACGAGCATCCTTAAGTGAAACCATTCTTGGTATAACTTCATCAGCTTTTGATATGTTGGAGGAGATATTGGTGGTGGCAACCATAGGAGGAACAATTTCGAAAGCCTGTCATGGAGTCTCTATGAATTCACCATCCATTTCCACATACTTGAAGGAATTGAGATGGCTCACCATAAATTCTTCTTCCCTGCAAATAGTAACGATCTTCCCTTTTATAGGATACTTTAATTTTTGATGAAGGGTGGATGTTACTGCCCCTGCCCCATGGATCCAAGTGCATCCAAGCAAACAATAGTAGGAGGGACGTATGTCCATTATATAAAAGGTAGAGTTGAAAATTTGTGAGCCAACTTTAATTGGGAGATCCACCTCTCCATGAACCATTCTCTTAGACACATCGAAAGCCCTTACGACAATATCACTTGGATTTAACATTAGTCCTTCACAATCTAGCCGGTCCAAAGCACCTTTAGGTAACACATTTAAAGATGAGCCAGTATCAATTAGGAAATGAGCCAGGGTGGTCCCCTTGCATTCAATAGAGACATGCAAGGCTTTGTTGTGGTTCCTTCCCATATGAGTCAAATCAGTGTTAGAGAACCCTAATCTATTATCATCCGTTAAACTTGCTACACAGTTCTCGAACTGGTCAGCTGTGGTTTCTTCGGGCACATGGGATTTCTTCAAGAACTTGATTAGAGCCTGAGCATGAACGTCTGAACAGAGTAATAATGACAACATGGAAATTTTGGAGGGGGCTTGCCCCAACTGCTGAACTATTTTAAAGTCACTCTTCTTTATGATTTTCGGGACTTCCTCCATCTCTTGAGTGGAGGGTTCTTCAGCTTCAGTATTTTTGGTAGGTGCCTCTATCCCAGCAGGCTCACCTTCTTTCTCTTTGCCTCTAGTATTGGCACTAGACTTGTCATGGGTTATATGGACGGGAGTTATTGTAGTAGTGGGTGGTGAAATATCAGGGGAAAAGATTCTCCTTGTTCTTGTAACTTTACTAGAACCTGCAATATTAGTGACATCAGCTTCGTCTTTGTTGATACAAGAATCTTGTTATATCCCATAATAATAATCCTCCGCACCATAGTTCCATGGAACTGCTTTGTCAGAGGAGTAAGGAATTGGCCCAGGGGCAGTGATTATTAAAGGAGAAATGGTTGGTTCATTTGAAATTCTAATAAGACCCTTTAAGGGGATCCTAAGAGGTTTATTAGAGATGGTTATTATGGACAGGTCTTCAGCTTTGTTAGTTAAACTTTCGATGCTAGGAATCTTCTCAAACAGAATCTCGCGGCTATCTATTAGGCATTGCACACCTTCCTTCATCCACTTGCACCCATTTACTTGTTGATTATATAAAACACAATCTTTAAAACAGTCAGGGAATACCTCAGCTCTCAGCAAATTATCCTTCACAGTAGTTAATGGAGTTGTTAAATCCTTAATGGAAGAAACAAAAGTAGTGTCATCAATTGCATTAACACGTTTGCCATGGTTTGGCATTGGTGCGTTTATCACATTTGGAGTAGCAGGTGGATCAAATTCAATTGTTTTATTATCTATAAAATCTTGAATTTTATTCTTCAAAGCCCAACATTGATCAGTTTCATGCTTGGGACTGTTGGAATGATACGCACACTTGGCATTTGGATTGTACTTAGGTGATGAAATGTTTGGATTGGATGGTGGATCGCGCAATGTCACTAAGTTGGCCTTCAACAAATGTTGTAAGGCTTGGGATAATGATATGCTTATCCTCGTGAACTATCTTCGAGGAACTTTGGATCATTGATTGTTGGATGATTTCCTTTGAGCATATGGAGGGTTGGAGATTAACACAGCATTAACAGAAGGTCAATGATCCTTCTCTGTATGGGCCCTTTCCCCATACATATCATTTGTTTCCTTCTTTCCAGTGAATGGCTTCTTTATAGCGTTGGATGCGGAAGCAGATGTCATGGGAATTTTTCCGTTCTTTATGCCACTTTCGATCCTTTCACCAGTTAGGATCAACTCGGTGAAACCAGACAAAGAACTGCCAATCAATAGGTTTAAAAATGGGCCAGTTAATATACCCATGAACATGTCAACTAGTTCTATGTCAGTTAGTGGTGGTTGGACCCTACCCGTAAGATCTCTCCATTTTTGTGCGTACTCCTTAAACCCCTCATTAATACCCATTGTCATACCTTGAAGTTGGACTCTAGTTGGTGCCAGATTGGTATTGTATTGATACTGATGATAAAAAGCAGTGGCTAGATCTTTCCATGTGTGGATGCGGGAACCCTCCAATTGATAGGACCATTCTAGTTAAGTCCCAGTCAAACTCTCTTGGAAGAAATGGACCCAGAGATTTTTGTCGGTAGTGTGCGGTTGTATCTTGCACACGTAAGACCTTGATGAAGTTTCAGGAAGGAAACCCTATCATACTTGGAGAAGACCTGTATTTTGAACTTATGGGGAATGACGACCCTAGGTACTAAGCCCAACTCACCAAAATCCAAACTAGGCACGGCTTGAATTTCAACAACCTTTATTCAATCCTCCAACTTCTTGTATTTATCCTCAGTCGGAGGATATTGCTCATCAAAGTAATCTTCGTCTTCGGAATCTTGATTATTGGCACCCCTAGCACGGGTGCTCCTTGCCTCTTCGTCTTGATTTTCGTCCTCCTTATAAGACTCTTCGACTATCTATACCTGACGAACCAGACCTTTAAATCTCTTACCCATGTTTATGAATGCCTTCTTTTTGGTTTTCTTCTTGGCTACTAGCATAGTCATCCGCTCTTGTTGCCCCTTAGCCAGGGTCAGCAAGGTCTCTTGGAACTGGGAATGCTATGCTTCCAAGTCCTTCACTATTTTTTCGATATCCATCTTACTGAAATAAACAGTAGAAAGATAAGGATACCTGTTGTGGAAAACCTATTTATATTATGATGCATGAAAATTCGTATGCAAATGATTTCAAGGACTTAGAATATTTAAATTTGTTTAGACAAAAGGAACAAACATCAATTGCATTAATAAGTTCAAATTGATTCCAAACATGCCTCTTGGGCTTACAATGGAGGAAATAAATACAAAATAAACTCCTAAGACAAAAAGGTCGAGCGCATCCTCTTTGGCGCAATGTAGGCGTTCAAACTTCGCTCTTCATGGAGTTGTCTCGTAAGCTCCAAAACCTTCTTCTCACTTGCGTAGAACTGGGTTTCAAAGGTGTCTCTCTCTTCCTTTAGCTGAATCTAAGCTCTTTGTAAATATTTAAGAGAAGTAGGCCTGTTAGGATAAAAAATAGTATACGGAATATCTCCTTCGACAATAGCCTCCATGATGATAGGTAGGATGGCTTCATAAGGCATCATGAGGTTTTGGGTGCGATTTTGCACCCACTTGAGATAAGGCTCCAAAATAATGGAGTTATTATACCCCAACGTCTTGCTATCAACCTTGTTAACCATGCCCCAAGCTCGTATGAATCTCTGATGATAACCTTAGACATTGCTCTCATAGTCAAATGCAATTACTTGGACAAGTGCATCATGAGGGCCATCCCTCCTAGCATACCCAAATTTTCGCAAAGACAAACAAGGATTGTAGGTGATACCTCCCCTAATTCCAAGTAGACGGACATTAGGGAATTCCCCATAATGGTCAATAATAGTAAGGTCCTCCATAGATCGAGCACACCGATAAATATCAGAATGTGTGAGTGACATTAATCTTTGAGACCATGTTAAGCCTTGCTCATTCTTCAACGGTGATCGAGGTAGGTGTGAAATAAACCATCTAGAGAGTAATGGAATGCAACACAAAATAGTACCCCTTTTTTTCATGGTGCAAGTATGGAAACAATGTAGAATGTCTCCAAGCAAAGTAGGTATGAGATTACGAGAGAGAAAAACCTTGATAGCATTCATATCTATGAATTGGTCCGGATTAGGAAATAGAACCAAACCATAGATTATAAGGGCCAATACATCCTCAAAAGCTTGAAAATCCATATCTTCCCAGAATAAACGAGCCTTCTCCAGCATAAACTTGGCTAAGAAACCCTTAACTCCACTTCTTGTCTCCCAATTTTCCACAATGTCAGATCTCTTAAAATGCAAAAATTTAGCAATAACTTCAGGTTTTGGAGTCTCTTCTACACCGCTGAATGGTATTTGATTAAGCACAGGCACTCCTAACAATTGATAGAATTCTTCTAATGTAGGTACCAATTGGTAGTCAGGAAAGGTGAAGCAATGATGCATAGGATCAAAGAATTGGAAAAGCACACACATCATTTCTTCTTGGAAGTTTGAGGTAGCCAAATTGAGAAGTCAACCATATTTCTTGGTGAAAGGAAAATCTCCAGGCACTCTTGATGCTAACTCTTGAAGTTGAGGATGCACTTTCATGAAGTTTACTCGGATGGTATTACTACGAGTAGAAGTCGTGACCTATAAAACAAAACAAAGATAAATTACTAAAACCTTGAAATGATTGGTGAGAATGCTTTTATGATGTTATGATGTTTATGATAACATGAATAATAAGCATACAAAGACATTAGGTTTAGGCGTGCATGGGTTTCATAGGTAAGTACCCTCTTGAAGTTTAGTTGGTTCAACTTATCCTAGAAAGTAACCAGGTTCTAGGGAATCTCAATATCACTGATCTTTCTTCATTGGGAATTGTTTTAGCATAATAAATATTTTCTTGCGGCCAAAATATCCCAAAAGTATGATCTCAATGAGCGTAGTATCGAGTATCAACCAATTTTTAGCTTTCCACCAAAACTGGCTATCTCAGTACTTCCTAATGGCCAAGTTGTTCAATTAAAGATTCTAAGATTCATTAGTGCTTCATGACATCACTCAGTGGCCCCGGATTCTCCTTAATTCGCCATAAGGGATACCGGTACCCACGAATATGTCACACTAACATAGCTATTGTCTCAACCATATCGGTCTATGTTGTACAGTCTCCACAATCTTTGTTATTTACCTAATGGTGTTCCAAGATTCGGGTAGAGGATCAATACAAACCCAGACAAGGACCCATAAAATGTAAAGCAAACAAATTAAACAATGAAAGCAAGTAAATATAATCTAACTCTAAGGTAACGCTACTTTTAAATTTCCCCAGCAGAGTCGCCAGTTCTGTAATACGGTGGGAGAATTGACTTGGATGTTTTGTGTTTGATCACAATTGTTGCGGATAGCAAGAGTCGCCACCGACTTTTCATTTATCTAATAAAGGAAAGGGTGAAAAGAACAGGAAAGACCTTTGAGAATTTTTCTTGAGTTTGGGGGGTAGGTTATGAAAAGGGAAGGTGTTAGCACCCTTTTTATCTGTAGTTATCTACGGGATCCTAGTTGATTGCTAGATCACTTTTGAAATTGCTTTGTTTGAAATGTGTTTGTGGTGGATTTTGAAAGTATTTTTGAAAAGCGTATTCGTTTAGGAAAAATTTGTAATGATTCTCGTCTCTATAAGAATGCATACAAAGTGTTGGACTTTTGAAAATATTTCATGTTTTTGAAAGTGTTTGGTGTATTTGAAAAGATGTTTGTTTTTGAATATGGATTGTGAGCAAGCAACTAAGAATATTCTACCTACTCAAATGTCTTTTGTTCATTTCTCCCTTCATTTGATATTGTCATCTCACCATTGATTGGCAAGTAACCCTATCTTTGGATATAAAGGGACAAGTGTGGGTCATCGTATAGTCATGTATAGCAATGTTGTGAGATATCTTAGTATTTCTTCTTAAGGGACTAAGATCATTTGTAAGGCAACATTCGTAGCGTCATCGAGGGACTATGATCTTATATTTTGATTGTTTTTTCTAAGATGTCTCACATGCATATCATGACCATTTTTCTCAAGGCAACAAAGTGGAGTTAACCCTAGAGGTGTAAAGTGTGTAAGTGTTTTATATTTCATGCTTGGTTTAATCTTGAATTAGGTTTTCTAAGATTGATTTTATCTTGTCATACAAACCCTAATTATTAATATTATATGAAATCATTAAATTGCGGAAAGTAAATGTTCTACACTATTACATTATTAGGGGATGGGGTATACAAATTTACAAATGGAGAATGCAAGAAATTAAATCCTAATTATCTATTACAACCATATTGAATTTGAATAAATGTACAAGAAATGAAATGAATATAATGTACAAGTATGAATGGATAAGGAATGAATTTTATTTGGATTTTTGTTAATAAAAATAATTTTGACCTAATTAATTTTAAAGAAAATAATTAATAAAAACAAGAAAATTAAAATTGAGTTAGTAAAAGAAATTAATTTATTAAAGAAAATAAGTTCTTTAGGGTTTTGTTTGTGAAAAAAGTTTTAATTAAATTAAACTACATAAAAATTATTTAATGAAAAGAAAAACCTAAGTTCTAAGATAATTTTAATTAAAAGAAAATAAATTACCTAAGTCTAATTACTAATTTATTTAAGAAAAAAATTAAATTTGTTATAGAAAATATTTTTGTCTTTTTAGTTTTAAAAAAAAGTATATTAGATATATAAATAAATAAATAAATTATTTTTTGGATTTCTGTTAATAAAATAAATTTGATAATAATAATATTAATAAAAAATAAGAAAATCATAAAAAATAAAATAAAAGTCAGAAATGGTGTAAAATGGTTTTGGAGTGTTTTGTAGTAAAAAAGGTTTTCATACTAAGCCTGGCCCCATTAAGGTTTTTTTTGTTTGTTAGTGTCATACCCCAAATTTTCCCTACCTTTATTTTCAAGATTAAAAATAGAAGAAATGTTTAATTAGGGATGGTTCATTAATATCTGATGGTCCATTCTTAAATCCAAGGCAACCGGGGGTGCATTTTAATTCAGGAGAGTGGGACTTTCTAAATAAGAAAGACCCATGTATCCGTAGGCCCATTTACGAAGCATGTTGGTCAATGGCCCATGCAATTCGAATATGGAAATTTATTTCAGAAATATTTATTAAGCTCTTAATTATAAAACCCATTTAGTGATTATTGTTATTAGTAAAAAGATAGAGTTGGAATTTCAATCAAAAGCCCATTATATTTCAAGTTGGCCCATTTCCATTTCTTGTTGGCAAATAGCAAAAAGAGTGGTGTAGTTATAGAATTATAGGCCCGGTGAGTTTTTAGCTAAGTCCATTTGGCATTTTGTCATTTCTATTTTTTTAAAAAACATTATCATTAAACTTTTTCTATTATTTATAAAATATTTTTGCAAAATATTAAAAGAGTTCTTAACTGATTATTTTTATTACTAAAATATTTTATTATTAAATATGTTATTAGGTAGTAAGAGTTTTGATAATAATTGAAATTTTTGTTCCATAGTAGAACTGTATGGCCCAGTCCGTATAAGATATTGTTTGCGGTAGCGAAAAAAGTATTATTGGTTTTGATAACATGCTGGGCTAAAAGTATGTTAGGCCCAAAAGTCATTTGGTAAACAAGTTGGGCAGTAAATAAAAAAAATATAACGTGAAGCCCAAATGAGGAAAAACAGGTATTGTGGCAATCAGGCGGAGATTACGCATGTTTTAATATGGCCAACAACAACTGTACAAATCAAATCCTAAACTAAAGTTGTAGAAACTAAAATTAAACAAAATTAAATCTTGAAATATAAATTTTCCGCGAATCTTTTTACAGTGTAAGTACAACAGAAACAGATTGAATCTCTATTATATTTCAAATCAATTACAAATAAATAACGAATCAATTACTGAGATTACAATACCTAATTCATTCTAATCTATAACAACAATTCTACAAAACCCTAAAATACTAAAGTCTATAAATAGTAAACTAATATATAGAAAACGGGAGGGCTTCGAATGCAGCGATTACAAACACAGTAAAGAGAAAATTTTAAGAAGAACAAGTACGGAGAGGGTGGGTCTTGTACAGCACAGAAGACGAACAACAACAGAGCAAGTGGCGTTCCAATATTTGGAACCCTAGTCGCTGCCTCCGCTGCACCACCATCTTCAACATCACTCCATCATCACCTGTCAAACACAGATAAAAGATCAGAAGAAGGAGAAGTCGATTGGACATATTGGGAGAACGCGTCGAAAGGGGTAAAAACCAATTTAGTTTCCTAAGTTTTTTGTTTTTTCTCTGGTTGTTGGTTGGGTTTTGGGTTGATGGGAACTGCGCCGCTGCGGTGAGGGTAAGACGCTAGGGTTTGTTGAGGAAGAGAGAAAGAGGGTTATTCGCGAGAGAGATAAGGATGGAGGATTGTTGTAACAAAAAAACAAAAAATGAATTAAAAATGAGTTAAAACAAAAAACTATAATCCATTCCAACCCAGTGCACACGCGCATGGTGTAACTATCATACTCCCTTGTCATCGTCCATTTCATCATGATTTGACGGCCGTAAGGCCAAGTCACATGATAAGCCGTGTACCCTCACATACACATTCAATCTCCCAGAACCCTGCTTGAACGCCCTGGGCCTAAGCTCATTATTATTCATACCCCCCATTCCCTTGTTTTACTAACATGCGCAGCAAACTAAACCCCCTTTTCAAAATTATTTTGGGCCTAATTCAATTAGTTTTCAGCACCCCCTTGTTTTATTTAACACCTAGGAAATACACCGCCCAAGTTCAACTTAATTAATTTTTTTTTCTTCTATATTATCACTTATTTTCTATAATTATTATATATTAATATTTATATTATTGTTATATATTATTATTATGATTACTTAATTTCTTATTATTATTATTATTTATAATTATCATTATTGATTTTTATATTATATGTAAATATTATATTATCATCCAAATTATTTTTATAGCAAAAATGCATATTATTTTCTTACATTATTTGCATTAAATATTTTTTAATCATGCATTAACCATGATTCTTTTTTGCAATTAAAACGATTAAAAAACACTCAACAAACAACAAACTATTTTTCACAATCAACTAAGCTAATCAATTTTTTTTTGCAAAAGGGTTTCAAACAGATTTTGACTAACCACGTATTTAGCCAAAATCTCCGCAATCACTACTCCCGGCCAAAATGCGAGGTGATTTAAAGTATGTTTGCAACCCATAAAAAACACCAACCCCATACGATCTACGAGTTGGGACTCTGATTCCTCATAAGAGGATACGTTGGCATACGATCAAAAATCGTAGCGAGTTCCCCTATTAAAATTAAACCCTTTCCCCTATTAAAAATTAAAACCCTTTCCCCTAATAAAATTTAAATCCTGTTTCCCCAACTCAAGCCTAAAACCTAGTATCCTTGTGAACAAGGTAGATAACCTAGAATCTCTGTCTGAGAATTAGGGTTTTCTGTTAGATTCCCTTCCCTAGGATAAAAACTAATAGTGGTTACTCTGATTTAGAAACTAGTCGCAACAGCTGGCGACTCTGTTGGGGAATTCAACTTTAGGTTTTAGGGTTTTTTACTTTGGGGGTATTTATTTATTTATTTATTGCATTATTTATTTATTTATTAAATTATGTATTTATTACATTTATTTATTATCAATTCTTTTTATCATATATTTACTGTGTGGCGGGAATTTTATTACTCAAAATATTTTCAATAACCCTTAGAAAGAGGGTTCGTCTATTAGCTTAAGGGCTACATCATCCCTGCGAGTTTATTTGATGACTTCACCTAGAGTCGGTGGACTTCCAAAAAAGGAATACTTATCGAGAGATATCCTCTTGACGAGTAGGACTTTGGAAGGTCACCCATGACTCTTTGTAACGACCTTAACCTAAAATCTCATGACGAGACCTTTCACGACTTTGAGACGGAAGTCTCGGTCCGTAAAGAGGCTCCACCTAAGAGAGGCCCTTGTGCCTTTTCCCTATGGTGTTATTCATGATATCCTTAAGGAAACCACCTTCTGGGAGGGTAGATCAACCGTAGTTCAGAATTAAGGAACCTACCTTCTAAGGGTACTTATCACAAAACGCCGTCACTCAACCCTGCGTTTATACATCTGTGCATCCATACATTTCATATATTCGTCATACATTTCATATATTCATCATCCGTGTCTTATATTTTTATTATTCACAGGATACAAAACAAAAGATAATAAAATCAAGATTTTTGGGGACTGTCTTTAAAAAATGGATACTAGAGGGAAACAACTTGTACACGTCAATGCCTTCCAGTCTGACATTTCTGAAATCAAAACTATAAAGGGGAACTTATCTGAGAGAGCTCTGAAGATGTACGCTCGCCGCTATAGGGATACCCTTGAATTGACCGGAGTAGAGGTTCAAATGGATGTTGTTTCTGCCCTCATTCAGTTTTACGACCCTCCACTGAGATGTTTTACTTTCCAAGACTTCCAGCTAGCACCAGCTCTGGAAGAATTTGACAGAATTCTGAATTTTTCCAAAGAGAAGGCCTATGTAGGTATCGGACAAACTGTTGAAGTCAAAGTTTTGGAAAAAGGCTTAGGGATCTCTTACCCTGAGTTAATGCAAAATTACCGAAGAGAAGGTCCGATACAAGGAATCAAAAGGATATACTTGGAAGCTAAGGCACTCGAATTTGCTAATTATAAAGAATGGGAATCTTGTGTCGATTGTTTAGGACTACTGGTATTTGGTGTAATTTTATTTCCTCGGATTGTGGACTATATTGACCCTGCGGCCATTAGCATATTCTGGGGTGCGAAAGTCTTTAATTCGGATCCAACTCCCGCTTTGCTTGCTGACATTTATTACACGTTGCATACGATGTACGAAAAGAGAAAAGGCACGCTAAATTGTTGCATCTCACTTCTATATACTTGGTCCATGACTCATCTATACAAAGAAAACTATATGATTCCAAGCTTGACTAGACGCGAGTGGCCATAGAAATTAAGGTCTCTCACTGCAAACTCAATATTATGGTATGCTAAGAAGCTGGATATTGGGGACATCACTATTAGCTGTGGGGATATTCCTAATGTCCCGTTGATCAAATCTTGAGGCTGTATTAATTGCATCCCTACTTTGGCCCTACGACATTTAGGGTATCCTTTGGAAGACAGACTTTCAGACGAACAACTCCAACCATTGTTCATCCATGACATGGGTATAGAAGACCGAGGGTTGCTTAACAAGGTTATTCGGGCTTGGAATAAAGTTAACAAAAGGAAAGTCGAAAGAAAGAATGCCATAGCGTTATAACCCTACACCAGATGGGTCCGAGATAGGGTACAAATGATCAAGATGCCATTCGATATAGATCCAGAGTATAAGTCAGAGGTCCCAGAGGTTATGCCTATATCCTTGGAAGAAGTCGACAATCTGAAAAGTGCCTTAAAGCAAGCTCAAAGGGAAAAAGAAGCACTGGAACAAAACCTCCTCAATCTGACCAATGAAAAGAAGAAGATGCAGCTCATACTTGAGTCAAATGACCAACAAATTGAGAGATATCAAAAGGCATTGGAGAAAGAGAGTCTCAAACGGAAGCATGCAACTGAAGGGTTGTTGAGTGCGCATTCAACCTAGATTCCCACAACCAAAAGTTAGAGGAGGCTGCTACTAAAATCGGATGGTTGACCAGATGGTATGAAAAGGCAACACATGACAAAAAGGTGCTAGAGGAAAATCTAAGTGCCCAGATCCAAAGTTTGGCGCAAGCTTCCTTAGATCTAGAAGAGCAAGTAAAATACCTCACCACTTCAAGACAGCCAAGAACCCAAGGTCAAAGCACGCCTTGAAAGGGTAGAGGCAGAAAGACTCTTGAGTCAGAGAACTCAAGAATATGAGCATGTGTGCCTAGAGCTACAGGGTCTCCAAAAATATTTCTTTATTCAACGGGGACTTTATACATAAATGAGGGGTGAAAAGATGTATTGGGAAGAGCAGTATACCAAGATCGCCCAAGCTGGGAGAGATAACCATAAGATAATCCCACATCTTTATCAAGAGTACCGGTATTATAAAGACAAACATGAAAATCTTGCCTTCTTAGCCAACAATCTCATTGAGGATACCCCTCGAAGTTTGAGAGACGCATAAAGTGTAATGGTCCCTCTTACAAAGGACATTGAAGACTTTCTCTAGCTTTGCCGAGCAATGGTTGACGGTTCCAGAGCACACATCCGCAACCACGCCTAGAAGATTTATTTCCCTTTATTTATGTTTACACAAATAAGTTTTGGTTTAAGATTGTAATATTTTTCAATATCTGAATTATGTTACCTTCAATAAAGGCATTTGGTTTCCACATCTCATTTGTGTATCTATTTTCAAGTTGATCACCAAATAATAATAATAAGCAAAAGACAAATACATACCCAAGTGAATAAGACATTTAAAACAAGTAACCATTTCATATTCATACATATTCATTCACATGCATGCATTCATAAACACCTGCATATCATATCAAAACTCTTTTTTTCAAAAAAAAAAAATCTCTCGCGTTAAACCATTTGGTAGAAGAAGATCTCCAGGGGATAGTCCAATTTGGACCATTTCCTGAAGATGAACATAAAGCTACTCTGAAGGGTGAAGCACGTTTTCCTCGGATCAAAGAGACCTTTATAGAGTATGGTGGGCATATGGTGAAGATATCCAACAAAGTCAACACCAAAGAGGCAACTGACTTCATCTGAGAATACGCCCCAGGAGAAGAACTTAAAAGATGGACTGTCGTGGAGATTCTCGAGATCATTTTCTTTCCTAAGTAATTTTTCTTGTTTTTGAAAGAACATATGTCAAGCCCGAGACATAGGAGTTGCTTGTAAGGGTTCCCTGTTTTGTTTCAGACAATATTCGTGATCAATAAAAGTTATATTTTGTCTTCAATTAAGATCCTTATATTTCTCTTGCATTTATCTCTTAAATTTAAAAATGGCAATACTTTCTTTGCATACGCATTTTCACATACTAAACTCTGCACCAACACATGATAACAGTGCAAATCCATGCCTAAAACCATCGATAATGTTACTGATGTGACCCGATATAATTATGATGCTCCTATCAACCAAGCTAAAGAGGAAGATGATGAAGATCTTGAACTCTCTGAGAAAAGGGAGAGGGAAATAGAATGAAAGGATGACAACATACAACCGTATAAAGAGGCTATTAAGACCATTAATTTGAGCACAGCGGAAGATCCGGAAGAAACCAAGCTAAGGGGCAATGTTAGAGCAGAGCCACAAAGAAGCTGATCAAATTATTGCACATATCTGCTTGTTCCTACAGAAACAGACCAAGGTTTGAACTTGGTAACTTGGAACTGAAGTTTCCTCATAAGTTAGAATTTGAAGTCTTTGTTTTGGCTTCTAATCCATGCGTTTTTACCTCTAAACATGTTTAGTGAAGTTCCAGAATTGATTAGCACAACAAAACGCGCATTTTGGATGAGTTTTGATCAAATTAGAAGTCATAATTTTCTAGTTTGCAACTTCACACGATTTCCTTCCAAACTTCATCATTTCACACGCTTGGACATTCCATTTGCTTCCTAATAAATAGAGGGTCATTCCCCATTCATTTCCTCAAGCTTGGATAGCCAGAATCCCCCTGCCAAACTCGTTCCATAACTGAAAATTTTGCTACTTCGAAATCTTCTTTCAAACCTTTTTCAATCCAATTTTTCCATCAATTCACCTTCTTTGATCTTCCCTGAAGCTAACCATATAATTACATTACAGAATCGTGCCTTAGATTGCTCCATAGAAGTTCAGTTTCAGAGCTCTGCAACTCAACTTCAATAGGTAGATTCCTTCATCAGTTCTTCAAAACTTTGATATCATTATGATGCTCTCATTGCCCTGGTTCTAGTTGCAACACTTACTTTCATCTGGAAACTTGTTTTGACCACAAAATTTCAAATCCCTTTTCAAAACTTTCCTTCCAATTTGCTTGAGCTGCAGTTTATATAAATTTGTGGCGAAGGTGTGGTTGTCTTCGTCTGGAAGAGACAAAGCGAATGACATAGGTTTGAGCTTCTGATTTTACAATTTGAGAGACCTACAATTCAAGTTGGCTGGAGGTTGAAGATGACCAACGTGTCATCTTCTAACCAATGATGGCATGCCACTTGTTTTTTTTTAAATCTAATTTAATTAATGATTCAATGCATTATCCACTAAAGTCCATAACATGCACAGCGCGCTAGGTCCATTTGATATGTTTACTAACGCGTTTTAACATTGATCAGATGGCCCATATTTTTTTGATTTTTATTTTCTTTTCTGATTTTTATATTTAATTGTTTTAAATTTCAAAAAATCATAGAAAATTCATTTTTAGTCCAAAAAATCTGAAAAAAATTATGAAAAATATTTTTGATTTTTCTCTTTCAGATTTTTATTTTTTCATAATTTTATTTTATGTTTTGGTACTTTTTTTATAAATTTTCACTTTATTAGATTTGTTTTAAATATTTAAAAATACTTTTATGCATTTTTAAATTCTGAAAAAAATATGGAATGATCCAATGATATTGTGACAAATATTGGTGACCTCACTTATTTTTTATTTCTGACTTTGGTATTTTTTTTTTATCATTTTTGGTTTATTTTACTCATTTCTTTTAAGTTTTAAAATAGTTTCTGACTTAAAAAAATTACCAAAAAATTTATAAAAATATTTGATTCCATTTCTGATGTTTTTATGGTCTTACTTTCTATTTCTTGATTAATTTGAACATAGTTGATATTTTTATTCCTTATTTCTATTTTAAATATTTCTAAAACCTTTTTTAATGTATCTATTAAAATGCAATATTATTTTGTAATTATTTTTTGGCTAATATTGGGTTAAATTATTGATCATGAACTTTATTAACATCATTGGATCCATGGTGTAGAGTTTAACTCCACAAAAATGGATGAATGATTTTAATAATAGTTTGATTAAATTTTAATTCAAATGTGGTTTGTATATTCTTTCCCACCCATCTTCATCTCATCCCTTTCTTATTGCACTAAGTGTTATTGGAGCATGATCTCTATATCATGTCTCAAAATAAATGGTGCATAAATTGCTATTGACTGGCCTCAAAATAGGTGCGACTTCTACATAAGTCCACTTACGATTGCTTAACACAACGCTAAATTTTGTCTTGATTCGAATAAATGATCATTCGTGGCCCAAACCTATGTTTGCAAACCCAAGTATGTTAATTTGATCTCTTTGATCCAATAACCTTGAGATTCATTGTGTGGAGGCTTTGGTTCTACCAATCCTCAAATGGATCTACAACACTTTTGGTCAACGCGGATCACTTAAACATCATTGATCATTAAGTGGTACTTTTGAGGATTCCAAATGGATGATATACTTGACAAAAAGTAAATGCAACTTGTTGTGTGGAGGCTTTGGTTCTACCAATCCTTTAATGAGTTCCAAATGCAAATTTCAAGATGGTCATCCAACTAATCACTAATTATTAAATTGCTTTTACTGTATGCCTTTTATTTTTTTATGCTTTATGTACCATTTACTTTAAGCATTAAATTTCATGCTATCTTCATCTTTGCTCACTTGAGAGTCTTTTCTTTTTTTCTTCTAAGACACCTAATAATCAACATAAACCATAAAAACGTTAATGATACTTGGACTATTTGGTTACTATTCTTGGTATTATGGAGTATGGGACTTCTTGGACTTAGGATTAGAAACCTTAGCCTATGTTGGAGACTTTGTAACCTTAATTGATATTTTTTCTGGAGTTCTTGAGGTTTACCTCAAGACATTGGGTTGTTTGTTTGTTTTATTGTAGGTTATTGTGATTACATTCTTTGTTTGTGGTTTGGAATTCACCCGTATACAGCCGTTACTCTGCCCAATTTTTGTGAAGACTTAATACACTTGAAGTTTGGTTCTTTCAAGAGGTCTAGTATCTTTGCTTACTTGGTTTAAATCCAAAGAATGGGAATTATATCTTGGCTCATAGTTTCAAGTATTGGCTTCTTGTTTGTTAGATGGTTCCTATCCCTAGCTTTTACCTTATACATTAGGATAGTCTCTTCTTCTCCTCCCATCTTATTTAATTTCAAAAATATTCTTCCTCCTTTTGAAAACTCTTCTTGTTTTGAAACTTTAACCACTTTCATAATAAACTTAGACTTAGGTCCATGCATTTTCAAAACATTTTTCATGAATAAAATTCAATCAACTTAATAATATTTTGACATCATTTTTTATTGTGAGAAGACTAAAAGTCAATCAATCTCATTTCAAATCATTTTGCCATTTTGGCTTTCTTATTTTTAAACTTTTCTCAAAAGATTAGACTCTTTTCAATCCTTGTAGTGATGCAAACAACTATACTTCTACAATATGTAGTAAAGTGAGATATTTTCTACTTGGGTGTTGAGTGAGACATTGTTGATTTTAAAATCCAAGCCATATCCTCCACTTTGAGATAATGCAAATTCTCCTTTCTCATAATTGTGGGTAGTAGGTATGTTTTCCACACAGACAATAACGATGATGTTTTATTTCATAAAATTAACCAACACACTTGTATTTTAAATTTTTTAAGGTGAACTACGTGTACCCTAATACCCTATTGCACGAAAGGTGGTACGTAGGCATTAAAGGTTCACAACTGCGGCGGGTGAAAAAACCATAAAACATATCTCTTTTCTCACCTCCACCATCCATTTTTATACAACATTTCATAGCCAAAATATACAGATTTTACAAAGAGGTTCCCGAGGAGTACCGTAGATGTATAGGGTGCTAATACCTTCCCTTTACATAACCAACCCCCTTACCTTGAATCTTTCCCCCCTCTTTTCTTGGGTTACTCGCTCTTTTCCCATTTCCTTGGAAACAATAAAGCACAATGGCGATTTCTATTTTGATTTGTACAAGTCTAGTAAATCCCATGGGTTAGTCTTAAATATTTCTACCGCTATAGAAAAATGGCGATTTCACTGGGGAAGATTGACCTCTTGCTGGTCCATCCCTAAGTGGTTGAGCCTATCTTTGTTTATATTTGTGTATATGTTATTGTTATTTATGTGTTATATGTTGAATATATGTTTATCTGGATTTTCATGGTTTTCAGGGTGCTTGGTGATTACTCATAAGTCCTATACCCGAACTTGGGAAAACTTTAAGATAGGACGGGCGGTATAGTCATGTTAACTTTGAGGGAGTAATACCAAAAATGGAGGCATGAGATCCCCCACTCAGTGGAGGCCCCTTTGACTGTAGTGTCGTTTACCGAGTAATCGGAAAGACGTATTTCTTTCGACCTGGGAGCCTGCTGAAGTTGAGGACCGTAGAATACCAAACCCATCTTGGCCTTTTAGGTGTAGTGCGGAAGCTATGACGGAGTAATCCAGAAATAGTTGTCACGCGATGCTATGCTCGGACAAGTCTTTCTTGAGAGTATTACTAATTACCGAGTTAATCGGGAAGTTGGTAATATCCGAAGGAAGGATGTAGACTCTAGGAACCTCTAGAACCTTGTTCGGGAGGTGATAACTTTTACACCATACCTTATGGGTAGTACCTTTGACCTCCTGCTCGTGACATTAAACCTATGAACCCTATATGTGTGATCTTGTGTGTGATTGCTGCATCATGCATCCATGCACTCATAAGCATATTTTGAAGAAATCTTATTTCAAGGGATTTAAAAGTTGACCATTTGTGAATATCTCAAGTACTTTTAACCATGGATTCTAGAAAAAGAAAGACCGAGAAGTACAGTTTCAAGGATCCCAAGATAGATGAGTTGATCAGTCTAATTCCCGAGATTGAGTGTTCTGCAGATTTTAGGAAGAAGTATGGATCCATCATTCCTCTCATTAAGCTGAAGATGAAGGAGGGTATTCTCTCGACCTTGGTCCAGTTCTATGATCCGATGTATCATTTCTTTACTTTTCCCGACTATCAGTTGATGCCTACACTAGAGGAGTATTCTTATCTATTGTATTTACCTGTTACCGATCGTGTTCCTTTTACTGGCTTGGAGGATGAGCCAAAATCACATGAGATTGCTGCTTTGATCCATTTGGGGAAGTCTGAGGTTGAAGCCCATATGACTACTAAAGGAGGGATTAGAGGATTACCAGCTCAGTTATGATTGGAGATAGCTTACTACTTTTCCAGGATGAAGAGTACAGTCGCTTTTGAGGCCATCTTTGTTATACTTGCTTACGGGTTGTTCTTATTTCCTAATGTGGACAAGTTTGTTGACATTAATGCTATTAGGATCTTCATGATCGGAAACCCAGTTCCTACATTGTTGGGTAATGCTTATTACTCTATTCATCTTCAGAATTCTTACCATGGGGGAATGATTATTTGTTGCACACCTTTGTTGTACCGGTGGTTTATCTCTCATATGCCTCAGTCTGATGCTTTTTGGGATGTCAAGAAGGAACCTCGTTGGGATCGTAAGATCATGGCACTTACTCACTCGGATATTTATTGGTATCATCGAGCTTACCAGGATATAGAGATTGTTGACAATTGTGGTAGTTTCCCCAATGTACCTCTTCTTGGTACAAAGGAAGGAATCAATTATAACCCTGTTCTTGCACGACGATAGCTTGGTTATCCGATGAGGGATAAACCAAATAGTATTCATCTGAGTAGTTTCTTTCTGAAGGAGGGAGAAGACCATAAGGAAGCTAGGGAGCAGATTGCAAAGGCCTGACGTCACATTCATGGGAAGAGTAGGAAGGATTTGGGACCTAGGGGTGATGTTTCTTTGGAGCCATATCTGCAGTGGGTCCAGACGAGAGCCATTAAGTTGAAGATGTCGTATTCCCAGGAAACACCTATGCCTGATCTATTTGTGAAGACCACTCATCCCCTATTAGATGATCTAGAAGAGCTGCAGCTTGCTTTGGTTAGGATGCAATAGGAAAAGGACGCTTGGAAGAATAAGTGCCAAACTTTAGAAATTTCCTATAGAGCAGACTTGAAGGAGAAAGACAACTTGATTGAGATCCTTGAGAGACGGGCTGTAGAGACTATGGAGAGGCAAGGGGATTTATTTTCTCCTAAGCCTCGGTCAAATGCTATTTGCTCACTCCCTGATTCAGGTGGTTGGAAGGAGGTTGCCACCAGATATGCAGAAGAAAACCAGAGGTTGAAGGCTCAGATTTCCAGGCTCACAGGGAAGTGTCAGCGTGTAGAGTGATCTCCATCAAGCTTTACTTCTCAGGATTTTAGATTTTATTTTCATGTTATACTTGGGATCATTAAAACTTGTAACCCATTTTGAAGTTATTATAATAAATTTTTTTCAGTATTTCAAATGTGTTATTACTTTGATATTTGCAATATGTCCCTAAATTTTAAATCCCTTGAAATATTAAATAATGAAATAAAATCATGAGCATTGCACATCATGCATCATATTGCACATATTTCTTGCATTTGTTATGCATATCCAGGTGTCTTACCAAGCTTCTTTACTTTATTCAGCAAGATGACTCATCACTACAACACTCGGGCTAATTTCAGAAAGAAGATGGACAACTTAGAACAAGAGAATCGCGAGTTATGCGAGGAGGTTTCTGCTTTGAAGGCCGGCATGGCCAATCTTAATTCTCTGATGGAATCTCTGGTGGCTGCTCAAATTCAGCCACTGAGTGTTCAACCTCAGCCAACAAGGGTTACTACTGAAGCTCTGGTTGTTCTTGTATCTGCTACTCCAGCTATTATTCAGAATCGCATGCCTCAAGGTTACCCTTGGGGAATGCCAGAGAATTTTGCACCTGAAAGTTTCAACCTTGGTCCTCAAGATACTCCAATTGTTCAGACTATTATTACTCCGACACCTCCCGTGGTGCATGATGCTCCTGCTGCACCTCCTTCGATGAATATGGTTCCGTTTGTAAACGATGATGTGTTTCGTCCTTTACCTCCACCGATTGAAGACTTGGGTCTTTATGACAAAATGGATGATTTTCAAGAGCAGTTTGACAAGATGCATAAGGAGATGAAGGCCCTCGGGGGAAAGAGTTATTCGGGTAGAATGTGAATGAATTATGCTTGATCCCGGATGTTAAGATACCTGCTAAGTTTAAGGTCCCGGAGTTTGAGAAGTACAAGGGCAACACTTACCCTCGTGCTCATCTGGTGATGTATGTAAGGATAATGTCTACCCATACTGATGATCAGCGTCTGCTTATTCACTTTTTTTAGCATAGTTTGACCAGTGTCGCGCTGAAGTGGTATATGATTTTAGACAGTGTCAACATCCATACTTTCAATGACTTGGGAGAAGCGTTCATCAAATAATACAAGTACAACATGGACATGGTGCCTGACCGTGATCAACTCAGGGCCATGGTTCAGAAAGACATGGAATCATTCAAAGAATATGCAGAGATGGCGTGAGGGGGCCGCCCAAGTGATTCCTCACATGGAAGAGAAGGAGATGACTAAGTTTTTCTTGAAAACTATGGGTGCTTTCTACTACGAAAGGATGGTAGCGAGTGCACCAAGTGATTTTACTGAAATGGTAGGAATGGGTATCCGCTTAGAAGAGGCTATAAGAGAGGGACGTTTAACGAGAAGTGAAGGATCTGGAGGTGTGAAGAAGCTATCTTATGGGTTTACCAAGAAGAAGGAAGGGGGTGCAAATGTAGTCATGCAAGAGAGGCGGGTTAATACTCCTAGAAGGAATTCTCAGTGTCATCAGTAAGTCGCCTCAGTTACTCCAGTTGTGGGTGTAGCTCCAACTACCATTGCTTATCAGAGACCGTCCCAGCAGGGGAATCAAGGGTATAATCAGAGAAGATAGAGTTATGACCCTATTCCTATGAGCTATACGGAGTTACTACCGGCATTGATTCAGAAAAAGTTGGTTCAGACCCGACCACCTCCCGCTGTACCATCACCATTGCCTTGGTATTACAAGGCAGACCAAACATGTGCTTTTCATCAGGGAGCACCAGGGCATAATATTGAGAATTATTATCCTTTGAAGACTGAGGTGTAGAAATTGGTGAAGTCTGGTATTCTATCTTTCAAGGATGTGGGCCCTAATGTGAAAGACAATCCTCTACCCAAGCATGGAGGAGTAAATGTTGTGAATATGGTGGTCGGATGTCCAGGCGACTTCCGGATTTTTGATATTAATCTGGTTAGAGGAGATTTGGTGAAAATGCATGCAGACCTTTGTGAATTTAGCTACTATACGCATGACCATTCCGGTTGTGCTATTTGCAGTATCGACATACAAGGTTGCGATAAGATAAAGGCTGATTTACAATAGATGATTGCTATGGCCTCATCCACATAATCAGGCCTAGGGAAGAGTATGAAGAGGAGGTGAATATGGTTTCTGGATGTCCTAGAGAATTCAGAATTTTTGATGTAGAGTATATGAATGAGGACCTTGTGCAATTGCATGCTACTTTCTGCCACATGGATGGTCAGGTAGAACACCAGTATGGGTCTTGCCGAATTTGCTGTCGGGACTCCTGAGGATGTTCAATCATGGAGAAAGGTGTTCAGTTATTGTTAGATAATGGAACTATCAAGGTTACAGGTAAAAGGGATGATTACCATGAAGTTGATTTGGTTGAGGTTTATTTGACTGAAGAAGAGTTGGATGAAGAGTATGCCCCTGCAGACGAGTATTTCTCCTCAGATGAGGATCTATTTTCCAGAAATGACTCAACAATTACTGATTGTGTTGAAGAAGGGGTAAACATCATTGTACCTTGTTTTGGGGCACCCGCCCATCTTGAAGTTGAATATTATAGCAAGCCAGCTGTTACCCCATTGGTGATTAGTTTGTCGAGTCCTGTTCCATACAAGTCAGATAAGGTTGTGCCCTACAAATACAATGCTACAATCTTAGAGGATGGAGTGGAAGTTCCCATCTAGCTAATGCCTGATGTTGGAAATATCGCTGAAAATAGCAGGGTGACCTGCAGCGGTCGTGTGTTTGCACCAGTTATTCGAGGAGATGTTAGTGCTGGAAAGAAAATTGCTGAGAAGGTTGAACCCAAGAAGGATATAGGTGAGACTAGTGGGGCTATGTTAGAGAAAGAAGTGGACGATATTTTGAAGATAATCAAGATGAGCGACTACAAAATTGTATATCAGCTACTGCAGACTCCTTCAAATATATCTATCTTAGCTTTATTGATGAACTCATCTTCTCATAGAGAGTCCTTGATGAGAGTATCGGACCAAGCTTTTATGAAGAGTGATATGCCAGTAGACCAATTCAGCAGCGTAATAGGGAACATTACGTCATTTAATAACTTGATTTTCTGTGATGATGAATTTCCATATGAAGGAAGGAATCACAACTTGGCTCTACACAGCTCTATGAACTTCAAGAATGATTTACTATCCAATATGCTAATTGATAATGGATTCGCTTTGAACGTTATACTGAGGAGCACTCTTATGAAGTTGAAATATCAAGGAACGCCTATGCGCCCGAGTGGCATCATTGTGAAAGCGTTTGATGGATCAAGGAAATATGTTATTGGTGAAGTGGACTTGCCTATTCATATAGGACCACATTTGTTTCATATAACTTTCCAGGTCATGGACATTGTTCCCGCTTATAGATGTTTGTTGGGACGACCATGGATTCATGAGGCAGGGTCTGTCACTTCAACTTTACACATGAAACTGAAATTTGTACGTGAAGGGAAAGTAGTAATCATAAATAGGGAACAGGCATTATTGATATCTCATTTGTCCTCTTTCAGCATTGTGGAAGAGGATGAAGCTGCTGTTGGAACCCAGTTCCAAGCCTTATCCATTGATAACATAAGAGGAAATGAGAATTCCATGGTTTAGCTTAAGGATGCGCAAAAATTTGTGCGAAAGGGTCATAGCGAGGTATGGGGATAGATTATGGATCCACCTGTAAACAAGAACAAAGCCGACTTGGGGTTCTCTTTGAAGAATGACAAAGGTAAGAGCATGAAGTCGAAGTCTGTTGCAGGCAGGTATCAAGACATCTTCCGTGGTGGGGGTTATCTTTATCCAACTGTTTTCGGGATTAATGCCATTGTGGAAGATGAAGCAGAGCAGGAAATGTCGAATTATGTGATACATGGAGTTAGGATTCATAACAGAATCACCATTGATGTTCCCTCTTGCATAATGTTTCAAAGTAATTTGTTTTCTAAACCTTTTTGAAAAGCTTTCACTCTGCCCAAGGTGGAAGTATTAATGTTGTAGGGCTTATCTGTTTGTTGTGACTTTTAAAATCAATAACAAAAGTTGTCTTTGTATCCCAAATTGTGTCTTTATTTTCTGCTTTTTCATGGAAAGTGGCAATAAAAAAACCCCTCAAAATAAATAAAAAACTGAAATTCAATCTGCATGATCGCTTATTATATGTGTCAGTTTCTAAAAGCAATCATAAATCATATGTGCAGATTAATTAAAAAACTCGTTGAATACAATGACCCGACAGCCTCTCCCAACTTTGAATGTCCTATGTATAGGGCCGAAGAAGAAGACTATGATGAGATTTCAAAAGAGCTCTCACGGTTGCTTGAGCACGAGGAAAATACCATTCAGCCATATAAAGAGCCATTGGAAGTGATCAATTTGGGCTCCGAAGAAGATCCGAAAGAAGTCAAGATTGGAGCATCGCTGCATTCGGACGTGAAGAGCAGGTTAATTGAGCTGTTGAAAGAGTATGTGGATATTTTTGCTTGGTCTTACCAAGATATGCCTGGTCTAGATACAGATATTATGGAGCACCGTTTACCGTTGAAACCAGAGTGTCCGCCAATCAAACAGAAGTTGAGAAGAACTCACCCAGATATGGCAGTGAAGATCAAAGAGGAGGTTCTAAAGAAGATTAATGCTGGTTTTCTTGTGACGTCAGTGTATCCTCAATGGATTTCCAATATTGTACCAGTACCGAAAAAATATGGAAAAGTTCGCATGTGCGTAGATTACAGAGATCTAAATAAAGCAAGTCCAAAAGATGATTTTCCATTGCCACACATTGATATGTTAATGGATAGCACAGCAAAATCCAAAGTTTTCTCGTTCATGCACGGATTTTCCAGTTATAATCAAATAATAATGGCACTGGAGGACATGGAAAAAACAACACTCATCACACTCTGGGGAACATTCTGTTACAGAGTGATGCCCTTCGGGTTGAAGAACGCTGGTGCAATGTACATGAGGGCTATGACAACCCTATTCCATGATCTAATGCACAAGGAAATCGAGGTATATGTTGATAATATGATTGCTAAATCCCAGACGGAAGAAGGGAATGTAGAAGATTTGTTGACGTTATTTCAACGTTTGAGGAAGTATCGTCTCCGCTTGAATCCAAATAAATGCACCTTTGGTAATTCAAGAGATACCAGTGTCGAGAACTGAAAAACAAGTTAAAGGGTTCCTCGGGCGTTTGAATTATATTTCCAGATTCATTTCTCACATGACTGCAACATGTGAACCAATTTTTAAGTTGTTAAAGAAAGATCAAGGTTGTGTGTGGACGGATGACTGCCAAAGGGCATTTGAAAGTATTAAAGAGTATCTGCTTGAACCTTTTATCTTACTCTCTCCTGTCGAAGGAAGACCGTTGATTATGTATTTGACAGTGTTAGATAAATCCATGGGTTGTATTCTGGGACAACAAGATGAAACAGGGAAGAAAGAATATGCCATTTATTATCTTAGTAAAATGTTTACTGATTGTGAGTTACGGTATTCCATGCTGGAAAAGACATGTTGTGATCTAGCCTGGGCAGCAAAACGTTTACGGAAGTATATGCTGAATCACACTACTTGGTTGATCTCTAAAATGGATCCAATCAAGTACATTTTTGAAAAGCCTGCTCTTACTGGGAGAATTGCCCACTGGCAGATGTTGCTATCTGAATATGATATCGAATACCACACTCAAAAATCTATTAAAAGCAGTGTGTTGGCAGATTATCTTGCTCACCAACCAGTGGAGGATCATCAGTCTGTGGAGTATGAATTCTTGGATGAGGATGTGATGTTCCTAAAAGTGAAATATTATGATGAACCATTGCCCGAGGAAGGTCCAGACCCTGAATCTCGTTGGAGTATGATATTTGATGGAGCTGTGAATGCTTATGGTAAAGGAATTGGTGTTGTGATTATCACTCCACATGGATCGCACATTCCTTTTACTGCAAGGTTGGAATTTGATTGTACTAATAATATGGCAGAATATGAGGCTTGCACCATGGGTCTCGAGGAAGCTATTGATCTCGGAATTAAAATTCTAGATGTGTATGGTGATTCAACTTTGGTAATAAATCATATTAAAGGAGAATGGGATACTCGTCACCCCTACTTGATCCCTTACAAAGACTATGCTAGAAAGTTGTTACCCTTCTTTAATAAAGTTGAATTCCATCATATTCCAAGAGATGAAAATCAAATGGCGGATGCTCTGGCAACTCTGGCTTCTATGTATCAAGTAAATACTTGGAATGATATACCTCGAATTATGGTTTGGTGACTGGATAGGCCCGCTCATGTGTTTACAACAGAGGAGGTAGCAGATGAGAAGCCTTGTTATTATGATATCAAGCATTTTCTCTAGACTCAAGAATACCTGATTGGTGCTTCGAAGAAAGATAGAAAGACATTGAGAAGATTGGTAGATAGTTTCTTCCTTAGTGAAAATGTGTTGTATAAGATGAATTATGACATGGTCTTGCTCAAATGCGTGGATAGACACGAAACAGACATGCTGATGCATGAGATTTATGAAGGTTCATTTGGCACTCATGCCAATGGACATTCGATGGCTAAAAAGATGCTAAGAGCAGGTTACTATTGGCTAAAAATGGAATCTGATTGTTACAAATTTGCAAAGAAGTGTCATAAATTCCATATTTATGCAGATAAGGTCCATGTGCCTCCGACACTTCTCAATGTGATTTCCTCCCCGTGGGCTTTCTCTATGTGGGGTATTGACATGATTGAGATGATAGAACCCAAAGCTTCAAATGGACACCGTTTCATCTTGGTAGCAATTGATTACTTCACCAAGTGGGTGGAGGCTGCTTCATATGCTAATGTCACTAAGCAGGTGGTTGTGCGCTTCATCAAGAATAATCTTATATGTCGATATGGTGTGTCGTGCAGAATTATTACCGACAATGGCTAGAATCTGAACAATAAAATAATGACAGAATTGTGTGAAGAATTCAAGATTGTCCATTATAATTCCTCTTCGTATAGGCAAAAGATGAATGGGGCTGTTGAGGCTACTAATAAGAATATCAAGAAAATTATCTAGAAGATGGTTGTTACTTATAAGGATTGACATGAAATGCTCCCTTTTTCTTTGCATGGTGTGATATGGTGGGAGAACTGACTGTTAATACTGGTTTGCATTTTGTATTCGCAAATGTCACGGTAAGCAAGAGTCGCCATCGACTTTTATTTCATCCAACAAAGGAAAAGGAAAAAGAACGGAAAAACCTTTTTCGAGATGTTTCTGACTAAGGTGGTAGATTATAGAAAGGGAAGGTGTTAGCACCCTTTCTATCCATGGTTTTCCATGGGCTCTTAGGTACTTTCTCATTTTGAAATTTCTTGTATGTTTTGAAAAGTTTTTATTTAACATCGTGATAACGCTTGTATTTGTCCTCAAGAGTGTGACGAAGTTGTTTTTGAAAACTGTTTTGAAAGTGTTTGTGTGAAAGAGTTTTTTTTTTGTTTTGAGCAAGTACTTAAGAGATTCTACCTACTCGAAAAAAGACTGTTCGTTCTCGTTTCCTTTAGACAGCGCTATCCTACTATTAAGGAGTAGGTAGCCCCATCGTTGGAATTTGAGGGACTATCGAAAGGGACGAAATGGTCATTGAAGGCAGCATGTAAGGATACCTTAGCATTTTGAAGGGACTATCATCATAAGATAATTTCTCGTAGGAAACTCGAGGGACAATAAGGGACTATGATCTCTATGACGACTTTGAATTGCGGTTCTATGCTAAGACATCCCTACGTTCGAGGGACATGACCATTATTTTCGAGGCAACCAAGTGAGGTATACCCTAAGTGTGCAAGTGTGCAGCAGTGTTTGTTTTCAGATATTTATCTTGTAATTAAATGATCTATTTAATTGATTAAGCATACAAGCCTAGGTTGCTAACCATTATATACAAACATATAAAATAAAAGCGAGAAAATAAAAGAGTCCTGCGCTTTTACAAGGCTTTTGGGCAGATACATAAATATTTGACTGAACGTAAAGTGAGGAAATTAAAACCCTAATTAATCTATTACAAACCGGGCGCAGTTACATCAATAGTAAAAATTAATCGTACGAAAAAAATAATTAAGCGCGAGAATTAAAAACTAGAGAAAAGATTCAAAACCCTAAAAAAAACCTAATTTGATCATTGAAAATATTTTTCGATTTTTTGTGAAAAATATTTGAATTTAACCTAATTTTTCTAATTAATTTTAATTAATGGAAAATAAATTAAAGTTGATGAAATTAATTTATTTACAAAAATTAATTTTTATTATAAAAAAAACTAAATTCTATTTTTGTGATTTTGATTTTATGATTTTATGAAAAAAATTGATTAATAAAAATAATTAAACTGAATAATGATAATAAATAAATAAAAACTAGAAAAGATTAAAAATTAGGCCTGAGGGGGGTGTAGGCCCAGATTCGAGGTTGTGTTGCAGAAATTCTGTTCAAGGCTCAGTCTTGTTGGCCCACAACCTTGCGTGGAATCCAGTGTGTTTATGCTTGGAGTGTCCACCATGTGCTGCATCCTGGAAGCGTTGGATCTGGCGCCCTGAATGATCCAATGATGATGATATGGAGGCGTATGATGCGCCTTCTTGGAATGGTAGCATGGAATCTACAAGGAAATATTGAGAATAATATTACGTAGGAGGCAGGAATCGAACCCCTGACCTCCTACACGTGCACCTTGTAAACCCCTTACCTGTACTACTGAGCCATTGTTTCATTTGTTGAATAATATAAACACAATACATTATATTAAATGAAAATTCAGTATAACAAGAAAAGGCACGCCAAGTTCAATCTGGCCATTCACGTCTTGAAATGCCTTCATCTTCTTTAAGGAAACTGTCATTTTAGGTAAGGACCTTTACCAACGGACACAAGTTGTAACTATAACCCTGCAAATATAAAAAATCAACACCAGACAAGATAAATTAAATTCAAGGCCATGGATCAATTGAGTTTGATCCTCTGAACATGATGGTGTCCTTCATTAGACCCAATTGTACCTGTATCTGAAAGTCCTAAAATGAAGCTTTAAACCCTAACAATGGCATTCCAACAAACAGGCATCAAAACACATAATTACTCATGCAAACACGTTCTGAATGATGATACAAACATGAATGTATACTTAGAAATCATTCATAATGCATAAATTTACAAAACCAAATTCAAGAAAAGTGGCAAACTGTGATACTCGTGTAGAACGTTTTTGGGCGTGTTAAGGCTTGATAATGGTCCAAATAGCTCCCAAATATTGCCAGGAATTGATTGCTAGCCTTGAAGCACCTTAAATCTTCCTCTAACGCAAAATTTGATTGCCTTTTTCTTTGTCAAAAGTTGAGTTTTCTTCTCTCAATCCATAAGGCAAAACCTCCTTTTTTTAGCTCTGGGAATGTTTTGCATATATAGTATGATCAATTAGGTCAATAAAATTGGATTCAATCTTTGCAAATTTGTGAAAAAGATTGGATTTGTTTCTTATATGATTTGTTTCTAAAATAATCCAAATTATGATATTTTTCAACCCAATTAGCCCTTGCCCGAATTTTCTTGATTTGCTAGGTGTTCATGGACTCATTATGCATTCACAAAATCAGATCTTTGATTTTATTTCATTATTCTACTATTTAAATTGATTTATTTTGATTTAAATGGATAAAAAATCAAAATAAATAATAAAAATAATAAAATAATAGGTGGATAAGCTCAGGTGTCGTGGGCCATCTTAGGAACAAGTTTCAAACAAGAAAACATGGGCCCATTTGAAGAAAAAAAAGTCATTTTGATCAATGTTGACTTCATGCACATTTCCAAAAATTGGTCAACTTTGACAATACATATCTCTCTCAATTTTAATCCTAAGAAGGTGTTCTTGGACTTTTTAGAAAGCTTAGGATGTCCTTTAAACAAACCTTTTGTTTTCATATCAATTGGATCTTCCATGTTCATGTAAGAATCTTTGACCCGAAAGGTGTTTTTGTTGACTTTTTGAAATGACCTATAATGTATGAATTCATATCTGTTCATGAGTGCATTTTTTGAACTTGAGGGCTGAAGATGAATTGTAGGGAATTGAATCCTCTTCAAATTGAGCCTTGCATTAGAAATTTATGATAAAGTATGAGAAAGTTATGCCTGGTCAAAGTGTGGTTGACTTTTCCTATAGAAACCCTAATTTAGTAACTTTTGAGTTTTGATGAATTTGGGGCATTCCTTGAAGAAAAATGATCAACCCTTGATCAAATGATGAATATAACTTCAAAATGTTGATGTTGACCAAAAAGATTGAATTTTGACTGCATGAGGGTCACAATTGACTTTTGACCTAATACAATTGATTTTTAGGCATTTGAGCAATTGATGAGCAAACTTCTTGTGCAAGGCATGAAACTTGACACAGATGGTCTTGAGAGCTTATTAAGACCATGGAAAAGATTTAAGACCTTTGGAGTTCACCCATCTTGATGAAAATGGAAACCCTAGTTTGAGGTTCATTGTCTTAGGAGAGCATTTGTCTGGTTAATTCTTGGGCATCCTTGAGCAAGTTAAGGACTTCAATGAGCATGTTTTGAATAAAATGAGAGGGAAAATTTTGGGGTAAAACAGCTGCCCCTGTTCAATCTTCTTAAACCTGAGGATGTAGATTGGTCGGTTTGCCTTTCGTGGTCTGAAGGTGGAAGATGATTGAACACTAGAGTGCCCATAAATTTGCACTCGCATGAAGTAATACTGATTGTTGATATCGGGAATGGGATTACAGATTGCATTTGGAAGTCGACAGAGAATCGTCGGGGATGGGCTTAAATATGCCATCCAGAAAAGACATTGGTTGCATAATAGATTCCTCTGCGAGAATTCCTGTACCTACCGTTGAGGAGGACTTCGTCGGGGAATGTTGATTTATGTCCTGGGAAATAGAGTATAGGAGCTTCGGTTGTCTATTACTCTACTGGGGAATTAACTCCTGATTGAGGAGGTAGAAGTAAGCTGCATATCTGGTCAGGGTCCAGGTTGTACAGCGACTTACTGGGGAAATGTGAAATCAACCGTATCTGGTCGGGTCCAGGTCTTATAGTGTTGTAAACTGTTGTCTGGAGGTAAGAGAGAAGAAACCTGGATAGTAGGGTTGCTTCGAAATGAAAGCCTAGATAGTAGAGCTATGAGAAGGAAATTGGGTCATAGGGTTACTTAGAGATGAAAGCCTGGATAATAGGGCTTATGGGAAGGAACCTGGGTAAGGTTTCTTTGTGAGGAGTTTGGGTAAAACTACATCAGAACCGAGAAGGAACCTGGGTAAGGTGGATTCGTGAGGAGTTTGGGTAAAACTACATCGGAACCGAGAAGGAACCTGGGTAAGGTCACTTCGGGATAATTCTGCGTAGGACTTCAGGAGGAACCTGGGTAACGTCACTTCGGGCTAAGTCTGTGTAAAACTTCAGAAAGAACCCGAGTAAGATTACTTCGGGATAAATCTGTGTAAAACTTCAGAAAGAACCTGTGTAAGGTTATTTCGGGATAAGTCCGTGTAAAACTTCAGAAAGAACCTGGGTAAGGTTACTTCGGGATAAATCCGTGTAAAACTTCAAAAATAACCTAGGTAAGGTTATTTCTGGATAAGTCCGTGTAAAACTTCAAAAAGAACCTAGGTAAGGTTATTTCGGGATAAGTTCGTGTAAAACTTCAGAAAGAACCCGGGTAAGGTTACTTCGGGATAAATCCGTGTAAAACTTTAGAAAGAACCTGGGTAAGATTATTTCTGGATAAGTCCGTGTAAAACTTCAGAAAGAACCTGGGTAAGGTTATTTCGAGATAAGTCCGTGTAAAACTTCATTCAGAAATGTATGAGAAAGGGCCCGTGTGATATTTTTCAGGATAAACCCGTGTGAAGCTGCATTTAGGAGAAACCCGTGTAAGATTGCTTCATGACGAACCCGTGTAAAGCTGCATTTGGTCGTGCAGATAATTACTCGGTTTATTTTTAGGAGCTAATCTTGGACCTGCTAGAAATTATTGATGATAACCATCATTCCTGAAAAGGTACATGATTAATTATATGTGATGCATGAAATGCATTGTGTGATGATGTTCTCAAAATAAATGAGATTATGTTGTATGCAATATCTGTGCGCATGTCATGATGTATGAACATGAAATGCTATTTGTGACATATCCGAGTCTAGGAAAATAAATCCCTGACCGCTGCTGGAGAGTACTGGAAATTGACTTCCTGATCGTCGTAGATAAAGTGGTTCTTCTACTTCCGCTGGGGATGGCGAATGGAGATGACTACGCTGGATATTTTCTCCTTGTTTACGGATATTCTGCCAGGGAGAGACTCTATTTGAGAATAACTTTGCAGGGGAATATTTCTGTTGGAGGATGAACTTCCATAGCTGAAGGGATAAACTCTATCGGGGATTGAGCTTCTGTATTCATAGAAATAAACTATGTTCAGGAGAAAACTTTATGACCCTCTTGCGATTATGAAATTCGGCTGGGGAATATAGATGTCAGTTTTATAAAGGAGCCTGGATGGGGAGAGTAACTCTTGTTTGGGGAAACCGATGTCAAAGCTTTAGTTGCCTCTAATCTGTGGGGAGTGTAGATGTTACAGAGTCGTATGCTAAGGATACGATAATGACTTTGTATCGGGACTTTTCTACCCCTGTACCTGCTGGAGAAAGTACCTGTGGAGGATTTGTGGATTGAGTGTTATCCCAACTCATGAGGTGCTTGGTAACTACCGATAGGAATGATAAGTCTTTTGTTGATAGGCAAGTAATAAGATGACGGGACATAGTCGTACGCTTTGATCCCTAACTTTTTCCTGGACTGTCTTTTCATATTTTTAGTCCATCGGGATACCCTTTTTTGCCTAAGCCGCCTTTTCAGGTTTACGACTTGCCGGGTGTGCAGTTTTTTCATATGTATATCCCTAACTTTTTCTGAACCTTTTTTGGTTCACTGGGATGCCCTTATTTTTGCCTAGGCCAGTCGACCTAGCGGGTCTTTTTCATGCGCGGTCTTTTCCGACTATGTCCATGTTCTCTAGATGTAGGGAGTTGTCACTGTCTATAGTGGTGTTGTGGTACTGTCAAGAATGTTTTCTTGATGGCGCATGATTCGTTGCTGGAATGCGTGCGTAATACCCCAAGTGATTCAGATGGAGATCTGCCCCTGGTTATTTGGCACTCTTGGATAGATTACCCCAAGTGTATTAGACATCATACCCCTTGCTTATGGAAGATCTGTTGTTGGAAGTGTCTTTCCCGCTGAGGTGATTCTGTCCATTGAGAGAATGTTTGTTCATTGAATATCCATTGTGCGGATTTCTCTGATGTCAAATAACTAGTCATATGCAAACAATGTCATTTAAAGAATGCAAAAATCATGTCTGTCTCGAAAAGTGTTTTGTGTAGTAAAACAAAATTTGCGAGAATGTGATATCAACTCAAGATTCGTAACAAGTCCTACAGGAGTCAGGATACCTTTGTAACTGTATGCCCTCAAACTAACCCATGCTTTAGCTAGGACTTTTGAGGGTTATAACGTGGTCTGGTTCACGGTTTAAGAAACAAAGGATAAAGGCTCAAAATTTATTTGTACCCACCCGTTCTTCGTGATGTCCTTAAGTCCTATGCTTAGTTAATTGTGTGTTTAGAATGCCAGTTGAGTCCTGGAGTACTGTCTTTGGTGTTCCAGTGATGGTTCGGATACTGAAAGTTCATTTTGAATAGGCAGTCATCCTTTTTTGTTGAGGGTTTGTAGGAAATCTTTCTTTTTTGATTTTGTTATCCCTTTTTTCCTGAATTGTTTCTTTTGTGTTTACAGTCAGCGGGATGCCCCAGTTTTTTCTCTTAAGTCCCTTCATAGGTTTTGGCTTAACGGGCCTTTCTTTTGCAAAATAATAACTGCATGTCTTGATGATTATACAGAACCATCATCTTCTTTTGTTGTGGAAGGACGTCTTTGATGCCATTCATTGTATACGAAGCGGCGGATTGTGACTGAATGCGCACCTGAATTAACTGAGAAAACTACGCTGCCCCAGGTTATAATTAAGGGTTTTAATTTGTGTGAAAGAAAAACTCCTACTTCTTTGGCTCAAAGGGGTTGACTAGGGACTATCTTCCTTATAACTCCATTGTTTAGGATTTGAAACAACGCCTGTATATCGTCAGCAAGGTCTATTCAAAAGCATATTGTAGAGATTATGGTATCATTTTTTCCATCCTTCCTCTAAGGCTTAGAGCTTTTAATCGAGAGTTAAATATCATAAAAAGGAAGTATAAAGCGGTTTAAGCATAGTGAAAATATATTAATTTAAGACAAACATGTGTAATTCATTAATGAAATAACAAAGTCTTGACATGCCATTAATTGTTCGAATAAGCAAAGAAAATACAACTTGAGAATTCAAATGAACAAAAATGCTTTCAATCCTAGCCATGTTTTGGCAGGGGAGCAGTGATCACGTTGGGAGTCTCAGGAGGGTCTAATTCGATCTCCTTGGTATCAATTATATTTTGAATCTTGTATTTCAGCGCCCAAAAATCGTTAGTATCATGCCCTGGGCTGTTAGAATGATAAGCACACCTTGCATCCAAATTGTAGTTAGGAGAAGAAGTCTTAGAGTTCAGATGAGGGTTTATCACCGTAATCAGATTCATCTTCAACATGTGTTGCAATGCTGGTGACAATGGCATGTTGATTTGGGTGAACTGCCTTTAAGGTCTTTCCACCCTTGGCTGATTGTTTCGTTGTTGTGGTTGTTGTGCGCGTGCCGAATTAGAGATCAGCACTGCCCCCACAGATTGGTGGTAGTCTGCCTTGCTACACCCCTTCTGGCCTGTACAGAATTGGCTTCCCTCTTGCCACCAAATGACTTCTTCTATGTACTCGAAGAGGTATTTTTCTAGATCTTGCCACTCCGGATCCCAACTTCTACCCTTTCTCCAGTCAATATCAGCTCGGTGAAACCAGTTGAGGAGCTACCAATTAAGTGATTGAAGAATGGACCAGGCAGTGTACCAAGAAACATGTCGACCAACTCTCTATCAGACAAAGGGGGTTGTACTCTCCCTGCCAAATCTCTCCACTTCTACGCATAGTCCTTAAAACCTTCACTTGTACCCATGGACATACTTTGGAGTTGAGTACAGGTAGGGGAAAGGTCAGCATGATATTGATATTGCTTGTAAAAAGCAGCAGCCAGATCTTCCCAGTTGCGGACATTGGTTCCCTCCAGATGATAGAACCACTCGAGTTGAGTTCTAGATAGACTGTCCTGAAAGAAATGGACCCACAAGTTCCTATCAGTAGTGTGAGGCTGAATCTTCCTCACATAGGAACGAAGATGAAGCTTAGGACAAAACACCCCATCATACTTCGCAAATACCGAAGCCTTGAACTTCTATGGGATGACTACGCCAGATATCAAACCTAGCTCTTCAAAATCCAGCCCTGGTATTCTTTGGATCTCCATCGTGCTCAGACGATCCTCTAACTGTTTGTACCTATCCTCATCGGGGGATACTTTTCATCGTTGTAGTCAGATTCATCCTCAGAAACTCTCGGACTAGAGTCTTCCTCCCTTGTTTCACCCTCTTGGTTATCCCCTTCTTTGGATGAAGAGGTCAGATCAACCGTTTGCTTCAACGGTCCCCTAAATCTTCTGCCCAAATTCAGGACACCAACGTTCTTCTTCTTCTTCTTCTTCTTCTTTTTCTCTTTCGGAATAAGGGCCTTCATATCTTCCTGCCCCTTAGCCAAGGCTATGAACATTTGCTGAAATTGGGCATTTTTTGCCTGGAGGTCCTTGATGCTTTGTTCCAAAGACATTATTGCTGAAATAAACAGCGAAGAAGATGAGAAACCTGTTATGGTACCTGTTTATGCAATGTCATGGATGATATGCATATGCAATGATTTCAAGGATTCTTAAAAACTCAAATTTGTTTAACCAAAAGAAACACAAGTTACTTGTATTAATAAGTTTGAATTGTTACAAAGGGTGCCTTTTAGGCTTACAATTAAACAAAACAAAACTTCAAGCAAAAGAAAATTAGGTTTCCCATGAGCGCATCCTTTTTGGTGCAATGTAGGCGTTTATGTTCCTTTCTTCATGAAGTATCCTAGTGAGTTCCAGGACCTTCTTCTTGTTGGCATAGAATTGAGTTTCAAACGTATCCCGCTCCTCTTTAAGTTGAACCCGGGATTTCTGTAACTCCTCAAGATCAGTTGGCATGTCAGGATGAAGAACAGGAGAAGGATTCTATCCTTCAGCAACTGGTTCCATAATCATAGGTAGGATGGCGGGGTAAGGTATCCTAAGACTTTGGGAACGGGATCATACCCATCTGAGATAAGGCTCAAGAGGGATCAAATTCTTGTGCCCCAGTATCTTGCTATCAACTCTATGTACCATGCCCCAAGCTCGTATGAACCTTTTACGGTAACCTTGAGCATCATTCTCATAGTCGAAGGCAATTCCTTGGATAAGTGTATCATAAGGACCATCCCTTCTTGCATAACCAAACTGTCGCAGTGCCAAACAAGGGTTATAAGTGATTCCTCCCCTAATGCCTAAGAGAGGGACATTAGGGAATTCACCACAGCGATCGATGATGGTAACATCTTCCGATGATCGTGAACACCAATGAATGTCTAAATGTGTAAGGGACATCAGCCTATGAGACCATTTCATACCCTGCTCATTCTTCAAAATAGACCAGGGTAGGTGCGAAATAAACCACCTAGCCAGTAGAGGGGTGCAACACAGGAGTGTCCCCCTTCACTTTAGAGTGCGAGCATGTAGAGAGTGTAGAATATCCCCAAGTAATGTAGGCACTGGATTATGAGACAGAAAAACCTTAATCATATTCACATCTACGAGTTGGTCTACGTTAGGGAATAGTACCATCCCGTAGATGAGGAGTTCCAATACCTCTTCAAAATCTTGTAAATCCAGGCTATCCCAAAAACAATGAGCTTTCTCGAATATAAATTTAACCGGGACTCCTTGGACACTTCCCCTAGTTTCCTAATTTGTCACTACATCGGTTGCTGAAAGGTAACTGATCAAGAATAGGTACTCCCAAGAGATCAAGAACAAGAGATCAGGCTTTCGATGTATTTCTGTACCGTTGAAAGGTAACTGATCAAGAATAGATACCCCTAATAACCGAGAAAATTCCTCCATAGTAGGCACTAGCTGGTAATCCGTGAAGGTGAAGCAGTGGTGCAAAGGATCAAAGAACTGAAATAGCACTTTTAACAATTCTTCATCAGGTTTTGAAGTGACCAAATTGAGCAGCCGGCCATGTTTTTCAGTGAAGGGAGAGCTTTCAGGAATTCTTAATGCTAAGTCCTTTAGTTGAGGAGGTACTTTCACAAGGTTAATCTGGATAGTGTTCCTGCGGGCGGATGCCATGTCCTACAACACAAAACAAAGATGAGCCCTAGAAAATCCTTGAAATGGTTAGTATGATATGCCATGTTTATGATGTCATGATTATGCTAAGAAATCACATATATAGCAAGCAACAAACAAGTCACACCAAGTCCTTAGGTTTAAATCCTTCATGAGTTTTAAGGTCATACCCTCTTGAAGCTGGATTGATTCAATCTATCCTATAAATAGTAACCGGGTTCTAAGGGATATCAATATCACCGATCTTTCCCCCAAGCTTCGTTCAATAGGCGATTGACTCGCAACCAAACAAAACTCAGGAGTCAAACCATAATGAGTGTAGCATCGAGTATCTGTCGACCTTGGGAATACACAAAAGTCGACCATCTCGCTATGTCCTATTGGCCAAGTTGTGCAATTAAAGGTTCTAAGGTCAGTCGACGCTTTATTGCTACTTACCTAAAAGGAATTACCCAATCCAGGTTTAGGATCCAAACAAGCCCAAACATATACCCTTAAAAATAAATCAAGAAAGACAAGCCAAAGAAGCAATTTAAGAATGACCTAGATCATAAGGTAAACCCCACTTTTTATAAGTCCCCAGTAGAGTCGCCAGTTCTGTGATACAGTGGGAGAACTGACTGTTAATAATGGTTTACATTTTGTGTTCGCAAATTTTGTGGTAAGCAAGAGTCGCCACTGACTTTTATTTCATCCAACAAAGGAAAAGGAAAAAGAACAGAAAAAATCTTTTTCGAGATGTTTCTGAGTACGGGGGGTAGATTCTAGAAAGGGAAGGTGTTATCACCCTTTCTATCCATGGTTTTCCATGGGCTCTTAGGTACTTGCTCATTTTTAAATTGCTTGTGTGTTTTGAAAAGTTTTTATTTAACTTCGTGATAACCCTTGTATATGTCCTCAAGAGTGTGACAAAGTTGTTTTTGAAAACTGTTTTGAAAGTGTTTGTGTGAAAGAGTTTTTTGTTGTTTTGAGAAAGTACTTAAGAGATTCTAACTAATCGAAAAAGATTGTTCGTTCTCGTTTCCTTTAGACAGCGTTATCCTACTATTAAGGAGTAGGTAACCCCATCGTTGGAATTTGAGAGACTATTGAAAGGGGCGAAATGGTCATTGAAGGAAAAATGTAAGGATACCTTAACATTTCGAAGGGACTATCATCATAAGATCATTTCTCGTAGGCAACTCGAGGGACAATAAGGGACTATGATCTCTATGACGACTTTGAATTACCGGTCTTTGCTAAGACATCCCTACGTTCGAGGGACGTGACCATTGTTTCCGAGGAAACCAAGTGAGGTATACCCTAAGGGTGCAAGTGTGTAGCAGTGTTTGTTTTCAAATATTTATCTTGTAACTAAATGATCTATTTAATTGATTAAGCATACAAGCCTAGGTTGCTAACCATTATATACAAACATATAAAATAAAAGCGAGAAAATAAAAGAGTCCTATGTTATCACAAGGCTTTTGGGCAGATACATAAATATTTGACTAAACTTAAAGTGCGAAAATTAAAAACCTAATTAATATATTACAAACCAGGCGCAGTTACATCAATAGTAAAAATTAATCGTACGGCAAAAATAATTAAGCGCGAGAATTAAAAACTGGAGAAAAGATTCAAAACCCTAAAAAAACCTAATTTGATCATTGAAAATATTTTTGGAATTTTTTTGAAAAAAGATTTGAATTTAACCTAATTTTTCTAATTAATTTTAATTAATGGAAAATAAATTAAAGTTGATGAAATTAATTTATTTACAAAAATTAATTTATTATTATAAAAAAAAAACTAAATTCTATTTTTGTGATTTTGATTTTATGATTTTATGAAAAAACTTGATTAATAAAAATAATTAAACTGAATAATGATAATATATAAATAAAAACTAGAAAAGATTAGAAATTAGGCTTGAGGGGGGTGTAGGCCCAGATTGGAGGTTGTGTTGAAAAAATGTTGTTCAAGGCCCAGTCTTGTTGGCCCACAACCTTGCATGGAATCTAGTGTGTTTATGCCTGGAGTGTCCACCATGTGCTGCATCCTGGAAGCATTGGATCTGGCACCCTGAATGATCCAATGATAATGATATGGAGGCGTAGGATGTACCTGCTTGGAATGGTAGCATGGAATCTGCAAGGAAATATTAAGAAAAATATTACGTAGGAGGCAGGGATCGAACCCCTGACCTCCTACACGCGCGCCTTACAAACCCCTTACCTATACCACTGAGCCATTGTTTCATTCGTTGAATAATATAAACACAATACATTATATTAAATGAAAAGTCAGTGTAACAAGAAAATGCGCGCCAAGTTCAAATTGGCCATTCACGTCTTGACATGCCTTTATCTTCTTTAAGGAAACAGTCGTTTTAGGTAAGGACCTTTACCTACGGACACAAGTTGTAACTATAACCCTGCAAATCAAAAAAATCAACACCAGACAAGATAAATTAAATTCAAGGCCATGCATCAATTGAGTTTGACCCTCTGAACATGATGGTGTCCTTCATTAGACCCAATTGTACCTGTATCTGAAAGCCCTAAAATGAAGCTCTAAACATTAACAATGGCATTCCATCAAACATGCATCAAAACACATAATTAATCATGCAAACAAGTTCTAAATGATGATGCAAACATGAATGTATACTTAGAAATCAGTCATAATGCGTAAATTTGCAAAACCAAATTCAAGAAAAGTGGAAAACCATGATACTCGTGTAGAACGTTTCTGGGCATGTTGAGGCTTGATAATGGTCCAAATAGCTCCCAAATATTGCCAGGAATTGATTTATAGCCTTGAAGCACCTTGAATCTCCCTCTAACACAAAATATGATTGCCTCTTTCTTTGTCAAAAGTTGAGTTTTCTTCTCTCAATCCACACAGCAAAACCTCCTTTTTCAGCTCTGGGAATGTTGTGCATGTATAGTATGATCAATTAGGTCAATAAAATTGGATTCAATCTTTGCAAATTTGTGAAAAAGATTGGATTTATTTCTTGTATGATTTGTTTCTAAAATAATTCAAATTATGATCTTTTTCAATCCAATTAGCCCTTGCACGAATTTTCTTGATTTGCTAGTTGTTCATGGACTCATAATGCACTCACAAAAACAAATCTTTGATTTTATTTCATTATTCTACTATTTAAATTGATTTATTTTGATTTAAATGGATAAAAAATCAAAATAAATAATAAAATTAATAAAATAATAGGTGGATAATCTCAGGGGTCGTGGGCCATCTTAGGAACAAGTTTCAAACAAGAAAACATGGGCCCATTTGGAGAAAAAAAAGTCATTTTGATCAATGTTGACTTCATGCACATTTCCAAAAATTGGTCAACTTTGACAATACATATCTCTCTCAATTTTAATCCTAAGAAGGTGTTCTTGGACTTTTTAGAAAGCTTAGGATGTCCTCTAAACAACCATTTTGGTTTCATATGGATTGGATATTCCATGTTCATGTAAGAAGCTTTGACCTGAAAAGTGTTTTTGTTGACTTTTTGAAATGACCTATAATGTCTGAATTCATATCTTTTCATGAGTGCATTTTTTGAACTTGAGGGCTGAAGATGAATTATAGGTAATTGAATTCTCTTCAAAATGAGCCTTGGATGAGAAATTTTTAATAAAGTATGAGAAAGTTTTTCCTGGTCAAAATTTGGTTGACTTTTCCCATAGAAACCCTAATTTAGTAACTTTTGAGTTTTGATGAATTTGGGCATTACTTGAAGAACCATGATCAACCCTTGATAAAATGATGAAAATAACTTCAAAATGTTGATGTTGACTAAAAATCTTGAAGTTTGACTACATGAGGGTCACAATTGACTTTTGACCTAGTATAGTTGATTTTTAGGCATTTGAGCAATTGACTGAGCAAACTTCTTGTGCAAGGCATGAAACTTGACAAGGATGGTCTTGAGAACATATTAAGACCATGGAAAAGATTTCAGATCTTTGGAGTTCACCCATCTTGATGAAAATGGAAACCCTAGTTTGAGGTTCATTGTCTTAGGAGAGCATTTGTCTGGTTAATTCTTGGGCATCCTTAAGCAAGTTGAGGACTTCAATGAGCATGTTTTGAATAAAATGAGAGGGAAAATATTTGGGTACAACACATGGATATCGAACATCTGTCCGCACCTCAACAGGAGCAACCCCATTTGCCCTTGTGTATGGAATGGAAGTTGTACTCCCAGTCGAGGTTGAGATCCCCTCTTTGCATGTGATAATGGAAACCAAGTTGTCAGAGGCTGAATAGGTCCAAAACAGGTTTGAACAATTGAATTTGATCAAAGAAATAAGAATGACAGCTTTGTGTCATGGACAGTTATATCAGAAGATAATGAAGAAAGCTTTTGATAAGAAGGTCAAACCTCGTGAATTCAGAGAAGGCGACCTCGTGCTTAGGAAGATCATGTCTTTCAACGCTGATTCTAGGGGCAAGTGGACTCCCAATTTTGAAGGCCCATATGTTGTCAAGAAAGCCTTCTCTGGCGGTGCAATAATTCTTGAAACTATGGATGGCGAGGAGTTCCCACGTCCCATGAATGATGATGCAGTCAAGAAATACTTCGCCTAAAGAAATAAAAGAATAACTCGCTAAGTTGAAAACCCGAAAGGGCGGCTTAGGCAAAAAATAGCGTCTCGGTAGGCCAAAAACTCGAAACGGTGGTCTAGGCAAAAATTAGAGACATAAACATAATAAATTTCCCGCTAAGTTGAAAACCCGCAAGGGCATCTTAGGCAAAAGTTAGGGGTTTTCTTGGAAATTAACTACATCAGACAAGACTTGATTGTTGGGGCAACAATCTTCTTGGATCCTCATCATACTTCAACAGAAGCTGCTACTCAGGATTTCAAAATTTGTTAGATGGGATAGTGGTCATTGTATATCATTAAATCTTTTTCGTTATATATTACCATTTTCCGAACTTTGTAATCATCCATGGTGTCTCGCCATTCGCAGACTACCATTCTATCAATGAAATTTGAGCTTTTACCCAATTCTTTGTAGTTCTTATTTTATTTAGCTTGCAAAGGCTCCATTTATTATTGATAATAACTTTCAAAGCAAAAAGATTAAATAACAAAATTGATTTTCAAAAAGAATTTACAATTTACTGTTACTTTAAAATTTGTGACGCAATAGGAAAACAAAAGTGATGATCCCAGGAATGGACGGACTTCAGCTGTTTTGAGAAGTTTTGTTTCCTGGGGAAGTTTTTCTCAGGATGTTCTCGCTGTATCGGGTTTGTGACTCCAGTGTCCCCGATCAAGTTGTGGTTCATTTCTCATATTTTCCAAGTTTGCATGATATGAGGATTCAATCCCAGTTTCCTCCAATAAAGGTTTTCGTTTGTTTAAAAGAGGTTCTTTCTACCCATAGAAGTTGGTATAATAACTACTCTTGAAGAACACAAGTCTTCGGTTTCTCTAGTGAAGAATGTATATTGGTTTTCCCTTTGAGGATGTGGTGTTAACCTCCTCAGTGAAGTTAGTGCGAAATCCCCAGTTAATGGCTTGATGATAGGACATTATACGCCTTAACAAAGTTTGTGTGTTTCCTCTTTCAAAATGGTCCTGAATTTCCCAGTGAATATTTTGATGATTTGATGACCGTCTGCTCTACTTGAAATTGATTTTTCAAAATCCCCAGTAGAAGCATTACTTCTGAAAATATTTGATTTCCCGCTGAAGTCTGAGTGCTACACATGGTAAATCCTGGAGAAGGATGTTGTATCTCTGTATCTGTAATGTTTGGTCTCTATGTTTTGTTTACTTCCGGATTATGTTTCTCCCCAGTAAAGTTAAACCAGGCAGTAGGTTTTATTTTCTCAGCTGGCGCTTACTTTTTCTCGGATTGTTCATCTTGAATGTAATTTAGTTGAGTGTTGATTGTGCCTGAGGTGGTTTTTCCTGGTTACTCCCAGTGTTATATATTTGTTTTGTCATCATACACACGATAACACTCATACATTCATACATACATCATGCATAGCTAAAATTGGAAAATCATTGCTCATTCACATTCATTAATATTTTGTTGACATATCACCCTATTTTGCAGAGTTACGTTATCCTCTCTCTAATAAAGTGTTGGCCTTAAGCAAAAAGCGTATATTCTTTCAATTTCCCCACTGAGTTATCCCTCGTGGAAGATTTTTGCTTTAGCCTTCTTGAACAGCTCTTTGTCTGGATAATTTGGGTTTCCCTCTTGAGTTTATTTCTCAAAGGATGTATTATGGTTGACTGTTCCATCCCAGTTTATTTCTGGTTTGAATCTTTGATCCTTATCAATATTATTACTTATGATATCTACAGGCTTCGAGCCTTGGTTTGAGAATATGCATTTATTTTTCACGAGGAGACTTTATCTCCTCAGCAGAAATATATTGGTATCTCCCCAGGAAGTCATATTTCTTTCCCCAGGAAGCCATACTGTTCTCCCCAGGAAGTCATATTTCTTTCCCTAGGCAGACATATTGTTTTCCCCAGAGATTCATTTTTACAATCCTCCATGACAGCAAGTGGTAGTCTCTTTATTTGAGACAGCTTATGTATTACCCTTTCCAGGCAGAATGCTTTGGTTAAAGAAGAAGTTGAGACCCGTTCTAGGTGAAATGCCAGAATTTTGGGGAAACTTATATTTTCTCTCTACCTTCAGTGAATGTTGGTAGGTCACTGTTGTACCCCAAAATTTGCCCTCCCATATTCTTCAAGAAATTGCCAAGCCATGCTTCAAAATTCCTCAAGAGTTGCACAGTGCAAGAGCCTCCTAAGTAGTCAAAATTAGGGTTTGTGTTCTGATCAAGAAAATGAAGTTTCCAAAGGTCCAATCAAGTCCCACATGCCTACAAATATGGTCAAGCATCCTCCTATCAAGTTTCAAGGCTTTCAGCACAAAATTGCACAGTCAAAACCCTAATTGCACTACAGTCAACTGTAGGGGCAAAATGGTCATTTGGCAGTCAAAAGTTCAAATTTTTGGTCAACATATCATTTTGAAGCCACAAACATCATTTGATCAATGCTTGATCATGATTCTCAAAGCTTGGCTCAAAAATCATCAAGATGCAAAAGTTTCCTTATTTGGACAGCTGAAAAAGTCAACTGCAAATTGACCAGGGCATAACTTTCACATGGATTATCAGAAAAATTCCATCCAAAGCTCATTTTGAAGAGAAAGACATTTCCTACAACTCATTTTCATACTTCAAGTCCAAGAAATGCTCTCACAAAAAGTTATCAATTTCAACATTATAGGTCATTTTCAAAAGTCAACAAAAAGGGACTTTAAGTCAAAGGTCATAACTTGAGATTGGTAAATCAAAATGACATGGGACCAAAGGCATTGGTTAGAGGACTCAAAGACCTTTTCAAAATGTCCAAGAACATGAGAAAAGCTTAAATATTGAGCAAGTTATGCCTTGTGGAAGTTGGGAAATTTTTGAAAAGTCAACATTGATTCAAATGACCTAAAATTGCTAATGGGCCCATTTTTCTTCCACAATTCATCATCCCTAGCATGTGCACGACCACTTGGCCCAAAGGGAAGTATTTCTTCATTTTTTATTTATTTATTTGAATTTTTATTAATAATAATTCATTTAAATCAAATTAAATACATGAAAAATATTTAACCTAAGCTTTACAATCTTTTGGTGCATGAAATCTACTCAATAATTCGTGCATGATCCAATATGGAAAGATTTGGAGAGAATTGATCATGATTTGTACAAAAACACATGGAAAATATTTGAAAAAAGATCTTGAAAATCAAATCTCAAAAGCCATGAATGCAAGAGATTTTGATCAGAATTCTTGACCTAATTGGTTCATTACATAAGCCTGAATAGAAACCTAATCAAAAAGACCAAGAAGCTGCGCAGAAAACCCTTGCACAAACTTGCAAATTTTGCCAAAAAACTCAATTCTGAAAACTCACTTGCAGGTTGATTCAAGCCTCCAAACTTGTTCCATTAGCTTCTTGGAGGATTATAGGACATATTCCAATCATTCCCCAAGCCCCATACTCAAGAAAACGCAGGATCACCATTGAAGTTGGTAAAGAAAACTTCTGAATCGGTTTCTATCATACATGCATTGTTAACATATTTTGTTGTTCTTTTTGTGTTTATAATGATGTTTGCAAGCTAATCGTGTGCTTTGATTGAAGTTTTACGCACTGTATGCCAAGATACCATTGTCAATTTTTAGGGTTTACAGGATTCCAAATTAGGGATTTTAAAACAAGGGAAAATTGGAGCATAAGAATTAGACCATTCACTTCAGCATACTCAGACGATCATGAACCTATACTCGCGCTCAATTTATGAGCACCTAATGGTTAATCGCTATTTTTCCATAGATGGCCTAAAAGAACATTTAAAAAACCGTCGCCTAATCTGTTTATGTTTCAGGAACGAGGAAGAAGAAGATGCGTGGCCATTAATGATTGGTTGGTTTGAAACTGCGCGCGAAAAACAGCACTAACGCGTTGTCTTGTTTTATTATAATCATTGTTTATTTAACTTACAGATAAACATAATAGCTCCACTGGCGAAGCGTTTGACTGGTAACACCTAGGACCTGGGTTCGATCCCAGGTCCCCACCCTTTCATATTATTTTTATTTCAAACGTCATCATATGCAGTTCAAACCTTAAGGAGTACCATACATCTCCCAAATCCAACGTCCACGCGTCCAGCTTCATCAGATCAAAGGCCATGGATTGGAGAACACAATGCACCCCAGTCAACGCTGCTACACACTAGTGGAAAAGTCCAACAAGGCCAGCAATTTAATTGGGCTTTCACCTCCTATTTGGGGTCTGAACCCCCAGGTTTGCATATTTTTTTACTTTCTTTACTTTTTTTTTATTATTATTTTTACTTCTTTTTATTATTGTTTTATTAATCAGTTTTATTATTTTCATAAATATAAAAATATCATAAAAAAAATCAGAAAAGAAAAAATAATGAATATTTTTTTATTTTAATATTTCTTGTAAATAAATTTGCATGTAAATTAATTAGTTTTAAATTAGGGTTTAATTTAATATTTTCATAACAAAAATCTAAAAAATGTAGAAATAGGGTTTAATTAATAATTTTTCTTCCTTTTTATTTTTCTTTCATAAATAATTAAATAATTAAATATTTATTTTTGTAATTAAATTTGCATATAAAAATTAGGATTAATTTTAGGTTAAAAACTTCAATATTTTTCTTAATAAATTAAAAATAATTAGAATTAGGGTTAGCATCTTATTTTAATTTTAATTAACTCTCTCTTTTCATATTAAACCCTAAAATACTAAAAAAAACCAAAAAACAAGTTCTTTATTTCTTTTAATTTTAATTAATTCCTCATTAGTTTAATTTTGCAAAAAGGGTCCAACGCCCTCGTTTCGTTTAATTCTTATTCGCATATTTATTTTATTTCTTTATAATATTTATGTATCTCTCCCAAGGCGATGTAACCTTTTAATTTTCTCACACTTTTCTTTACTTTCTTTATTTTTCTGTCAAATCGGGTCCTGGTTTAATTTTGGCGATGTGGACCCGCGCCATTTGTAATAGCTTAGAATTTACTTTTCTCGCAACTTTTTAACTGTTAATCAAAGGCATGAAAGAATGTATGACAAAAATAAAAACAAGCGTAGAACACCAATAACATGACAAGATAAATGCAAATGAAAACGACACACAAATCGCACACACCACCCCTAGGGTACGCCTCACTGTTGCCTTGCCTCGAAAGGTGATCGTCGAGTAGAGGATGTCTTAGTAAGTCCTCATGATCCGGGAACCTGGCATGAGGGTAGCTTCTAAGGTGTCTTCCCATTGCTCTGGTGATCACCATGTCCCGAACCTCGAATTGACCCGAACACCTCCAACGGTGGTGCTACCTACCTCTCAATGGTGGGATGGCACTACTTTAAAGGACATTTACACAGACGAATTCCTTAGGGTAGGCAGACGACTCTAGATACTTGCTCTAATTTCAAAAACAAATCAAAAAATACTTTTCACACCAACACCTTTTCAAAAAGCTTTCGAAAGCAATTTTTCAAACACTCTTGAGGACAGATACAAGAGTCGAACTGGAATTTTCAAAGAAACTTTTTAAAAACCCACATTGAAAAGCAAACAAACATTTTGAAAACACAAATGAGCAAGTATCTAAGAGCCCATGGATAACCATGGATAGAAAGGGTGCTAACACCTTCCCTTTCTATAATCTACCTCCTGAACCGAGAGAAATCTCTTTAAGGAATTTTTCTGTGCTTTTGTCCTTTCCATTTGGAGAAAATAAAAGACGGTGGCGACTCTTGCTTCCGCGACATTTCGCGAACCAGCGTTAAACAGTCAGTTCCAGATCCACCGATCACAGAACTGGCGACTCTGCTGGGGATATAACTCAAAGTGAGGTGTACCTTAGGGCTAGTTCATAACTGTGTTTTCAATTGTATTGATTTGTGTGCTTTATTATTGTGGGTTGCATGGGAGTTACATAGATCCTAACCCGGATCTGGGGATACCCTGTTTAGGTAGCATAAGCTGTGAGGGACCTGTCCGGCGTAGACCGACACGGGTGAAGCAGTGGCTACGTTGGTGTGGCACCTTGGTCTGTACCGATATCCCTTGTGTCGCAACGAGGAGAATATGGGTCTTCTAAGGAGTCATTAAGCACCAACAGACCGTAGAACCTTAATTGACACAACTTGGCCATTAGAACAGTAGCAGTATGCTACGCCCATTGAGGCTAAACTCTCGTGATGGTTCTGGCTGCAAGAAAAGATTGCGATGCTGGAGTTATGACCGATTGAGGGTAGTCAGTGATATTGGGATCCTCTAGAACCCGGTTACTTTGATAGGACAGGTATGAACCAACAAACTGAAAGAGGGTAATACCTAGACCTGGCCTAAACTCTAAGGGTTCCTATTGTGTGACTTGTGTGCCTTCCAACTTGACTATTTGCATGCTTGTTATCTGACACTTGAGTTTCTTGCAGGGTTTGTTTATAGTCCTTAATAGGGACTCATAACAGGGTATACTAAGTTTCTTACAGGTTTTAGTTTGCAGTCCTTAATTAGGACTCATAACAGGGTTTACCGAGTTTCTTGCAGGTTTTGTTTTTTAGTCCTTAACTGGGACTCATGACAGGTTTTACTTGAGTTTCTTGCAGGTTTCTGTTTATAGTCCTTAATTAGGGCTCATAACAGGGTTTATTCATATCACCCCATGCATAGCATACCATCATACCATTGCATACATCCTAACCCACTTCAAGGATCTCAAGGGCTTGTGATGCAGGTCATGATAAATCAAACATCTAGCAAGGGGCAAAGAGGATTTATTTTCCTCTAGCCAAGGTAGTCAGGGGCTATGACCCACTGGATATGGTGAGCCTTTGACCCTTGGAAGAAAGACTCTCAACAAATATGAAGTTCTTTCAATCAAGCTACTGGATCCAGATGCTAACCAATTTTCTTGTTTACCCCGCGAGGTCCTTGAAAACATTGCATGCATGTCATACACATCATTACATAACAGGTATCTTTGTTGCAGGTCACTTACCTTTCTCGCTGTTTATTTCAGCCATGGCCTTCCAACCAGATAACCAGGACCTTCTCGCTCAAGAGACTCAGTTCAGGGAAATCCTCCTGAATCTATCCAAGGGGCAGGAGGAGCTAAGGACACTTCTCATGGAGACTTTTGTCAGGAACAATGCTGAGGATGAAAGGCTGAAACACCTACAAGCTGAGGTGGATGCATTGAAGGTCCAGATGCTGGGGCAGGTGACTGCCATTCAAGGGTTAGCTCAAAGACAAGATGAGCTCTGGTTTCTCGTCAGCCAACTGCTTCAGGGTAACCAACTGGGGCAAAAGTCTAAGGGCAAAAAGCCAGTCATCGTTCGACCACCTTTGAGACAAGGAGGTAAGGGGAGAGCTCTTCAGATGGCTCCAGTGTCACAAATTCAACATCACAACCAACAAAAGAGCGAGAGGAGGCAGTTCACTCGGCTCAGCATGACCTTATCCCAGATATTGCCACAGTTGCTGGAGACCAAGCTGGTAACTCTAAAAGAGGCTCCGAAGTTTCAAAATACAACGTCACCAAAGTATGACCCCAACGCTCGCTGCGCTTATCATTCTGATAGCCCGGGGCATGCTACAGAGGATTGTTGGGCTTTGAAGAATAAGATTCAGGACCTGATTGATGAAGGAGCACTGGAATTCACACAAGATGGTCAGGCCGAGTTCTTCTACTATCCCTGCAAGACTCACCATTTGAAGTGACAAATCCTGAGACTGGAAAACTTTTGTTCATTCGAATGTTCAAGTTGCAGTTTTCTTTTGTTCAAACATTTACTCATGTTAAACATTGTTATTTCATTAATGCATCGCATATGTCTATTTTGAAACAATATATTCGTATTCACTAAATGCAAATTATCTTCATATTTTTCCGATGTCAGCTCTTGATCTAAAATTCTAAGCCTCTTGAGGGAGGATGACGAAAACGATACCGCAATCTACAGTATGCTTTTGAACAGACCTAGCTGATGAGGTACGGGCATTGTTTCAATCCCTAAACACTGGAGTTATAAGGATGATAATCCCTCGTCAACCCCTCTGAGCCAAAGAAGTAGGAGTTTTTCTTTTCGAAATTTAAAACCCTTAATCATAACCTGGGGCAGGGTAGTCTCTCAGTTGATCCAAGTGCATAACGAATGGCACCAAAAAGATCCTTACAAAACAAAGAAAGACAGTGATGGTTCCGAATGATCAATAAAGAAAGGCAGTCATTATCTTTCAAAATAAAAAAAAAACCCATTAAGTCAAAACCCATGAAGGAGACTTACAAACTGGGGCATCCCGCTGACTATAATTCCAAAAAAGGAAACAGTTCAGGCAAAAAGAAAGGGATAACAAAAAAAAATCAGACAAGAAAGAGGACTTACCAACCCTCAACGACAAAAGGAAATGACTGCCTATTCAGAATAAATCATCAATATCCGAATCATCACCGGAAAATCAGAGCAAAGACTCAAACAAGGTCTAACGTATGATCAACTGAGTTTAGGTTTGGAGAACATCACGAAGAGTAGGTGGGTACAAATAATTTGAGCCTTTATCCTTTGTTTCTTAAACCGTGAACCAGGCCACGTTATAACCCTTAAAAGTCCTAGCTGAAGCATGGGTTAGTTCGAAAGCATACTGTTACGAAAGGTATCCTGACTCCTTAAGGCCTACGGTAAAATACGGAGTTGACATCACGTTTTACAAACATTCATTTATTTTATGAAAAAAGAATGCATTTTCAAAATCTTCAAGACAGACATAGGCTGTGCATTTTAATATAACTTTGTTTGCATATGACTTTTTGTTTGAACAGCATAGAAGTTCGCACGATGAATGCCTAATGAACGGAAGTACTTCCAATCAAGGGGCCGGTATAATCATGGCCTATTATCTGGGGCAATCCAATCAAGATTCGGAGAATCTCTCAAAAGTCAAATAGCCTGGGGCAAATCTCCGCCTGAGTCACTTGGGGGATCCCAACAAAGAATCTTGTTTGATCAAACACCTTCTGATGGCATGGCAAAACACTTCTAACAGGGGCAACTCCCTACATTCTGAAAGCACGGACATAGTCGAAAAAATACTACGCACAATCAAAGACCCGCTAGGTTGACACACCTAGGCAAAAATAAGGGCTTCCCGGCGAACCAAAAGGGTTCGGGCAAAATGAGGGATGAAATGAAAAAATCTGTACACCCAGCAAGTCGAAAACCTGAAAAGGCGGCTTGGGCAAAAATGGGTATCCCAGTGGACTGAAAACCCGAAAGGGCGGTCCAGGCAAAAGTTAGGGATCAAAGCGTACGACTATGTCCTGTCATCTTGTCACCTGCCTACCAGAAGAAGGTTTGACCCTCAATAATTATCAGCATCCCACATGTGCCTCCCCCATAGAAACAGGGGCAATAACGGGTGGTTTAAGCAATCTGATTGTTCTATCCTCCAAGGTACCAAGGTAGGTTCAGCTAAAGAACATGACCAGTACATCTTAATCCCCCAGAGAGTCAGCAAATCAATGCACTCTTCCTCAAACAGAGTTATCAAATCTCAAGGAAGTTGAGTATCCTCCAGTAGATCTCAATACTTCCCCAGCAGCAACATACAAGCATCCCCGGCAGTCTTGGCCTAAAGATTGTTCCCCGGCGTTATACCAGACATTCAAAGGAATCATTTCCCCAGCATATCAAAACTTCCCCAGAAGAGTCCAATCCAGTTCCCCAGGAAGGTTAGAATTCATATCCCCAAGTAGTAAGCTTATCCCTAGTAAATTCTGGAAGCTTATCCTCGCAGAGCACGAACGCGTCACCCGGCTTTATTCAAAGAGTTATTTCCTTAACAGGATATAACTGGGTTATCCTCAGCCAAAAGCCACGGAAAGATCGTCGTCGACAGAATCTTCTTATCCCCAGCAAAGTCTATTCATACTTCCAATGCAGCAAAGATATCCTCAGCAAGTTATTATCAACAAATTCAGCAAAGTACCTCTCTCCCCACAGAGTATTGCTCCCCAGCAAGATCGTCAGAGTACTTTTCTCCCCGCAGAATACTCCCTTCGCCAAGTTTATCCCCCAACGGAGTCATCTTCTCCTACTGGTATTCTTGCAGCTATCATCCCCAGCGGAAGTAAAAGCTTATTCTTCAACATCATCCCAGGAGTGACTTCCCGGCACCCGTCAAGGATTTATTTTCCTAAAAAACGTACATACATAAACATCACATACATCATTATAGCATGCATAGACGCATCATATCATACAAATCTCATTTATGTTGAGAACATCATTGCTTGATCCATATCATGCATTGCATATGACTGACTTTTACCTTTCAGGAAAGATTCAGTTAAATTCTCAATCATCTTTCAAGACCTAGACCGGTTCAGTTAATCAACTCCAAAGATTTCTTATCCAGTCCAAGGCCTTCTCTAGTCCAGCTAAATCGACCCCAAACAGATTTTTCTGATGAAGACTCAGTAGAAGTTATCAGATTATCATGGTTCTCTCCCCGACGGTGCGTGAGATGTAATTCCCTTTCAGGTTATAATTTCCTTTGGTTCTCTCCCCGACGGTGCGTGAGATGTAATTCCCTTTCAGATTATAATTTCCTATGGTTCTCTCCCCGACGGTGCGTGAGATGTAATTCCCTTTCAGATTATAATTTCCTATGGTTCTCTCCCCGACGGTGCGTGAGATGTAATTCCCTTTCAGGTTATAATTTCCTTTGGTTCTCTCCCCGACGGTGCGTGAGATGTAATTCCCTTTCAGGTTATAATTTCCTATGGTTCTCTCCCCGACGGTGCGTGAGATGTAATTCCCTTTCAGGTTATAATTTCCTATGGTTCTCTCCCCGACGGTGCGTGAGATGTAATTCCCTTTCAGGTTATAATTTCCTATGGTTCTCTCCCCGACGATGCGTGAGATGTAATTCCCTTTCAGGTTATAATTTCCTATGGTTCTCTCCCCGACGGTGCGTGAGATGTAATTCCCTTTCAGATTATAATTTCCTATGGTTCTCTCCCCGACGGTGCGTGAGATGTAATTCCCTTTCAGGTTATAATTTCCTATGGTTCTCTCCCCGACGGTGCGTGAGATGTAATTCCCTTTCAGGTTATAATTTCCTATGGTTCTCTCCCCGACGGTGCGTGAGATGTAATTCCCTTTCAGGTTATAATTTCCTATGGTTCTCTCCCCGACGGTGCGTGAGATGTAATTCCCTTTCAGATTATAATTTCCTATGGTTCTCTCCCCGACGGTGCGTGAGATGTAATTCCCTTTCAGGTTATAATTTCCTATGGTTCTCTCCCCGACGGTGCGTGAGATGTAATTCCCTTTCAGGTTATAATTTCCTATGGTTCTCTCCCCGACGGTGCGTGAGATGTAATTCCCTTTCAGGTTATAATTTCCTATGGTTCTCTCCCCGACGGTGCGTGAGATGTAATTCCCTTTCAGATTATAATTTCCTATGGTTCTCTCCCCGACGGTGCGTGAGATGTAATTCCCTTTCAGATTATAATTGCCTATGGTTTTCTTCCCGATCCTGCGAAGATGGTAATTCCCACCAAGATTTTCTCAACGAGCGTTGTTGAAGTTAAAGTCATCCAAGGTTCTCTTACCGTTCATGCTAAGGTAGTAACCATCCCTGGTTCATTCATCATCTTTTGAAGCTCCAGACTCAGCTCCTGTAACCAGTCAGGACATATCTATACCAAGCATCTGAAAACCAACTCCTGCAACATGTCAGGTAATCATTTTCTGTTTTGCAGGTATGCAGGTTCTCGCTAAGGAATCTCTTATGCGATCAACATCCAGATGGCATCTATAAGCCCATCATCCTATTCATCAATCTCCAAATGGCATCTGTAATCCCATTTCCACCATCACTGCTACTATGTGAGCGCAAATTTCTGGGCACTCTAGTGTTCAATCATCTTCTACCCTCGGATTACGAAAGGCACGTCAGCCAATCTGCATCCTCAGGTCTAAGAAGATTGAACAGGGGCAACTGTTGTACCCCAAAATTTTCCCTCCCATATTCTTCAAGAAATTGCCAAGCCATGCTTCAAAATTCCTCAAGAGTTGCACAGTGCAAGAGCCTCCTAAGTAGTCAAAATTAGGGTTTGTGTTCTGATCAAGAAAATGAAGTTTCCAAAGGTCCAATCAAGTCCCACATGCCTACAAATATGGTCAAGCATCCTCCTACCAAGTTTCAAGGCTTTCAGCACAAAATTGCACAGTCAAAACCCTAATTGCACTACAGTCAACTGTAGGGGCAAAATGGTCATTTGGCAGTCAAAAGTTCAAATTTTTGGTCAACATATCATTTTGAAGCCACAAACATCATTTGATCAATGCTTGATCATGATTCTCAAAGCTTGGCTCAAAAATCATCAAGATGCAAAAGTTTCCTTATTTGGACAGTTGAAAAAGTCAACTGCAAATTGACCAGGGCATAACTTTCACATGGATTATCATAAAAATTCCATCCAAAGCTCATTTTGAAGAGAAAGACATTTCCTACAACTCATCTTCATACTTCAAGTCCAAGAAATGCTCTCACAAAAAGTTATCAATTTCAACATTATAGGTCATTTTCAAAAGTCAACAAAAAGGGACTTTAAGTCAAAGGTCATAACTTCAGATTGGTAAATCAAAATGACATGGGACCAAAGGCATTGGTTAGAGGACTCAAAGACCTTTTCAAAATGTCAAAGAACATGAGAAAAGCTTAAAAATTGAGCAAGTTATGCCTTGTGGAAGTTGGGAAATTTTTGAAAAGTCAACATTGATTCAAATGACCTAAAATTGCTAATGGGCCCATTTTTCTTCCACAATTCATCATCCCTAGCATGTGCACGACCACTTGGCCCAAAGGGAAGTATTTCTTCATTTTTTATTTATTTATTTGAATTTTTATTAATAATAATTCATTTAAATCAAATTAAATACATGAAAAATATTTAACCTAAGCTTTACAATCTTTTGGTGCATGAAATCTACTCAATAATTCGTGCATGATCCAATATGGAAAGATTTGGAGAGAATTGATCATGATTTGTACAAAAACACATGGAAAATATTTGAAAAAAGATCTTGAAAATCAAATCTCAAAAGCCATGAATGCAAGAGATTTTGATCAGAATTCTTGACCTAATTGGTTCATTACATAAGCCTGAATAGAAACCTAATCAAAAAGACCAAGAAGCTACGCAGAAAACCCTTGCACAAACTTGCAAATTTTGCCAAAAAACTCAATTCTGAAAACTCACTTGCAGGTTGATTCAAGCCTCCAAACTTGTTCCATTAGCTTCTTGGAGGATTATAGGACATATTCCAATCATTCCCCAAGCCCCATACTCAAGAAAACGCAGGATCACCATTGAAGTTGGTAAAGAAAACTTCTGAATCGGTTTCTATCATACATGCATTGTTAACATATTTTGTTGTTCTTTTTGTGTTTATAATGATGTTTGCAAGCTAATCGTGTGCTTTGATTGAAGTTTTACGCACTGTATGCCAAGATACCATTGTCAATTTTTAGGGTTTACAGGATTCCAAATTAGGGATTTTAAAACAAGGGAAAATTGGAGCATAAGAATTAGACCATTCACTTCAGCATACTCAGACGATCATGAACCTATACTCGCGCTCAATTTATGAGCACCTAATGGTTAATCGCTATTTTTCCATAGATGGCCTAAAAGAACATTTAAAAAATCGTCGCCTAATCTGTTTATGTTTCAGGAACGAGGAAGAAGAAGATGCGTGGCCATCAATGATTGGTTGGTTTGAAACTGCGCGCGAAAAACAGCACTAACGCGTTGTCTTGTTTTATTATAATCATTGTTTATTTAACTTACAGATAAACATAATAGCTCCACTGGCGAAGCGTTTGACTGGTAACACCTAGGACCTGGGTTCGATCCCAGGTCCCCACCCTTTCATATTATTTTTATTTCAAACGTCATCATATGCAGTTCAAACCTTAAGGAGTACCATACATCTCCCAAATCCAACGTCCACGCGTCCAGCTTCATCAGATCAAAGGCCATGGATTGGAGAACACAATGCACCCCAGTCAACGCTGCTACACGCTAGTGGAAAAGTCCAACAAGGCCAGCAATTTAATTGGGCTTTCACCTCCTATTTGGGGTCTGAACCCCCAGGTTTGCATATTTTTTTACTTTCTTTACTTTTTTTTTATTATTATTTTTACTTCTTTTTATTATTGTTTTATTAATCAGTTTTATTATTTTCATAAATATAAAAATATCATTAAAAAAATCAGAAAAGAAAAAATAATGAATATTTTTTTATTTTAATATTTCTTGTAAATAAATTTGCATGTAAATTAATTAGTTTTAAATTAGGGTTTAATTTAATATTTTCATAACAAAAATCTAAAAAATGTAGAAATAGGGTTTAATTAATAATTTTTCTTCCTTTTTATTTTTCTTTCATAAATAATTAAATAATTAAATATTTATTTTTGTAATTAAATTTGCATATAAAAATTAGGATTAATTTTAGGTTAAAAACTTCAATATTTTTCTTAATAAATTAAAAATAATTAGAATTAGGGTTAGCATCTTATTTTAATTTTAATTAACTCTATCTTTTCATATTAAACCCTAAAATACTAAAAAATACCAAAAAACAAGTTCTTTATTTCTTTTAATTTTAATTAATTCCTCATTAGTTTAATTTTGCAAAAAGGGTCCAACGCCCTCGTTTCGTTTAATTCTTATTCGCATATTTATTTTATTTCTTTATAATATTTATGTATCTCTCCCAAGGCCATGTAACCTTTTAATTTTCTCGCACTTTTCTTTACTTTCTTTATTTTTCTGTCAAATCGGGTCCTGGTTTAATTTTGGCGATGTGGACCCGCGCCATTTGTAATAGCTTAGAATTTACTTTTCTCGCAACTTTTTAACTGTTAATCAAAGGCATGAAAGAATGTATGACAAAAATAAAAACAAGCGTAGAACACCAATAACATGACAAGATAAATGCAAATGAAAACGACACACAAATCGCACACACCACCCCTAGGGTACGCCTCACTGTTGCCTTGCCTCGAAAGGTGATCGTCGAGTAGAGGATGTCTTAGTAAGTCCTCATGATCCGGGAACCTGGCATGAGGGTAGCTTCTAAGGTGTCTTCCCATTGCTCTGGTGATCACCATGTCCCGAACCTCGAATTGACCCGAACACCTCCAACGGTGGTGCTACCTACCTCTCAATGGTGGGATGGCACTACTTTAAAGGACATCTACACAGACGAATTCCTTAGGGTAGGCAGACGACTCTAGATACTTGCTCTAATTTCAAAAACAAATCAAAAAATACTTTTCACACCAACACCTTTTCAAAAAGCTTTCGAAAGCAATTTTTCAAACACTCTTGAGGACAGATACAAGAGTCGAACTGGAATTTTCAAAGAAACTTTTTAAAAACCCACATTGAAAAGCAAACAAACATTTTGAAAACACAAATGAGCAAGTATCTAAGAGCCCATGGATAACCATGGATAGAAAGGGTGCTAACACCTTCCCTTTCTATAATCTACCTCCCGAACCGAGAGCAATCTCTTTAAGGAATTTTTCTGTGCTTTTGTCCTTTCCATTTGGAGAAAATAAAAGACGGTGGCGACTCTTGCTTCCGCGACATTTCGCGAACCAGCGTTAAACAGTCAGTTCCAGATCCACCGATCACAGTCACCTTCAGTGAAAGTTTGTGATTGTTATCTTTTTGCTACCTTCAGTGAACATTGGTAGTTAATCGTCAGTGAATGGCGGTGCTATGATATATTTTCTCTCTACCTTCAGTGAAAGTTGGTAGGTCACCTTCAATGAAAGTTGGTGATTGTTATCTTTTTGCTACCGTCAGTGAACGTTGGTAGTTCATCATCAGTGAACGGAGGTGTTATGATATATTTTCTCTCTACCTTCAGTGAAAGTTGGTAGGTGACCTTCAGTGAAAGTTGGTGATTGTTATATTTTTTCTATCTTCAGTGAACATTGGTAGTTCATCGTCAGTGAACGGCAGTGCTTTGATATATTTTCTCTCTACCTTTAGTGAAAGTTGGTAGGTCACCTTCAGTGAAAGTTAGTGATTGTTATCTTTTTGCTACCTTCAGTGAACGTTGGTAGTTCATCATTAGTGAACGGCGGTGCTATGATATATTTTCTCTCTACCTTCAGTGGAAGTTGGTAGGTCACCTTCAATGAAAGTTGGTGATTGTTATCTTTTTTCTACCTTCAATGAATGTTGGTAGTTCATCGTCAGTGAACGGCGGTGCTATGATATATTTTCTCTCTACCTTCAGTAAAAGTTGGTGATTGTTATCTTTTTGCTACCTTCAGTGAACGTTGGTATTTCATCGTCAGTGAACGGAGGTGCTATGATATATTTTCTCTCTACCTTCAGTGAAAGTTGGTAGGTCACCTTCAGTGAAAGTTGGTGATTGTTATCCTTTTGCTACCTTCAGTGAACGTTGGTAGTTCATCGTCAGTGAATGGTGGTGCTATGATATATTTTCTCTCTATCTTCAATGAACGTTGGTAGCTCACCTTTAGTGAACGTCGGTGTTGTTATTTCTTTCCTTTTTCTACCTTCAGTGAACGTTGGTAGTTTTGCCTTTAGTAGAAGTTGGTGTATCCTTTGAATTTTTACCATCCTTTAAGACAGGTCTTTTGATCCACCTGTGATTTATTTTCTTGGTCGGATTTCGTTTTTGTTTTGGTATTTTCTTTGCTACGTCCCTAGTGGTGTTTTGCGTCGCCTTGGTGTCATTCATATGCATTCATACTCATAAGCACTGCATGGCATCTTAGGGCAAAAAATAGGGTTTGTTTTATATTTAAGTATCTTTGATCGCGTCGACACGAAAAGTTTCAACCTTCGTATCTCCTGATAGAAGAAACTTAAATAAGGGCAGATGTTGTACCCCAATTTTTCCTATAAGATCCCCTAATCATACCATGTTGATTCCATCACAACAAGATCACATTAGGATTTTTGGTTCCCCTCCCTATATTTAGCTTTGCTCTTTGAGGAATCACCAAGCACCTTGACTTGTGTTCTTTTGTGATCATGAATATTTTTTGTCTTGATTTATTCTTTTAATTAATAAAATGCAATGTTGGTTTGTCTTGCTAGTTACTCTTGTAGGCAGAGGCAATGAGATTCAGCAAGTTTCTCCATGGGTTCATGAGTTTATTTCTATGCCCTAGTCAATAAAGCTTGAGAATTTCAAACCTCACCATCAGATTTGTTTTGGAGGAAATGGCATGGCAAGGTTATTTTGGTTCAACACATTTCAAGATTATCAAATTTGGTTCAATAGTACAAGGGATTGATTGGAGAAGTTGTCATGCTTGGACAAGGCTTTATTCCCATTGGTCGCAAATGCATATTTCTCTCAATTATCAATATATGGAAGTTTTTGTGGTTGATATCAGTTCTCATTATCATCCTCAAGAACTTATATTTACAAAGCATTTGTGTTGGTACAAGAAGTTTGTTCAAAATTGTCAAAGTCCCTCAAGGCATTTTTCTTGATCTAGGAGCTAGGGTTTTGAACTTCAAAGAAGCATATCTTGCTCATCTTTTGGTATTTTGGAGTGATTCCAAATAAATCCTTCTCTTCAAAGGGTTATCAACAAATCACTTCAAAAGTTCCAAGGAGTTTTCATGTGGAAGAAACTTGATGATGAAGAAAGAATACAAGTCCTCCAGATGAACCCCCATTTTCCTATGTGTGACTTCAAATGACCATAACTTGGTCAATTTTTATCACCTTGATCCCACTCATTTTCCATAATTATCTTGAGGGTGTGAACTTTTTTCCTTCTTTTATGTGCAAATTGAGAAAATGGATGGAAGATGCCCCAAGGATACAAAAGATTATAGGTCATTTCATGATTTTTTGCCAACTTCAACAATCGATAACTCTCTGAATTTTTGGAGATTTTGATTGGTTCAAGTTTCAAAATGTCATTCAAGAGGTCTATTTCATGCCATCTTTTTTGGTCAAGAGAAAATTCCAAGAGGAAGGCCATGTTTGGATGCAAAACATTATAGGTCACTTTTGAGGAAAAACTTGAAATATTTGAAGAATGGAAAGTCAACCTTTTTTCCCCAACTTTGACTCAATGCAACTTTCAGCTTAAGCATTCATTTGATTCCATTCCTTTTCCATTTCAAAGCTTGTAACCTCATATTTTTAAAGCATCAAGAACCATGCCTTAAGACCCCTTGAGCTGAGAATACCATTGGATTGAACTTGGTAACTTGGAACTGAAGTTTCCCCATAAGTCAGAATTTGAAGTCTTTGTTTTGGCTTCTAATCACAAGTTTTCCATGCATTTTTGCCTCTAAACATGTTTAGTGAAGTTCTAGAATTGATTAGCACAACAAAACGCACATTTTGGATGAGTTTTAATCAAATTAGAAGTCACACTTTTCTTGTTTGCAACTTCACACGATTTCCCTTCAAACTTCATCATTTCACACGCTTGGACATTCCATTTGATTCTCTATAAATAGAGGGTCATCCCCCATTCATTTCCTCAAGCTTGGATAGCCAGAATCACCCTGCCAAACTTATTCCATAACTCAAAATTCTGCTACTTCGAAATCTGCTTTTAAGCCTTTTTCAATCCAATTTTTCCATCAATTCACCTTCCTTGATCTTCCCTGAAGCTAACCATATAATTACATTGAAGAATCGTGCCTTAGATTTCTCCATAGAAGTCCAGTTTCAGAGCTCTGCAACTCAACTTTAATAGGTAGATTCCTTCATCAATTCTTTAAAACTTTGATATCATTGTGATGCTCTCATTGCCCTGGTTCTAGTTGCAACACTTACTTTCATCTGGAAACTTGTTTTGACCACGAAATTTCAAATCCCTTTTCAAAACTTTCCTTCCAATTTGCTTGAGCTACAATTTATATAAATTTGTGGTGAAGGTGTGGTTGTCTTCGTCTTGAAGAGACGAAGCGAATGGCATAGGTCTGAGCTTCTGAATTTACAGTTTGAGAGACCTGTAATTCATGTTGGTTGGAGGTTGAAGATGACCAACATGTCATCTTCCAATCAATGATGGCACACCACTTGTTTTTTTTTAAATCTGATTTAATTAATGATTCAATGCATTATCCACTAAAGTCCATAACATGCACATCGCACCAGGTCCACTTAATCTGTTTACTAACGCGTTTTGACATTGATCAGATGGCCCATATATTTTTTTTATTTTATTTTTTGACTTTTATATTTAATTGTTTTAAATTTCAAAAAATCATAGAAAACTCATTTTTAGTCCAAAAAATCTGAAAAAATTATGAAAAATATTTTTGATTTTTCTCTTTCTGATTTTAATTTTTTCACAATTTTATTTTGTGCTTTGGTATTTTTTATAAATTTTCACTTTATTAGATTTGTTTTAAATGTTTAAAAATACTTTTATGCATTTTTAAATTCTGAAAAAAATATGGAATGATCTAATGATATTGTGACAAATATTGGTGACCTCACTTATTTTTTATTTATGACTTTGGTATTTTTTTAAATCATTTTTGGTTTATTTTATTCATTTATTTTAATTTTTAAAATAGTTTCTGACTTTAAAAAATTACCAAAAAATTTATAAAAATATTTGATTCCATTTTTGATTTTTTTATGGTCTTACTTTTTATTTCTTGATTAATTTGAACATAGTTGATATTTTTATTCCTTATTTCTATTTTAAATATTTCTAAAATCTTTTTTTAATGTATCTATTAAAATGCAATATTATTTTGTGATTATTTTCTGGCTAATCTTGGGTTGAATTTTTGATCATGAACTTTATTAATATCATTAGATCCATGGTGTAGAGTTTAACTCCACAAAAATGGATGAATGATTTTAATAATAGTTTGATTAAATTTTAATTCAAATGTGGTTTGTATATTCTTTCTCACCCCTCTTCATCTCATCCCTTTCTTATTTCACTACGTGTTAATGGAGTATGATCTCTATATCATGTCTCAAAATAAATGGTGCATAGATTGCTATTGACCGACCTCAAAATAGGTGCGACTTCTACATAAGTCCACTTACGATTGCTTAACACAACGCTAAATTTTGTCCCGATTCGAATAAATGATCATTCGTTGCCCAAACCTATGTTTGCAAGACCAAGTTTGTTAATTTGATCTCTTTGATCCAATAACCTTGAGATTCATTGTGTGGAGGCTTTGGTTCTACCAATCCTCTAATGGATCTACAACACTTTTGGTCAACGCGGATCACTTAAACATCATTAATCATTAAATGGTACTTTTGAGGATTCCAAATGGATGATATACTTGACAAAAAGCAAATGCAACTTGTTGTGTAGAGGCTTTGGTTATACCAATCCTCTAATGAGTTCCAAATGCAAGTTTCAAGATGGTCATCCAACTAACCACTAATTATTAAATTGCTTTTACTTTATGCCTTTTATTTTTTATGCTTCATGTACCATTTACTTTAAGCATTGCATTTCATGTTATCTTCATCTTTGCTCACTTGACTCTTTTCTTTTTTTCTTCTAACACACCTAATAATCAAAATAAACCATAAAAACTCTAATGATACTTGGACTATTTGGTTACTATCCTTGGCATTATGGAGTATGTGACTTCTTGGACTTAGGATTAGAAACCTTGGCCTATTTTAGAGACTTTGTAACCTTAATTGATATTTTGTCTGGAGTTCTTGAGGTTTACCTCAAGACATTGGGTTGTTTGTTTGTTTTGTGTGCAGGTTATTGTGATTACATTCTTTGTATGTAGTCTGGAATTCACCTGTATACAGTCGTTACTCTGCCCAATTTTTGTGAAGACTTAATACACTTGAAGTTTGGTTCTTTCAAGAGGTCTAGTATCTTTGCTTTCTTGGTTTCAATCCAAAGAATGGGAATTCTATCTTGGCTCATAGTTTCATGTATTGGCTTCTTGTTAGTTAGATGGTTCCTATCCCTAGCTTTTACTTTATGCATTAGGATAGTCTCTTCTTCTCCTCCCATCTTCTTTAATTTCAAAAATCTTCTTCCTCCTTTTGAAAACTATTCTTCTTTTGAAACTTGAACCACTTTCATAATAAACTTGGACTTAGGTCCATGCATTTTCAAAACATTTTTCATGAATAAGCTTCAATCAACTTAATAATATTTTGACATCATTTTTTTTGTGAGAAGACTAAAAGTCGATCAATCTCATTTCAAATCATTTTTCCACTCTGGAATTCTTATTTAAAACCTTTCTCAAAAGATTAGACTCTTGTCAATCCTTGTTGTGAGATATTTTCCACTTGGGTGTTGAGTCAGGAATTGTTGATTTCAAAATCCAAGCCATATCCTCCACTTTGAGATGATGCAAATTATCCTTTCTCATGATTGTGGGTAGTATGCATGTTTTCCACACGGACAATGACGATGATGTTTTATCTCATAAAATTAACCAACACACTTGTATTTTAATTTTTTTTTAAGGTGAACTACGTGTACCCTGATCCCCTATTGCACGAAAGGTGGTACGTAGGCACTAAAGGTTCGCAACTGTGGCGGGTGCAAAAACCATAAAACATATCTCTTTTCTCACCTCCACCATCCATTTTTATACAAACTTTCATAGCCAAAATATACAGATTTTATAAAGAGGTTCCTACGGAGTACCGTAGATGTCTAGGGTGCTAATACCTTCCCTTTACATAACCAACCCCCTTACCTTGAATCTTTCCCCCCCCCCCCCCCCTCTTTTCTTGGGTTACTCGCTCTTTTCGCATTCCTTTGGAAACAATAAAGCGCGGTGGCGATTTCTATTTTGATTTGTACAAATCTAGTCAATCTCGTAGCTTAGTCTTAAACATTTCTACCGCTACACACACATAAACATAAGTAGCTCAGGTTTGAGAAGTACCTCAAACACATAACCAATCAGAGACACATCAACAACAGAAGTCAGTACATCATATATCAGAGTAACAACTAGTGGAAGCTACTCAACACAGCAACCAAGAGAATACTAAATTCTAAAAATGTCTGAACCTCATGTCTAACAAAACTTCATATCATCCTAGTCCAGAACACAAAACCTGCTAAACCTGCTAAATACCACTTCAGAGAATAGCACTTTCATTACTGCACAGTACACCCAGGATGAAGGAAGAAAGTCCTGAAGACATTTGGTGTATCCGAAGAAGAAGAAAAGTGTTGTACCCAAAAATTTTACCTCTCATTTCTAAAGTAATTTCTCACAAGATCTCCTTTGGTTCAAGACTTCACAAGGGTTGATCAGCTCAAGACACCTCCTCAAGCACTGATGACTGAAAATTAGGGTTTGAGTTTGCACAAGGACAAATGGGATTTTAATGCCCCATATGACTTTCATGGATTATTTTGGACCCTCAAGAGTGCTCATGTCAAGTTTCAAGTCTTGGATCCCATTTTTGCTCAGTCAATTGATCAGTTGACCTAAAATCAATTGTATTGGGGAAAAAGTCAATTGTGGTCAATTTACAGTCAAACTTCATAATTTTTGGCCCATATCAACATTATGAACTCATATATGTCATTTGATCAGTTTTGGATCATAATTCCTCAAGAAATTTGATCAAATAATCAAAAGGGCAAAATGGTCAAAATTAGGGTTTTGACTGAGAAGGTGCAATTTGTGATTTTTTTTACCTAGAAAATGATTGATTGGTTTAAGTTATGATATCAAGGATTTAAACACTTCATTTTGACCTAATGGAATGGCTAAAAAAATTCCTCAAGTTCAATTGGTTGATAGTTGATTTTCAGTCAACTGATGAAAAGTCAATTGTACACTGAAAAGTCAAACTTTGACTTTTTGATCAAAATCAAGTATCAAAGATCACAATTCATCAAGACATGTCAAAATATGAAACTTTTTCATCAAGAAATAAAAAAGTCAAGATTTCATTTTGAAAAGTCAAAATTTCTAATCTTAGAAATTTTTCTAAGTGTTGGAAAATTCATATTTTTTTTCAGAACTTTGAGCTAAATTTTCACCATGATGCAAGATGATTCAAAGGAAACTTCCAGCATGAAAGTTTTAGATCTCAATGAGATACAAAACATTCTACAACACAACTTTTTCTAGAAATGCATGGATTTCAAGTTATGATTTTAAGCAGACATGTTTATGAAACTTGGAAACTTAGTGAAATTTTCCCTAGTTTAGGTAGGATTTTAACCTAACTTCACGGCATCTTTTCACATAGTTCCATGATGAATCTTAAAAAATGTACAAAATAGAGGTTGTATAGGATGTTACAAGATTTCCAAAAATTCAAAGAACTCATTGAGATCATATTTGAGCAAGGAGAATCGAAGGCAAGAAGTTAGGGTTTTCAAACTTGAATTACAAGCCATTTTGTGAAGAACACATGAACCAAATCCATGCTAGGCTGCATAATATTTGCTTTGTAGGCCTCAAACTTGTTTGTCACTCCATAATTAATGTTTTTCAAAACTGATAGGGTCATTGTCCAAGCATTTGAGCCATTATCCAAGTTGCATTTCCATTAATGGCACAAAGTAACATTGCCATTCTAGTAAAAAGGCTTTAACCACAAAGTCAACTTGTCTTGAGCTTTGCATTTGTTCTTTATGCACAAGCATCCTCTACACAATCAGATAAACATGTTTAAAGTGCCTAACCACTTTAGATAGCCTTGTACCTTGCCTTGGAATAATACTTGTCAAGCTTGCTTCAAAAACAAGCCAAAAAATCATAACATGTGAACTTGTACTTCTGATCATCCCAAGCTCTCAAAACCTTTTCCTATACATTGAGACACTAATATGCAACCTAACACACGAGCATTAACACCCTAAAACATTCCCAAACTCCCTCAAATTAGAAATTTCCCAAAAACTCCATTGTTGCACAGTTTCTGACGTTGAACTCCAAACTCATATTTCCCTCGTGCGCTCTTTGGAATTTTAGTTCCTAAAGCTTCCTTACATCAAATACAACCCATCCCACACCCTGTTACACGATTGTAACATCATCTTCATCAACTTCCATAAATAAAAACAGAGCATTGCACATTGACTTCTCCATGCCATTTCAGCCACTCTCAACTCAAGCTAAGCATTGCATTAGCTTCCTAGAGACTCAAGGAAGCTAACATGATCATTGCATCACCTTGAATTAAGCTCAAACTCATTTCACGATTTCCATTTTTGAGGTACATTTTCTGACTTTTCATCTCATTATTTAGGCATTGTTAGGCTTGCATTTGTGAAGATAAAATGTAGACATCATTGCCCTGAAACTATACATGACCATAGATTTCATTTATATTGTTTGAGTAGTGAGAATTTTGAGTTTGAACTTGCTGAAATAATTAGGTCAAAATTTGGTACTTTTAAAAATTATCATTCATCTTTGATTTATATCTTATGATATTTATATGGTTGGATTCGTATGGAAAAATGGAGCAACCTTCATGTTTGCATCTTTCATTTTTGTTGAGAAATGGTGAAGTTAAAGGATCCATGGCTGGAGGTTGAAGATGAAGTTGTATTCAGGGCATAACTTATGTTATATATTTATTGTTTTGTTTATATGAACGATGTAGAGCCACCCCAGTGGTAAAGCGCACGCCTGTTAACCTTTGGGACCTGGGTTCAAGCCACAGTGGTACCCTTTTGCTCTTTTTCACATTTTCATTCTTTTTTGTTTACAAACACAGGCGCATGGGCCTCCCACAGTGGGCCTTGGTCTTTTTGCTGGCTTCTAACCCCCTGCCTACTTTTGCACCCCTGACCCAACTTTATATTTATTTATTTCATTTTCATTTATTTCTTTTCACATTTTTATTTTATTTCATATTTATTTTATTATTTTTATTACTATTATTATTATTATTATTATTATTATTATTATTATTATTATTATTATTATTATTATTATTATTATTATTATTATTCAAAAATATAAAAACATTTTTATTTATTATTTACACTTATACATTTTTATTTTTCTTTATAAAACAAAAAGACAAAACATTTTCTTAAAAAAATTAATTTCTTTTTTTAATTAATAAATATTTAGACTTAGGTTTATTTATTATATTATTTTATTTTAAATTAAAATCAACTTAGAACTTAGGTTTTTTTTAATTAATTAATTTTCACATTATTATTATTAATTTAAAATCTTTTCATAAAAAACCCTAAAAAACATTTTTAACTTAATTTATTTATTAATTAATTTAGGTTTAATTTTATCATCTTTAATTAACTATTTTCCCTTCTTAGACATTAGGTTTAATTTATTATTTTATTTAATTCTTGTACAATATTTAATATGGTTGTAATAGATAATTAGGTTTAATTTCTTGCAAAATTTCCCATTTGTAAATTTGTATACCCCATCCTCTAATTATCTAATAGCTTAGTAATTTTACTTTCCGCAATTTATCGCTTTATATAAATGCTAGTAATTAGGGTTTGTATGGAAAGATTAAAATCAACAATTAGCAAACCCTAATTCAAGACAAAACAATACATGTAAATCAAGCACACTTGCACCCTTAGGGTAATTCCACTTTGTTGCCTTACAAAAATGGCCATGTTATACATGTGGGGTTTCTTAGCAAAAGCAATCAAAATACAAGATCACGGTCCCTTAATGACGCTATCAATGTTGCCTTTCAAAATGATCTTAGTCCCTCAAAGAGAAATGCTAAGACATCTTACAACATTGCTATCATGGCCATACGATGACCCACGCCCGTCTCTTTACATCTAAAGATAAGGCTTCTTACCAAATCAATGGTAAGATAGAAATACCAAAGGAAGGAAGAAATGAACAAAGACTTTTGAGTAGGTAGATTGTTCCTAGTTTCTTGCTCATTTTCAAATCAAACATCCTTGATAATTTTCAAAACAAACACGAACACTTTCGAAAACACTTTCAAAACATTTTCCAAACATGAAATATTTTCAAAAGCTCAAAACTTTGTATAAGTTATTACGAACAAGAACTATTAAAAAGTTTGCCTAAACGAAGACGCCTTTTCAAAATACTTTCAAAAACCACCACAAAGCATATTTTCAAACAAAAGCAAGTGATCTAGCAAGCAACTAAGAGCCCATAGATAACTATGGATGAAAAGGGTGCTAATACCTTCCCTTTTCATAACCTACCCCCCGAACTCAAGAAATAATCTCAAAGGTATTTCCTGTTCTTTTCAGTCTTTCGTTTTGGATAAAAGAAAAGTCGGTGGCGACTCTTGCTAACCACAACATTTGCGACAAAATGCAAAACACCCAAGTCAGTTCTCCCACCGTATCACAGAACTGGAGACTCTGCTGGGGAAAAACTTAAAAGTGGGGTTACCTTAGGGCTAGATCACCTTTACTTGCTTTCATTGTTTAATTTTTTTGCTTTACATTTTGGTTCCTTGTTTGGGCTTGTTAAATCCTCTACCCAGATTTGGGATACATCATAGGTAAGTAGCAATACATTGTGGAAACTGTGCATGGTATACCGACATGGTCTAAGTAATAGCTACGTTAGTGTGACACATTTGTGGGTACCGGTAGCCCTTAAATAGTAATGGAGAATACGGGGCCGTTGTGTGGTGTCATGAAGCACTAACTAACTTTAGAACTCTTACTTGACAAACTTTGGCCATTAGGACGTAGTAAGATAACCGGCTTTGGTGCCATCCGAAGTTGGTTGATACTCGATACTACACTCATTGAGATCAGACTTCCTGGGATATTTTGGTCGCCATTAAAGAGGCTCGTGCTGAAACCATGCCCAACAAGAAAGATCAGTGATATTGAGGTACCTTAGAACCCGGTTACTATTTCTAGGACAGGTTTGAGCCAACTAAACTTCAAGAGGGTACTTACCTATGAGGCTCCATGCAAGCCTAAATTTAAATACTTGTTTGCCTTGTTCGTATATACTTATTTATACATAACATCATACTCATTCTCACTAACCATTTCAAGGATTTTTAGGATTTATCTTTGTTCTGTTTTGTAGGACATGGCTTCTATTTGCAGGAAAACCATTCAAGTCAATCTCGTAAGAATCCCGTCTCAACTCAAAGAGATAGCATCAAGGGTCCCTGAGAACTATTCATTCACTGAAAGACATAGTTTCCTCCTAAACTTGGTTACCTCAAGCACAAATGAAGATATGATGGAGGTGTTGTTCCAGTTCTTTGATCCTTTACACCATTACTTCACTTTTTCTGACTATCAACTTGTGCCTACTATGGAAGAATTCTCCCAACTCTTGAGGATTCCTATTCTTAATCAACTACCTTACAACAATACAGAAAGAGATCCAAGACCTGAAGAGATTGTCCGAGCACTACACTTGCAACAATCTGATGTCACAACTAATTGGGAAACAAGGAGTGGTATCAAAGGTTTCTTAGCCAAGTTCTTGTTTGAGAAAGCTCAAGATTGTTGGAACTCCTTGGACTTACGAGATTTTAAAGAAATCTTGGCCCTTCTCATCTATGGGATGGTTTTGTTCCCAAACCCTGATCAACTCATAGATGTCAATGCTGTCAAAATTTCCATGTCTCGCAATCCAGTGCCTACTTTGTTGGGGGATATCCTACATTCTCTCCACACTCGCACTATGAGGAAGAGAGGAGCCCTCATGTGTTGCACTCCTCTCTTGGCCAGATGGTTTATTTCGCATCTTCCCTGATATGTGTTGGAGAACGAGCAAGGTTTGAGGTGGTCCCATAGGTTGATGACGCTCAGACATTCAGATATCCATTGGTGTTCTCGATCCTTGGAGAATGTTACTATCATCGACCGTTGTGGGGAATTACCTAATGTCCTTTTTCTTGGCATTAGAGGAGGTATCACTTATAACCCTTTCTTAGCCTTACGACCGTTTGGTTACGCCCGAAGGGATGGTCCACATGATATGCTCATCCAAGGAGTTGTATTCGACTACGAGAGCGACGATCAAGGTTACCGCCAGAGGTTTATACGAGCTTGGAGGATGGTAAACAAGGTGGATATCAAGACGCTGAGACACAAGAATTCCATTCCCCTTGAGCCTTACCTTAGGTGGGTACGTGCTCGTGCTCAGAAACTTGTGATGCCTTATCCTTCCATCTTACAAGTCATCATGGAACCTGTGATTGAAGGAGATGTCCCATACACTGTCCTCCATCCCGACATGACAACCTCTCTTGAAGACTTGCAAAAGGGTTGGATTCAGCTAAAGGAGGAAAAAGATACCTTTGAAGCTCAATTTTACGTGAGAGATAAGAGAGCCTTGGAGCTTACAAAGCAGCTACGTGAGGAGCAAAGCGTGAACGCCTACATTGCACCGAAAAGGATGCACTCGGTCTTTCTATCTTAGAGATTTATTTTGTAATCCCAAGAGGCATGTTGTAGTCATTTTGAACTAATTAATGAAAATTGACATTTTTTCATTCTTGTCTATACAAATTTAAATCTCATTAATCCTTGAAATCATTTGCATATACATTCCATGCATCATGACATGACAGGTTTTCACACAACATGTTTCCTTATCTTTCTGCTGTTTATTTCAGCAAGATGGATCTATAGAAAACTGTGAAGGATATTCAAGCACAAAACTCTCAATTCCAAGAGACTCTACTGGCCCTAGCCAAGGGGCAGCAAGATATGATGGCATTGCTGGAAGTTAAGAAGAAACCTAAGAAGAGAGCCCTGGTCAACATGGGCAGAAGGTTCAAGGAGCAAGTTCGTCAAATCCCAATAGTGGAAGACTCATCTGAAGAAGATGAGAACCAGATTGGTGAGGTTAAGAGTACCCAGGCTGACTGTGTTAATGATCAAGCATCTGATGATGATTATTTTGACGAGCAGTATCCACCCACCGATGTCAAGCATAAGAAGTTAGAAGACAGATTGAAGGCCGTTGAGATCCAAGCCATCCTCGGTTTAGACTTTGATGATTTGGGTTTGATCTCAGGGGTGTTTATTCCCCACAAATTCAAAATACCAGTCTTTGCAAAGTGCGATGTAGTTTCTTGTCCAAAACTTTACTTGAAATCTTATGTGTGCAAGATACAGCCGCACACCGCTGATAAGAAGCTCTGGGTTCACTTTTTCTAAGATAGCTTAGCTGGAACGCAACTAGAATGGTTTTATCAGTTAGATGGTTCCCGTATCAATACCTGGGAAGACTTAGCTACTGCATTCTACCATCAGTATAACACCGACTTGGCGCCAACAAGAGTTCAGTTGCAAGATATGACAATGGGGAAGAATGAAGGATTTAGAGAATATGCACAAAAGTGGAGAGACCTCGCCAGTAGTGTTCAACCACCTTTGACTGATAGGGAGCACATTGACATGTTCATGGGAAATTTATCTGGTCCGTTCTTTAATTTATTGGTTGGATGCTCTTCTTCTGGTTTCACCGAGCTAATCTTAACCGGTGAAAGAGTTGAAAGAGGCATAAAAAGCGGAAAGATCCCTATGGCATTTGCCTCTACTTCAAATACTGTAAAGAAACCTTTTGCTGCAAAGAAGGAAACAATGTTGTGAAGGGGCAAGGGCCCGTACCAAGAAGAATGATCAACCGTCTGTTAACGATGTCTGAATCTCCAATCTAACTCCTACTCCAAGACCATTTGCTAATCATCAACATTTTGAAACTCCAAGAAGACAATTTACGAGGTTAGGCATGTCATTATCTCAAGCCTTACAACACTTGCTCAAGGCTAATTTGGTGACATTGCACGATCCTCCTGCCAATCCTGATACCTCTTCTCCAAAGTATAATCCGAATGCTAAATGTGCTTACCACTCAAGTAGCCCCGGGCATGAGACTGACCAATGATGGGCCTTGAAGAATAAAATTCAGGATTTGATTGATAACAAGACTATTGAATTTGATCCTCATCCAACTCCAAATGTAATTACCGCACCTATGCTGAAGCATGACAAGGGTGTTAATGTTGTTGAAGATACAATTTTTGTTGCCTCTGTTGAAGACTTGACTACTTCGCTGAATATCATCAAAGAGAATCCGTTGAAAGCTAGGATCTTCCATGGCTGTGTAAAAGACTATGTTTGATGTACTAAACAACTCAATGGATGCGAAGGGCTGAAGGAAGGCATTCAACGCATGATGGATAGCCACGAAATTCTATTTGAGAAGACCCCACTTTCCAAAAGTTTGACTAATAAATGTGAAGATCTCTCCATTATCACCATCTCAAACAAATATCTTAGGATCTCTTCCAAAGGTCCTATCAGGATTTCAAATGAACCAACTGTTGCTCCCTTAATAATTACTAATTCAGACCAATTCCATACTCTTCAAACAAGTCAGTACCATGGAACTATGGTTCTGAGGTGTTTTACCACGGGATAAAATAAGACGCGTGGATAAAAGAAGACATAGTTGATGATGTTGGCAACATAACTGGATCAAGTAAGGTAACCCAAATTAGGAGAATATTTTCACCCAATATTTTGCCACCAGTTGTTACAAAGGCACCCATCCGCATTACTGATACTAGGCCAAATACTGATACAAGAGGGAAGGAGAAGGTTGTTGATCCGGTCGTGACAAAAATACCCGCAAAGGACGCTGCTGATGGAGAACCTTCTACCTGTGAGATGGAGGAAATCTTGAAGATAATAAAAAGGATCGACTTCAAGATTGTGAAACAGTTGGGGCAAACCCCTTCTAATATTTCTATGTTGTCATTGCTACTCTTTTCCGATGCCCACACTCGTACATTAATCAAATTCTTGAAGAAGGCTCATGTCCCCCATGAGACAACAACATATCAGTTTTAGAACTTCGTGGCGAGCTTGACGGCTGATAATGGCTTGGGATTTTCAGATGCTGACCTAACACCGCTTGGGAAGAACCACAATAAAGCTCTACATGTTTCTGTCGAGTGCAAGGGGACCACCCTATCACATGTTCTAGTCGACACCAGTTCTTCTATAAACGTACTACCCAAGGGGGCGTTAGAACGTCTAGACTGTGAAGGTTTAGTCTTAAAGACAAGTGATACCATTGTATGGGCGTTCAATGGATCAAAAAGGATAGTTCATGGGGAGGTAGATCTTCCAATCAAGATGGGCTCACAAGTTTTAAATTCCACCTTCTACATCATGGACATTCATCCTGCCTATTCTTGTTTGTTGGGTCGCCCTTGGATCCATAAAGTTGGGGCAGTAACCTCAACTCTCCATCAGAAACTCAAATATCCGGTCAAGGGAAGAATTGTCACCGTATATGGAGAGGAAGAGTTTATGGTAAGCCACCTTAACTCTTTCAAGTACGTAGAAATGGATGGAGAATTCATTGAGACCCCGTGTCAACCATTTGAAGTTGTACCACCAATGGTTGCTGCTACCAAATGTTCCTTTGATGAGTCTAAAGCTATTAAGGTCGTGCCGAAGATGGTTTCAGTCAAAGATGCTTGTGCTGCAATTGAAGAAGGAAGTTGTGATACTTAGGGGAAACTCCTCGATATCCCATTCAAAGTGGACAAGTTTAGTTTAGGCTTCACTATCAAGGCTCTGAAGGAAGTGAGGTGTGCCTGTGCAGGAAATCCACCTCTCCGTATTGGAAGCCATGAGGTCAACATTGTAGGTGACTCTGATGAAGAAGCTGCATTTGAAGATTGGGTGTATCCTACAACAACATAGCTAAAGAATTGGCATGCAAAGGACTTTGTGCCAATCTCCTTCATTGAGGAGTAATATACTTGTTTATTACTTTTCTTTCAATTCAAAAACAGTTTATCTGTAATATTTAACAATGACTTTTAAGCCATGTCCCTGCCCCGGGGCACTATGATCCATTTGTCAAGGGTTTTATTTATGTTCATCTAATCATATGATCATTCAATTCAAACCATTGGACTCGTTTGCATTCAAATCTTTGTGTTCATTGTCTTTCTTTCAAATACAATTTTCAAAATAGCCATGTATCTTACATGCACACACACACTATTGCAGGTCCTCATCCACTATGGATCTTATTGCTAATGACTCTACTATTGCCGACTATGACTTTGAATGCCCAATTAACCAAGCCGAAGACGAAGGCAAGGAAGATTGTGAAATACCGGGAGAACTATCCAGACTTCTATTAGAAGAGGAAAAGGCTATTCAGCCGCACAAAGAATCAATTGAAGTCATCAATTTGGGTACTGAGACAGACAAGAGGGAGGTTAAGATCGGGGCTAACTTAGAAGACAATGTCAAGAGTAGGTTGGTTCAAATGTTGCATGACTATGTAGAATTATTTGCTTGGTCTTATGAAGATATGCCAGGTTTGGATACTGACATCGTAGTTCATCGTCTGCCGACAAAAGAAGGTTGTCCTCCAGTCAAACAAAAGGTTCATCGCATGAGGCCTGATATGTCCGAAAAGATTAAATCTGAAGTGATGAAGCAATTTGATGCAAGGTTCTTAGTTGTGACATGTTATCCCCAATGGGTCGCAAATGTGGTTCCAGTACCAAAGAAAGACGGAAAAGTTCGCATGTGTGTAGACTATAGGGATCTGAATACGACAAGCCCCAAGGATGACTTCCCTCTACCTTACATTGACTTCTTGGTCGATAATACTGCTCAACATAAAGTCTTCTCTTTCATGGATGGATTCTATGGCTATAATCAGATAAGGATGGCTCCCAAAGACATAGAGAAGACTACTTTCGTTACACAATAGGGCACCTTTTGCTACAAGGTCATGTCGTTCAGATTGAAGAATGCAGGGGCAACATATCAAAGGGCTATGGTAGCTTTGTTTCATGATATGATTCATCATGAAATAGAGGTATATGTGGATGATATGATTTCCAGATCACAAACTGAAGAAGAACATCTCGATCACCTGTACAAGCTATTAGAAAGGTTGAAAAAGTACAAGTTAAGGTTAAACCCTAACAAGTGCACATTTGGAGTACGATCTGGAAAGATTCTAGGTTTTGTTGTCAGTAGTAAAGGCATTGAAGTTGATCCTGCAAAGGTAAAGGCCATCTAAGAAATGCCAGTCCCTCATTCTGAAAATGAATTTAGAGGATTCTTGGGTCATCTCAATTACATCGCCTACTTCATATCTCACTCGATTGCTACTTGTGAGCCAATCTTCAAACTCTTGAAGAAGGATCAAGTAGTCAGATGGAATGATGATTGCCAAGCTGCCTTCGACAAAATCAAGGAGTATCTACAAGAACCTCATATTCTCATGCCTCCAATCGAAGAAAGACCTTGATCATGTACTTGAAAGTACTAGAGAACTCTATGAGGTGTGTTTTGGGACAATATGATGAGTCTGGCCGAAAAGAGCATGCTATTTATTACCTGAGCAAAATGTTTACCGACTGTGAAACCAGATATTCATTGCTCGAGAAAACTTGTTGGCTCTGGCATGGGCTGCTCGCCGGCTAAGACAATATATGTTGAATCATACCACTCTGTTAAATTCTAAGATGGATCCAATCAAATACATCTTCGAGAAACCTTCCCTCTCCAGACGGATAGCCAGATGGCAAATGATCTTGATTGAGTACGACATTCAATACACTATGCAAAAGGCCACCAAAGGAAGCGTACTAGAAGATCATTTGGCCCATTAAGATATGGATGATTATCAGTCTATGAATTTCGACTTCCCTAATAAGAACATCATGATGGTGATTGACTGCACGAAACCTAGACCGTATGACGGACCTGAACAAGGATCCCGATGGACTATGGTCTTCGATGGGGCTTCCAACACCTTGGGTAACGAAATTGGTGTTGTGATTATCTCACCTGAAGGTTGCCACACTCCTTTCACTGCCAGATTATGCTTCGATTGCATGAACAAAATGGCTGAATACGAAGCGTGCATTTTGGGTCTGAAAGCTGCCATTGATTTAAGGATCAAGCATTTGAATCTGTTCGGGGATTCTGCTTTAGTGATTAGCCAAGTAAAAGGATATTGGGACACTAAGCACCCTAATCTCATCTCTTACAAGGAACTTGTGCTATCCCTGATTCCCTACTTTGAAGAGATCGCCTTTGAGCACTTCCCTTGGGAGGAAAATCAGTTGGCCAACGCTTTGGCTATCATGTCTTCAATATTCAATGTCAGATGGGACAACGAAGCCCCTATGATTACAATTGAGATATTCGACGAACCTGCACACTGCTGTGAGCTTGACGCTGATACAGAAAAGCCATGGTACCATGAGGTGATGAGATATCTCGAAGCACAAGAGCATCCCGAGGGAGCATCCATCAATGACAGAAAGTTCTTACGAAGATTTTCAACCAAATTCTTCCTAAGTAACAGAATACTGTACAAGCGCAACCATGACTCTACTCTACTCCGATGTGTGGACAAGAAGGAGGTAGAGGAAATTATGGAAGACATGCACGATGGTCTCTTTTGGACTCATTCAAGCGAACATACCATGGAAAAGAAAATCCTGAGAGCCAGTTACTATTGGTCAACAATGGAGACTAACTTCCATCAACACTCTAGGACTTGTCACAAATGTCAAATCCATGCTGACAAAGTCCACATGCCTCATATCCCTCTGAACGTCACGACCGCTCCATGGCCATTTGCAATGTGGGGAATTGATATGATTGGAGAGATAAAGCCCACCACTTCCAATGGACATCACTTCATTCTTGTCGCTATCGACTATTTCACCAAATGGGTCGAAGCCGCCTCTTTTGCCTCAGTCACAAAGAACATGGTAGCCATATTCATTAAACACAACCTCATCTGCCGTTATGGTATCCCCGAAAGGATCATCACCGACAATGGGACTTACCTCAACAATTCCATGATTACGGAACTGTGCACTCAGTTTAAGATCAAGCATCACAATTCTTCTCCATATAGACCTAAAATGAATGGCGTAGTCGAAGCGGCCAACAAAAACATTAAGAAGATTATGCAGAAGATGGTAGTGACCTATAAGGATTGGCATGAGATGTTAGCATTTGATCTTCATGGCTATCATACTGCAGCTAGGACATCAACTGGGGAAACTCCCTTTTCTCTAGTCTATGGCATGGAAGCTGTTTTGCCAGTGGAAGTTCAGATTCCCTCACTAAGGATTATGAATGAGATAGGCTTAGGTGAAGACGAGTGGATTCAAACGAAATTGGATTAGTTGAACTTGATTGATGAAAAGTGATTGGCTTCTGTTGGTCAAGGTCAGACGTACCAAAAATGGATGATCAAGGCTTTCAACAAGAAGACCAAGCCTCAAGTATACCAAGCTGGCGAATTGGTGATAAAGCACATCATTCTGCCACAAGGCGACCCCAGAGGAAAATGGACTCCCACCTACGAAGGTCCATTTGTTGTCAAGAGAGTGTTCTCTGGTGGTGCCATGATGCTGACTACCATGGATGGTGAAGACTTCCCACATCCTATAAACGCGGACATAGTTAAAAAATACTATGCATAAGAGACCCGCTAGGTTGACACACCTAGGCAAAATAAGGGCATCCCGGCAAACCAAAAGGTTTGGGAAAAAGTTATGAATATATGCAAAAGATTGTACACCCGATAAGTTTAAAACCCGAAAGGGAGACTTGGGCAAAAATGAGTATCCTGGTGGGATGAAAACCCAAAAGGGCGGTCCAGGCAAAAATTAAGGATTGAAAGCGTATGACTATGTCTCGTGGAATCACCACAGTCAACTTTATTACCAAGGTCCAAGTTCAAACGGTCCAAGATCAATCCAATCAACTTCTGTCAACGGCAAGGAGCATTCGAAGACATTGGGGAAATAGTAGAGTTGGAAGGCAATGAGATCATTTCCACATGGCTACTTGTTTTTGTTTTCAATCTTTGTTTTCCTTTCGACGATTTCCTCTTACTATTATTTCCGTCTCTTTGTACAAAAAATGCATATTCATAGGCAAAATATCAATACAAATATACTTTGAAGTTCAAACTTCTTGTATTTGTTTTGAATGAAAAGTTGTCCAATGACTAAAATTGAACGAACATATGCATATGAACATAATTAAAATTGTTTGGCACATGTGTCCTGCTAAGAAGTAACAATCATCTCTTTAATGTATATGGCATATCCCCACAGAGTTATCTCATTAACATTATTTCCACAAGACGGCTACAATAAACCAATCCTCAATAGAGTTACCCACAAAGTCTCTTTGCATAGGTTGATCCCCAGCCAGAGTCTCAATCTATTGACAACTCTCTCCCAACTAAGTTGATCCCACAAGAAGAAGCCTTATGGATCTCTTCCTCAAAGAACTCACCTCATCAGTAGCTCATCTACAGGGTTTATTTCCCCTACAAACAACGAGTAGCATAACCCCTCAGCTGAGTTCAAATTTCCCCGGCATAGTCTATTTTCCCCAGCTGAGTATATCTTCCCCAGATGAGGCTGTTATCCCAAAATAGAGTCTATCCTCCCCAGATGAGCCTATCTTCCCCAGCTGAGTTTATCCTCTCCGGCTTGAGTTTTCCTTTCATACTATTGCAAATCATAGGGCCACAACCCCTAATCCCAAATGAAGTCATCAACAAAACCTTTATTATCTCCAAAAGATACTATGAATCCTAGACCCGACCAGATATTAGTATAATTTTCAAGTTACTATGAAGCCTGGACCCGACCAAATATTAGTCAACTACTCAAGACACTATAGAGCCTGGACCCGGCCAGATAATAGTGAAAACCTTTCAAATACTATGAAACCTAGATCCGACCAGATAATAATTTAACTCTTCAAAGATATAGAAGAACCTGGACTCAACCAGACCAGGGTTTAACTTCTTTTCCCCAGTAGAGTTTGCCTCTACCCCAACAAGTTACTGTGAAGCCTGGTCCGACCAGATATCAGTTTTCAACTTCATCTTTTCAAGTAAGTTATTGTGAAGTATGGATCCGAATAGATAGCAATTCCCCCTCATAAGTTTGTTGTGAAAACCGGAATCCGACCAGATAACAACTAAGTTCCCCAAGCGAGTTACTGTAAAGTCGAGATCCGACCAGATATCAGTTCAACTTCGTTTATTCAAGCAAGCTATTATGAAGCCTGGAGTCCGACCAGATACCAACTAGCTATAATTCCAGCAAAAAACTAAGAAGCATGGATCCGACCAGATAATAGTACAACTTCAAAAACTATGAAGCCTGGACCCGACCAGATAATAGTCACCACTTCGAATTACTCTGAAGCCTGGACCTGGCCAGATATCAATTCAAATTTATCCATTCTAGCAAGTTACCGCAGAGCCTAGAATTCGACCAGATAACAGTTAACTTCCTTGTCCCCGACAAGTTATTGTGAAGCTTGGATCCGACCAAATAACAATTCAATTTCAAGAAATCTTCTGCGAAGCCTGGAATCTGACTAGATAATAGATAATTTATTCTTCCCCGGTAAGTTACCGTAAAGCCTGGATCCAACCAGATAGCAGTTGACTTCCTTATCCTTAGAAAGTTGTGAAGCCTGGATCCGACCAGATAACAACTAACGTTCAAGAGATATTCCCCAACAGAAGCATCCTTTCAACAAAGTTTGAAGATATGTATACTCTTCATCCCCAACAGCGATCTGGGGCTCAGCTTCCCAAAATTCCTCAGCAGCAGTCAGGGATTTATTTTCCCAGACAAATTTGCATCCCACATTCATAAATTATAGCATATACATACAAAATGCATTTAGCATGATCTCATTCACCTTGTGAACATCATGCATACATCTGCATTTAACTAACCTTGTTTTCCATAGGTAAAACATCAAGTTTTAGTATATATTGACCAAATATTTGTGCTGATACTTCTTCTAGTATTTATCATCATTCCTCCAAATGGCATCTATAATCCCATTCCCAATCCATCTTTGAGTGCAAATTTCTGGGCACTCTAGTGTTCAATCATCTTCAACCTTCAAATCACGAATGGCGGATCCGCCAATTTAACTCTTCAAGTTTAAGAAGATTGAACAGGGGCAGCTGTTGTACCCTAAAATTTTCCCTCTCATTTCTCAAGTAATTTCTCACAAGATCTCCTTTGGTTCAAGACTACATAAGGGTTGATCAGCTCAAGACACCTCCTCAAGCACTGATGACTAAAAATTAGGGTTTGAGTTTGCACAAGGAAAAATGGGCTTTTAATGCCCCATATAACTTTCATGGATCATTTTGGACCCTCAATAGTTCTCATGTCAAGTTTCAAGTCTTGGATCACATTTTTGCTCAGTCAATTGATCAGTTGACCTAAAATCAGTTGTATTGGGGAAAAGTCAATTATGGTCAATTTACAGTCAAACTTCATAATTTTTGGCCCATATCAACATTATGAACTCATATATGTCATTTGATCAAGTTTTTATCACAATTCCTCAAGAAATTTGATCAGATCATCAAAAGGGCAAAATGGTCAAAATTAGGGTTTTGACTAAGAAGGTGCAATTTCTGATTTTTGACCTAGCAAATGATTGATTGGTTTAAGTTATGATCTCAAGGATTCAAACACTTAATTTTGACCTAATGGCATGGCTCAAAACATTCCTCAAGTTCAATTGGTTGACAGTTCATTTTCAGTCAACGGATGAAAAGTCAACTGTACACTAAAAAGTCAAACTTTGACTTTTTAATCAAAATCAAGTATCAAAGATCAAAATTCATCAAGACATGTCAAAATATGAAACTTGTTCATCAAGAAATCAAAAAGTCAAGATTTCATTTTGAAAAGTCAAAATTTCTAAACTTAGAAATTTTTCTAAGTGTTGGAAAATTCATATTTTTTCACAACTTTGAGCCCAATTTTCACCATGATGCAAGATGATTCAAAGGAAACTTCCAGCATGAAAGTTGTAGATCTCAATGAGATCTAAAACATTGTAAAACACAACTTTTTCTAGAAATTCATGGATTTCAAGTTATGATTTTAAGAAGACATGTTCATGAAACTTGGAAACTTAGTTAAATTTTGCCCTAGTTTAGGCAGGATTTTGACCTAACTTCATGGCAACTTTTCACATAGTTCCAAGATGAATCTTCAAAAATGTCCAACATAGAGGTTGTAGGGGATGTAACAAGCTTTACAAAATTTCCAAGAACTCATTGAGATCATACTTGAGCAAGGATAATCGAAGGCAAGAAGTTAGGGTTTTCAAACTTGAATTACAAGCCATTTTGTGAAGAACACATGAACCAAATCCATGCTAGGCTGCATAATATTTGCTTTGCAGGACTCAAACTTTTTTGTCACTCCATAATTAATGTTTTGCATAACTGATAAGGTCATTTTCCAAGCATTTAAGACATTATCCAAGTTGCATTACCATTAGTGGCACAAAGTAACATTGCCATTCTAGTAAAGAGGCTTTAATAACAAAGTCAACTTATCTTGAGATTTTCATTTATTCTTTTTGCATAAGCATCCTCTACACAATCAGATAAGCATGTTTAAAGTTCCTAACCACTTTAGATAGCCTTGTACCTTGCCTTGGAACAATGCTTGTCAAGCTTGCTTCAAAAACAAGCCAAAAAACCATAACATGTGAACTTGTACTTCTGAACAGCCCAAGCTCTCAAAAACTTTTCCTATACATTATGAAACCTAACACACGAGCATTAACACCCTGAAACACTCCCAAACTCCCTCAAATCAGAAATTTCCCAAAAACTCCATTGTTGCACAGTTTCTGACCTTGAACTCCAAACTCATATTTCCCTTGTGCGTTCTTTGGCCTTTTAGTTCCTAAAGCTTTATTACATCAAATACAAACCATCTCACACCCTGTTACACGACTGCAACAACATCTTCATCAACTTCTATAACTAAAAATAGAGCATTGCACATTGACTTCTCCAGGCCATTTCAGCCACTCTCAACTCAAGCTAAGCATTGCATTAGCTTCATAGAGACTCAAGGAAGCTAATCTGATCATTGAAGCACCTTGAATCAAGCTCAAACTCATTTCACGATTTCCATTTTTGAGGTGCATTTTCTGACTTTTCATCTCATTATTTAGGCATTGTTAGGCTTGAATTTGTGAAGATAAAATGTAGACATCATTGCCCTGAAACTATACATGTCCATAGATTTCATTTATATTGCTTGAGTAGTGAGAATTTTGAGTTTGAACTTGCTGAAATAATTAGGTCAGAATTTGGTACTTTCAAAAATTCTCATTCATCTTTGATTTATAGCTTATGATATTTATATGGTTGGATTCGTATGGAAAAATGGAGCAACCTTCATGTTTGCATCTTTCATTTTTGTTGAGAAATGGTGAAGTTACAGGATCCATGGCTGGAGGTTGAAGATGAAGTTGTATTCAGGGCATAACTTATGTTATATATTTATTGTTTTGTTTATATGAACGAATGTATAGCCACCCCAGTGGTAAAACGCGCGCATGTTAACCTTTGGGACCTGGGTTCGAGCCCCAGTGGTACCCTTTTGCTCTTTTTCACATTTTCATTCTTTTTTTGTTTAAAAACACAGGCGCTTGGGCCTCCCATAGTGGGCCTTGGTCTTTTTGCTGGCTTCTAACCCCCTGCCTACTTTTGGACCCGTCGCCCAACTTTTATTTATTTATTTCATTTTTATTTATTTGTTTACTTATTTTTATTTTATTTCAGTTTTTTTAATTATTTTTATTACTATTATTATTTATTTTTATTTATTTTTATTATTAAAAAAATATAAAAACAGTTTTATTTATTATTTACACTTATACATTTTTATTTTTCTTTATAAAACAAGAAGACTAAAAACATTTTCTTAAACAAAATAATTTCTTTTTTTCATTAATAAATATATAGACTTATATTTATTTATTATATTATTTTCTTTTAAATTGAAATCAACTTAGAACTTAGGTTTTTTTTAATTAATTAGTTTTCACCTTATTATTATTAATTTAAAACCTTTTCATAAAAAACCCTAAAAAACATTTTTAACTTAATTTTTTATTAATTAATTTAGGTTTAATTTTATTATCTTTAATTAACTATTTTTCCTTCTTAGACATTAGGGTAAAACCCTTAAAAATCAAAACAAAAATCATTTCTTTTTCCATTTTGCATTTGTATTCTTGCATTATTTTATTCAATTCTTGTACAATATTCAATATGATTGTAATAGATAATTAGGTTTAGTTTTCTTGTAAAATTCCCCATTTGTAAATTTGTATAGCCCCTCCCCTAATGATGTAATAGCTTAGTAATTTTACTTTTCGCAATTTATCGCTTTATATAAATGCTAGTAATAGGGTTTGTATGGAAAGATTAAAATCAACAATTAGCAAACCTTAATTCAAGACAAAACAATGAATGTAAATCAATCACACTTGCACACTTGCACCCTTAGGGTAATTCCACTTTGTTGCCTTACAAAAATGTCCATGTTATGCATATGGGGTATCTTAGCAAAAGCAATCAAAATACAAGATCATAGTCCCTCGATGACGCTATCAATGTTGCCTTTTAAAATGATCTTAGTCCCTCAAAGAGAAATGCTAAGACATCTTACAACATTGCTATCATGGCCATACGATGACCCACGCCCGTCTCTTTACATCCAAAGATAAGGCTTCTTACCAAATCAATGGTAAGATAGTAACATCAAAGGAAGGAATAAATGAACAAATACTTTTGAGTAGGTAGATTGTTCCTAGTTGCTTGCTCGTTTAAAAATCAAACATCCTTGCTAATTTTCAAAACAAACACCAACACTTTCCAAAATACTTTCAAAACATTTTCCAAACATGAAATATTTTCAAAAGCTCAACACTTTGTATACGTTCTTACGAACGAGAACTATTAAAAAAATTTCCTAAACAAAGGCGCATTTTCAAAATACTTTCAAAAACCACCACAAAGCACATTTTCAAACAAAAGCAAGTGATCTAGCAAGCAACTAAGATCCCATAGATAACTATGGATTGAAACGGTGTTAATACCTTCTCTTTTCATAACCTACCCCCTGAACTCAAGAAATAATCTCAAAGGTTTTTCCTGTTCTTTTCAGTCTTTCCTTTTGGATAAAAGAAAAGTCGGTGGTGACTCTTGCTAACCGCAACATTTGCGATAAAACACAAAACACCCAAGTCAGTTCTCCCACCGTATCACAATAAGCTACATCTTCAAGAACAACCAAACTACTCCCCCTCAAAATCAGAACCACTTCTTGACACAGAGTCTCGGGAGAATTTTCTTGTAGCCTCAAGAAACCAAAAAAGTTATAACTTGAATAATCTAAGTTAGAAGACCATGTGACAAAAGCATCACAAATTAGAAGGTCGTGTGACAGAAGCATAAAGACACACCAGAGCAGACAAGTTTTTAGAACATCTTGAACGACATCCTGTATACACCCACAACATAAGACTCATCAGATGAAGGAACAAAAAACCCTTATGCTATAAATTCGTACCCCCCCCCCCCCCCTTAATTGTTGCAAGTAAGAAGCAACAACACTCATCAACAACAAACCGGTCAATGCAGGCGACTTCCAAGGGAGATAAGTTCATTCTTATTATCAGTGCACCACTCAATTCAGGAAAGGGGAAAATATCTGATCTATCATTCTCTTTCCCAGACTTGACCGTTGGAATGTTTTAACATTGAGAGTGACATATTTCATACCCTTTGTAATATGGTGGAAGAACTGACTTTGGTTGTTTTGAATTTTATTGCAATTGTTGCGGATAACAAGAGTCGCCACCGATTTTTCTTTTATCTAATAAAGAAAATGGTGAAAAGAACAGGAAATACCTTTGAAAATATTTTATGTTTTTGAAAGTGTTTAGTGTGTTTGAAAAGATGTTTGTTTTTTAAGATGGATTGTGAGCAAGCAACTAAGAATGTTCTACCTACTCCAAAGTCTTTTGTTCATTTCTTCCTTCCTTTGATATTTCTATCTTATCATTGATTGGTAAGAAGACTTATCTTTGCATGTGAAGGGACGGGCGTGGATCATCGTATAGTTATAAAATGCAATGTTGTGAGATGCCTTAGCATATTTCTTAAGGGTCTAAGATCATTTGTAAGGCAACATTTGAAGCGTCATCGAGGGACTATGATCTTGTATTTTTTATTGTTCTTTGCTAAGGTGTCTCACATGCATCCATGACCATTTTTAAGGCAACAAAGTGGAGTAGACCCTAGAGGTGCAAAGTGTGCAAGTGTTTGTATTTCATGCTTGGTTTATCTTGAATTAGGGTTTTCTAAACATTGATTTTATCTTTCCATACAAATCCTAAATTACTAGCATTATATGAAAGCAATAAATTGCGGAAAGTAAATATCCTACGCTATTACATCATTTGGGGATGTAGTGTACAAATTTAAAAATGGGGATTGCAAGAAATTAAACCTAATTATCTATTACAAACATATTGAACTTGAATAATATACAAGAATTGAAATGTATATAATGTATAAGAAATGGAATGAATATAATACATCAAAATAAAAATGGAAAGAAATAGAATTTGTTTTGGATTTTATTTAAGAAAAGATGTTTTTGACTTAATTATCTAAAATAAAATAATTAACTAAAATAAAAAAATTAAGGTTAAGTTAATAAACAAAGACACTAATTTTATTTGAAGAAAGCAAGTTTTTAGGGTTTTATAGAAGAATGTTGATTAAATTAGTGTAAGAAGTTAATTAATTGAGAAATCCTAAATTCTAAAGTAATTTTAGTAAAAAAAATAAAATGAACTAAATCTAAGTTTAATATTAATTTAAAGAAAAGAAATTAAATAAGAAAATGTTTTTGGTCTTTTTATTTTAAGAAGTTAAATAAAAATAAACTAAATAATTGAAATATTTAATATAATATATTTTTGGTATTTCTGATTAATAAAAATAGTAGTAATAATAATAATAAAAATAATAAAGGAAAGAAAATAAAATAAAAATATAGAATTAAAGTCAGGGGGTTTAGAAAGTGGAAAGGATGTTTGTAAGTAAAACTGATTTTTGTTTGGTTTAGGCCCAAATGTATTTTTGTGACTAGAATCAGAAAGAAATAAAAAAAGGTTATGTTGGGCTGCGTGATGAAAAAATGGATGGGAGGGTGTTGCTGGAAGCAAAATGAGAAATCCAGAAGTTTTGTGCCCAGATGCGCTGCTAACAAGTACATGGGGGAGGGATGCCAGAAGCAAAAATGAGAAAGCCCATAAGTTCGGTTCCCAGGCGTGCTGTTAACAACTAAATGGGGGTAAAATATTAAGAAATAAAAACGAAAGGTGCTCCTGGGGCTAGAACCCAGGACCCTTAACACTAATGCCTGATGGGCACGCTCTCTACCACTAGGGTGTCTATACATCCGATATTATAAACAAAACCATAAATATATATTACAAAATCAGTTCTAATGATGAACTTCATCTTCTTCCTCGCGCCAGCCAGAGCATCTGCAACTCATTCGTTTCTCAACCAAAATGGAAAATGTAAACATGAAAGTTATGGAAAATTTCATCATGGTTCTAGAACTGTAAAGCTTTAAAACTATAAATAAAAAACAAACATGAATTTTGCCAGCCCTAATCTAAACCCAAATTTTTTCAAGAAGTTCTGATCCAAAATTCTCTCTACTCAGGCCATATAAATGAAATCTATAGATATGTACAGTTTCAAGGCAATGATATCTACATTTTGTATTTGAAAATGCAAGCCTAACAATGCCTAAATAATGAGATGAAAAGCCAAAAAACTCACCTTGCAGCTGGAGATCGTGTTTTGAGTTAGAGCCTAATTCAAGTTGTTGTGATGATCTGGTTAGCTTCCTCAAGTTCCCAAGAAGCTAATGTAATGATTAGCTTGAGCTATAGATGGCTGGAATGTTCTGGAGAAGTCAAGATGTAATGCTATATTTTTGAAAATGGAGGTTGGTGAAGATGATTTTACAGTTCGAAAGCAAACGTTAGGATAACTTCTATATGTGTATTAGAAGCTCTGTGGATGGTTTGGCCAAGAAACGCACGAGGGGATTTGGAGATTGGATTCAAAAATAAAAATCGACAAGTTTTTTGTGCTTGTGTTGCAATTTCTGGTTCTAGGGAGTTTTAGTGAGTTTCAGGGCTTTGTCTAATCCTCTTTAGCTTGCAAATGAAGGTTTAATTTATAGGCAAAGGGTTTGGGAAGCTTGGAGAAGTCAGAAGTGCAAAATCACATGTTGTGGATTTTTTACTTGTTTTTGAAGCAAGCTTAAACAAACATGGTTTCAAGGCAAGGTAGGGTGGCTAGTAACTTTAAACATGCATGCTCTGAGTTTGTAGGGAATGCTTGTGCAGAAAGAATAAACACAAAGCTCAAGGAGAGTGGACTTTATGATTAGAGTCACTTTTCCAAAATGGAAGTGTGAACTTTCTTCCTTAAATGGCAAGGGGTATTGGACAAAGCTTAAATCAAGTGGTTCATAGCTCAAAAGCTTGTGTAATATTCTGATTAAGGATAGATACACAAGTTAGAGGGCCTGAAAAGTGGGATTATGCAGCATTGCTTGGAATTGGATCAGATGTTCATCATGAAACTGACTTATAATTTAAGAATGAATGTCCAACTTCTGATCTTCGATTCTCCCTGCTCAAGCATGATCTGAAGGAATTATTAGATTTTTTGGAAATCTTGTATCATGCTCTACAATCCCTCTTTGAATTAATTTTGCAAACTCCCATTGTAACTGTGTGAAACTTGGCCCAGAAATTCTGTCAAAATCCTGACTTAAAATGCTCAGAACTTTACTAAGTGTTTTAGTTTCATGGACATGTCTTCATGGATTTATAACTTGAGATCCAAGCATTTCTAGAAAAAGTTCTGCCCTTCAAAATTTTAGATCTCATTGAGATCTATAACTTCCATGTTGGAAGTTTTTTTTTCAATCATCTCGCATCATGTGAAAATTTGGCACCAAGTTATGAAATTATCATATTTTTCTTAACACTTAGAAAAATTTCTAAGTGTTTAGAACTTTGACTTTTTTAAAGTAATTTTGACTTTTGATTTCTTGATGAACAATATTCATACTTTGACATGTCTTGATGAAATATGATTTTTGAAACTTGATTTTAATCAAAAAGTCGAAGTTTGACTTTTCAGTGTATCAGTTGACTTTTCAGTGTATCAGTTGACTTTTCATTAGTTGACTGAATTTCAACTATCAATCAATTGATCTTTGGAAGTGTTTTGAACCATACCATTAGGTCAAAATGATACATTTTAATCCTTTATATCATGTCTTAAACCAATAAGTCATGTATTTGGTCAACAATAAAAAATTAAGCCTCTTCAGTCAACACCCTAATTTGGACCATTTTGCCCTTTTGGTGATCTAATCAAATTTCTTGAGGAATTATGATCCAAACTTGATCAAATGACACATATGAGTTCCTAATGTTTATATGGATAAAAAATTGTGAAGTTTGACTGTAAATTGACCATAGTTGACTTTTTCCCTAATATAGTTGATTTTGGGTCAACTGATCAATTGACTGAGCAAAAATATGATCAGAAGCTTGAAACTTGACATGAGAAATCTTGGATGTCCAAAGTGATCCATGAAAGTAATATTAAGCATTAAAAGTCCAATTGTCCTTCTATAAACTCAAACCCTAATTTTGAGTTATTAGTGCTTGAGGATGTGTCTTGAGTTGATTAAACCTTGTGCGGTCTTGAATCAATGGAGATCTTGTGAGAGAATTATTGAGAAATTGAGAGGGAAAATTTTTGGGTACAACACCCTTGAAAACAAGTTTCAAATTTCCCTAGATAAAGGGACAATGTAGTAACACCGTCCACAAAAGCCTGCACTTCTACCCTTCACATCTCTTGGACACTGTTATCCTTGGAAATTATAGACTTAGCACTCTAAAACATGTCATGACATCTAGTTGAATATTTCATTCTATAAGAATAACCAATATTGAGCTTTCCTTCAAAATAACTTCAACTGAACTAGGAGCCGCGCAGACATAGCTTTCTAAAAATAGACAAGGACTAGAGAGTTTTCAGATATAGCTCCTCCTAACTCCTGGAGACATAAAATGTTGAGATGATGTCCCAACACCAGCTTAGACACTGGTATATTTCATAATTATCACACCATTGGACTTACTTCTGAGAGTACCATCCAACACACGAATGACTAAAATACTTCATGAACAACCACATATAACAGATGTCTTCTTCATATTAAAAATCTACCATTCTCCCTTGCCCTTAGACGATTATTTCCCCCCTTCAAGAGAAAATCCAAAAGAAATAAACCAATATGATGTTCCCAAGTTCATACATCAGAAGGATGTCGTAACATTTTGTAGGACATCATTCACACATATCACCGTCAGTAATAGTAGTAAAGGCATACTATAGTCACGGGAGAAGGACAATATTGACCATCTTCAGGTGATCCTCCACCTCTTGCCTCTATCAAATATCCTCATTAACTCCTTGAATCTAACACAAGTTTTAGGATTGTTATCATTGACCTTCCCTATCATCAGACTTTTCTTCAAGTCAGTCTTTTGTAGAGATTTTTGTTCCACCCTTTGATAGTTGTTACCACAACAACATGGAGGGAGGATAAAGAATTTGTTTCATTCCTCCCCATCGGTAATTGTTATAATTATTTACCATTTGATTTTTCTTTGATAGTGCTCATCTAAGCAGATTTAAAAAAATCATCAGCAATTACACCATCATAATTTTTCTTACAAAAAATGTCAACCTGCTTAGGTTCCATTAGCACCATATGAAGAATTTCTGACCTCTTAGAAGTAACTTGATGATGCAACTTTGGGTGTGACATCTTGGTTTGCTTCCTTACTTCATATTTACCATAAATTTTGCCTTCCTCCTTTTTCAAGAGTAGTTGGTCAAGTTTTTTATGCAGTAACTTCACCTTAGCTTCCTCTGGCATCAAGCATGAGGAGGAGCAATTTATTTCTTGAGGAATCCACATGTAACAGTTATCTTTTGATCTGAATCCCTTCATGCTAACTTCATTCTTCTCATTAGTTACCAGACATTCACACGCAGTAAAGTTGACTTTGAGACCATGGTCGCATATTTGACTAATGTTTATCAAATTAGAAGTCAACCCTTTAACAAACACTTTATTGAGATATGGAAGACCAGTGCAGCTCATCTTTCCAGTACCCTTTATTTAACCTTTTGACACATCTCCAAAGGTGACATAACTAGAGGAAAATGGTTTAATGTTCACAAGAAATTTCTTGACACCAGTCACGTGTCTAGAATAACCACTATCAAAAACTAGTTCTCTCTTGTAGAAGCTCTGAGCGCAGTGTGAACTATAAGTCCACGAGTGTCGTTCTTGGGAATCCTTTTAGACTTGGCTTTAACATTATCCTGTATTCTTCTATGCTATGTAACTGAATTGGGATAACCATACATTCTGTAGCAGAAGGATTTTAAGTGCCTAAACCTTCCATAATAATCACATCTCCATTGTTGATTCTTTCCTCCATTATACTTTTTTTATGTCTCAGCTAATGCTGAGACATGTGGTTCAACATCTTCTTTTGTTTCTTCTTTGGAGGCACACTCTTCACTTCAGACATTTCTCCTTTGTTCTTTACAACTTGATTACCATAACCAAGATCCTTGATATTGATAGCATTCTTCCCAATTAGAATAGTTATTTCATCCAGAACAATAGAGTCATTATGTCCAGAGTGATTTTTCTGTTGTCTAAGATGACGTTGAAACATTTTATTTGACATCTTTTATTCTAGTTATTTCTTTGAATGGGAAAACTTCACTTCAACATTTTTGCATTTGTTCTTTATAGATTGATTGACATAACCAACTCCTTTAATATTTCTAGCATTCTTCCCAGATTGAAGAATCTCATCAAGCACATCGGAACTACTTTTAAGCATTCTTTTAGACTTTGTCATATTCTCAAGTTGTGAATTGAGTAAGAGAACTTCACCCTTCAGACCGAAGATGGTGGACAAGTGTTCCAGTTTTTAATCCTCCAAACCATAGATGATATATAAGGGCTCCACTTTCTTAGTCTCCAACTGAGCAATTGTTCTCTTTTTCTCATCTACTAATTAACCCACCTCTTTATTTTTTAGGCACAAATCCTTGTAAGAAGCAGCAAGTTCTTAAAATGATAACTCTTCACAGTCTGAGTCTCTATCAGAGACACAGATTCCACTCAAGGCTATGACATGTTTGGCACTTTCCTCTTCATGATCACTTTCAGAATCTTCTTCTGACCATGACATAAATAATCCTTTCTTATGCTTCTTGAGATAAGTGGGATACTCACTTCTTATGTGACCAAATCCTTCACATTCATAAAACTGAACTCCTCTTCCTTGGCTGAATTTGTCATTAGTTTTGTCTCTTCCTCCAAAATCCTGATTTTTGTTGATGTTGAATGACTTATCGGATGACTTATTCTTGACATTTGATCTTGATTTCCAGTCAACCTTCTTCAACACTTTGTTGAATTGTTTTCCAAGCAACACAACAGCATTGGACATTCCTTCTTATGTATCCAAGTTACACTTATCTTTTGAATCATCAGTATTAGAGACAAAGACTATGTTCTTCTTCTTTTCATATTTTTCAATGACCCCTAACTAAAAAGTTTGTAGGGATTATATAAGCTCACCAACCTTCATGTTTTTTATGTATTGAGCTTCTTTAATGGAAGTCACCTTCATATCAAATCTCTTTGGAAGAGATATGATAATATTTCTCACCAACTTGGCTTCTGACATCTTCTCCCCTAGGGCACCTAAGGCATTGGCTATCTCAATAATATTCATGTGAAAGTCATGAATACTCTCATCCCCCTTCATTCTTAAGTTTTCAAATTGAGTGGTAAGAAGTTGAAGTCTTGACATCTTCACCTTAGAGGTTCCTTCATGAGCACTCTTCAAGATATCCCAAGCTTCTTTGGCCACAGTGCAATTACTTATTAGCCTGAAGATATTCTTATCCACTCTATTGAATAGGGAATTCAATGCTTTGGAGTTTCCCTCTGATGATTTTTCATCTTTATCATCCCAGTCTTCCTCAGCCTTCACAGCATCAGTAACCTTCCCATTCAGACCTACAACCTTTGGTGGATCCCATCCCTTGACCACAATTTTCCAAGCTTTGTTGTCCACGGATTTGATAAAGGCCACCATACGAACTTTCCAATAGTCATAGTTGGTTCCTTCAAGAATGGATCGTCTGTTCATAAATCCTCCTTCCTTGTCCATTGTACCTGAAAGTATCTTTCCTGAATCTCACCCCGAGTCAGAGCAGGATGCCTACTCTGATACCAATTGAAATTTTGGTATTCAAATCTCATATGTCTGATAAGATGTCGAGACATATTTTTCTGAACAAACTCACAATGACAAGATAAGTGATAAACAAAGTGTAAAAAAGTAAAGAACACACAAGATTGTCAACCCAGTTCGGTGTACAACAACACCTACTTTGGGGCTACCAAGCCAGGGATGAAATAAACTAGATAATACCAATTTGAAGCTAAAATCCTCTGTTTACAACTTCTCACTTAATCACTACCTTTGTTTAACTTCTACGTAAGACTCACCTAGGTATGAGATCCTTATCAAACCCCTTCCAATCACAGACCAGTGACTGAACAATTCTAAAATGATCTTACCGGTTGATCAGAACCTACAAATGGGCCGAAGGATGATATCTGGCTTGATGGAAAGTTTGAGGAAAAAGGGGAGGGGGCTGTACCTGCAAGGCACTCCGACGATCAAGTAAGAATGAGTGAAAAAAGATATAAGCAGAATATTAGGGTTTAAGGTTTTAATATTGGATACATGGCCGTCACATGTGTGAGGGTTTATATAATGCCCCTGAGGCTTGGCCATTGGTCCCTATTTTTGGGCCTAGATATGCGGGTCCGTAAAAATAGGTAACTCCTGGACTTGGTCAAAAAAAGAAGATGTGCCTGTAACTAGTTGTTTGTTCCGAGGAGGAGGTGGATTACAAGAAGAGTGGCGCTTTAGATGTTTCTTGCTTGTTTGCTCGACTCGTGTCAGGCAGACAGAGAGATAGCTAATGGCTTGGGAGGATGTGCGCATCGGGCATCATTGGTCGCGCCTCTTGGGCCGTGGTCCACCAGGGATGTTAGGCCGGTGTTATTGGGTTGCTCCAAGGATAGAAGTGGATTAGCCCAATTCTAGACATTGGGCCAGTCCAGAATATGAGCCCCCAGGTTGTTGCTTTTAGGTAGAGAAGTGATGACTTTAAGATGTACTCACAAGACAGGGGTGATCCTTGTTCGATTTTGCATGGGGAGTAAAGTGATGCTCGATGAATTTGCCTCATGGGGAGAGGAGCAGTTGAGCGGCTCCGAGGAGTTATCATGTTTTAAGGGGAAATTTCATACGAGGAGTCCGAAAATTGCTCGGTGTGTTCGTCTCCCGGGGAGAGGAATAACTAGTTAGAATCTGGGGAGTTTGCCTACCACGCTTGCATTGAGCCACATGCTGTCATAAAGGTGTGACGATGGCTAGTCTAGGGGCTAGGGTGTGATGATGGTGCATTTTAGGGTTCCATAGGCGCGTGCTCACTCACGTGCCAACGAGCGGCTCTATAAAAGGCGGAGAAGGGGCTTAATTTTCACTTTTTCGCTTGCTCTCCTTCTGCCCCCATGTTGCCTTATCTCCGCTCAACACAGTTGTTCTTTGAAGCATTTCTGTTGTTCCTCCGTTTGTCGCTGTTTGAACTGCTGATGATTTGGTAAGTTTCTCCAATCTCCCCTGTTTTTGTAGAATTTCTTTTTGTTATAGGCTAGACTTTGCGCCTATTTTCTTAGAAGTTCATGTGGTTTAAAGCTTAGAATAGCTTAGTGTGAGAGTTCCTGACGAAGTGTTGGTTGTGGAAGACAGTTCTATTTCCTGAGGACGGTAGTTACTCCGTACATTAGGTAGAGATGCTTTGAACATAGTGTAGGTGGTAGTGGTTTATGATGAAATATCTGACGATATTGGGGCCGTTTCTAGATTCATGCTATGATCTTCATGAGGGGCGATGAATCTCAAGGATCGACCTCAACCCAGTAGTGTTGGGGAGATAGATGCTCGGAGGATCCCCATTCTTTCCCGGTGCGGGTGTTCCCTACAAGAAAGTGTCTTTACTTTGTTGTTTGAGTGAAGGCTCTGGTCGGGGACAGGGTCCTCTTTCTTTTACGCCCTTTCACTTGATTAGCGGTGGAAGGGTGGATTTGATTCTGATGTCGAATTCACTTTTTTCCTCTGCTTTCCAGGTATAATGGCCAGTGGTACAAAAGACGAGTTTATGGCCGAACCTAGTGACTCCTCGCTAAGTCTTTCTGAGTGCTCATCGATGGAAGGGAGCACTTCGGGGATGCCCGAACCCGATGCGCTCGTGCCAGAGCTGATCGAAGTGGAGGAGTGTAATACGGTGGGAGAACTGACTTTTGGTTTTGCATTTTATCGCATATGTTGCGGATAGCAAGAGTCACCATCGAAATTTCTTTTATCCAATAAAGGAAAGAGTGAAAAGAACAAGAAATACCTTTGAGATTTTTTCTGAGTAAGGGGGTAGGTTATGAAAAGGGAAGGTGTTAGAACCATTTTCATCCGTAGTTATCTACGGGCTCTTAATTGCTATCTCACTTTTGAAATGCTTTGTGTTTGTGTATGTTTGCAAATATTTTGAAAATCCTAAGTACGACAATTTTGTAATGATTCTCGTGTCGTTGAGAATGTATACAAAATGTTTGTTTTAAAAATATTGTGAAATAAAGTGTTGTTTTGCGGAAAGATGTTTTATTTTGAAAAGTTTGTGAGCAAGCTACTACGAGAGTTTTACCTACTCAAAGAAGTCTTTATTATTTTCCTCCTTCTTTAGATGGTGCTACCCTATCATTAGTTAGTAGGAAGCCCTATCGTTAGATGTGAGGGACATATGAGGGTCATCATACAGTCATAGAAAGCAACTTGTATGATGCTTTAGCAATTTTCGTAAGGGACTAAGATCGTTTACTGAAGGCAACATCGAAGGGTCATCGAGGGACTACGATATTTTAACCGAGGGTCTTTGCTAAAGCGTCCCATATTCGAGGGATATGACTGTTTAAATCCAAGGCAACAAGTGAGGATAATCCTAGAGGTGCTCGTGTGAATAGTGTTTTGATTTCAGTTATTTTTATCTTGAATTTATGGTTATCTAGTGTTTTGTTTTCATGTCTTTCCATATAATCCTATTAAGCTAGAAATTATATATATGTACATAGCAGAAAATAAAGTGCAGGAAATAAAGTCTACGCTATTACAGTGCTTCGAGGATGGAGAGTACAAACCATAAAATGGGGAAGAAAATAAACAAAACCCTAATTAAAGCTATTACAAACCATTGAGCAGTTACAATAATTATAAAAATATTAAGGTGAAAGATAAAGTGTGCCAAGATGGTGAAAAGGGAAAAATGTTTAAAACCTAAAAAATCTAAGCATTAGAAAATATTTTTTGGTGTTTTATTTATGAAGAAAAGAAAGAATTTAAAGTGATAATTAAAAAACAAATAAATCCTAATTATTTCTAATTAATTTTATCTTTTTTTATAAAAAAAGTTAATTAACTAATTAATAAAAAAAATCTAATTATTTTTATATCAATTAATTAATGAATAATAAAAAAAAAACCTAAGTCTATTTATTATTATTTTTAATTAAATAGTTAAATAAAAGAAATAATAAAAAACATTGAAAACAGAAAAAGAACATATTGGGCCTACTGAAGTAGAAAAAATGGGGGTGTGAGAACAGAAGTTGCTGGGACCAAAGAGACAAGGCCCAGTGCTTGCGTTGGATCCAATGCGACTGGCTCCAAAAGGTTCCATGATGCACATGCGAATCTGAAGCGTTAGACTTGGCTTGATGAACATATGATGGTGAGGAGTTGAGAGTGCAAGGCGAGCTTATGGAAGCTTGGCACGCTGGATCTGCAAGCAAAATATGTGAACAAATAAAAGGGTACCACTGGGGCTCGAACCCAGGTCCCTAAGGTTACATGCGCGCTTGTTTTACCACTGGGGTAGCTATTTCATCCGTTCATAAAACAACAACAAATAAATATATTATAAACTCATTTTTCAAATTTGATTTTGCGCCACCCTCTTCTTCTTCTTCCCCGTAACGATAATAACAACAAACTCCATTGTCAAACATGTAAAAAACTTCATTTCTCCACCATTTAAAAAAATGTAAACACCAAACTTGCTTGAAGTTTTACCACGAATTCAACCATGTAATTTACTCAAGCTAAAACTCAAAGATCAAAGAGAATTTATGTTAGTACCAAAAATAAACCCTAACGATTCAGAGTCAAAACTCTCATCACATAGTCAATTTAAATGAGAACTAAGGACATGGCTAACTTTGTAGAGATGATATCTACATTTTCTCTTTTGAAGTCGAAAACAAATGATGTATGGATAAGAATATCATAATTTGAGTTTTTTACCACTTTGGAGAAAAGTTCAAAGCTTCTTCTAGCTGTTCCAGGTGTAATGTGATGATTGATTAAGATTCCTTGGACCTCCATGAAGTTGTTCCAATCCTTACTTTGTGTTGAATGTGTTTGAATCTCCCCAACCAAGTCAACTTGCAAGGCACAATTCTTGAGTTTGGAAGATGGTGATAATGATGTTACATAAGTTGTTCTTGTGTTTGAACAACTTCTATATGATGTATGTGAGGTATGTGGATGGTTGGCTTGAACAAATATTGCAAGGTTTATGAGTTTCAAAGAAATGGACTTCAAAAGCTCAAAAATGGAGTTTTAGGGCCTATTCTGGTTTGAGAGACATTAAGGGTGTTTTTGAAACTTTGAATTCATGTCTTATGCAGTGTGTTACACTCTCTATTTATAGGAAAAGTTTTAGAGGATGAGAGGATTTGGTTTACAAGTCATCAAGTTTTGGCTTGGTTTAGATGTAACTTGTGATTTCTTGAGAAATCAAAGTTCCAATGCATAGTACCATGGCTCATAGAGTGGTTAGACATTTTAAACATGTTCTCTGATCTTTTAGGTTGAGTGTAAGCAGAGGAAACAAGTGAGAGGCTAAAGGAGAGTTGACAATTTCATAAAGCATGCTTTATGGGAATGGAAGTGTGATCTTTTTCCCAAAAATGGAATGATGCATTGGACAAAGCTTCTAATCCTTGTGTAATGGCTCCAGATTTCGTGTAATCTTCTGATTACGGATAGATTTGGGAGTTTAGAGGCCTGAAAAGTGAGATTGAATGGTAAGGTTTGAGATTTGGCCATAAGACTTTCAAAAGAATGACCTATAATTCAAGTTTGACATGCCATCTTCATCTCTTCGAAACTTCTAGCTCAAGTATGATAAAATTGTATTCTTAGACATTTTGGAAAGCTTGAATCAAGATTTACAACTTTCATGTTTTGAGTTTTTGCTGAATCAATTTGGATCGTAGTGAAAAATGGCCATAAAGTAGTGACTTTATTAAGAATAAAACACTTAGAAATTTTTCTAAGTGTTGGGTAAAAATAATCAGAACATCATGGGCCCATATCTCTTAATCCAAGCACTTTTTGAGGATCATTCCACATTAATAAAGTTATAGAATTCATCAATCCTTACAACTTTCATGTTGAAAGTATTCCTTGAATCAACTTGTATCTTGAGGAAACTTGCTTGTGAAGTTAGGGTTTTTTAGGCACAAAACACTTGAATTTTTTAAGTGTTTGGAAATATTTAATTTTGACTTTTGTTGACTTTCTTGATTCTCTTGATTCTTGATGACAAAGTTTGATAGTTTTTAATTTTTTGATGATTCTTGATTTTTGAATTCAAATGTTGATCAAAAAGTCAAAGTTTGACTTTTGTGTGACTGTTGACTTTTTATCAATTGATTCAATTTTTTAACTGCCAATTCACTTGTATCATTGGAAATGTCTTGAGCCATTTAATTAGGTCAAGATGTTATATTTGAGCCCTTGAGATCATGCTTTAAGCTATTAGGTCACGCACTAGGCCAAAAGTCAATGATGAGTCATCTTCAATCAAAACCCTAATTTGGTAATTTTTTATCTTTGATGATTTGGGGGCTTTCCTTAAGGAATCATGATCAAACCTTTATCAAATGATGAATATCACCACAAGATGTTGATGTTTACAAAAAATCTTGAAGTTTGACTGTATGTTGACCATAGTTGACTTTTTACCCAATACAATTGACTTTTAATCTTCTGAGCCATTGACTGAGCAAACATGTGATGCAAGACTTAAAACTTGACATAAGAATTATTGAGGACCTATGATGAACCATGAAAGTCATTTGAGACCCTTGCAACCCAATCTTCTTTGAGAAGCACCAAAACCTAGTTGAAGACCCTTGCTTAGAAGGAGGTTTGACCAATCAACTCTTGAGTAGCCTTGAGTATTTGAGACCTTAGTGAACATGTTTTGAAGAAAATGGGAGGGAAAATTTTAGGGTAAAACAACTGCCCCTGTTCAATCTTCTTAAACCTGAAGAGTTAGATTGGTATGTCTGCCATTCGTGACTTGAAGATAAAAGATGATTGAACACTTAAGTGCCCATAAATTTGCACTCGCCGGTGTATGAAGTAACTTCACTGGTTGATTATACCGGGAATGGGCTTAAAGATGCCATTTAGAGAAGTGATGAAGAGTTGTCGGAGATGGGTTTATAGATGCCATCCAAAGTAATTGTTGATAGAAATTAGACTATGTCTACGCTCGACTTTGACTGGAAGAAGTATCAGAATAAATCTACGCCTAATTTAATCTGAGTCTGAAGATGTTTATGCTAGTCTGCCACTGGAAGAAGTATCAGAATAAATATATGGTTGATTTAATCTAAGCCAGAAAAATGTCTACTGGAAGAAGTATCATAATAAATCTATGGTAGATTTAATTTTATCCAGAATATGTCTGCGTATGTCTTTAACTGGAAGAAGTATCCGAATAAATCTATGGTTGATTTAATATGAGCCAGAAAATGTCTACTGGAAGAAGTATCTGAATAAATCTATGGTTGATTTAATCTGAGCCAGAGAATGTCTACTAGAAGAAGTATCAGAATAAATCTACGCTTGATTTAATCTGAGCTAGAAGATGTCTACGCTTGTCTTTAACTGGAAGAAGTATCAGAATAAATCTACACTCAATTTAATCTGAGCTAGAAGAGGTCTTTTTGTCTTTCACTAGAAGAAGTATCAGAATAAATCTATAGTTGATTTAATTTGAGTCATAAAATGTCTACTGGAAGAAGTATCAGAGTAAATCTATGGTCGATTTAATCTGAGTCAAAAGATGTCTGCATCCGTCTTTAATTGGGAGAAGTATCAGAATAAATCTATGGTTGATTTAATCTGAGCCAGAAAATGTCTTTTTGTTTTTAACTGGAACAAGTATCAGAAAAAATCTATGGTTGATTTAATCTGAGCTAGAAAATATCTACTGGAACAAGTATCAAAATAAATCTATGGTCGATTTAATCTAAGCCAGAAGATGTCTACGCATGTCTTTAACTGGAAGAAGCATCAGAACAAATCTACACTCGATTTAATTTGAGCCAGAAGAGGTCTTTTTGTCTTTAACTGGAAGAAGTATCAGAATAAATCTATGGTTGATTTAATTTGAGCCAGAAAATATCAACTGGAAGAAGTATCAGAATAAATCTATGGTCAATTTAATCTGAGCCAGAAGATTACTTTTTTGAGAATGATCCTCTAAGGAAATTGGTGAAATAGCCATTTGTCAGATGTAGCCTTGGAGAAGACTGTCGGGTCATATAAGTAGTTGATGATGTTTGTCTGTTGATTGATCTTTCTTGAAAAGATAAAGAGTTAGTTGTATGCAATGTCATGATGTATGAAGTGCATTGCGTAATGATGTTCTCAAAATAAATGAGATTGTGCTATATGCGTTTCATATGCATATGCTATGATATTGGTAAATGATGTATTAATATGAAATGTTGTTGGAAGTGTATCAACATTTCCGCATGACATCTTGTTGGGGAAGATGAATCCCTGATAGGTGCTGGAGATGAAGAACATGTGTAATCTTCAACCTTATCTAGAATGCTTTCGTTGGGGATTCTTGCTTTCTGTTTGAGGAGACTCCGCTGGGGAATGTTGACTTCTGTTCAGGGAGAAGAGTTTAGGAACATTATCCGTTCATCACTCTACTGGAGAGTTTAATTCTTATATATCCTGATTGGGAAAAAATAGATGGATAACCTTCCGACTTGTCTAGGGAGTTTAAATCTTATATACCCTGACTGGGGATAAAAGATATGGATAACCTTCCGACTCGTCTGGGGAGGATAAAGTTGACCGATATCTGGTCTGGTTCAAGGTTTTATAGCAACTCTCTGGGGATAGTGGCGAATTCACTGGGAGAGGAACCTTCTCGGTGATTCGTAGCCATCTAAGGAATAGACTCAAGTTGGGGAGACTGTAATCTGTTTGGGAAATAAACCCTGTTGGGGAAATAAACCCTGTTGACGAAGAAATACTTTGCTGAGGAAATAAGCTATGTTGGAGAGAAGAAATCTACAAGGGGTTTTACAATTTTGGAGGAATAAAATCAACTGGGGAAGAGAACTTCTATGAACTATATTGATAGGAACTTCGTAGGTTGGTGATATTGATGGGAAAAAGATCATTATCTTTTACCCGCTGGCGCGATCTGCCGGGGAAATTGCGGGGAATGTATATTCATTGAAGATGAATTTGTGAAGATTACTCTGTGGGGATAATCTCATAGAAGTGGCTCTGTGGGGATTTGTGGATGGCTTGGACGTTATCCCAACTCCTAGAGTCTCTAGTAAATGCTTATTCATGTTCTTATGCATATATTTGTTAACAGTTAATCATGGTTATATGCATATGTTCATTCAATTTTAGTCATTGGACGTTTTTGCAAACAAAACAGAAAAAAATTAAAAACAAAAAGTTTGAATTTTAGGGTGTGTTTGTATTGGTAGTTTGCCTATAAACAGGTGATTTTGTACAAAGAGACATAAATCCTAGTAAGATGAAATTGCCATGAAATCAAAATAGTACAAAGTGACAACAAAACATATAGTTATGTGGAAATGGTCTCGTTGGGTTCTAACTCCGCTATTGCCCATATGTCTTCAAACATCTCATCCCTTGCTGTCGGAAGAAGTTGATTGAACTGATTTGTACCATTTGAACTTTTGACTTTAGTAATAAATCTTGATGTAAGTGATCCAACAAAACATAGTCGTACGCTTTATTCCTTAATTTTTTCCTGGACCAGCCTTTCGGGTTTTCAGTCCATCAGGATACCCTTTTTTGCCCAAGTCGCCTTTTCAGGTTTTTGACTTGCCGGGTGTACAATAATTTATATATATCCCTAATTTTTGCCCGAACCCTTTTGGTTCGCTGGGATGCCCTTATTTTTACCTAGGCCATTCAACCTAGCAAGTCATTTTAATGCATAGTATCTTTTAACTATGTCCACGTTCACAGGGTGCGGGAAATCTTCACCATCCACGGTGGTTAGTATCATAGCACCGCCCAAAAATACTTTCTTGACAACAAATGGCCCTTCGTAGGTGGGAGTCCATTTTTCCCTTGGATCACCTTGCGGTAGAATGATGCGCTTTATTACCAAGTTACCAGCCTGATATACCTGATGCTTGATTTTCTTGTTGAATGCCTTGATCATACATTTCTGATACATCTGACTGTGACTGACAGCCGCAAGCCTCTTTTCGTCAATTAGATTCAACTGGTCTAATCTGGTTTGAATCCACTTGTCTTCATCTAAGTCTGCATCTTTCATAATCCTCAGAGAAGGAATCTGACCCTCGACATGTAGGACATCTTTCATACCATAGACCAGAGAGAATGGGGTTGCCCCAATTGATGTTCGCACTGAAGTGAGATAGCCATGAAGAGAAAATGGTAACATCTCGTACCAGTTCTTATAAGTCACGACCATCTACTATATGATCTTCCTAATACTCTTGTTGGCAGCTTCCACTGTGCCATTCATCTTTGGTCGATACGAAGAAGAGTTGTGGTGCTTGATCTTGAACTGCATGCAGAGTTCATTGATCATAATATTGTTCAGGTTGGTACCATTGTCTATGATGATTCACTCGGGGATGCCATACCAGCAGATAAGATTATGTTTTATGAATTGGGCGATCACATTCTTGGTAACAGAGGCGAACGAGGCTGCTTCAACCCATTTTGTGAAGTAATCAATGGCAACGAGAATAAAGCAATGTCCATTAGAAGCATTAGGATTGATTTCTCCGATCATATCAATGCCCCACATTATGAATGACCAAGGAGTAGTCAAAAAATTTAGAGGAACCGGAGGCACATGAACCTTATCAGCATAGATCTAGCACTTATGACAAGTCTTTGAGTGTTGGTGACAGTCGGTTTCCATAGTCGACCAATAGTAACCCGCTCTCAGAATATTTTTAGCCATAGTATGCCCGCTGGAGTGAGTACCAAAGATGCCTCCGTGCATATCCTCCATAATTTTCTCTACTTCCTTCTTGTCTACACAGCGAAGCAGAGTTGAATCATGGTTACACTTCTACAAAATTTCATTGCTCAAGAAGAACTTAGCCGAGAACCTCCATAGGAATTTTTTGTCATTGATCGATGCCCCTTCAGGGTATTCTTAAGCTTCAAGGTTCCTTTTCACTTCATGAAACTAAGGCTTCACTTCTACTCCGTCAAATGTCGATTTCATAGCAGTGTGCCGACTCATCGAATCTATCAATGGTAATTCTAGGAGCCTCGTTGTCCCATCTGACCTTGAACATGAATGACATGGTAGCTAATGCATCCGCCAACTGATTCTCTTCTCTTGGGATATGCTCAAAAGTGATCTCTTCGAAGTATGGAATCAAGGTTAGCACATGGTCTCGGTAGGGGATAAGATTCAGATGATTTGTATCCCATTCTCCCTTGACCTGACTGATTACTAAGGCTGAATCCCCGTATATGCTCAGGAATTTGATTCTCAGGTCAATAGCAGCTTTAATACCCAAGATGAACGCTTCATATTCAACCATATTATTGGTGCAATCAAAGCAAAATCTGATAGTGAAAGGTGTATGACAACCCTAGGGAGATATAATTAAAGCACCGATCATATTGCCAAGTGCGTTAGAAGCTCCATCGAAAACCATAGTCCACCAGGATCCTAGCTCAGGTCCTTCATGCGGTCCAGGTTCTTCATAATCTGTAATTAGCATGATGTTCTCATCCGAGAATTCAAAATTCATAGACTGATAGTCTTCTACAGCTTGATGTGCCAAATGATCTTCCATCACACTTCCTTTAATTTCCTTTTGAGTGGTGTATTGAATATCGTATTTTGTTAAGAGCATTTTCCATCGGGCTATTCTTCCGGCGAGAGCTGGATTCTCGAATATGTACTTGATGGGATCCATTTTAGAGATCAATAAAGTAGTATGGGTCAACATATACTGTCTTAGTTGGCGAGAAGCCCATGCCAAAGCGCAACAAGTTTTCTCGAGCAGTGAATATCTTGTTTCACATTTGGTAAACTTTTTCTAAGGTAGTATATTGCATTCTCTTTTCGACCAAACTCGTCATGTTGCCCCAACACACACCCTATTGAATTCTCTAGCACTGTTTGGTACATGATTAAAGGTATTCCTTCAACTGGTGGCATCAGAGTCAAAGGTGAAGTAGTGAAAAACACAAGAAGGGGGGGGGGGTTGAATTGTAAAACTGAAAATCAATGCAATGAACAAGATATTTTTATCCTGGTTCGTTTGATCTCAAACTACTCCAGTCCACCCGTCAAGGTGTTTTCGCCTCTCTCCAACGAGGTCTTAATACACTATATTCAACTGAATATTACAGACTGCTTTAACAACTGCTAAAGCCTTCTTGATGCAAACCACAACCCGGTTTGTCAAGGAAACACTTTCTTACAAAGAAGATAAATCTAAGTGTGAATGTTTTCTACAAAACTGTATCACAATTGTGATGTATACACAACTTAAAGCTTAGAAACTAGATTGCTAAACAATGATGAATAAGAGAATGTGTAGTGTTTAGCAAAACTGAGAGAAGGAAGATTTTGATCAGCTTTTATGCGTGTAAAGATTTGGAGAGCATTAGCCAATTCAATCTTCAAAGTCTTGTTTATATAGCACTGAGATGTTGAACGTTGGAGCAATATTCTTGATTCAATGCTAATAACAAACTTTCCTTATCGAGCAGATCTTGTCTGGAATGAGGCCGTTGGTATTAATTTGCTTTCAATGCACAGTACCGTTGCTTACTTAATGCAAGTTCTGGCTTGGCTCATTCTGATTCTGCTTAGCTGCTGATGAACTGTTATGTTTCTTTATCAGAGTGTTGAGCGCAGTTCTGTTCATCAGACTTCAGCATATACGAGAGTTAATCTTCTGATTCTGACATTCTGATATGGCAACTTCTGATGCTGATGTTAGGAACCAAATTTATGATGCTGATTAGGTGTGATCTTGCTTATATCAATCAGAGTATCTGCAAATTAGAACGTAATAACTTAGGCAGCAGATAGTTCATGCATGAATCATATAAATAATATATCTTTTCACTTTGTTATCATCAAAACTTAAACATAGGGTAGTAGATTCAAACTTTGTTCTAACAATCTCCCCCTTTTTGATGATGACAAAAACTAGATATTTTTAAATGAAAATAACGTGAAAAGGTATCAGAGAGATGCATCAGAGTAAGAGGTTATCAAAGATACGGGGTAAAAAGATATCAGAGTTGAGAGATACTCCCCCTGAGTTTATTACTTCCCTTTGATTACAAGTGTTCTTCAGGATCAGATCTTTTTGCCTTTCTTTGAACATCAGAGTATCAGAGTCTTTGACTATCAGAAGCTTTAGATCAGCATATCAGAGCAGAGCTTCAGATCAGCGTATCAGAGCTTTTCTTGTCAGAGCTTTGCTTTGGATCAGAGTATCAGAGCGGATCAGAGCTTCATAGCTTTTAGTCTTCAGAGTGTCCAGGAGCTTCCTTGTACCTGTAGACTTTAAGCAAAACAAAAAAAAACATTTTCAAGTAATAGAGTTAGAATGTTTGAGAATTTTTGTCTTAGTTAACCGTTATTGTTTAAAATATCATTCTTGTTCTCCCCCTTTTTGTCAGCAATCAAAAAGTGTAGATGAGTGCTAAAACAATTAAGTTCAGAAAAACTTGTCATATTAAAAGGTTCAGAATCAAATAGTACATCAGAAAATCAAAGAAAACATGAAAAAGACATGAATGAAAAAACTAAGGTTGGGGAGGAAAGCGTGTGAACAGGTTCTCCAGCATGGCTTTGATCTGATCAATAGTCTCATTCTGCTTGTGCACCATGCTGACAACAGTGTCAATCTTGCTATCCTGCACATCCATTCTTTCTTTCATCTTCTGGTCGTTTTCATCCATCCTCTGCTGCAGACACATGTCATTCAGCTTCAGCTCTTCCAGAGTCTGCCTGTCCAAGGCAGCTTGAGAAACATCAGAAGCAGGAAGCTTCTGAGAGCTTTCTGCAACATCTTCTGCTTGACTTGCTTCAGCTTGAATGGTCTTGTCTTCTTCTGGTTGCACCTTTGAAGCTAGCTGTTTCTCAGACCAAGGTTCACTATCCAGAGGGAGCACAGCTTCCTGAGGCAGCAGACTGTCAACTTCCTTCAGCAGCTTGCTGAAGTTCTGTTGTGCCTGCTCATAGTTGATATCCTGCAACTTGAGGGCTTCAGCACGTACCCAAAGTCTGAATTGTGACCAGAGCTGGTCAGAAGCAGCTGGGTCAATCATTCCAGGACAGACTTGCTTCAAAGAAGAAATCCATTGTTGCACACCTATTTCAAAATTCATAATACCAGAGCCAACATCTGGTTGTTTTGGTTTAGGGATGGCTATTTTATGTTTCATATCAGCAAGATGGTCAAGACTGGTTAAGTCTATGAAGGTCCTGCTGGGGTTTTCGGTGGTTTGCTTGGCAGCTGTTTGTTTTGGAGATGGAGTGGGAGAATCAGAGATTATGATTGGACTGCTTGGTGTTTTGGGAGTATTGGGTGGTGTAGATTCTGGTGAGGATGGCAACTGTGCCAAGGTGATTGTTGTTCCACCTGGCAGCTGGATTGCCAGAGGTGATGGTTGTGGTGAATGAGGTTCAGATGGTTGAGGAGAAGGAGTTTCAGAGTGATGAAACTCAGGTTGAGGTGATGGTGGATGAATTTCTGATTGAGGAGAGGGAGTTGGAATTTCTGGTTGTTCAGGGATAAGGGGTTCTTCTGGAATTGATGAGAGAGGTTGTTATTGTTCTGGTTCATCAGCAGATTGCTGTTGTTCTGGTTGTGGAGGAGGGACAATTTGTGGTTCAGAGTTTGGATTGGCGGAGTGATCAGAAGTGTGTTGATCAATGTCAGACAGCACTTTGTCAATTGTTGATGTTGTTGAGATTGTTGGTTTGGGATGTTTGGTTCTGGGTCTTCTGAGTTTTAATGCCTCAGAAGGGTCATCTTCTGGTTCAGTTTCATCTATTGTTGGGATGGGGATTGAGATTCTATGAGAGGTTGGAGGAGGAATGGATGCTGGAATAGTAGAAGAATTTAAAACAGAAGCAGCAGATAAATTACCTCTTTTCTTGGGAGTCTGCTGGGATGATCCTTCTGAAGGTGCCTTCCTCTTCTTCGTCTTCTTCAGAGTCACTTCGTGTTAAGGTTGATGCAGAGCTTTGATAATCAGATTTGGATCTGTACCATCTGCCTTGCACGCATCTAAGTATCTGAGAACCAGCTCTGGTTTAGATTCTATCTTAGAAAATAAAGGAAAGTCACTCAGTGGAACTCTTCTGCTGGTGATATCAGCAATAGGAGTAGCTCTGGGTTCCTTTTTGATATTCTCTATCAACTTCATTTTCTTCAAGTTCTTCGCGTTCAGAGGCTTCCCAACTGTTGGTTCAATGGTGCTTAACTCTTGAGCTTCTATCAGATGCTCTATCAGCCTATTCTCTGTCAGAATATTTGATATCAACCTTCCAAAGGGTATCCAATCCCTCTTTGTTCTTTCTTCTTCCCTGGTTCCTTCACACTTGTTCTGAGGTGGTTGAACAGAAGATGAGCCAAGTTGATTTTTACCTTCTGATCAATAAAGTAGATCAGAAACTACTGATCCACATTTATGTAATCAGGTGAACTAGTTGGCTTCCTATGGTTGAAGCACCCCAGAATTATCTTAGCCCAAACTCTGTGATGATCCATCAGATCTTTGATCTTGCTGCTGGGCACCCCATGGGTGAAAATCCTTGCAGCAATCACGCCCACGTCAGCACATCTTTCAGCCATATCAACACAGCGGACGCCACCGCCACTGTAACCGATTAACCTTGCTATGTGATCCTCAGTGATCACAATCTTCTTCCCCATAACGAAGGAGGTGACTAGATGCGTTGAAGCCTTGGCATGAATCCAGAATTCCTTGACTAACATAGGGAATGTTGGTCCAACCAATCTGTCAAAATACCTTTCCCATTTCTGTGCCCTAACTTATTCTGTTAGGTCAAAACCGTTCTCCTTCAAGCTTCCAAAATCAATGATCAATTCAGATAACACTTCAAGATTCTTCACAGGAGTGAGGAGTGTTCTGAATGGCACTTGATACTGTTCAGATGATGCTTTCTTTTGAGGACCTGCAGAAGCACTGCTGGAGGTTGCCATGTTCACACTAAAAGATTTTGAGAAGAAACTGAGAGAAAGAGGTTTTGCAAGAGATGAACACAGAAATATGCAGAGAATGCTTGAGTATTAGTGAGAAACTGTAAAGAATTGGAATGAGAGGTTAATGTGTTTAAATAGAGTTTCAGAATATTTTGAAAAAATAAACGTTTTTAAGAAAGAGAAAAATCATGATTGCGTTTTAAAAGCATGATTACTTTTATTAAATGCTTGCTGATTTTGGGGGATTTGAGAAAGATACTTAAAAACGGTTACCAGACATGTGTCTCAATGCACCCAATCAGCGCTTTGCCTTCTCAGAAGCGTGCACGCGTTCTGCTTCAGAGATTTGCTGATGATTGGATGACACTTGTTTGATGTAGTGATCAGCACGTCTGTCTTTGAGCTTAGACTCTCAGATCTTTAGACTTGCATCTGATACAATCTGCATGTTCTATCTTTTCTGAAAGAAGATTGATCAGAAGTTCACAGTAAAACAATTACATTCTGAAGGTAAATATATGGAATTAAAACATTTTCACTCTGGGCATACTTTCATGCTGAGATGTTTCAGAATGAAATTAAACCTATCTTCTGAAAGGGGTTTAGTAAAGATATCAGCTCATTGATGGTCTGTATCTATAAATTTTAAGTTCAAAATTCCTTTCTGAATATAGTCCCTAATGAAGTGATGTTTTATTTCTATATGCTTAGCTCTAGAATGTAAAATGGGATTCTTACTTAAGCAAATAGCAGAAGTATTATCACAGAGTATAGGAATGTTACTCTCAAAAATCTGGAAGTCTTCAAGCTGGCTTTTCATCCAGAGCATTTGTGTGCTACATCCTGCTGCTGCTATGTACTCAGCTTCTGCTGTTGATAGCGCAATTGTTGATTGCCTTTTGCTGGACCAAGAGATCAGATTTTCTCCCAGAAACTGGCAGCTTCCAGAAGTACTTTTACGTTCCACTCTGTCTTCAGCAAAATCAGCATCGCAGTAGCCTACTAAGCTGTAATCACTAGATTTTCTATAAAACAAACCCAGATTAGTAGTACCTTTCAGATACTTGAAAATTCGCTTAACAGCTGTTAAGTGAGATTCTCTAGGATCTGATTGGAATCTAGCACAGATACAAACACTGAATAATATGTCAGGTCTTGAAGCAGTCAGATAGAGGAGAGAACCAATCATACCTCTGTAGACTTTCTGTTCTACATTTTTGCTTACCTCTTCTCTTTCCAGAATGCACGTGGGATGCATTGGAATCTTTGATGGCTTACATTCTGAGAGGTCAAATTTCTTCAGAAGGTCTCTGATGTATTTGCTCTGATGAATGTAAGTTCCCTCTGGAGTTTGATTGATCTGAATTCCTAGAAAGAATTTCAGTTCCCCCATGAGGCTCATCTCAAATTCTGCCTGCATACACTTAGCAAATTTTCTTCCAAGAGAAGGATTAGTAGAACCAAAAATAATATCATCAACATAAATTTGACAGACTAAGATGTCATTCTTAACTGATTTACAGAATAGAGTAGTGTCCACTTTCCCTCTGGTGAATTCATTTTCTAATAGAAAGTTACTTAGCCTTTCATACCAAGCTCTGGGAGCTTGTTTCAGACCATATAGTGACTTCTTTAGTTTGAAAACATGTTCTGGATGTTTTGTATTTTCAAAACCAGGGGGTTGGTGTACATAAACTTCTTCTTCTATATAACCATTTAAGAATGCACTTTTGACATCCATCTGATACAGAGTGATGCCTCTATTAACAGCAAATGAAATTAAAAGTCTGATAGATTCTAACCTGGCGACTGGGGCAAAGGTTTCTGTATAGTCTATCCCCTCTTGCTGACTATAACCTTGTGCAACCAGTCGTTCCTTGTTTCTGATGACTTCACCTTGTTCATTTAGCTTGTTTCTGAACACCCATCTTGTTCCAATGACGTTGAATCCTTTTGGTCTGGGAACGAGATCCCATACGTCATTTCTAGTGAATTGATTCAGCTCTTCTTGCATTGCCAGAATCCAGTCATTATCCAGAAGTGCTTCATCAATAGAAGAAGGTTCAATCAGAGACACAAGTCCCATGAGAGTTTCTTCAGAGTTTCTGAAGCTTGCTCTTGTTCTGATTGGATCTTCCTTTCTTCCTAAGATAGTCTCTTCTGGGTGATCCAAGCTGCTTCTGGGTAATCTCTTCTGAGGTTGATCAGCAGCTGTTGTAGGATTGCTAGCAGTGCTCCTTTCAGACGTTGAAGGAGTGTCTGTATTGAGAGCTTCTGATGACTTGTCTTCAGAACCTGTAAATTCAATTTCCATACCTGTAAAAACTTCATTCTACTTTGACTTTTCAGAGTCAAGCTTATCATCAAAATAAACACAGATTGATTCTTCCACAATCTGTGTTTCTGTATTGTATACTCTGTACCCTCTTGAGTGTTCAGAGTATCCTAACATAATACACTTCTGTGCTTTAGAGTCAAACTTGTTCAAATAATTCTTTGTATTTAATATAAAGCAAGTACATCCAAATGGATGAAAATATGAAATGTTGGGCTTTCTGTTCTTCCACAATTCATATGGAGTCTTTTCTAGAATAGGTCTTATTGAGATTCTATTCTGAATGTAGCACGCTGTGTTTATTGCCTCTGCCCAGAAGGTCTTAGCAACGTTTGTCTCATTGATCATGGTTCTGGCCATTTCTTGCAATGTTCTGTTCTTTCGTTCTACAACTCCATTTTGTTGGGGAGCTCTAGGACAAGAGAAATCATGCAGAATGCCTCTGTCATTAAAGAATGACTCAAAATCTTTGTTTTCAAATTCTCCACCATGATCACTTATGACTTTAACGATTCTAAGATCCTTTTCATTCTGAACTTGGTTACAGAAGGTAACAAACACAGAGTGTGACTCGTCCTTGTGTCTTAAGAACTTTACCCATGTCCATCTGCTATAGTCATCTACGATTACTAACCCATACTTCTTACCACTGACTGAAGCAGTTTTAACTGGTCCAAATAAGTCAATGTGCAGAAGTTCTAATGGCTTAGAGGTAGAAACAACATTTTTGGATTTGAAAGAAGGTTTTGCAAACTTGCCTTTCTGACATGCTTCACACAGAGCATCTGAATTGAACTTCAAATTAGGAAGTCCTCTGACCAGATTGAGTTCGTTAATCTGAGATATTCTTCTCATACTAACATGCCTCAATCTTCTGTGCCAGATCCACTGCTCGTTGTTAACAGACAGAAGACATTTTACATTCTGACTCTTTAGTTCAGAAAGTTTGATTTTGTAAATGTTTTTTTTCCTCTTACCATTAAACAGGATAGTCCCATCTTTCTGACTAACAGCTTTACATGATTTTTGATTAAAGATTATATCATAACCGTTATCACTTAATTGACTTATGGATAACAGATTATGCATCAATCCATCTACTAGCAGAACATTATTAATAGAGGGAAGATTTCCATTACCTACAGTTCCAGAGCCAATTATCTTTCCCCTCTGATTGCCTCCAAAGCCAACGTGGCCTCCAGGCTTAAGTTCCAGGCTTTGGAACATATGCCTTCTTCCCGTCATGTGTCGCGAGCAGCCAGAGTCCAGGTACCATGACTGGTGTTTCTGACTTGCTGCTAAAGATATTTGCAACATGTATTATTTTATCCTTAGGTACCCAGATTTTCTTGGGTCCTGATTTGTTAGTTTTACCAAAACTGTGGTTGAATTTTGGTTTCACAGAGTGCTTACTGCTAGTGTATTTAATATCATGTGTGTGACCATACACAAAATGTGAATTCAGAGGAGTGTGTTTAATGGTTAAGTCCATGACATTCTTTGGTGTAGGAACCTTACCTTGGTATCCTATTCCTTTCCTGCCGTTTCTGCTAACTCCATAGATCATTGAAGCCATTTTGCTTCTATCTATGCTTTTAGCGAGGAACTTCTGGAAACTGTGATCATACTCCTTGATGATCTCATCAGCGTTGCTGGGAGTTTCAGAAATTGGTTCCTTCTGAGAGTTTTGTAAAGTGTTTTCTAATTTTGAAATCTTATTTCTCAGCTCAGAATTCTCCAATTTGAGACTCTCAGTCTTATTAGAGTCAGATTCAAGATTCCTTTTCAGGTCTCTGAATTTAACTCTAATTTGCTGATACCGTTCCAGAATCTCATTAAGGCTTTCAGCAAGTTCAGCCTTTGTAAAGTTAACAGCAAAGTTAGGAAATACCTCTTCAGTATCTGATTCTGAGTCTGATTCAGAAGCTTCACTATCTTCTGAGATGTTAGCCATGAGAGCTATGTTTTCCCTCTCATCATCTGATTCTGAGTCAGCTTCAGACGAGTCAGAGTCATCCCATGTAGCCATGAGACTTTTCTTCTTCTCTCTTCCAAACTTCTTTTTGGGCTTTTCCCTCTGAAGCTTTGGGCAGTCACTCTTATAGTGTCCTTGCTCATTGCACTCATAGCAGATGATGTCCTTGGTGTTTGGCTTTTTGCTGCTAGAGGAGCCTTCAGATCTTCTGTATCCAGAGGAAGAATCTGTCCTTCTGTATCTGGAAGAAGACTCGTTCTGATCAGATCTTCTGGGATTCCTGAACTTCCTTTGTCTTTGCTTCCACAGTTGATTTACTCTTATGGAAAGGAGGGAGAGTTCGTCTTCTTCTGATGAGGATCCATCAGATGTTTCTTCAACTGCCTGCAAAACTTTAGACTCAAATATTTTGTTAGATTTTAATGCTAAAGGCTTACCTTGCTTCTGAGGCTCGTCAGCTTCTAGCTCTATCTCATGACTTCTGAGGGAGCTGATAAGTTCCTCCAGAGTGATTTTGTTGAGATCTTTAGCTAGCTTCAGAGCTGTAACCATTGGTCTCCACTGCTTGGGTAAGCTTCTGATGATTTTCTTGACATGGTCAGCAGTAGAGTATCCTTTATCCAGAACCTTGAGACCAGCTACCAGAATCTGGAATCTTGAGAACATTGTTTCAATGGATTCAGATTCTTCCATTTTGAACGCCTCATACTTCTGAATGAGCGCCAGAGCTTTAGTTTCTTTGACCTGAACGTTGCCCTCATGCGTCATTCTGAGTGAGTCAAAAATATTCTTTGTTGTGTCTCTGTTGGAGATCTTTTCATATTCAGTATAGGAGATGGCGCTGAGGAGGATGGTTCTGGCCTTGTGGTGATTCTTGAAGTCACGCTTTTGTTGGTCAGACATTGTTTTTCTATCAATCTTCTGACCACTTGCATTCACAGGGTGCGTGTATCCGTCTGTCACCATATCCCACAGATCAGCATCATGTGCCAGAAAGAAGCTTTCAATTCTGTCTTTCCAGTAATCAAAGATTTCTCCATCAAAGACTGGAGGTTTGCCGCTGAATCTGTCTCTGTCCTCATTGTTGTCATTGCTGGTGTGAGAATAGTTTCCTGCCATTGTGTTTTTCTGACGCTGGATCTTGTACTGACACGGTTAAGTGTTTTTGCTCAGAACCAGGAGCTCTGATGCCAATTGAAGTAGTGAAAAACACAAGAAGGGGGAGGGGGGGTTGAATTGTAAAACTGAAAATCAATGCAATGAACAAGATATTTTTATCCTGGTTCGTTTGATCTCAAACTACTCCAGTCCACCCATCAAGGTGTTTTCGCCTCTCTCCAACGAGGTCTTAATCCACTATATTCAACTGAATATTACAGACTGCTTTAACAACTGCTAAAGCCTTCTTGATGCAAACCACAACCCGGTTTGTCAAGGAAACACTTTCTTACAAAGAAGATAAATCTAAGTGTGAATGTTTTCTACAAAACTGTATCACAACTGTGATGTATACACAACTTAAAGCTTAGAAACTAGATTGCTAAACAATGATGAATAAGAGAATGTGTAGTGTTTAGCAAAACTGAGAGAAGGAAGATTTTGATCAGCTTTTATGCGTGTAAAGATTTGGAGAGCATTAGCCAATTCAATCTTCAAAGTCTTGTTTATATAGCACTGAGATGTTGAACGTTGGAGCAATATTCTTGATTCAATGCTAATAACAAACTTTCCTTATCGAGCAGATCTTGTCTGGAATGAGGCCGTTGGTATTAATTTTCTTTCAATGCACAGTACCGTTGCTTACTTAATGCAAGTTCTGGCTTGGCTCATTCTGATTCTGCTTAGCTGCTGATGAACTGTTGTGTTTCTTTATCAGAGTGTTGAGCGCAGTTCTATTCATCAGACTTCAGCATATACGAGAGTTAATCTTCTGATTCTGACATTCTGATATGGCAACTTTTGATGCTGATGTCAGGAACCAAATTTCTGATGCTAATTAGGTGTGATCTTGCTTATATCAATCAGAGTATCTGCAAATCAGAACGTAATAACTTAGGCAGCAGATAGTTCATGCATGAATCATATAAATAATATATCTTTTCACTTTGTTATCATCAAAACTTAAACATAGGGTAGTAGATTCAAACTTTGTTCTAACAAAAGGTTCTTGTAAGTACTCCTTGATTTTATCAAAGGATATTTGACAGTCATTGTTCCACTTTACTACTTGATCTTTCTTCAGCAGCTTGAAGATTGGCTCACAGGTAGCAGTCAAATGAGAAATGAATCGGGCAATGTAATCCAGTTGTCCTAAGAAACCTCTGACCTCTTTCTTAGTACGGGGAGCCGACATTTCTTGAATAGCTTTAACTTTTTGTAGGATCAACTTTAATACCTTTACCACTGACTACGAAACGTAAGAGTTTTCTAGATCTCACCCCAAAAGTACATTTGTTCGGATTTAGCCTTAGTTTGTACTTCTTCAACCTTTCAAATAACTTATGCAGATGATCAAGATGTTCTTCTTCAGTCTGTGATCTGGCTATCATATCGTCAATGTAAACTTCTATCTCGTGATGAATCATGTCGTGAACTAAGGCCATCATGGCCCACTGATAAGTTGCCCCAGTGTTCTTCAACCCAAAAGGCATGACCTTGTAACAGAAAGTGTCCCACTATGTGACGAAGGTTCTATTCTCCATGTCTTCAGGGGCCATCTTGATTTGATTATAACCCGAGAAGCCATCCATGAAGAAGAATACCTTGTGATGAGCAGTGTTGTGGACCAAGACATCAATATGTGGCATCGGGAAGTCATCTTTGGGGCTCGCCTTATTTAAGTCCATGTAACCACACACATACGTACCTTGTCGTCTTTCTTTGGTACCCGAACAACATTTGGAACCCATTGAGGATATGATGTCATTGCTAAAAAACCTACATTGAATTGTTTCATAACATCGACTTTGATCTTCTCTGACATCTCGGGACACATGCGACGAACATTTTGCTTAATCGGAGAACAACCCTCTTTCATTGGTAAACGGTGAACCACAATATCAGTATCGAGCCCTGGAATATCTTCGTACGAACAAGAGAAGATCTCAACATAGTCATGTAGCATCTGAATCAATCTGTTCTTGACACTGCCCTTTAAGTTGGCACCTATCTTGATCTCTTTTTTGTCTGTCTCAGAACCCATGTTTACAACTTCAATTGGCTCTTCATGCGGTTGGATATAATTTTCTTCTTGTATTAAGAGTCTGGAAAGTCCTCCAGGTATTTCACAATCTTCCTCACCTTCGTCCTCTGCTTGGTAGATCGGATTTTGATCAGGATTATACTTATGTATCCAATGATTCGGACTGCAAGTGCACAGTCTTATCGTGTAGTTTTAAAAGATATCGAACCACAGAGACTGATGAATCGATCTACTGTCTTCTATTGTTACTTTGCAAATCTTAAGCTAATGAATATTTGATTGGGTTGTGGGGAAAACTAAATACTAAATTAAATTGGATTTTTAATAATCAATTAGCGTAATTACCAGTATGCAATAGTCGTACCTCGGGAACTAGTGACCTGTTGGGCGTCTTTATATTTTCAAAACAGCTTTCAGTAAAACTTATTTAGTTTAAAAACCCTCGTCTCACACTGTCGTTTTATTGATCTAGGCTATGCAGTTAAGTCCTAACGTACGCTTCCGCCATCCCGCAAGAGTTAAAAACACTTTTTGAAAACTAAATAAAATCTTAATTAACTTTAAAGTGCTTCCACTGTATTTTAAGACAATGCCTAACTACTATTGTCCAGTTAAAAGATCTCAAACTTCCGCTTTGTTGACCCTAACCTCTATCTATTTTTTACTTTCGTAGCAAAACAATTTAATGATTAAAAATAGTAACTTAGGCCAGAAAAGAAAGTTTCGTAGTAAAAATAATCCCAACTAAGTTACTCGTTCCCTTGGTTGAGTGACTTTACATACTGGTATAGGATTTCTAGCCTAACATAATATTAAACAAAATCGCAGAATAATTTAAGGGACAAACAAAAATAAACATAATTATATTGATTAAAAAGCAATAATAATTTGTAAACATAAACCTGGTAATAACTCTGAAGACAGAAGCACTCCTGCACAAATTATAGGCTTTGCTTCGATCGGAGAATATATTTAACCGTACAGAAGAAAATAATGCTGGAAAGGAATATAGAAATAGCTGAGAAATAAAACAATGCTGAAAAGAATAATGCTGGAAAGGAATATAGAAATAGCTGGGAAATAAAACAATGCTGAAAGGAATATTCGCTCAAAGTAAATATAAAATCTCCAAAGTTTCTGCCCAAAAAGAAAAACCCCTTTCTACTGTGGTCTAAGGCTCTATTTATAAGTCTTGCGTGATAGTTGTTCTCAAAAATGTAGGAACAGTTTATTTCTTCCTTTGAGAAATAATAGGGCCATTAATTTGTCACGTTCCTTGGTGCTTTGACTGAGTGGGTGAGAAAATATAGGTAGTCGCTGGATTAACATTTGAATGCATTTATGTCCGTTGGATGAGAAGAAAGTGGGGTAAGTGGCTTGTGACGTTCGTCACATTCAAGTGACGATAGTCACTTGGTCTTTCTTGGCGCGTGACGTTCGGCACACCTCCTTGACGGTCGTCAAGGTCTTCTTCATGGTGGGCCACGTGCTCACATGTATAATGGGCTTGAGCTCATTTCTTCTTCTTTGGCCTTTTTGCTAGTTTTGCACCTCTTTTTTCTTCATTTCTTCCAAAGTGTTCAGCTTAATGCATATCTGCAAAAATAGAAAAATACATGCATAATACTTATAAAATAATTTAATTTAAACTAAAGTATGAGAAATATTTGGTGTATATCAAGCCAGAAATATCACATATTTGTGTGTCATCAAACTCCCCCATACTTAAACTTTGCTTGTCCTTGAGCAAATGCTAAGTACGATGTTTTTCTAAACATGGTCAGGTGCATGGTGATGACTCGGATCAACTAATATATAACTGCGTTGTGTTTTTGTCAGAAAATCGATGGCTTGATTCATGCTCCATTACTACGTCAATGACACTAGATAGTCCTATTTTACGTAACCATTTACAGGTCCTATCATAGCCTACCACGAGTATTTATCTTGTTTTGACCTTTTCATTCTAGCGCAATCACATTAAGCCCTTTATCTTTACACGCACATAGCAGAACAGTCGGTTAGTGGTTATGATCCTTTTAAACTTTAGAGGTTTCTAGCACAGTAATGTGGCAACTTTTTTTAATTCAATGGTTGGATGCGGGGGATCAGACCGTAATCTTCCCTACCGAGTTCAGTACCAGATGCTCCTGAACCATCCATAAAATGAATTTTCATGTTACTTTGTAAGGTTTACATCCTTTGGATTAGGAGATCGGGTAAGGATCGTCCAATTTAATTGGTGTATTTCCTTGCAATATTTTGCTGAAATATTATATCATCCACTTATATTCATCGACTTCCTGCGCAGTTTGTGTTTAAGATGGTGTTGACCGCTAATATAAACTACTCAGGGTTACTACAAATACTAAACTCAAGGTGTTGGAATGACAGGTACTTGAACTGATCTATCATACTCTGGGGTTGTAGAGTGTCTAGATGGTAGAAATTTTGCTTAATCTTGCCCCAATTCCTGACGTTTAAAGATCTTGCAGTCTATGTACTTGTCGAGTGAGTCAAAAAAAATTTATAGGGCTAAAAAAGAAAGGGGAGTCTAAAAGAACAACACAAATTGCTTCAATAGATAACTTGATAAAAAAAATTTATTGATTTAAAGATAACAGAAGGGAAATTACAAGAAAAATAGAAATTACTAGGGAAGTACTTCCTCCCCCATACTTGAATCATACATTGTCCTCAATGTATTGACAAAAGATGGAAGGGGAAATGGAAACTAGACAATCATTCTTCCTCCTCTTGTCTTCGGAATTTGCCACATGTCCTCGCTCTTCGACGTGCTTGCTCACCGTGTCTGGAAGATTCGCCTCCATCTCTCTGAGATATGATGTTATGCAAGTCATTAACACGAAGTGTTAAGGCTTGCATATCTTCCATCATTCCTGTGGTGAATTCCAGCATACTTTGATCATGCCTGCGAGTGTAGTCGTTTTGGTTTCTCTGCATTTGTTGCATGAGAGTCATCATCTCGATTTGGCGTGTCTCGAGGCTCTGGTACCGTTGAGTGGAAAGCTGGTTTTGCTGCATTATTGCGGCATAGATTGTGTCGATGGTGGCGGGATTGTTGGCTTGTTGTGGTTAGGGCTCTTGCTGCTCTAATTCTTCTTCGATTTCGTCAGCGGCAGCGTTGTTGGCCTCAACTTGATTTCCTTGCACATTTTCTCTGGGTTCTGGGGCGTTCAGGTTGCAAAGCTAGTTATTCGGATTACCCAAGTAAGTACGATTGTGCTTTGGCATGATCACGCTACAAACTTTTGCATTCTTAACCATTAGGTAGTACCCTCCAGCTTCTCGTACTTTTATCAGGCGGGCAGCTCTACAGTTATCAATATTCATATAAATTGCTGGCAGCGGAGGTAGGAGTTGAATCCTTTCCCCCCGGTTCAGGTGAACTGCGATTGTGGTGACAATGCCTCCGATACAAAAAGGCGTAGTCCTGTCTCTTGTAACGAGGTTTTGATTGTGGGACATCATTAAAGTAACGGGATTAAGACGGAGGTTTTGTGAAAAGGTACAGTGAAGAGCATACAACTCTTTAGTGTTGACTTTGTTATTGTTTTCCCTTCCAAATACTGTGTTTGCCATAACACGGTGTAAGAAGCGAATGTTCGGGTTGTGGATGTGAGAGGCATACCGTGCTTCGGGATTGACATTTGGTTCGCCGGTTATTCTCTCCTATAGTGCGTATGCACTTCCATTCCAATCCAATTCCGGGGGAATGCGATATTGCACATTATTCCCACGGGGAAATTGAAATATGTCGCTCAAATTTTCCTGGTTGAGTGTGTACTCTCGGTTGAACATCCGAAATTGAGCGGCTCCCGTTAGGTGTGCGTCGGCATCATCGCGAGTGTGATAGGCGTAGGAACTCAAGAATTCCAACGTGAGAGCTTCGTAAGTTAGTGTGTTCATTGTGCTAATAAAGCTCAGGCCAGCTTTATCCAGCAAGCCTTGCATATGGGTTTGCAACCTCAATTCTTGCAAGCAGTTGTTGTCGATGAACCGCGTGGATGTTAGCCCTCGACGATGGAATTTTATGTACCTTTCCTTTTGAAGTTCACCTACTTCTCCTTGTCGGAGCACGAGATGTCGCATGTCGGGTTCGGGTTGGTTTGGTGGATTCCTTTGGGCGGCCATGATTTTGAACTTGATAGAAAAATGTATATGTGATGAAGAGATGGAAGGTGGTTGGTAGTGATGAAACTAAATGATGGGAGAAAGGTTTATATAGATGGTTTTATTGAGTAGGAAATTGAATGAGGTTTATGGGAGAATTTTGAATATGAGAGGTTATGGAAGTTAAGGATGAATGGAGTTAATGGGGTAGTGGGGGTTTTAAAACAAAATTTCGTGCAAGTTTCAATGTGGTTCAACGGTCACGGGAAGAAATCATGAGAGACATGCTTTCTGACGCTCGTCACGCGTTCTCAAACTTTCGTCAGGGTCAGCAGGGTGTTGGGCAGAGAGTGTCTGAGCCTTTGTATGACCACGTGCAGTAAATTTATTAATTAACTAATTCACATAGTTTGAGTAGTGTTGTAAGGGATATATATATCTATGTGAATAGTTAGTGGCACATAGTAAATCAGAGGAATGATAATCGAAATAGAAAATAAAAAATAAAAAATAAATAATTTAATTAAAGATAAAAATTAAATGAAAAACTTGTGGGTTGCCTCCCACACAGCGCTTGTTTAATGTCGTTAGCTTGACTGCTCAAGAGTGCAAGCACTCATGGTGGTTCTATCGAGAATGACTCCTCGGTTGAACTTTTAGTAGTTGTCATTTTCCATGGCCATTTATCAAGCCATCTCACATAACCCTCACCTTTTCTTTTCTTTCTTGTGTGGGGTGGTTCATTCTTCTGAACTTGTGGTGGTGGTTCTGGATCTATCCTAAGTATCAACTTTTCAAGTGTGGGCTTAGTGATTTCATCCACCACCTCAAAGGTTAACCTTACCCTCTTTATGCTAATAATATCCCTAGTTTCATGGTCCTCTAATTTTCTCTTTTTATGTAAGACTTCAAACAAGGGTGCGTTGGTGTGGATATTTTCCAATACCTTCATACACGTTTTAGATTGGGAGTCTATATGAGCTTCCATAAAACTTTTTGAGAAAGGAATCAGTGGGGTATAGGGATGAGGAACAACAATAGGTGCTTCCTTCTCTACCTTTTCTACAACCTCCCTTTTAGATGGTGTTGGAGGATTTTTCTCAATCTTTACTCTTTTCTCGTTTGAACTATCCTCAACCATATCATCTATCTCCTCAACCTCATTATCACTCTCCTTAGGATTTTCAATTTGTTTTTCACTGCTGGTTGTTACAACATCCAATTTCTCCTCAGGGAAGGGTCCTAGAGGGTTTTGTTCAAGCTGGGAGATTTGAGTCTCTAAGGCTATGTTGTGAGTCGCGAGCGACTCAACCATAGTGGTCAGTTGCCTAAGGTTTTCACTGTTTTGAAGACTTTGTTTTCTAAACTCTCCGTTCTGGACAATTTGTGTCTCTACAAAGTGCTCCATCATAGATTCTAACCTAGAGTGAATTAGCGTCGCATCAGAATCCTCCATTGATGTTTCGAAGTTAAAATCACGCGATTCTTATGATTCTTCAAAGTGAGTTAGAGTCACATTTTGTGTTTCCACAGATCTCTCTTTCATCATAGATATTTCATTTTTCATTAATATTTCAAGGTCGGATTTATAGGATTCTTGCGTCTCCTCGAAATATTGGGTGTAGTGATTGTAGGGGAAATTTGGTTGAGGATAAGTTTGGTTGGAATTATAATATTCTTGCGATTCCTCAAAATTTTGGGATTGGTAGTTGGAAAGGTAATTCGGGTGAGAATGAGTTTGTGACGTATTGAAATTCTCCAACAGTATTTCGAGGTCGGATTTATGGGATTCTTGTGATTCTTCGAAATACTCTGAGTGGGAGTTGTAGAAAAAATTTGGGTGATACATAATAATTGGGACAAAAATTTGAGATGATACTCTTGAATGCGGCGTCTAAGTCTGAGATACCGCTCGATATCGTTGATTTGTATGTATGACGGCTCGCCTTGTGAACGAGTGTTTGGCATACAAATAAGAAAAGAAATAGAAAAGAAATAGAGAGGCTTTTGCTCTAGTCTCTACTGCGTAATAAAAGAGTAGCGATATCGACTTAAATAAGTCCCCGGCAACGGCGCCAAAAACTTGATCGGGATTATACTTATGTATCCAATGATTTGGACTGCAAGTGCACAGTCTTATCGTGTATTTTTAAAAGATATCGAACCACAGAGACTGATGAATCGATCTACCGTCTTCTATTGTTACTTCGCAAATCTAAAGCTAATGAATATTTGATTGGGTTGTGGGGAAAACTAAATACTAAATTAAATTGGATTTTTAATAACCAATTAGCGTAATTACCAGTATGCAATAGTCGTACCTCGGGAACTAGAGACCTGTTGGGCGTCTTTATATTTTCAAAACAGCTTTCAGTAAAACTTATTTAGTTTAAAAACCCTCGTCTCACATTGTCGTTTTGTTGATCTAGGCTATGCAGTTAAGTCCTAACATACGCTTCCGCCATCCCGCAGGAGTTAAAAACACTTTTTAAAAACTAAATAAAATCTTAATTAACTTTAAAGTGCTTCCGGTGTATTTTAAGCCAATGCCTAACTACTACTGTCCAGTTAAAAGATCTCAAACTTCCGCTTTGTTGACCCTAACCTCTATCTTTTTTTACTTCCGTAACAAAACAATTTAATGATTAAAAATAGTAACTTAGGCCAGAAAAGAAAGTTTCGTAGTAAAAATAATCCCAACTAAGTTACTCGTTCCCTTGGTTGAGTGACTTTACATACCGACATAGGATTTCTAGCCTAACATAATATTAAACCAAATCGCAGAATAATTTAAGGGACAAACAAAAATAAACATAATTATATTGATTAAAAATCAATAAGAATTTGTAAACATAAACCGTGTAATAACTCTGAAGACAGAAGCACTCCTGTATAAATTGTAGGCTTTGCTTCGATCGAAGAATATATTTAACCGTACAGAAGAAAATAATGCTGGAAAGGAATATAGAAATAGTTGGGAAATAAAACAATGCTGAAAAGAATAATGCTGGAAAGGAATATAGAAATAGCTGGGAAATAAAACAATGCTGAAAGGAATATTCGCTCAAAGTAAATATAAAATCTCCAAAGTTTCTGCCCAAAAAGAAAAACCCCTTTCTACTGTGGTCTAAGGCTCTATTTATAAGTCTTGCGTGATAGTTGTTCTCGAAAATGTAGGAACAGTTTATTTCTTCCTTTGAGAAATAATAGGGCCATTAATTTGTCACGTTCCTTGGTGCTTTGACTGAGTGGGTGAGAAAATATAGGTAGTCGCTGGATTAACATTTGAATGCGTTTCTGTCCGTTGGATGAGAAGAAAGTGGGGTAAGTGGCTTGTGACGTTCGTCACATTCAAGTGACGATAGTCACTTGGTCTTTCTTGGCGCGTGACGTTCGGCACGCCTCCTTGACGGTCGTCAAGGTCTTCTTCATGGTGGGCCACGTGTTCACATGTATAATGGGCTTGAGCTCATTTCTTATCCTTTGGCCTTTTTGCTAGTTTTGCACCTCTTTTTTCTTCATTTCTTCCAAAGTGTTCAGCTTAATGCATATCTGCAAAAATAGAAAAATACCTGCATAATACTTATAAAATAATTTAATTTAAACTAAAGTATGAGAAATATTTTGTGTATATCAAGCCAGAAATATCACATATTTGTGTGTCATCAGATTTTCAACGTCATAAGCGGCAATAGAAGAATCGTTATCAACGAGATCCATAGTGGATAGGGATCTGAAATGTAGTGTGTGGGTGTGTGTAAGAACACATAACTATTTGAAAGTGAAATAAAATAAAAGAAAGACAGAGAGTGCAAAATTTGAATGCAAAACGTCCAATGTTTCTAATAAATGAAAATATGACTTATGAAATGAAAACCCTTAACAAATGGACCATTGTGCCCTGGGCAAGACACAAGGTTTAAAGTCATTATTTTCAAAAGAAATTACATAACCAAACTTCTTAAAGCAAAAAAAAACATAAATAGCTATTACTCCTAACTAAAGAAGATCGAGATAATGTCTTTCGCCTCCTAGTTGTTAAGCTCGTTGCCAATGGTAGGAAAGATCCAGCTATTGAGGTCATAATCACTATCAGCATCTTCTATTGCTTGACTCAATTATTGTTGACATGGAATGGAGGTCTTCCAGCTCGAGCGTGACAAACAACCCTTTGACCTTCTGCAGTAAAGCCCAAACCAAACTTGTCAGATTTGTAAGGGATATTAGGAAGCTGACCCCAAATAGTACAACCACCTTCTTCTATAGTTACTTTGGCATATTTCAAGGAAGCTATCTTGTGCAGAATCTGGGTAGTCTTTGGAATGCCAGAAACATATTTGATAGTAGCATGGGAAATTACTTTAAAATCTTGGTAGGGAGTCTCGATGAATTCTCCGTCCATCTCCATGTACCAGAATGAATTTAGGTGGTTGACCATGTACTCCTCTTCTTCACAGATAGTAACAATATTCCCTTTTACAAGATACTTTAATTTCTGGTGTAAGGTGGAGGTAACAACGCCTTCCCCATGGATCTAGGGGTGTCCTAATAGACAAGAATAAGCTGGCCGAATGTCCATTACATAGAAGGTGGATTCAAAGATCTATAAACCCGCTTTGATTGGGAGGTCCACTTCTCCATGCACCATTCTTTTGGACCCGTCAAAGGCTCGAACTATAATGTCACTGGGTTTCAGCACAACACCTTCATAGTCCAGTCTGTCAAGAGCGCCCTTTGGCAGAACATTGAGAGAAGAGCCAATATCAATTAACACATGAGCCAACATGGCGCCCCTGCATTCGATGGAGACATACAGGGCCCTATTATGATTTCTCCCCTCTGGAGTCAGGTCAGCATCGAAGAATCCTAATCCATTATCAGTTGTTAAACTAGCCATATAACTTCCAAATTGATCAGTCGAAATTTCTTGCGGCATATGAGCAGTCTTCAAGAATTTTACTAAAGCTCGTGCATGGGCTTCAGAACACAGTAGTAAAGATAGCATGGAGATTTTGGACAAGGTTTGTCCCAGCTGTTCAACAATTTTATAGTCACTCTTGCGGATGATTTTTAAAACCTCTTCCAAATCTTGTCCAGAGGTGTCCTTGACTGTAACTTCTTTTGGCGCCTCTATCTGGGCAGACTCTATCATTTTCTCTTTACCCCGAGCCTCGGCAATTGTCTTGGTAACTGTGACTTGAACATGTGGAGAGATTTCCAGGGATAAAATCCTTCTGTTCCTAGTAATTTTGTTGGTCCCTACAATATTGTCAATATTAGGATCAGTCTCTTCATCATCTTCGTCAGACAACTTTTGTTTAATATTATGGTAATAGACGTCTGTGATACGGTGGGAGAACTGACTTGAAGGTTTTGCGTCTTATCGCAAATGTCACGGTTTAGCAAGAGTCGCCACCGACTTTTCTTTTATCCAAAAAGGAAAGGTGAAAAAGCACAGGAAAGACCTTTAGAGATGTTTTTTGAGTTCGGGGGGTAGATTATGAAAAGGGAAGGTATTAGCACCCTTTTCATCCATGGTTTTCCATGGGCTCTTAGGTACTTGCTATATCACTTGCTTTTGTTTTGAATGTGTGCTTGTGGTGATTTTTGAAAGTATTTTGAAAATGGAACTTCGTAATGGTTCTCGTTTCTATGAGAACGCCTACAAAGTGTTTGTTTCGAAAATAATTCAAAGGTGTGTTTGTGAGACGTGTTTTTGAAAGTATTTTGAAAATGGAACTTCGTAACGATTCTCATTTCTATAAGAATGCATACAAAGTGTTTGTTTCGAAAATAGTTCAAAGATGAGAGTGTGGGTGTATAAAAATTTTTTTGTTGTGAGCAAGCGAGTAACTAGGAGCGAATCTACCTACTCGAAAGGTCTTAAATGTGCTTTTCCTCCTCCTTTAGATGTGGCTATCTTACCATTGATTTGGTAAGAAGCCCCATCGTTGGATGTGAAGGGACGGGCTTTGGGAAATTTGTATAGTCATAGAAGGCAACATATGGGACGTTTTAGCAATGTCGTTTTAGGGACTAGATCGTTTACCGAAGGCAACATCGAGGGTCATCGAGGGACTACGATCTTTTTATCGAGGGTCTTTTGCTAAAACGCCCATGTTCGAGAGACATGAATATTTTCCGATAGGCAACAAGTGAGATTACCCTAGAGGTGCATGTGTGAATAATGTGTTTGATTTGCATGCATTTAGTCTTTGATTAGGGTGGCCTATTTTGTTGTTTTTATCTTGCCATACACACTTATTTACTAGCAATATATGAAAAGCAAGTAAAAGGCAGAAAGTAAAATCTAAGATATTACATCACTTTAGGGGGATGGGGGTACAATCTAGCAATGGGGTTAAGTAGGAACTAAAATATTACAACCATATCGAATGATAATGAAAAGAATGTGAAAACAGTGTAAAATAAAGGGAAAATGCACTTTTGAACTGCTCTGTGTCGACCCATGCTGCTATGCATCGACACATAGCTTCTCCTGCTCCTATAAAACCAAATCAGTTCAGTATGGGTCGACACGTAATGGGATGTGTCGACTCATGCATCTTCTTGTATCGATGCGAAACGCGTATGTATCGACTCATAGGCTTTTCCAGCTTCTGTTTTGTGAAATCTGTTCAGTATGAGTCGACACATAATGGGATGTATTGACTCATACACCTTTTTGCATCAACGCGAAATGTGTATGTGTCGACTCATAGTCCTTTCCAGCTTCTGTTTTACGACCTGAACTCAGTATGGGTCGATGCATGAGGGTCATGTGTTGACTCATACCCTGTATTTTCACTAAGATGGGTCGACACATGTGGATATGTATCGATACATCCTGCATTTTTCTGCCTTAAACATCATTCTTTGCATACATCAATTAGTTTTTTAACATATGAATGAATAACATGAACAACAAATAAATGTTTAACTTCAAAACAGTGATTGCTACATCCTATAAACAGAAAAGTTGATGTATGGAAAAGGCAAGGTAAAGATGACTTACCTTAAAACTGCACTTTAGGTTTTGAAACCAAATATCCTTCAAGATGTTGTATGAACCTTAAGGAAGCTCCAACCAGCTGCTAGACTTTCCTTTTTGTTGAAGGTTACTAAACAACCTCTGTATGGTATAAAATGTTTGGATGGTTGGGCAGAACTTGCAAGGTATGAGAGGTTCAAAGGTTTGGACTTTAAAACCCAAGAGTGGAAGTTTTGTGGACTGTTATGGCTTTTGTGAATGTGATATTTTTGAGGGTTTACCAATATAACTTCTGGCTTTTCTCCTTGTTCTTTTTCTATATTTTTTCTAACCTCTTTCCAACCTGTTTTTCCAACCTTTTTCTCTTGCAACTGGCCTCTCTATTTATAGAGAAGGTTTGAGATTTAAGAAACTCAGACTTTTTGAAAAAAACATGTTATGCCTTTTTTTCAAATTCATAAAATACAAGTTGCTTCATGATGAAGAAAGGAGTGAATTAAGGAACTTTAGCCATGCTTTGCAGGTCTTGTAGATTGCTTCTGCTGTTGAGAGATTTTTTGTCATCTTTGGAACAGATTTCAAGCTTTGAAAGAAGAGAGTGGTTGGAAAAGTGAAGCTTTATGCAAATGGAAATGTTTCTTTTTGCATTTCTAACCATAATTGGTATCAAGACTTGGACAAAACTTCAAATGTCTGTGTAATACACTTAGGGTTTTTGTAATTGCTTGATTATGCATAGATTTGGAGAGAACATAGCCTGAAAAGAGAGATCTTGTAGCTTTGGTTGGAATTTTAGTCAAGTGTTCATCACAAATCTGCCTTGTAAATCAAGAATGAATGTCCAACTTCAGATCCTTGTATCTCCTAGCTCAAATATGATACATTCATTCTCTTGGATGTTTTGGAAATCTTGAAACACCCTCTATAACTTTCATATTGGCCATTTTGACAAAATCATCTTGGAACTATGTGAAAAAATGCCAAGAAGTTAGGATAAAATCCTGAACAAAATCTGTTGAAAATTTCTCTAAGTGTTAAATGAAAATGTCATGACTTCATGAACTTATAACTCAAAATCCAAGCACTTCTAGGAGAATTTGTGTAAAGAAATGTTGTAGATATCATGGAGATCTACAACTTTCATGTTGAAAGTTTCCCTTGAACTGTCTTGCATCTTGGTGAAAGAATGACATGAAGTGATGGAATTATCATGTATAAAAACACTTAGAAAATTTCTAAGTCTTGGAAATCTTGACTTTTCAAGTTGACTTTTGACTTTCTCAACTTCTTGATGATCAAGCTTGATATTTTTGAATGTCTTGGTGAAATTTGATCTTTGGGTTGTAATGTTGACCAAAAAGTCAAAGTTTGACTTTCTAGTATGCAATTGACCATTTTCCCCTTTTGCCAATTCCAAGCCTAAATTGATGTATCAGTTCTGCAAACTTGATGTCATAAAAGATCTTGTGAGAAAATCCTTGAGAAATGAGAGGACAAATTTTGGGTTACAACAACGTCAGACCCATAATTCCATGGAATAACCTTCTTCGAGGAATATGGGATGGGCCCAAGTGTTGTACTGATTAAAGGAGCAACTTTTTTATTGGCAGTAATCCTTACAGGACTCTTGGAAGTGATCCTGAAAGGAGTACCAGATATGACAGAGAAATCTCGGAACACATTCTCAGCATACAGAACTTTCTCAATAAAAATTACATGTTCGTCCATCAGGTGCTGAGCGACTTCCTTTAGTAACCCGCAACCATTAGGTTGAACTACACAACAATAACATTCTTTAACACAACCCAAAAGTAAACCGACTTGTAGCAAATTCTCCTTGACTGTTGAGAGAGGAGTAACCACATCACTTATGGAGGTAACATACAAAACATCTTCAATAGCACTTATTCCTTTGTCATGCTTAGGCATAGGTGCAGTAATCACGTTTGGAGTCTCTAGAGGGTCAAACTCAATTTCCTTGTTATCAATCATGTCTTGGATTTTGTTTTTCAGGGCCCAGCAGTTGTTGGTGCCGTGCCCAGGATTGTTCGAATGATAGGCACACCTCACATTTAGGTTGTACTTTGGAGAGGATGTGTTGGGATTCTGAGGAGGATCCCACAGTGAAATGAGTCCAGCCTTTAACAAATGTTGTAATGCTTGAGATAAATGCATGCTGATATTTGTAAACTTTCCTAATGGAGCTTCTGGCCTTCGTCGATTACCCTATTTTTGTTGTTGAACAGGTGCCAAATTAGCGAACAATACCGCTCCCATAGGCTGATGGAGGTAATTTTTACTACGTCTCTTCTGGCCATAGAAAGCATTGGTTTTTTTACCACCGAATAACTTCTTCACAGCATTAGAAGTTGCAGCCATTGGAATCTTCCCACTCCTAATATCACTTTCAACTCTTTCTCCTGTCATAATTAGCTCAGTAAAGCCAGATGAAGAAATCTCAATCAAATGATTAAAGAATGGTCCTGTCAGAGTACCCATGAACATATCAACTAATTCCTGGTCATGCAAGGGAGGTTGGACCCTTCCAGCTAAGTCTCTCCACTTATGGGCATACTCCTTGAACCCTTCATTCGATCCCATGGACATGTTTTGCAATTGTACACGAGTCGGCGCCAGGTCAACATTATATTGATACTGCTTGTAGAAAGTAGCAGCCAAGTCTTCCCATGTGTGAATGTTGGTTCCTTCCCGTTGGCAGAACCATTTAAGTTGAGCACCGGATAAACTTTCTTGAAATAAATGGACCCATAATTTCCTATCAATAGTATGAGGTTGGATTTTTCGAACATACGACCTCAGATGAAGTTTGGGACAAGATACCCCATCATATTTAGCAAAAATAGGGACCTTGAATTTGTGAGAGATGACCACCTTCGGGATCAGACCTAATTCCCCAAAATCCAATCCAAGCACTTTCTGGGTCTCCATAGCTTTGAGACGGTCTTCTAACTGCTTGCACTTGTCATCTGTGGGAGGTTACTGTTCGTCGGAGTAGTCTTTATCTTTGGAACCCTGATTGTTTCCACCTTCACCCCTGACGCTTTTTCCATCCTCCTCTTGGTTGTTGTCTTCTTCAGAGGAAACATCACCCACTTGAACTGGTTAAGCATGACCTTTGAATCTTCTCCCTATATTGAGGATAATATCCGACTTCTTAGTCTTATTTTTCTTGATGAGGAGCGCCATCATCTCTTGTTGCCCTTTGGCTAGATTCAGAAGAGTCTCTTGAAATTGTGCATGCTGAGCCTGCAGATCCTTGATAGTTTGTTCGAGGGCCATCTTATACTGAAATAAATAGTAAGTAGATGAGAAGATCTATATTGGAAAACCTGTTTATAAAATTATGCATGATATGTAGATGCAATGTTTTCAAGGACCTTAGGAGATTTAAATTCATTAATCAAAAGGAAATAGAAACAAAGACTTCATTAGTAAGTTCAAAATTACAAATGCCTCTTAGGCTTAGAATGAAAAGCAAAAGGGTCTCAAAGAGACAACAATAGGAACTTATAAAACCTAAAACTCAAATCTCCCACAGATGCTTGCTCTTCGTGTCAATGTATGCATTAAGACTTTGCTCCTTGTGAAGTTGCTTTTTGAGCTCTAAAACTTTCTTTTCACTTGCATAGAATTGAGTTTCAAAGGTGTCTCGTTCTTCCTTGAGTTGAATCCTGGACTTATGAAATTCTTCAAGGCCAGTGGGCATGTCTGGATGGAGGATGGTGCGAGAAATGTCTCCTTTAATAATAGTCTCTATGATCACCGATAAAACAGCTGGATATGGCATCATGAGGTTTTGAGCATGAGCTCGCACCCATTTGAGGAGGGTTCCAAAGGGATAGAATTATTTTGTCCTAAAGTCTTGCTATCAATCTTGTTTACCATGCCCCAAGCACGTATAAACCTTTGACAATAACCTTTAAAATCGTTCTTGAAATCGAATACAATACCTCAGATAAGAATATCACGAGGACCATCTCTTCGAGCATAACCAAATTGACGTAAAGCTAGAGAAGGGTTATAGGTAATACATCCCCTAATACCAAGGAGTGGAACATTAGTGAATTCCCCGTAGCGATCAATTATAGTAACATCTTCTAGAGATCACGAACACCAATAGATATCTGAATGAGAGAGCGGCATCATCCTTTGAGACCACCTCAAACCTTGTTCATTCTTCACTATTGACCGGGGAAGATGCGAAATAAACCACCTAGATAGCAGAGGTATTCAACACATAAGAGTCCCTCGTTTCCTCATAGTACGAGTGTGAAGAGAATGCAAAATATCTCCAAGCAAAGTAGGCACAAGGTTACGAGTGAGGAAAATTTTGACATCATTCACATCAATGAGTTAGTCTGGATTAGGGAATATCACCAAACCATAGATTAACAAAGCAAAGATTTCATCGAAAGCCCGGAAACTCATAGCATCCAGAAACAACTGAGCCTTCTCTAACAGAAATTTAGCAAGAAAACCATTGACTCCACTTCTTATTTCCCAATTAGCTACAATGTCAGACCGTTTCAGATGTAAGGTTGTTGCAATTTCTTCAGGTTGTGGATCTTTCTCTAAACTGGTGAAAGGTGTCTGATCAAGAACAAGTATTCCCAGTAGTTTAGAAAACTCTTCCATTATGGGCACCAATTGATAATCTAGAATGGTGAAACAATGATGTGAGGGATCAAAGAACTGGAATAAAACACTCATCATGTCTTCTTCAAAACCCGAGGTAACCAAACTGAGTAGATGACCATGCCTCTTGGTGAATTGAGAGCTTTCAAGAATTTTTATGACTAAGTCCTTAAGTTGAGAAGGTATACTCACAAAACTGATCCAGATAGTATTTCTGCGAGTAAAGGCCATAACCTACAACAAAGAACAAAGATAAATCTCTAGTCCTTGAAAAAGTTAGTGAAAATGACATTTGTAATGATGTCATGATGTCATGTTCACACAAATTTAATCAAACATAAACAAGACATACCAGGCCTTAGGTTCAGGCTTGCATAGAGTTTATAGGTAAGTACCCTCTTGAAGTTTTATTTGGCTCAACCTATCCAAAAAGAAGTAATCAGGTTCTAGGAATCTCAAATCACTGATCTTTCTCTCAAGCATTGTTTCAGCTCAAGCATCTGAATTGCGGCGAAAATATCCCGAGAGTCTAATATCAATGAGTGCAACATCGAGTATCAACCAACTTTAGTCTGCACCAAGGCCGACCATCTCACTACTTTCTAATGGCTAAGTTGTGTCAACTAAGGTTATAAGGTTAGTTAGTGCTTATGACACCACGCGACAACCCAACATTCTCCTTGATTGACTCAAGGGACACCGAAACCAACCAATGTGTCGCACTAACGCAACCATCATTTCAACCATATCGGTCTACGCCGTATAGTTTTTACGATCTATCGCTACTTACCTAAAATTCCCCCAGATCCGAGTATATGATCTATACAAGAAATAAACCCAAGCATATCCCGAAATATAAAGCATGCAAGGCAAACAAGTAAAGCAATAAAGGTGATCTAGCTCTAAAGGTAACCCCACTTTTAGTTATCCCCAGCAGAGTCTCCAGTTTTATAATACGGTGGGAGAATTGACTTTTGGTTTTGTGTTTTATCGCAAATGTTGCAGATAGCAAGAGTCGCCATCGACTTTTCTTATATCCAATAATGGAAAGGGTGAAAAGAAAAGGAAAGACCTTTTGAGAATTTTTGAGTAAGGGGGGTAGGTTATGAAAAGGGAAGGTGTTAGCACCCTTTTCATCAGTGGTTATCTATGGGCTCTTAATCGCTAGCTCACTTTTGAAATTCTTTATGTTTGTGTATGTTTGCAAATATTTTGAAAATGCCTAAGTACGACAATTTTGTAATGATTCTCGTATCGTTGAGAATGTATACAAAATGTTTGTTTTGAAAATATTGTGAAAGAAAGTGTTGTTTTATGGAAAGATGTTTTGTTTTGAAAAGTTTGTGAGCAAGCGACTACGAGCGTTTTACATACTCAAAGAAGTATTTATTCTTTTCCTCCTCCTTTAGATGGTGCTAGCCTACCATTAGTTAGTAGGAAGCCTTATCGTTGGATGTGAGGGACAGGCGCGGGTCATCGTACAGTCATAGAAAGAAACTTGTAGGATGCTTTAGCAATTTTCATAAGGGACTAAGATCGTTTACCGAAGGCAGCATCGAAGGGTCATCGAGGGACTATGATCTTTTAACTGAGGGTCTTTACTAAAATGTTCCATATTCGAGGGACATGATTGTTTAAATCCGAGGCAACAAGTGAGGGTAACCCTCGAGGTGTACATGTGAATAATATTTTGATTTCAGTTATTTTTATCTTGACTTTATGGTTATCTAGTGTTTTATTTTCATGTCTTTACATACAAGCCTATTAAGCTAGCAATATATATGTACAGAGCAGAAAATAAAGTGCGGGAAATAACGTCTACGCTATTACAATGCTTCAGGGATGGGGAGTACAAACCATAAATAGGGGAAGAAAATAAAGAAAACCATAATTAAAGTCATTACAGACCATTGAGCAGTTACAATAATTATAAAAATATTAAGGTGAAAGATAAAGTGCGCGAACATGGTGAAAATGGAAAAATGTTTAAAACCTAAAAAATCTAAACATTAGAAAATAATTTTTGGTGTTTTATTTATGAGGAAAAGAAAGAATTTAAAGTGATAATTAAAAAACAAATAAAGCCTAATTTTTTCTAATTAATTTTATTTTTTTAAACAAAAATAAGTTAATTAATTAATTAATAAAAAATGTCTAATTATTTTTATATCAATTAATTAATGAATAAAAAAACCTAAGTCTATTTATTATTATTTTTAATTAAAATAGTTAAATAAAAGAAATAATAAAAAACATAGAAAACAAAAAAAGAGCATATCGGGCCTGCTGAAGTAGAAAAAATGGGGGTGTGAGAATAGAAGTTGTTGGGCCCAAAGAGACAAGACCCACTACTTGCGTTGGATCCAATGCGGCTGGCTCCAAAAGGTTCCATGATGCATATGCAAATCTGAAGCGTTAGACTTGTCTTGATAAACATCTGATGGTGAGGAGTTGAGAGCGCAGGGTGAGCTTATGGAAGCTTGGCACGCTGGATCTGCAAGAAAAATGTGTGAAAAAACAAAAGGGTACCACTGGGTCTCGAACCCGGGTCCTTAAGGTTACACGCGCGCTTGTTTTACCACTGGGGTGGTTGTTTCATTCGTTCATAAAACAACAACCAATAAATATATTATAAACTCATTTTTCATATTTTATTTCGCGCCACCCTTCTTCTTCTTCTTCTTCCCCGTAACGACAATAACAACAAACTCCATTGTCAAACATGTAAAAACTTCATTTCTCCACCATTAAAAAAATGTAAACACCAAACTTGCTTGAAATTTTACCACGAATTCAACCATGTAATTTACTCAAGCTAAAACTCAAAGATTGAAGAGAATTTTTGTTAGTACAAAAATAAACCCTAACGGTTCAGAGTCTAAATTCTCATCACACTGATGATTTAAATGATAACTAAGGACATGGTTAGATTTGTAGAGATGATATCTACATTTTATCTTTTGAAATCGAAAATAAATTATATATGGATAAGGATATCACAGTTTGAGTTTTTTTACCTCTTTGGAGAAAAGTTCAAAGCTTCTTCTAGCTATTCCAGGTGCAATGTTTTGATTTATTAAACTTCCTTGGACCTCCATGAAGTTGTTCCAATCCTTACTTTGTCCTGGAAGTGTTTGAATCTCCCCAACCAAGTCAACTTGCAAGGAAAATTTTTTGAGTTTGGAAGATGGTGATAATGATATTACAGAAGTTTTTATTGTGTTTGGAAAACTTCTATATGATGTATGTGAGGGTATGTGGATGGTTGTCTTGAAAACATATTGCAAGGTTTATGAGTTTCGAAGAAATGGACTTCAAAAGCTCAAAAATGGAGTTTTATGGCACATTCTGGTTTGAGAGAGATTAAGGGTGTTTTTGAAGCTGTGAATTCGTGTCATATACATTGTGTTATACTCTCTGTTTATAGGAAACGTTTCAGAAGATGAGAGTATTTGGCTTACAAGTTATCAAGTTTTTGCTTGGTTGAGATGTAACTTGTGATTTCTTGAGAAATCAAAGTTCCAATGCATAGTACCATGGCTCATAGAGTGGTTAGACATTTTTAACATGTTCTATGATCTTTTGGGTTGAGTGTATGTAGAGGAAACAAGTGAGAGGCTCAATAAGAGTTGAAATTTGCATAAATCATGCTTTATGGGAATGGAAGTGTGATCTTTTTCCCAAAAATGGAATGATGCATTGGACAAAGCTTCTAATCCTTGTGCAATGGCTCCATATTTCATGTAATCTTATTATTATGAATAGATTTTGGAGTTTAGAGGCCTGAAAAGTGAGATTGAATGGTAAGGTTTGAGATTTGGCCATAAGATTTTCAAAAGAATGACCTATACTTCAAGTTTGACATGCCATCTTCATCTCTTCGAAACTTCTAGCTCAAGTATGATAAAATTTTGTTCTTAGACATTTTAGAAAGCTTGAATCAAGATATACAACTTTCATGTCTTCATTTTTTTCTTAATCAATTTGGATCTTCGTGAAAATGGTTATAAAGTAGTGACTTTATTAAGAAAAAAACACTTAGAAATTTTTCTATGTGTTGGGTAAAAATAATCAGAACTTTATGGGCCCATATCTCTTAATCCAAGCACTTTTTGAGGATCATACCACATTAACAAAGTTGTAGAATTCATTAATCCTTATAACTTTCATGTTTGAAATTTTTCCTTGAATCAACTTGTATCTTGAGGAAACTTGCTTGTGAAGTTAGGGTTTTTAGCCACAAAACACTTGAATTTTTCTAAGTGTTTGGAAATCTTCAATTTTGACTTTTGTTGACTTTCTTGATTCTTGATGACAAATTTTGATAGTTTTAATATTTTGATGATTCTTGATTTTTGAATTCCAATGTTAATCGAAAAGTCAAAGTTTGACTTTTGTGTGACCGTTGACTTTTTATCAATTGATTCAATTTTTCAACTGTTAATTCAATTGTATCTTTGGAAATGTATTAAGCCATATAATTAGGTCAAGATGTTGTATTTGAGCCCTTGAGATCATGCTTTAAGCCATTAGGTCATGCACTAGGCCAAAAGTCAATGAATATTCATCTTCAATCAAAACCCTAATTTGGCAATTTTTTATCTTTGATGATTTGAGGGCTTTCCCTGAGGAATCATGATCAACCCTTGATAAAATGATGAATATCACCTCAAAATTTTGATGTTGACAAAAAATCTTGAAGTTTGACTATATGTTGACCATAGTTGACTTTTTACCCAATACAATTGACTTTTAATCTTCTGAGTCATTGACTGAGCAAACATGTGATGCAAGACTTGAAACTTGACATAAGAACTATTGAGGACCTATGATGAACCATGAAATTCATTTGAGACCCTTTCAATCCAATATTATTTGAGAAGCAACAAACCCTGGTTGAAGACCCTTGCTTAGGAGGAGATTTGACCAATCAACTCTTTAGTATCGTTGAGTATTTGAGACCTTTGTGAACATGTTTTGAAGAAAATGGGAGGGAAAATTTTGGGGTACACTAAGGAGGATGCACCTGCTGCTCAGGACGCGCCTGTGGTTCGAGCGGATCTCTTAGCTTGGGTCACACTTGATCCTTTGAAGTGGGTTTCTCATTTTCGCTAGCTTCCAGACGAAGTGTTTATCGTGGTTAACACGAGGATCTAAGTAGAGGGTGCTGAGGAGAAGTGGTATATATATATATTCCTAATTAGGATCTTGTAATATGTTCGGGGTTCGAGCAATACAACATTCCTATGTATGAGATTCTCTTTTGGGAGATGGGTTTCAGACTTGCTTTTAGTGGCCTTCTGGTGGCTGTTTTACGGCATCTCCATATTGCTCCTTCACAATTGCATCCTAATTAGATTACCTTCTTGCAGGCTTTCAAGATTGTATGCTCATCTACAGATAGGGGCTACTGTTCCTCTATTCTTCTACTGCTTTCACCTCTAACGGGGGTGCTCATGATGGTCGGTTCGCATGGGTCCCCCTCAAGCAGGCGAACAGGAAGATGTTTAAAGCTTACCTGGAGTTTGTCCGAGATTTTAAGCCAAGGTACCTGCTGGTTTGGCCTGTGTCGGGAAGGGTGTTGCTGAACGTCTTCAGGTGCGTTCAACTAGTCGATGAGACTGGGAAACCTCAGTTGAACGAGGAAGGGAATCTGGTCGTGAAGTTGGTGCCAAAGTTTCACTTTCATTGGTCTAGGAAACATTATGATGATGGAACCGACCATTATATATGGAAGAAGGGCCAGCTGGGCGAAGAGGACTAGGTTGGCTATGATCACCTGACGGCCTTTGTCACGAAGATTCCCCCTGTCTATCGTATGGGCAAAGGGGGAAGCACATTAACCGATGAGGATGGGAATTTTATTTACGAGCCTGGTCTTATATTTGTTAATGAGCTCCTCGAGAGTGAGGACCCTATGGCGAATCTAGGTAGTTTTCCCTTTATTTTTACCTGATGCGTATGCTCGTTTCTTTATTTTTGCTTGCTAACTCCATTTTTCTTGTGCAGGAAGGATGAATCCCGCTGCTGAGTGCATGGCTAGGAACACTCTCCTAAGCTCTAAGAAGGCGCAAAATTCCGCCAGACGCTTTCCTGGTGATATGGGAGCGACCCCACAGTTGGGTGCAGGCACATCGTCGACTGGTTCAATGGCAGAGGCTCTTTCTCCTCAATAAGTGTCTTCGAGGTTTAAAAGGAAACACCAGGATGCCACAGTAGATTTGACGGGCGAGAAAGAGAAGAGGTGGTTTGATCTGCCTCCTTGTTGGCATAACAGGGCTTTCTTCGAGGGATCTTGCTTGCACCTCCCCTAAGCTTAGTCACTCCTGCTTAAGAATCTAGATCCTCCGAGCAAGAGGGTGATGTTGGCTTAGGATGTCGGTGCCATCATGAGGGTTCTGGAGATGGCGGTTGCGTATACCGATGGAGGTACTTCCCATGATATCGAGATGAGGAAGTTACAGGCCAAGTTGGGAACTTTTGATAAAGAACACGCTACCGGGAAGGTTGTCCAAAAAAAGGGATTTGAGAGTTTGGCGAAGATGACCGGGGAGCGCGATGCCCTTCTGCTCGAGAAGAAAGCTTTCGAGAAGCTGATGGCTTCTCTTAGGGCCGAGCTGGCTCCTGCCGAGGACGAGCCAGACAAGTTCAAAGGTCTGAAGACCCATGCCAATTTGGTTGCTCGTCTCCAACTGACCTTGGAGGATTGTATGGTCAATGTTGCAGGGAGCTTTGATAATGCAGTAGCGCAGCTACGGGTTCTAAATCCTAGCGTTGAGTTTAACACGTCTAGAATGGGGCTCCACTACTATGTGGTAGATGGCAAGATAGTTATCCCCGAGTTCCTTTGGATTGATCAGGACGTTGAGGTCGGGGAGTCCTCTGATGCAAAACCTGTTCCTGAGGTCGGTGTAAATACAGAGGGACTTCATCCCAGTGTTTGATAAGCTTTTGTTTCGGCATGCATATCATTTTGTTGTAATTTGTTCAAAGCGTTTTGCCCCTTTTTTATGTAAGTTTTAAACAATCGTGGTCCTTGTGGCCACAAGTTCCTCTTTTTGATTGGGGCCCTTGGGCATCCCTTTTGTAATACTTTGTACAATTGCAACCTTGGTGGTCGTCTTTTTAATTTTTTGACCATGGTGGTCGTTTTGTTTTAATCTGCATTGTTTAAGTGTTTTTCACTTTATTTTATGCTAGATCAGTTGATTATCTGGAATGTTCTCATGATTTTTTATGCTTTTCTGTTTAAGACGTTTTTGTATTTATTAAGGATTTGTGCAGGTTTGCTCATTAGTTTTCGAGTTCACCAGTGTGGGGAAACTGGTCAAATGGCCAGGGGAATTACCGGGCATGAGTTGGAACTCATGTTTCGTTCTGAGGACCCGAGTTCGATGGCGTGAACTTCCTACCGCGAGCTGGGTGTTATGCCATCGTGGTACGACGACGGGGGAGCTCGTTTGAGTTATCCACGTCGGGCTAAGGATTTGCTCATGAAAAGAGTGAAAACTTTCCTCTTCCTTTAATTTTGAGTGTCATGCTTGTACTTAGGGATGCACGTGTGGTCGAGCATAGGTGTGCTCGTTGTGCTGAGAGACATGCCGACTGTTTAGTGATTTAACTGTAATATTTCCTTAGTTTTTCGGTGTTCTAAGGTCGAGCAAGTTGTTACCCCTGTAGGTTTTGCAAGTAGTAGGCTCTGTTATTTATTTTCACATGGATGCGGTAAGGGCCTTCTCAGTTTGCGTTGAGCTTTCCTTCATGATATTCTTTGTGATTTCTCTTTAGGACTAGGTTGCTGATTTCGAATTCATGCCGTATGACTTTGGTGTCATATATTATGGAAATGTTTTGTTTGAGAGAGGCTTCTCGTACGACCTCTCCTGTTCAGATTTCCTCGACAAGGTTGAGCTCCTCCCTTAATGCCATGTCATTCATCTCCTCGTTCAGAGGAGCTTCGGTCCATCTGGAGGGCTCCCTGATTTTTACGGGGATGGTGGACTTGGTTCTGTATGCTAGTCTGAAGAGGGTCTCTTCGATTGACGAGTGAGTTTTTATCCGGTAGGCCCAAAGCATGCTATGTAGCTTTTCGACCCACCTTTTTTGGGTTTCATTCAGTCTTCATGTGAGTCCTCGTAGGATCAACCTGTTTGCAGACTCGACTTGCCTGTTTGTCTGGGGGTGTTCGACAGAGGCGAAGTGTTGGTTGGTGCCCAACTTGGAAACGAATTCTTGGGAGTTTTTCTATGTGAATTGCATCCTGTTGTCAGTGACAATCACTTGTGGAATGCCGGAATGAGCAAGGATGTTTATTTTGTAGAAATGGAGAATTTTTTGCACGATGATTCTGGCCATCACTTCTGCTTCTATCCACTTGGTGAAGTAGTATAAAACCATTATCAGATATTTGTTCTAGTTTTCTCCCACCACAAATGGTTCGGGGATGTCCAAGCCCTACAAGGCGAAGGTCCAGGGGAAAAATAGAGATTTGAGCTCGCTTAGGGGTGCTAGGTGCATGTCTCCGTGGTGTTGGCATTTGTCGTGTTTCTTCATGTATTCTTTGGTGTCGTGCTACATAATAGGCCAGTAATATTCTGCTATTAACTCGTTTTTAGAAAGGTATCTCCCGCCCAAATATTGGTCGTTGATTCTTATGTGGATTTCACGTAAGACGTGGGCTGCTTTGTGTTGATCGGAAAATTTGAGGAAAGGGATGGAAAATCCTCTCTTGTACAGCGTGACTTCGACCATAACGTAAGAGTAGGCTCTCTCTGCATAACTATGCTAGCTTCTTTCTGATCAGTTGGTAACTCCTCTTTCGAGAGGTAGTTGTACACTGGGGTTGACCAACAGTCATTATCCCCTATGGCGTATACGTTGAGAGTCGATGAGGGTTTTTCAATGCTCAAACGAGGAAGGATTTCTTGTGTAACCGATTTGTTTCCCTGTTTCTTCTTCGTGCTCACCAGTTTTGACAAGATGTTTGCCCATGTGTTATGTTCGCAGGGAACATGTTGTATGTCTATAGTCTTGAATTTCTTCATTCTTTCTTGGACCAGAGTCCAATACTCAGCGAGATGGTCGTTTTTGACCTGATATTTTCCTCTTACCTGAGATGGCACGAGCTAGGACTCTGTGAATATTCTCACCTCCTTTACTCCTAGGTCATCGGCCAGGCGCAACCCTGCTAAAAATGCTTTGTATTCGTCTTAGTTGTTTGAGGTCGGGAAGGACAACGTGAAGGAGACTTAGATCAGAATTCCCTCTTTATTCTCCAAGATGATACTTGTGTCGCTGCCTGTCGAATTGGAGGCTCCATCAACGAAGATGGTCCACCTGTGCGTCCCGTCTGGGGGTATGGGTGAATTCATTTCGGCCACGAAGTCGGATAGCACTTGAGCCTTGAGGGCTTTTCTTCTTTCATACTTTATGTCGAACTTGGATAGTTCTACAGGCCACTTGAGCATTATACCCGCCATGTCTGGTCGTCCGAGCAGCTGCTTTATTGTTTGTTCTGTCCGGATGATGATTGTGAGGGCCAAAAAATAGTGTCTCAATCTCCTTTCCGCGTTGATAAGTGTTAAGGCTATGTTCTCGATTTGTTGGTACCTCACTTCGGGGCCTTGTAAGACTTTGCTCGTGAAGTAGATGTGTGTCTTCCCTTCAGAGGTTTCTCGGATGAGGGCAACACTTACGGCTTCGGATGCAAAAGGCCAGATAGAGGTATATGACCTTTTCCTTTTCTGGTCAAGAAAGGACCATTGGCTGTGACAGCGCCTGCTTCAGGTGGACGAGGGTATGCTCTCACTCTTGTGTCCATTCGAAGGTAGATTCTTTTCGGAGAAGTTTGAAGAGGGGGAGCGTGTATTGGGTAGATTTTTCCACGAAACGAGATAGAGAGGTGAGCATTCAATTTAGGATCTGAATGGACTTTTTCAAGTTGGGTGTTGGAAACTCAGAAAACGCCCGACATTTGTCGGGGTTGGCTTTGATTCCTTGTTCTGTTAGGTAGAAACCAAGAAATTTTCCTGCTCGTATGCCGATGGTGCATTTTTCTAGGTTGAACTGCATTTTGCATTTCCTTGTTTGTTTGAAAACTTTCCTAAGGTGGAGGGTATGGTCGGTTTCCTCTCGGGATTTTATGATCATGGCGTCCATATATACCTCGGGCATGTCTCTGATTTCTCCTCAGAAAACTTTGTTCATCATGCGCTGATATGTAACGCCTGCGTTTTTCTGTCTGGAGGGCATCACGTTGTAGTAGTAGTTGCCTGATTCGGTCATGACCAATTTATATTTTTTGTTTTCCTTTTCCATGGGAATATGGTTGTACCCAGAGTACGCATCCATGAAAGATAGTAATTTAAATCATGTAGAATTATCGACCAGTTTGTCGATGTTGGGAAGGGGATAAGCATCTTTCAGGCAAGCCCGGTTGAGATCGGTATAATCAATACACATACACCACTTTCCATTGGATTTTTTAACGAGGACTACATTCGAGAGCTAGGTTGTGTACTGGGCTTCAGAAATAAAATTTGCCTTTAAGAGGTCGTTTACAGCCTACTCAGCAACCTCTATTTTTTCTAGAGACTGCTTTTTCCTACGCTGAGCAACCTCCTTAAGGACAAGGTCTAATGTCAGATGATGACAAGCTATTTTTGGATCCAGTCCGGGCATTTCTACTGTACTCCAAGCGAACAGATTAGAATTCTCCTTCAAGCATGCTTCTAGTTGTCTCTTCTCCCGGTTGGGGAGGTCAGCGCCAATCTTTACTCCTCTCGAGGGATCGCTCCCGAGGGGAATGATTTCAAAATCCTCACCTGGGACTGGTCGCACAGGATGTGCGGGCTCCTTGCTACTTGTTGCCGGAGATGAGCTTTCTCCTTCGATCATAGGCTATTTCCCATTTCTCTTCTGCTCTGCAAAGTCTTCTTTCAAGAAGCAGTTATCCAGGTCGATAGTGTCGACTCTTTGCAGTAACGTGAGTTCCTCAGAGCTGGTGGGCATAAGGGATCTGCTAGACGTTCGAGGTTGTGTGCTGATGGAACTCAGGCCCTTGGCTGACGCCTCAAAACACCTCCTTGCGGTCTGGATATCCCCATGGAGGGTGGCGACCAAACCTTCAGCAGTTTAATACTTCATCTTCAGATGTATAGTGGAGGGCACGACTATCAGATCGACTAAAGTGGGTCTTCCGAGGATGCATTGGTAGAGTGACGGGCAGTCCACCACTAGAAATTGGGTCCTGATGGCCCTAGCCATTACGCCTGTCCCAAAGGTGACAATCAACTCGACGTATGACAGGTCCATTGAACCCCTAGAGATATGAGCCTACATGTGGGGTAAGATGAGTCTCATTCAGCTGCAGAGTGCTGAATAGTTGTGTGTACATTATGTCCACCTAGCTTCCCTGGTCGACCAAGGTGTATCACACAACAAATTTTGCCATGCATGCGCGTACGAGGAGTGGGATGCTTGAGTTGGGGGCCCCACCCTACAGCTCTTCCCGGTAGAATGCAAGGGGATGAGAGCCTCCCCTGAATTTTTCGATGGTGGCGTCCATGTTAGAGTTGGCCTTTATAAGCTAGTCGAACCTGCTCTTCATTGAACCCATAGTGTGCTTGTTGAATCCCCCGCCGGAGATGACCATTGCTGTCAGGAAAGATTCCCAAGGACTTTGCAAAGAGAAGTATTGTGGGACCTATTTCATGTCGAGAAAATAGAAAACCTATGGTCTTGTGATGCTCATAGTGACTGGGATGAGGCTTGTATCGGGGAGTCCTTCCCTCCTTCAACATTCTTGGATTCTTGAGCTTCTTCGCGGGCACTCTCCTTTTTCTTATATTGTTTGAGATGCCCGTTCCGGATGAGTATCTCAATTGCATATTTGAGGTGGATGCAGTCGTCAGTGTTATTCCCATGGCTCTTGTGGAACCTATAATATTTTCTTTTATCCATCCTAGGCTTGGATGGTGTTTGGCAAGGAAAGTGTACTCCGGCTTGCTTGAATTCTGAATTAGCGCATTCTATCAGAATATGCTCACGAGAGGTATTGAGGGGGTGTAGTCATGAAAATGACCAGCTAGCCCTCGATGGTCTTTAGAGTCTCGGGACTTATCTTCTCACTTTTTCTCTCCTCGATGGGATATCGATGGCTCGTCGTTCTTCGAGGCCTTGACATTCTCCTGGTGTCGTGAGTCCCTTGCATTGTTAGCTTCCTCCTTATCTTCATACTAAATGTACGCTTAGGCTTTAAGTAGGAGGGATTCAAGTGTGGCAGGAGTCTCGATGCCAATGTCTTTGGCAAAGCCACTGTAGGGATGGAGCCTGATAACACAAAATTATATTGTATATTCGACTTGACTCGCATGAATTTTATTACCATTTTCGTTTATTTTTGACTTATTATGCCGGTATTTCTATTTCATTTCAGGTACTTTCTAACACAAGCTTCCATGTGTAAAAAGGCGGGAAATAACCAAGATACTAAGAAGAATGGAAGAAATTATCAAAAGCGCATTTTAAAATCACATTTTAAACTTGTGGCCCTCGCCACAGAGGTTGTGGCCCTCACCATAGAAGGCCAACAAGCATGGCCCTCACCACACATATTATGGCCCACTCCATAACTCAATTACTTGCAGCCACATTGTAATACGGTGGAAGAACTGACTTGGGTGTTTTGCGTTTTATCACAATTGTTGCGGATAGTAAGAGTCGTCACCGACTTTTCTTTTATCCAATAAAGGAAAGGGTGAAAAGAACAGGAAAGACCTTTTGAGATATTTTCTTGAGCTCGGGGGGTAGGTTATGAAAAGGGAAGGTGTTAGCACCCTTTTCATCCGTAGTTATCTACGGGCTCTTAGTTGCTAGCTCACTTTGAAGTGCTTTGTTTGAAATGTGTTTGTGATGTTTTTGAAAGTATTTTTGAAAAGTGCCTTCGTTTAGGAGAACTTTTTAATGATTCTCGTCTCTATAAGAATGTATATAAAGTGTTGAATTTTTGAAAATATTTCATGGAAAAGTGCTGGTATGTTTGGAAAATATTTTGAAATATTTGTGAGAAAGCAACTACGAACATTCTACCTACTCAAAAAGTCTTTGTTCATTTCCTCCTCCTTTAGATATTGCTATCTTACCATTGATTGATAAGAATTCCTATCATTAGATGTGAAGGGACAAGCCTGGGTCATCGTACAGTTATAGAAGGCAACATTGTAGGATACCTTAGAAATTTGTCGTAAGGGTATAAGATCATTTACCAAAGGCAACATCAAAGGGTCATCGAGGGACTATGATCTTGTACTCGAGGGTCATTGCTAAAGTATCCCACGTTCGAGGGACATGACTGTTTTATTCGAGGCAACAAGTGTGGGTTACCCTATAGGTGCAAGTGTGCAATGTGTATTGATTTCATGCATTTTTGTATTGAACTAGGGTTGTCTACTTGTTGATTTTAAGTCTTGCCATACAAACCCTAATTGCCAGCAATAATATTGAAAGGGATAAATTGCGGAAATTTAAAGTTCTACGCTATTACATCTTTTTTGGGAATGGGGATACAAATCACAAATGGGGGATGAAAGCAATTAAAACCTAATTACTATTACAACCAAATTGAATAATGAATAACAATATCTAAAAATATAGATATAATGTAAAAAGAAAGGAAAATTGTTTTAAAAAAACTTTATGCATAGACACATTCACTGATGTATCAATACATATCACTTCTTGCCCCTGGAAATCAAAACCAAATCAGTATGTATTGATACATAATTGTTTGCATCGGCTCATATCTGTTTTGCATCGACACATGCACTTATGCATCGATACATATCATTTCTTGCTCCTAGAAGTCAAAACTAACTCAGTATGTATCGATACATAATGGTTTGCATCGACTCATTTCTATTTTGCATCGATTCATTCGTGTTTTGCATCGAATCATACACATTTTTTATCTTTGTAATGTGCCTTGATAATAATATATATTTATGCATAATGCATTGTATCGGCTCATCCCCTGTTTTGTAACTAATATGAGTCGACGCATATGGGATATGTATCGACTCATACTGCAGTTTTACCTCTAACATTTTTTCTGCTAACTATATAAGTCAGTTCTCAACACATGGTTAATGAAAACAAAAAGTGAACATATGGTTAGCTTCAGGGCAATTTTATCTACATTTTATCTTCATAAATGAACCACTAATGATGCTTGTATGAAGAGTTCAAAATTTAAGAAAATTTACCTTGAAACTTAAATTTGTGTTTTGATTTAGAGTTGTTGTATTGCCTTGGAGAAGCCAAGTTGCAGGAGGCTGTTTTTGAGTTTGGAAAATGGTGATAGTGATGTTACAAAAGTTGCTCTTGTGTTTGAACAACTTCTATATGATGTATATGGAGTATTTGGATGGTTTGTTTGGAAAAGATTTGCAAGGTTTGAGAGATTTAAAGGTTTTAGTTCCAAAGCTCAGAAACGGATGTTTTTGTGGACAATTCTGGTTTTTAGAGTATAAGGGGGTTTGAGGATTTTTCAACAAACAAGAACCTAGCCTCTTTAGGAAGTTGAAGTAATCATATTTGCAAGATAACAAATTATGGTTTGGTTGGAATGCAAATTTCAAGTTATGCCAAGTCTTTCATAGTCCCAAGATAAAGTAACAAAGTTGTTGGTATAGAGGGACTAATTTCCATTATTTATGGTGGAGTATAATCAGAAGTAAGCAAGGTAAGGGCTCAAGACAAATTTTGTACAAAAAAGCTTGCTTTTCAAGAATAACAATGGTGCCTTTATGCCACAAATGGAAAGATCTTTTGGACAATGGCTCAAACACTTGGGTAATAGCTTAAGATTAGGTGTGAGAATTAAATTATGGTGAGATTTGAAAGTTAGAAGGCCTTCAACATGGGATTATGAAGCATGGCATATAGATTGGATTATGTGTTCTTCAACAAAAATGATTTGTAATTCAAGAATGGATGTCCAACCTCGTGCCTTTGAATCTCCTAGCTCAAGTATGATAAATTCGTGCTCTTGAGCATTTTGGAAATCTTGAAACATTTCCTACAACTTTCATGTTGACCACTTTCACTAAATCAAATTGGAACTTGATGAAAATTTGCCAAGAAGTTGAGATAAAAACTGACTAAAACCTGTTGAAAATTTCTCTAAGTGTTTTATGAAAAATGTCATGACTTTAGGAATTTATAACTCAAAATCTAAGCACTTATAGGAATTTATAAGCAAAGAAAAGTTGTAGATCTCATCAATATCTACAACTTTCATGTTGAAAGTTTTCTTTGAATCATCTTGCATCTTGGTGAAAAATTGGCATGAAGTTATGAAATTATCATGTATGAAAACACTTAGAAAAAGTTTCGAAGTCTTGAAAAGTTTGACTTTTCAAATTGACTTTTGAATTTCTTGATTTCTTTATGATCAAGCTTCACATATTTGAATGTCTTGATAAAATGTGATCTTTGAAACTCAAATTTGATCAGAAAGTCAAAGTTTGACTTTTTAGTGTACAATTGACTTTTTCATCAATTGATCAAATTTCAACTATCAATCCATTGATCTTGAAGAATATTTTGAACCATGATATTAGGTCGACATGTTGAATTTGAATCCTTGATATCATGTTTCAAACCAATAAGTCATGTATTAAGTCAAAAGTCAAGAATCAGTCATTCTCAGTCAAAACCCTAATTTTGACTATTTTGCCCTTTTGATAATTTGAACATTTTTCTTGAGGAATTATGATCCAAACTTGATCAATTTATGCATATGACTTCAAAATGTTGATATTGGTCAAAAATTTTGAAGTTTGGCTGTAAGTTGACCACAATTGACTTTTTACCCAATACAATTGATTTTTAGTCATCTGGTCAATTGGCCGAGTAAAATTGTGATTTCAAGACTTGAAATTTGACATGAGTATTATTGAAGGTCTATAATGATCCATGCAAGTCATTTGAGGCATTAGAAGTCCAATTGTCTTTGTGAAAATCAAAACCCTAATTTGAGACATCAGTGTTTAGGAGATAGTTTGACCTAGTCAACACTTGTGAAAACTTGAGCCATTGAAGATATTTGTGAGAAATGTCTTGAGAAATGAGAGGGAAAATCTTGGGGTACAACCCACGTATTTAATTTTTATGGCCTTCTCCATGTTAGTGACTTACGAGCCCAGTCCCCCTGATATTTCTCCATGAGCTGAGTCTCCCAGATATTTCTCCATGAAGCTACTAGTCTCTGATTTGTCTCCACGAACATTACGAGAATCTAGCATAGAGGTTATAAAAGGGCAGTTCTTCATAGTTGAAGGGGGTTCCACCATTTTTTTCTTAGAGTTTAAGTAAAAAGTCACTTGAAATAATGATAGCTCTTCCACGTTGGGGGACTATTGCAACTTTAGTATTAGGCTATTTTCATTACTTATTCAGTACTTTTGGTTAAGCGAATCCTTCCAGCATTTGTGGAGGATCATGATTTTAAAGTCCAGTTTTAGTTCAAGTTTGCATTCAAGTTCAATTGTACTCGAAGATGGTTCCAGTTATTTCATTCAGTTTTTATTTCCAGGTTTCAATTTAGTTTTTATTGTATCTGTTTTTAGAAATCATGTTTAGTTTTATGTTTAACTACTGTTATAGCATGTTTATATTCAAATTTATGTCAGACTAAATCCCTTGATACCGATATGTAAAATTAGTCGCACTGACGACACTCGACAATTTATTGGCGTAAATATTTCTAAACTATTTTTCTAGTCTAGTTTCTAATTCTTATTAAAACAGTTTTGTACGAGAGTAAAAAGCAAACAAAGGTTACAGTCAATAAAGCGATAGTTTGAGATTTTAACCAAATAGTAGAAACTAGACATTAATTCTAAACACAACGAGAGCACTTTAAGATTAATTAGAATTTATTGCTTTCCAAAAATTACTTTTAAATTCAAATGAGACAGCGAGAGCAAAGCATGCTGGTTTAGGAATATAGTCATAGTCAATAACACGAGAGTGTTAGATAAAGGCTTTTAAGTCAATATTTTCTACTGAGATGTATTTTCACATTTAAAACCACGCCAACAATTTATTGAATCTTTGAAGTTTGATAAGTTACATACCAGTGTTTCGTTATTGAATATTTCTATTAAAGTTCAGTTTTTGTTTATATTTATTTCTCGTTTTCCCTTAGAAAAAGAATCATTGGCCTTAGATTTACATAGTAACATTAGATAACTATAAGTTCGATTTTTGGTCCTTTAGGTTAGATAATATTTAAAACTATGCGATACGACTGTGAACTTGTAGTCACGAATCCTATAGGCATGCTAAGTCGCGATTAAGTTTTTGGCGATGTTGCCAAAAATCAATTAAGTTGATATCATAACTCCAATGTTGCGCAGTATAGACTAAGGCAACTATTTCCTTTTTAATTTGTCGCTTGAATGCCAAGTACTCGCTCCCAGGGTGAAGAATTAGAGCTACCAATTGACGAACCAAAGTGTTTTGTAAATTTAAGACACTGAATTCAAGAATACCGAATTAAGTACAATCTTCCCGGCCCTAATATTCATATTCTTGAACCAGTTGTAGAACCAGAAATGGCTGAAGGGCCGCAAAACCGTCCTCTAGAGTACTATTCCATTCCTTCGCATGAGGAACCACATAACAACATCGTTTCCCTTGCTACGAGGCAAATAATTTCGAGCTAAAACCTTCATCATTGTCAGCCATACAATAGAACCAATTTTTCGATAGTCCCACGGAGGACCCGAATTTACATTTGTTAGTGTTCTTGCAATACACAGACACGGTGAAATCAAATGGTGTCAGCCCCAAAGAAATAAGACTACGTCTTTTCCATTTCTCGTTAAGAGATAGAGATAGAGCTTGACTACAGTCTCTACCATCCAACTCTGTCACAATGTGGAATGAGTTGAAGAAAATTTTCTTAGCACGATATTTCCCACCTAGTAAGATGGCTATGCTAAGAGCCCAAATAAACGAGTTTAAACAAAAATAAAATGATTTTCTTTTCGAAGCATGGGAGAGATACAAGGACATGATAAGGCTTTGCCCACATCAAGGTCTATAAGAGCGGTTCATCATCCATACCTTTTACAACGGTCTCTTGTATAACACAAGATTGACAATAGACTCTGCTACAGGCGGCGCACTGATGGACAAACCCTACGATGAGGCTTATCAACTTATCAAAAGTATGGCTCAGAATCATCATTAGTGGGGAAGTGAAAGAAACTACATAGAGAAACCTCCAATGAAAGGCGATATGTACGAAATAAACAGTCTTGACCATGTCAATGCCAAGGTAGATGCTCTCACTCAAAAGATAGAAAACCTGACCATAACACCCACAACCACTGTGGCTTCCATAGCTCCAAACTGCGAGTTATGCAGAGTTCCTGGGCATGCTTCCCCTGAATGTCAACTTTTGGTAGGAATTTCCATAGACCAAGTGAATTATGCTCAAGGAAACCCTTACTCAAACACCTATAACCCAGGTCGAAATAACCATCCGAACTTTTCATACAAGAATAATAACGCATTGTACGCACCTGACCAAGCACCTGCTACACCATCGGGATATCATAAGGCTTCCACAACTGCTCATAATATTCCTAGGAAGTATAACCTTAAAATAATGATGGAAAACTTCATAGCTACCCAGACTCAAATAAATAAGGATTTCCTAAATCAAAACATACACACTAGTGAGCAAATTAAGCAATTAGCAAACAAGGTGGATGCTTTAGCCACATACAATAAAATGCTTGAAACACAAATTTCACAAGTGGCACAAAAACGAGCACCTACTACTGCCCCTGCAAGCACATTTCCTAGACAACCACAACCAAATCCGAAAGAACATGCTAATGCTATTATACTACAAAGTGAGACAGAATTAGACAAACCAATTGACCCTAGACTTAAGAATCTAGCAATGTATCAAAATCATGGTAAAATAACTGAGAAGGAAAATGATCAAAATGAAAAGGAGAAGAAAGGTAAGAGTAAAGAGGCCGTAAAGAAAGAAGACCAATATGTGCCTCCTCCACCTTATAAACCACCTATTCCGTTTCCTCAAAGATTTTCTAAATTCAAAAGTGTAGGGAAATTTAAGAATTTCGTTGAACTTTTGAAACAATTGAATATCACAATACCTTTCACATAAGCTATCACCCAAATGCCTTCATACGCTAATTTTCTTAAAGAAATCTTATATAACAAGAAGAAGATCAAGGATAACAAAACTGTTACGCTTATGCGAATGAGGCCCTCATCCATCATCTCTTGTAAATCAGCCTTTATCTTGTCACAACCATGTATATCCGTACTGTAAATAGCACAACCAGCATGGTCATGCGTATAGTAGATAAATTCATAGAGGTCTGCATGCATTTTCACCAAATCTCCTCTAACCAAATTAATATCAAAAATCTGGAAGTCACCTGGACAATCGGCCACCATGTTCACAGCATTTTCTCTTCCATGCTTTGGCAGAGGATTATCTTTCACATTAGGGCTAACATCCTTGAAAGACAAGATACCAGACTTCACCAATTTTGTACTTCAGTTTTCAAAGGATAGCAGTTCTCAACATTGTGCCATGGTTCCCCCTGATGAAAAGCACATGTCTGGTCTGCCTTGTAATACCAAGGCAATGGTGATGGTACAACGGGAGGTGGTCAGGTCTGAACTAACTTCTTCTGAATTAACGCCGAGAGTAATTCTGTATAACTCATAGGAATAGGGTCATAACTCTTCCTTCTCTGGTTATACCCTTGATTCCCCTGATGGGATGGTCTCTGATAAGCAACGGTGATTGGAGCTACACCAACAACTGGAGTTACTGATGCGACTTGCTGATGACACTGATAATTTCTTCTAGGAGTGTTAACCCTCCTCTCTTACATAACAACATTTTTATCTCTTTCCTTATTTTTGGCAAACCCATAAGATGGCTTCTTCGTGCTTCAAGAACTTTCACTTTTTGTTAAACGGCCATCTCTTATAGCCTCTTCCAAACGGATACCCATGCCCACCATTTCAGTAAAGTCACTTGGCGCACTCACTACCATCCTCTCATAGTAGAAAGTACCCAGAGTCTTCAAGAAAATCTTGGTTATCTCCTTCTCTTCCATAGGAGGAATCACTTGGGTGGCTACCTCACGCCATCTCTGTGCATATTATTTGAATGATTCCCTGTCTTTCTGGACCATGGCCCTGAGTTGATCACGGTCAGGCACCATGTCCATGTTGTATTTGTATTGTCTGATAAATGCTTCTCCCAAGTCATTGAAAGTATGGATATTGACATTGTCCAAACTCATATACCACTTCAGTGCAGCACCAGTCAAACTATCCTAAAAAAAGTGAATCAGCAGACGTTGATCATCAGTATGGGTTGACATTCTTCTTACATACATCACAAGATGAGCACGAGGACAAGTGTTGCCCTTGTACTTCTCGAATTCCGAGAATTTAGACTTCGCATGTATCTTGACATTCGGGACCAAGCATAAATCATTCACATTCTTCCCGAACAATTCCTTTCCCCTGAGGGCCTTCATATCCCTCTGCATCTTGTCAAAATATTCTTAAAAATCATACACTCTATCATAGAGACCCGAGTCTTCACTTCATGGAGGAAAAGGACGACACATATCATCATTAGAAAATGGGACCATATTCACTAAAGGAGGTGCAGCGGGAGCAGCATGCATGATAGGAGGTGCAGGAGTAACAGTAGTCTGAACAACTGAAGCATCTTGAGGACTAATATTGAAACCTCCAGGCGTAAAGTTCTCTGGAATTCCCCATGGATAACCTTGAGGCATGCGATTCTGAACAACAACTAGAGTAGTAGACACAGGATCAGTCAGAGCTTTAGTAGTAACCCTTGTTGGTTGAGGTTGAACACTCGGTGGCTGATTTTGAGCAGCCACCAGAGATTCCATCAGAGCAGTGAGATTGGCCATGTCGGCCTTCAGAGCAGAAACTTCCTCGCGCAACTCGCGATTCTCTTGTTCTAAGTTATCCATCTTCCTTCTGAAATTAGCTCGAGTATTGTAGTGGTGAGACAGCTTGCTGAACAAAGTAAAGAAGCTTGGTAAGACACCTGGATATGCAAAGAAATGCAAGAAATATGTGCAATATGATGCATGATATGCAATGCACATGATTTATTTTATTATTAATATTTCAAGGGACTTAAATATTTATAGACACTTTGCAAATATAAAAGTAATAACACATTTGAAATACTGAAAAATTTTATTATAATAACTTCAAAACGGATTACAAGTTTCAATAATCCCAAGTACAAGATGAAAATAAAGTCTAAAACCCTAAGAAGTAAATCTAATGGAGATCACTCTATACGTTGGCGCTTCTCTGCAAGCCTGGCAATCTGAGCCCCCAACCTCTGGTTTTCTTCCGCGTATATGGTGGCAACCTCCTTCCAATCACCTGAATTAGGAAGTGAGCAACTAGCATCTGAATGGGGCTTAGGAGAAAATAAATCCCCTTGCCTCTCCATTACCTCTACAACCCGACTCTCAAGGATCTCAATCAAGTCGTCTTTCTCCTTCAAATCTGCTCTATAGGAAATCTCTAAAGTTTGGCACTTACTCTTCCAAGCATCATTTTCCTGATGCATCCTAACTAAAGCAAGTTGTAGCTCTTCTATATCATCCAATAAGGGAGGAGTGGTCTTCACAAATAAGTCAGGCATAGGTGCTTCTCGAGAATACGATATCTTCAACTGACTAGCTCTCGTTTGGACCCACTGAAGATAAGGCTTCAAAGAAACAGCCCCCTAGGTCCTAAGTCTTTCCTACTCTTCCAATGAATGTGACGCCAGGCCTTCACAATCTTCTCCCTAGCTTCCTTATGGTCTTCTCCCTCCTTCATGAAGAAACTACTCAAATGAATACTATTTGGTTTATCTCTCATCGGATAACCAAGTTGTCATTGTGCAAGAACATGGTTGTAGTTAATTCCTCCCTTTGTACCAAGAAGAGGTACATTGGGGAAACTACCACAACTATCGACATTCTCTACATCCTAGTAAGCACGACGATACAAATCAATATTAGAGTGAGTAAGTGCCATGATCTTAGGAGCCCAACGGGGTTCCTTCCTGACATCCCAGAAAGCATCAGATTGGGGCATATGAGAAATAAACCATTGATACAACAAAGACGTGCAACAGACAATCATCCCCCCATGATAAGAATTTCGAAGATGAATAGAGTAATAAGCATCACCCAACAATGTAGGAATTGGGTTTCCAATCATGAAGATCCTGATAGCATTAACGTCAACAAAATTATCCACATTAGGAAATAAAAACAACCTGTAAGTAAGTAGAGCAAAGATGGCCTCAAAAGAGACTGTACTCTTCATCCTGGCAAAGTAACGAGCTTTCTCCAATAAGAACTGAGCTGGTAATCCTCTAATCCCTCCTTTAGTAGTCATATGGGCTTCAACCTCATACTTCCCTGGATGGATCAAAGCAGCAATCTCGTGTGATTTTGGCTCACCCCCCAAACCAGTAAAAGGAACATGATCGGTAATCGGTAAATCCAACAGATAAGAATACTCCTCTAGTGTAGGCATCAACTGATAGTTAGGGAAAGTAAAGAAATGATACATCGGATCATAGAACTGGACTAAGGTCGAGAGAATACCCTCCTTTATCCTAAGCTTCATGAGAGGAATGATGGATCCACACTTCTTCCAAAAATCTGCATAACACCCAATCTTGGGAATTAGACTGATCAACTCATCTATCTTGGGATCTTTGAAATTGTATTTCTCGGTCTTTCTTTTTCCAAAATCCATGATCAAAAGGTACCTGAGATATTCACAAATGGTCAACTTTCAAGTCCCTTGAAATAAAATTTCTTCAAAAGATGCTTATGAGTGCATGAATCCATGATGCAACAATCACACACAAGATCACAAACATAGGGTTCATAGGTTCAACTTCACGAGCATGAGGTCGAAGGTATTACCCATAAGGTATAGTCTAAAAGTTATCATTTGTCGAACAAGTTTCTAGAGGTTCCCATAGTATACATCCTTCCTTCGGATATTACTAACTTCCCGATTAACTCGGTAATTAGTAATATTCTCAAGAAAAACTCGTCCGAGCATAGTATCGTGTGACAACTATTTCTGGATTACTCCGCCATAGCTTCCGCACTACACCTAAAAGGCAAAGATGGGTTAGGTATTCTATGGTCCTCGGCTTCAGCAGGCTTCCAGGCCGAAAGCAATACGTCTTCCTGATTACTCGGTAAATGACACTACAGTCAAAAGGGCCTCCATTGAGTAGGGGATCTCATGCCTCCTTTTTTAGGATTACTCCCTCAAAGTTAACATGACTATACCACCCATCCTATATTAAAGTTTGCCCAAGTCCGGGTGTAGGACTTATAAGTAATCACCAAGCATCCTGAAAACCATGAAAGTCCAGGCAAACATATATACAATATATAATATAACATATAAACAATAATAGCACATATACAGATATAATCAAAGATAGGTTTAACCCACTTAGGTATGGACCAGCAAGAGGTCAATCTTTCCCCAGTGAAGTCGCCATTTTTTCTATAGCGGTAGAAATGTTTAAGACTAAGCCATTAGATTGATTAGACTTATACATATCAAAATAAAAATTTTCATTGCGCTTTATTATTTCCAAAGGAATGGGAAAAGAGTGAATAACCCAAAAAGAGGGGGAAAGATTCTAGGTAAGGGGGTTGGTTATGAAAAGGGGAGGTATTAGAACCCTAAACATCTAAGGTACTCCGCAGGAACCTCTTTGAAAATATCTGTATATTTTGGCTATAAAATGTTGTATGTAAAATAGATGGTGGAGGTGAGAAAAGAAATATATTTTTTATGATTTTTGCACCCGCCACGGTTGCGAATCTTTAGTGCCTACGTACCACCTTTCATGCAATAGGGGATCAGGGTACACGTAGTTCATCTTTTAAAAATTTTAAAACACAAGTGTGTTGGTTAATTTTATAAGATAAGACATCATCTTCATTGTCCATTTGGAAAATATAATTACTACCCACAATCATGAAAAGGGAGAATTTGCATCATCTCAAAGTGGAGGATTATGGCTTGAATTTTAAAATCAACAATGCCTCACTCAACACCCAAGTGGAAAATATATCTCTTAACTACATATTGTAGAAGTATAGTTGTTTGCATCACTACAAGGATTTACAAGAGTCCAATATTTTGAGAAAAGTTTTAAAGTAAAAAGCCAAAGTAGAAAAATGGTTTGAAATGAGATTGATTGACTTTTAGTCTTCTCACAAAAAATGTCAAAGTATTATTAATTTGATTGGAGTTTATTCATGAAAATGTTTTGGAAATGCATGGACATAAGTCCAAGTTTATTATGAAAGTGGTTCAAGTTTAAAAAACATGAAGAATTTTCAAAAGGAGGGAGAAGATTTTTGAAATTAAAGAAGATGGAAGGAGAAAAAGAGATTATCCTAAAGTATAAGGTAAAAGATAGGGATAAGAACCATCTAACCAACAACAAGCCAATACTTGACATTATGAGTAAAGATAGAATTCCCATTCTTTGGATTGAAACCAAGCAAGCAAAGATACTAGACCTCTTGAGAGAATCAAACTTCAAGTGTATTAAGTCTTCACAAAAATTGGGCAGAGTAACGGTTGTATACTGGTGAATTCCAGATTACAAACAAAGAATATAATCACAATAACCTGCACACAAAACAAATAAAAAATCCAAGTGTCTTGAGGTAAACCTCAAGAACTCTAGACAAAATATCAATTGAGGTCACAAGGTCTCCACAAAGGCCAAGGTTTCTAATCCTAAGTCCAAGAAGTCCAATACTCCATAATGCCAAGGATAGTAACAAAATAGTCCAAGTATCATTAAAGATTTTTATGGTTCATGTTGATTATTAGGTATCTTCAAAAAGGAAAGAAAAGCTCAAGTGAGCAAAAATAAAAATGACAAAAAAGTAAATGCTCAAATGAGCAAAGATGAAAATAGCATGAAATGTAAATGATAAAAGTAAATGGTGCATAAAATAAAAGGGCATATAATAAAACACAAGATAAAGTCAATTATTAGTAATTAGTGGTTAGTTGGATGACCATCTTGAAACTTGCATTTGGAACTCATTAGAGGATTGGTAGAACCAAATCCTCAACACAACAAGTTGCATTTGTTTTTTGTCAAGTATATCATCCATTTGGAATCCTCACAAATACCATTTAATGATCAATAATGTTTAAGTGATCCGCATTGACCAAAAGTGATGTAGATCTATTAGAGGATTGGTAGAACAAAAGCCTCCGCACAATGAATCTCAAGGTTATTAGATAAAAGAGATCAAATTAACATACTTGAGCTTGCAAACATAGGTTAGGGCCATGAATGATCATTTATTCGAATCGGGACAAAACTTAGCACTATGTTAAGCAATCATAAGTGGACTTATATGGAAGTCGCACCTATTTTGACGCCGGCCAATAGCAATCTATGCACCATTTATTTTGAGACATGATATAGAGATCATGCTCCAATAACACTTAGTGCAATAAGAAAGGAATGAGATGAAGAAGGATGGGGAAGAATATACAAACCACATTTGAATTAAATTTTAATCAAACTATTATAAAAATCATTCATCCATTTTTATGGAGTTAAACTCAACACCATGGATCCAATGATGTTAACAAAGTTCATGATCAAAAATTCAACCCAAGATCAGCCAGAAAATAATCACAAAATAATATTACATTTAATATATACATTAAAAAAGGTTTTTAAAATGTTTTAAAATAGAAATAAAAGAGAAAAATATCAACCATGTTCAAATTAATCAAGAAATAATAAGTAAGACCATAGGAAAATCAGAAAAGGACTCAAATATTTCTATAAAATTTTTGGTAATTTTTTAAAGTCAGCAACTATTTTTAAAAATTAAAAGAAATGAGTAAAATAAACCAAAAATGATAAAAAAAATAATAAAGTCAGAAATAAAAAATAAATGAGGTCACCAATATTTGTCACAATATCATTGGATCATTCCATATTTTCTTTTTCAGAATTTAAAAATGCATACAAATATTTTTAAACATTTAAAACAATTCAAATAAAGTGAAAATTTATAAAAAAAATCAAAACACAAAATAAAATTGTGAAAAAATAAAAATCAGAAAGAGAAAAATCAAAAATATTTTTCATAATTTTTTCAGATTTTTTGGACTAAAAATGATTTTTCTATGATTTTTTAAAGTTTAAAACAATTAAATATAAAAATCAGAAAATAAAATAAAAACCAAAAAGATGTGGACCAATGGATGATAGTCAACACGCGTTAGTAATTAAATCCAAGGGATCTGGTGCATTGTGCATATCATGGTCATTAGTGAATAAAACACTGAATCACTTATTAAATCAGAAATTCAAAAAAAAAAACAAGTGGTGCGACATTATTGGTTGGAAGATGACATGTTGGTCATCTTCAACCTCCAGCCAGTCCCAAAACCAGGTTTCTCAAATTGTAAAATTAGAGCACGAGACCTATGCCATTCGCTTCGTCTCTCTCAGACGAAGACAACCACACCTTCACGATAAATTTATATAAACTGGAGCTCAAGCAATTTGGAAAGAAAGTTTTGAAAGGGAATTTGAAAATTCATAGCCAACACGTGTTTCCAGATAAAAGCAAGTGTTGCAACTAGAACCAGGGCAATGAGAGCTTCACAATGATATCAAAGTTTGGAAGAATTGATGGAGAAATCTACCTATTGAAGTTGAGTTGCAGAGCTCTGAAACTAGACTTCTATGGATCAATATAGGTCACGATTCTTGAAGGTAATTGTATGGTTAGCTTCAGGGAAGATCAAGGAAGGTGAATTGATAGAAAAATTGGACTGAAAAAGGCTTGAATACTGATTTCAAATTTTGCAGAAAAGTGAGTTATGGAGCAAGTTTGGCAGGGTGATTCTGGTTGTTCAAGCTTGAGGAAATGAATGAGGGATGACCCTCTATTTATAGGGAATCAAATGGAATGTTCAAGCGCGTGAAATGATGAAGTTTGGAGGGAAATCGTGTGAAATTGCAAACAAGAAAAGTGTGACTTCTACTTTGATCAAAACTCATCCAAAACACGCGTTTTGCTATGCTAATCACTTCTGGAAGTTCACTAAACATGTTTAGAAGCAAAAACCCGCAGAAACAATGTGTTTAGAAGCTAAATCAAGGATTTCAAATTCTGACTTTTGAAGAAACTTCAGTTTCAAGTTGCCAAGTTCAAATCAATGGAATTCTCAGCTCAAGGGGTCTTAGGTCATGATTCTTGAAGCTTTAGAAATATGATATTACAAGCTTTGCAATGGAAAAAGAATGGGATCAAATGGATGCTTGAGCTGAAAGTTGCAATGAGTCAAAGTTGGAAAAAAAAGGTTGACTTTCCATACTTAGAAATATTTCAAGTTTTTCTTCAAAAATGACCTATAATGTTTTGCATCCAAACATGGCCTTCCACTTGGAATTTTCTCTTGACAAAAAATATGGCATGAAATAGACCTCTTTAATGACATTTTCAGACTTGGACCATTCAAAATCTCCAAAAATTGAGAGAGGTATGAATTGTTGAAGTTGGAAAAAATCATAAAATGACCTATAATCTTTTGTATCCTTAGGGAATCTTCCATCCATTTTCTCACTTTGCACATAAAAGAAGGCATACAGTTCACATCCTCAAGATCATTATGGAAAAAGAGTTGGATCAAGGTGATAAACATTTACCAAGTTATGATCATTTGAAGTCACACATGGGAAATTGGGGGTTCATCTGGAGGACTTGTAATCTTTCTTCATCATCAAGCTTCTTCCACATGAAAACTCCTTGGAACTTTTGAACTGATTTGTTATTAACCCTTTTAAGAGAATGATATTTTTGGAATCACTCAAAAATACCAAAAGATGAGAAAGATATACTTCTTTGAAGTTCAAAACCCTAGCTTCCTAGATCAACAAAATGCTTTGAGGAACTTTGACAATTTTGAACAACCTTCTTGTACCAACACATTTGCTTTGTAAATAGAAGTTATTAAGGATTATAATGAAAACTCATATCCACCAAAACCACTTTCATATCTTGAGAATTGAGAGAAATATGCACTTGTGACAAATGGGAGCAAAGCCTTGTCCAACCATGACAACTTCTTCAAACAACCCCTTGTACTTTTGAATCAATTTTGATAACTTTTAAATGTGGTGAACCAAAATAGCCTTGCCATTTCATTTCTTCCAAAACAAATTCAATGGTGAGGTTTGAATTTCTCAAGCTTTATTGACTAGGGCATGGAAATAAACTCATGAACCCATGGATCAACTTGCTAAGCCACATTTCCTTTACCTACATTACTAACAAGTAAGACAAACTAACATTGCATTTTATTAATTAAAAGGAAAATTCAAAACAAAACATGCATAATCATAAAATAAAAACAAGTCAAGGTGCTTGGTGATTCCTCAAAGAGCAAAGCTAAAGATAGGGAGGAGAACCAAAAGCCCTAATGTGATCTTGTTGTGATTGAATCAATATGGTATGATGAAGGGATCTTAGGGGGAAAAATTGGGGTACAACAACTGTATGTTTTGTATATTTTTCTTTTGCTGGAAAAATTCTCCTCTCTGTTGTGAACCATGTTCTATTTTTTTATACTGTGACTTATGCTTGCTGACTTTACTTGTTAGCAACTTTGATACTGGTACAGACTTTGAGGGAAGCTTGCATTGTCACTTTTTACTGATTTTTTGATAAATCAACTTTGTTGTTCTTTTGTTGGTTGACTTTGCTTGTTGGCTGTCGGGTTATGTACCTGTTGTACTAATTTTGGTGATTTTTTGCAAGCTTTGTACTTGTTGTATTTTGATAACTCAAGTTGATGTCCTTTTGCTGGTTTTTCTGTGATGCTTGTTGTATTTTTTCTAATTTTTCTATGAACAAACACTTGCTTTGAGATTTGTTTGAGATTTGCAGTATAGTTAGCTAAGCCTATGATTTGATTTTGCAGTTTTGAGTTTTTTTCTTTGAAACAACATAACTATGAGGCCGCTTTCTTTTGGTTGCATGAGAACATGATGATTCTTTTTTTGTAAATATGATTTGATCCGTACTTTTTATGAACCAACTTTGTCTTTTTGATTTGCAAAAGGTAAGATTTTCTAAGCTAATGATGTAGTTTTGTCTTTGTGAAACATGTATGAGGCTTTTCCTTTGGGCTGAAGTAAAATTTTGTTGAGCTTGAATATGATTTGAATTATTTTTGTCTATTGTGAACCAATTCAATTGAGATTTGAAAAAGTTATAGGCCCGTGATTAAATCCATTTTGTATGAGGCTGGATTTTCTGTGGGAATTGAAATTTTGTTGGGATTAAATTTTGTTGGGCTTCTTTTCCTCTATTGTGAACCAACATAGTTTGTGATTTGCAATAATATTGGCCTATGATAGAACTAAATGTTTGAGGTCTTAGCACACAAAACACCCTATTTTCTGATTCTTAAAACCACCCTAATGATGAGGTCAACATTGTTTGTAGTTTTGTTCTTTTTGAATTATTTGATAACTAACTCTTGCTAGATTGTTTTTCATGTATGATTGATGAGGAGTGGAGGAAGATGGCAAAGAAACCGTGGCATGGCTTGGAGATGAATCTTGAAGGATAGGAGAATGAAGAATCTTTTACTATTTTGTAATAGAAAATAGAAAGAATAGGATAGAAAAAAATGTAGTAGGCCTTAAAAATGTATTTGAACTTCTTTTCTTGGAATTATTTTAATTTGAATTTTGAATCTTGTAACAATTTGGAATGTAATTTAAACAACAATTTTGGGGAATGTATGGTTTTGAAAATGGTGAGGCAAACTTGTAGTAATTGTTTGAGTTGAATGAGAGAATTGAAAAGAAAGAATGATATGGGCTTTGATCCCTTGAACTTTAGAATTGGATTTTAAGGCACAAGATCAAATGAAACTCAAACCTCAAATCTTATTCACAAACTTAAGATTTCTTAAATCTTTAATTTCAAATCCTCATAACTCGAAATGTCTTGCAATTGAAACGACAAATTCGTCTTGATCATAATATTGATCCATAATTTCCTCTCTTTTGAAATGATTCCTTTAGATGGTTGTCCACAAAAGTAAACCAGCAAACAAGCAAACCCCTGATCACAAATCCAGATTCGGTTAACTTTCTTCACAAGCAAACAAATATATCATTAAAGGATCCTCAAACTCCATATCTTTTTATCATGAATCAAAACCTTAATTTAAAATAAACTCAAACGCAATCCTTAATATCGCGCCATCCTTGAAACCATGAATCTTGATCCCAACAGGTGTCACACACTTAAAAACCCTAGTACAAAACCAGTGGACAAAAGAAACTTTGAGCATTTGCAAACTCGGACCTTTGGCGAATTAATTGACGTGTTTGGAGGTTTGAAAAGCTTTGAACATTTGAGAAACCCTAGAAGAGGATTTTTAAAGGAGAGGAGGGCAAATTTTGGGGTACAACACAGGCGCACTGCTATGAGATTGACATTGATGGAGTAGAGGAGAAACCTTGGTTTCAGAAAATGAGAAGATATATTGAAGCTCAAGAGTATCCTGAAGGGGCGTCAATCAACGACAATAAATTCCTACAGAGGTTCTCTACCAAGTTCTTCCTGAGCAATGGGATTTTATACAGGCGCAACCATGATTCAACCCTACTTCATTGTATGGACAAGAAGGAAGCAGAGAAAATTATGGAGGATATGCACGAAGGCATCTTTGGTACTCACTCTAGTGGACATGCTATGGCCAAGAATATTATGAGAGCTGGCTACTATTGGTCGACCATGGAAACTGATTGTCACCAACACTCGAGGACTTGCCATAAGTGCCAAATTTATGATGATAAGGTTCACGTGCCTCTAGTTCCTTTGAATGTCATGACTGCTCCTTGGCCATTTGCAATGTAGGGTATTTATATGATTGGAGAAATCAAGCCTACTGCCTTTAATGGACATCGTTTCATTCTTGTCACCATTGACTATTTCACCAAGTGGGTTAAAGCAGCTTCATTTGCCTCAGTTACCAAGAACGTCATGGCCCGTTTCATCAAGCATAACCATGTCTAATGGTATGGTATCCCTGATAGGATCATCACCGATAATGGCACAAACCTTAACAATGTCGTGATCATTGAACTATGCACGCAGTTCAAGATCAAGGATCACAACTCTTCACCGTACAGACCTAAGATGAATAACACAGTGGAAGCTGCCAACAAGAATATAAAGAAGATTGTGCAAAAGATGGTGGGACCTATAAAGACTAGCATGATATGTTTCCATTTTCTCTTCATGTCTATCATACCTCGGCGTGAACATCAACTGGGGTAACCCCATTCTCTCCAGTCTACGGTATGGAAGTTGTCCTTCCTGTCAAAGTCCAGATTCCTTCTCTAAGAATCATGAAAGATGCAGACTTGGACGAGACGAGTGGATTCATACTAGGTTAGATCAATTTAATCTAATTGACGAGAAGAGGCTTGCGGCTGTTTGTCATGGTCAGATGTATCAAAAACGTATGATCAATGCATTCAATAATAAGATCAAGCATCAAGTATACCAGGCTGGCGACTTGGTAATAAAGCGCATCATTCTACCATAAGGCGATCCCACGGGCAGGTGGACTCCCACCTACGAAGGGCCATTTATTGTCAAGAAATTATTCTTGGGCGGTGCTATGATGCTAACCACTATGGACGGTGAAGTTTGATCAACTGATAAAAAGTCAACTGATACATAAAAAGTCAAACTTTGAATTTTTGGTCAACATTAAATTTCAAAGATCAAGATTCATTAAGACATTAAAAATTATAAAACTTGATCATCAAGAATCAAGAAAGTCAAGAAAGTCAACAAAAAGTCAATATTTTCAATACTTACAAAAAATTCTAAGTGTTTTGAACCTTGATAATTTCACTATTTCATGACAATTTTTCACCATTATGTAAGATGATTCAAGGAAATCTTTCAACATGAAAGTTGTAGATCTTGATGAATTCTACAACTTTTTCCCTTAGGGTTGACGTCCAAAAAATGCTTAGATTTGAAGATATAGGCTCATGAAGTCATGACATTTTTTATAAACACATAATGAAATTTTCAACAAGTTTAGGAAGATTTTTTGTCCTAACTTATTGCCCAATTTTCATCAAGTTCCAAGTTAATTTAGCCAAAGTGGTCAACATGAAGGTTGTATACAATATTTCAAGCTTTCCAAAATGTCCAAGAACTTGAAGAGATCGTGCTTGAGCTAGAAGTTTCAAAGAGATTAAGATGGCATCATAAACTTGAATTTTATGTCATTTTTGTGAAGAACACTTGAATCTTACTTTGCAGGCCTTCAAACTTGCAAATTAATCAATAATTTAATTTTTACACAACTGTTTGATCCATTGTCCAAGTGGTTCAAGCATTGTCTAAGTTGACTTGCCATTTAAGGAAGAAAGGTCACACTCCCATTTTGGAAAAACAAGCTTTATGAAAATTGTCAATGCAGTGAGCCTTGTAACTTATATCTCTGATTGCAAGCAAAATCAAAAGCATGAATCAAGTCCCCTGCACCCAACAAACATCAGAACATGCTTGTACTTGATCCTTGAAACCATCATTTTTCATCCAACTTGATTTTTCACCTTCAACCAAACCATAACATGTCATTTTACATTTCTGGTTACTTCAAGCTCTAAAACCTTCCCTCTATAAATGGAGGAAGTATTTGCAATCTAAGACACGAAATTATAAGCCTTGAAACACCCTCAAACACCCTGAAACTCAAAACTTGCACACAAACCTCCATTGTTGCAACTTCTGGCCAAAAACTTAAAACTCACAATCCACTCATGCATTTCCTCTCTAAATCAATCACAGAGCTTCCATACATTATATACAACTCATCCACATCCCTGTTTCATAACTGTAACTCCATTTTAATCAACTTCCAAACTCAAATATTCAAACCTGCAACTTGACTTCTCTAGCATGATTCAGGCACTTTCAGCATAAAGTAAGAGTTGTATTAGCTTCCTAAGAGTCCAGTGGAGATATCCAGATCATCACCACACTCTCAGGGGTGCTCAAACTCCATACACAATTTCCATTTTTGAGGTAAGTTTTCTCAACTTTGAACTTCTTATACAAGCATCATTAATGTTTAGTTTGTGAATTTTGAGTTTGAGCTTTCTGAAAAAATTAGGTTTTTATTTGGTACCAAACAAAATTCATGTTCATCTTTGATTTATAGCTTTAGTAATTTATATGGTTGGATTCGTTGTGAAAAATGGAACAACTTTCATGTTTACAATTTTGAAAATGGTTGAGAAATGAGCAAGATCAGATTTCATAGCAATGGTGTTGTTGCTCTGCACGCGCAAGGTTGAAGATGAAGCCATTTCAAACATTCAGGACTAATTTTATTTTAATTTTATTGCATGTTGTATTATGACCGGATGAAACAGTCACCCCAGTGGCAGAGGAAACGCGCATAAGGCATTGAATTATAGGGACATGGGTTCGAGCCCCAGTGGTACCCTTTTATGTTTTTTTCATATATTTCTTGCAGATACAACGCATCTAGCTTCCTTGAGTCCATCATGCGCCCTCATTTCAACACCATCAGATCACTATGCCAACAAATCCAACACATCAGATACTCTTGTCCACCATGAGCTCTCACAAGCAAGCCATATGGAATCCAAACAATGCCTGAGTTTCTATATAGGGCCAAAATTATTTTATTTCATACACTCCTTTTGCTAAGATACCACTAGGCCCATTTCTTTTCTTTTTCTTTCATTTCTGACTTTTACAACAAAAAAAAACTATTTTGGGCCCCAACGGCCCATTTTCCTTTTCACATCCCTTCAAATTTTTAACACCTCAAGCCCAATTTATTTTCATATTCTTTATGTTTACTATATATTATTTACTTATTTATTTTTATTTAACTCAAAAATATTAAAAAAATATATTTTCTTAAATAATTAAATTAAAAACATTTTAATTTAAAGCCTTACTTTATTTTTGTTAATATTTAGAACTAGGTTTTGTTGATTTTCCATACTTTAAAATATTTTTCTAAATTGACATTAACATTATACTTATTTTCTTAAAAAAATTATTATATTTAGGTTTATTATCTTATTAATCTCAATTAAATTAGACTTTTAGGGTTTGTTAAATTATTAATCAACTTCTCTTGTAATTAAAATCAATTAGTTTAATTAGATTAATTATAAAAACCTTTTCCATCAAAAAACCCTAAAAATAATTTCTTTCTTCTTTACATTTTGTACATTCTATTATTATTCATATTCAATGGTTAGTAATAGATAATTAGGAATTTAATGCTTTCTTCTCCCTATTCACAAACTTGTAATAGCGTAGGACATTTAAATTCTGCAATTTATCATTTTCCTTATTATTGCTAGTAAATAGGTTTTGCATGACAAGACTTAAAATCAAACATTAGACAACCCTAATTCAAGACAAAATATATGAAAACAAAACACCTTGCACACATGTACCTCTAGGATAACCCACACTTGTTGCCTCGGATTTAAAAATAGTCATGTCCCTCGAACGTGGGATGTTTTAGCAAAGACCCTAGATTAAAAAGATCGTAGTCCCTCAATGACCCTTCAAATGTTGCCTTCGGTAAATGATCTTAGTCCCTTATGACAATTTCTAAAACATCTTACAAGTTGCCTTCTATGACTATACGATGACCCACGTCCGTCCCTCACATTCAATAATATGGCTCTCTACCAATCAATGGTAGAATAGCACTATCTAAAGGAGGAGGAAAAGAAAAAAAGACTCTTTGAGTAGGTAGATTGCTCGTAATTGATTACTCACAAACAAAACCATTTCACACCTCACACTTTCAAACATCTTTCAATAACAAACATTTTGTATACATTCTCAACGATACGAGAATCATTACAAAACTGCCTTACATTAGCACCTTCAAAACATCTTTCAAACATTCCTTTTAAAACATATATTTTCAAAACCAACACTTTTTATACATTCTCAACGATACAATAATCATTTCAAAGTTTTCCCACGAAGGCGTTTTCAAAATATTTTCAAACATACACAAAACACAAAGCATTTCAAAGTGATTAAGCAATTAAGAGCCCGTAGATAACTACTGATGAAAAGGGTAATAACACCTTCCCTTTTCATAACCTAGCCCCCGAACTCAAGAAAATTATCAAAAGGTTTTTCCTATTCTTTTCACCCTTTCCTTTATTGGATAAAAGAAAAGTCAGTGACGACTCTTACTATCCGTAACATTTGCGATAAAACACAAAACACCAAGTCAGTTCTCCCACCGTATAACAGTGTGGGATAAAGGTTAACTTTATATTTAGGATTTCCATTGCTTTCTAAATTTTAGGATTCCCCTGTTTTCTAATTAGCATTTATATTTCCTAGATTAGGCGTTATTTTGTCATTTTCCGAATTTTTGTCGAGCTACCGATATAAAACATAACAATTTTTATTATTCATTTCAATTATGGAAATTTATTTAATTTTTCTATCATAAATTTTTAGTCTAAATAGTATTATTTTCTTATTTTTATTGCTTCTGTACGTGGGGAATGGTTTGAAATTTTTTAAGAAAATTAACTCTGTGTCCCTCGCCACACACCTTATAACGCAAAAACAGTTTTTAATTCCAGCCCCTCGTTTCGTCTCACTCTCTTTTCATTCCTCCATTCTTTATCCAATAACTACCCCAATTAAAACTCACTTAACCATGCACTCTCCAACCTTCAAACTTCCTCCATCAAACCATTATTAAAACCCCATTAACTCCCTTTAACCATTCACCACTTCATCACCCAATCTCCACTCCAATTCACAAAAACTCATTTTTCAAAGTTATTTGTTCATCATGCCTCCAAGGACTCAACCAACAAATAGAAGGTCACGACCACCACCAGACCTGTCAACAGTAATCTTCCATACAGGCGAGGTCGGTGAACTGTAGAGAGAGAAATACCTTAAGTTTCACGAACACTCTGTCATTCTTACAAGGTATGTTGACGAATCCTGTCAACATAATTTAAGACTACTTGACAGTGTCAAATGGATGCTAGATATATTAGGTTTAACTTACCTTTGTATGTTGAACCATCCCACTTATGAGCCGCTTACTTTGGAATTTTTTAGTTCTTTTATCTACGATACCCCTATGGTAGAACAGTTTTTCACCGAAACTGTCAGGTTTAGAATGTTTAATAAGGAATACTCTTTGAGCCAAGACCCTCTTGGCGATATGCTACATTTTCCACCAGGAGAAGGTATTGCTTATAGAACTCCTTTAGAGTTAGAGTGGCAGGGAGCGGCATTCAGCCTATGGGAGAAATTATCAGGTGATAAGACTCTTAATTGGGAGGGACTCAATGCCTCACAAATTCATAATTCGGCCCTACGCTAATTTTACCGTGTTCTGGCGTGTACAATTTTTGGTCGGATAAATAATGTCAAGGTGAATTCAAAAGAGCTATTCTTTGTGCATGCTATATTTTCACACGCACGAGTTAATGCGACTCCCTTTATGTTGGCACATATAGTCTATTTGTGTAAGGGGTTCAATCCTTTTTGTATTGGGGGACTAGTCACTTCCATAACATTTGCATTAGGCCTGAGCGATAAACTTTCAGAATTGCAACCATTACCGACGCTATTTCTTAATATTGATATTTGTGGATCTTCACACTTGATTAAGGCTAGAGGTGATGGCAAGTATAATTTGATGGTTAGAAATAATGAGGTTAAGAGTGTCATTTTTCCTTGTCGCGATCGGACTAATATGCAAAATCTGGAAAATTGGCATTATGATCTGACTACCCCTGAGCCTAGTCAGCCTGCATAGGGTGAACAAGGTGGTCAGACTGATGATGTTTATGATGAGATGAAGTAGGTTTCCCCTGAGGCCAACACACACCCACACACCACACATGTGTTCTTCTGAAAATATTGTAGGTACATCATCCAGGCGTAGGCCTAGAAGAAGAAATGAGGGCACACATGCCACTCTTGATGACATTTATGTTGAAATTACGCGGTGTAACGGATTAAACGCTCAGCGAGACTGAAGTATTCAAAACTTGGAAGCTCAGCAAACTAAGATGATGCATATCCTTCAACAGATACAACATGATCAACACGACAATGCTTTCAGGAATGAACATAACATATCGGGTTTGATTGATGAGATTGCATATCTGATAGTATGTGTGGAGGACTTCCAAGAATATTTTTAGCATGTGGGTATTTCGTCTCACCTGCCTGGAAATGATGGGCATGGACGAGCACGTGGAAAAGCACGTGGATGAGGCTACCAGTAGCGGAAATTTCAGGTTCTACCTTCCTTTCTTATCTTAGGTCATTGCATTGGGGATAATGCTCGATTTAAGTGTGGGGGAGGAAGCTTTACCACTTTGATTTATTGCTTTCTAGGTAGAATGCTTTAGTCGAGTCAAATTCATGGGTTGTCAAGTCTTCATGTGTGGTTTCCGCTATTAATTGATTTCCCCCATTTTCTTGAGCCATAACAAAAAATTTGTTGGCTTGATGCATGACACGACACTTTAAGAGTATATATGTTGTTTTGCACTTAGGCTATGTTAGAACAATTTGAGAAAGATTCAATAAAATTGATCCCATTTTGACACCCTAAACCCCCTAAGTATGCAAGACCAATTTGAGTAACCTATTATGTCGAGACCTTAAGCTTGAGTTTAAAGTAGCCCCGAGTAGTATATATTAGTAGTCAACACTATCTTAAGCATAAACTATGTAGGGAGTCGATGAATATAAGTTGAATGATCCCAAAAATTCTAAAATTACTTGCCATAATAAATTTAAAATAGGGAATGCACCTACTAAGTTAGGTGACCCTCACCAGGTCACTTAATCCAATGTTTGAGGAACCTACAAAAAGGTAATAAAATAATCTGTTGTCAGTTGGTTTAGAGGTGTCTGGTGCTGAACTTGGTAAGGTGGAATACAGTCTGATCCCCGGAAACTGCGATTGGGTAAATAAAAGGGATTACCAAACTTATGTACCAGAACCCCGTGCTTAAGGATCATAATCACTAACTGAATCCCCTACTATGTGCGTGCACGGATAAAAGGCTTAATGTGATTGCGCTCGAATGAAAGTGGGTGGAATAAAACAAAATAAATAGGTTGAGTTATAATAGAATAATTCGGACTGGTTTGCACAGTGTGGGAGTTTTTGATCGTGTTTTGTGGTTTTTTGTCATTACAGTATCATTAGTGTTGACATTGAGTATCTATCCATCAAACAAAATTCCTCGCAACCACGTATGATTTGAGTTTTGTCGTATATTTGTGTCAAGCCCGTGTTTAATCAAATTATGATGCTAGTTATTTGCTTGAGGACAAACAAAGGCTTAAGTGTAGGGGAGATTGATAACACGAAATTATATCGTATATTCGACTTGACTCGCATGAATTTTATTACCATTTTCATTTATTTTTGTCTTGTTATACGGGTATTTCTATTTCATTTTAGGTACTTTTAACATAAAGCTTCCATGTGTAAAAGAGCGGGAAATGTCTAAGATACTGAGAAGAATGGAAGAAATTATCAAAACCACATTTTAAAACCACATTTCAAACTTGTGGCCCTCTCCACATAAGACCAACAAGCGTGGCCCTCGCTACACAAATCGTGTCCCTCCCCACAGCTCAATTACTTGCAGCCACGTATTTAATTTTTGTGGCCTTCTCCACGCCAGTGAATCACGAGCCCAATCCCCCTGATATTTCTCCACGAGCTGAGTCTCCCAAAAATTTCTCCATTAATCCACTAGTCCCTGATTTGTCTCCACGAACGTTACGAGAATCTAGCGGAGAGGTTATAAAAGGGCAGTTCTTCATAGTTGAAGCGGGTTCCACCATTTTTTCGTTGTAAGCAGTGTATTGTTCTTAGAGTTTAAGCACAAAATTACCTAAAATAGTGATAGCTCTTCCACATCGGGGGACTATTGCAACTTTAGTATTAGGCTATTTTCATTACTTATTTTGTACTTTTGGTTAAGCGAATCCTGTCGACATTTATGGAGGATCCTGATTTTAAAGTCCAATTTTAATTAAAGTTTGCATTCAAGTTCAATTGTACTCGAAGATAGTTCCAGTTATTTCATTCAATTTTTATTTCCAGGTTTCAATTTAGTTTTTATTATCTATGTTTTTAGAAATCATGTTTAGTTTTATGTTTAACTATTGTTATAGCATGTTTATATTCAAAACTATATCCGGCTAAATCCCTTGATACTGTAATGTAAAAGTAGTTGCACCGACGGGATTCGACAATTTATTGGTGTAAATATTTACAAACTATTTTTCTGGTCTAGTTTCTAATTCTAATTAAAACAATTTTGTACGAGAGTAAAAAGCAAACAAAGGTTACAGTCAATAAAGCGAGAGTTTAAGATTTTAGCCAGATAGTAGAAACTAAACATTAATTATAAACACAGCGAGAGCACTTTAGGATTAACTAGAATTTATTGGTTTCCAAAAATTACTTTTGAATTCAAATGAGACAGCGAGAGCAAAGAATTCTGGTTTAGGAGTATAGTCAGAGTCAATAACACGAGAGTATGAGATAAAGGCTTTTAAGTCAATATTTTCTACTGAGAAGTATTTTCACATTTAAAACCACGCCAATGATTTATCGAATCCCCTAAGTTTGATGAGTTACATGTTGGTGTTCCTTTATTGAATATTTCTATTAAATTTCAGTTTTTGTTTATATTTATTTCTTGTTTTCCCTTACAAAAATAATCATTAGACTTAGATTTACATAGTAACATTAGATAATGATAAGTTTGATTTTTGGTCCTTTGGGTTCAATAATATTTAAAACTATGCGATACGACTGTGCACTTGCAGTCACGAATCCTATAGACATATTATTGTACCCCAAAATTTTCCGTCCCATTTTCTTCAAGACATTCTTCTAAGATTCTCAAATACTCAAGGATTCTCAAGAGTTGACTGATCAAACCTCCTCCTAAGTAATGAATTCACAGTTAGGGTTTGGTGTTTCTCAAGGAAGATGGAAATGAAAGGGCCTCAAATTAATTTTATGGTTCATCATAGGTCCTCAATAATGCTTATCTCAATTTTCAAGCCTTGCATCACAAGTTTGCTCAATCAATTGCTCAAATGACTGAAAATCAACTGTATTGGACAAAAAAACAATTGGGGTCAATATACAGTCAAACATCAAAAAATTTGGTCCACGTCAACATTTTGAAGTGATATTTATCATTTGATCAAGGGTTGATCATGATTTCTCAAGGAAAACCCTCAAATCATCAGAGGTTAAAAATTCCCCAAATTAGGGTTTTGACTGAGGATGACTTATCATTGACTGTTGACCTAATGCATGACCCAATGTCTTGAAGCATGGTATTAAGGGCTCAAATACAAAATCTTGATCTAATTACATGGCTCAAGACATTTCCAAAGATGCAAGTGATTGATAGTTGAAAATTTGAATCAATTAATGAAAATTCAACAGTCACACAAAGTCAAACTTTGACTTTTTGGTGAACATTGGAATTCAAGAGTCAAGAATAATCAAGACATTCAAAACTATTAAACTTGATCATCAAGAAATCAAAAGGTCAACAAAAGTAAAATTTGGAAAATCTTCTAGCACTTAGAAAAATTCTAAGTGTTTTTGTTCTTAACAAAAACCCTAACTTCATAGCAAGTTTCCTCAAGATGCAAGCTGATTCAAGGAAAACCTTCAACATGAAAGTTGTAGGGATTGATTAATTCTACAACTTTGTTAATGTGGTATGATCCTCAAAAAGTGCTTGGATTAAGAGATATAATCTCATGAAGTTAAGATGTTTTTTATCCAACACTTAGAAATTTTTTTACAAGTTTTGATCAATTTTTTTCCTAACTTCTTGGCCAATTTTCAATAAGATCCCAATTGATTTAGAAAAAACTCACAACATGAAAGTTGTATAAAATGTTTCAAGCTTTCCAAAATGTCCAAGAACACAATTTTATCATGCTTGAGCAAGGAGAATCGATGAAATGAAGTTGGGTATCTAAGGCTGCATTATAGGTCATTTTTGTGACAAGTTCATAACCAAATCTTCAAGCCGTGCTGCATAATCCCACTTTTCAGGCCTCTAACCTCTAAATCTATCCATAATAAGAAGATTACATAAACTTTTGAGCCATGATCCAAGTGACTCAAGCATTGTCCAATGCATCATTCCATTTTAGGGAAAAAAAATCAAACTTCCATTCTTGTAAAGCAAGCTTTAATCACAAAGTCAACTTATTGAGCCTCTAACTTGTTTGTTCTGATCACACTCAACCTAAAAAACTCAAAGGAATATGTTTAAAGTGTCTAACCACTCTATGAGACCAAGTACAAGGCATTGGAACCATGATCTTCAAATTTGCTTCATGACTATGCAACCAAGCCATAACATGTGATCTTGCAAAACTGGCCAGCTCTGGCCCTCAAACCTCTTGCCTATAAATAAGAGATTCATTTGCATTCCAAGACACGAAGACACAACATCAAAAACCTCTCAAAATCAGAAGCTACATATAAAACTCCATTTGTTGCAACTTATGATCTTGAACACCAAACATTAAATCCACTCGTGCGTTTTCACTTTAAATCATTTAAAAAGTTTCTGTAACTCATATAGAACTCATCTAAAGACTTGTTTCATCATTGTAACATCGTCTTCATCATCTTCCAAACTCAAAAACAGAGTTATGCAACTTGACTTGGTTGGAGTGATTCAGACACTTTCAGCACAAAGTAAGGATTGGAATAGCTTCAGGGAGGTCCAAGGAAGCTTAATCAATTATCACATTGCACCTGGAAGCAACCATACGCGCTCTGAGTTTTCACTTCAAGAGGTAAGTTTTATAAACCTTGAAATCTTTATACAAGCATCATTTGCATTTATTTTCTAAAGCAAAAATGTAGATATCAATTCCCTGAAACTAACCATGTCCTTAGTTTTCATTTATGTTCACTGTGTGATGTGAATTTGGGATTTGAAGTTTCTAAGAAATTAGGGTTCAGTTTTGTAATATAATAACATGGTTTCAGTTTAATTAACGAATGTATAGCCACCCCAGTGGTAAGACAGCGCGCGTTTATTGCAGAGGGCGTGGGTTCAAGCCCCATCGCTGCCACTTTTTTCATTTTTCAATATTTTCTTTCTTTTTGCAAGCAAACCATGCATGCCTGGGCCTAAGGCCATTGGACTTTGTTTTTTCTAAGACGCACCCCCTGCCTGCTTATCACAACACAACCCATTTATTTTTTTCTGATTTCCAAACAAAAACATTAATGGACCAGGCTTCAAACAAAACTATTTTTTTCTAACATACACCCTAAATGTCATTTTCATCCCCTGACTTTTATTTTTATTTTTATTTTTTATTTTTTTATATTTTTTTTATTAATAAAAATCCAACAAAATAATTTATTCATTTATATTTATAATATACTTATAGTTTTATTTTATTTCTTAAACTAAAAAAGATAAAAATATTTTCTTAAACAAATTTAATTCTTTTTCCTTACAAATTAATAATTAGATTTAGGTTTAGTTATTTTATTTTCTTATTTGAAATTAACTTAGAACTTAGGTTTCTTTTAATTAATTAATTTTCATACTACTTTTGATTAAACTTAAAACCTTTTTTTCTTAAAAAACCTAAAAAATGCTTTCTAACTTAATCTCTTTTCTTAATTAATTTAGGTTTAATTTTACTTATTTAATTAATTATTTCTTTTAGTTAATTAGGTTAAAACCAAGACCTTTTCCTCAAAAACCAAACAAAAATCCTTTTCTTTTCCATTTATATCCTTGTACATTATATTCCTTTCAATTCTTATATATTATTCAAGTTTTAATATGATTGTAATAGATAATTAGGTTTAATTTATTGCTACCCCCATTTGTAAATTTGTATACCCCATCCCCAAATGATGTAATAGCATAGTAAATTTACTTTCTGTAATTTATCACTTTCATATAAATGCTAGTAATTAGGGTTTGTATGAAAAGATAAAATCAACAAGTACATAACCCTAATCCAAGATTAAATGAATGCAAATCAAACACTATTCACACATGCACCCTTAGGGTAATTCCACTTGTTGTCTTACAAAAATGGTCATGTTATGCATGTGGGATGTCTTACCAAAAACAAATCAAAATACAAGATCATAGTCCCTCGATGGCGCTACGAATGTTGCCTTTCAAATGATCTTAGTCCCTCAAAGAGAAATGCTAAGATATCTCACAACATTGCTATCATGACTATACGATGACCCACGCCCGTCCCTTTACATCCAAAGATAAGGCTTCTTATCAATCAATGGTAAGATAGCAATATCAAAGGAAAGTAGGAAATGAACAAAAGACTTTTGAGTAGGTAGAAACGTTCTTAGTTGCTTGCTCACTTTAAAAACAAACATCCTTGCTCACTTTCAAAACAAACACTTTCAAAACAAACACACACCAAACACTTTCAAAACATGAAATATTTTCAAAAGTCCAACACTTTGTATACGTTCTTACGAAACGATAATCATTACAAAGTTTGCCTAAACGAAGGCGCCTTTTCAAAAATACTTTCAAAAACCACCACAAAGCATATTTTCAAACAAAAGCAAATGATCTAGCAAGCAACTAAGAGCCCATAGATAACTATGGATGAAAAGGGTGATAACACCTTCCCTTTTCATAATCTACCCCCCGAACTCAAGAAATAATCTCAAAGGTCTTTCCTTTTCTTTTCCCCTTTCCTTTTGGATAAAAGAAAAGTCGGTGGTGACTCTTGCTAACCGCAACAATTGCGATCAAATGCAAAACATCCCAAGTCAGTTCTCCCAACGTATTATAGAACTGGCGACTCTGCTAGGGAAAACTTAAAAGTGGGGTTACCTTAGGGCTAAGATCATCTTTACTTGCTTTAATTGTTTGACTTGATTGATTTATATTTTGGTTCCTTATTTGGGCTTACTTTGATCGTCTACCCGGATCTGGGACACCTTTTTAGGTAAGTAGCAATAGATTGTGGAAATTGTACGGCGTAGAACGATAAGGTTGAAACAATGGCTATGTTAGTGTGACGCATTTGTGGGTACCGGTATCCCTTGTGTTGAATCAAGTAGAATACGGGGCCACTGAGTGGCGTCATGAAGCACTAACTGGCTTTAGAACCCTAATTGAACAACTTGGCCATTAGGACATAGTGAGATAACCGGTTTCAGTGGAAAGCTAAAAATTGGTTGATACTCGATACTACACTCATTGAGATTTGACTTTTGGGATATCTCGGCCGCAAGAAAAGATTGATTATGCTAAGACAATGACTAAAAGAAAGTTATGTGATACTGAGACCCTTTAGAATCCGGTTACTATTACTAGGACAGGTTTGAGCCAACTAAACTTCAAGAGGGTACTTACCTATAAAACTTCATGCAAGCCTAAACCTAAGGACTTGTTTGCCTTGTGTGTATATACTTACTTATACATAACATCATAAACATCATAACATCATACACATTCTCACTAACCATTTCAAGAATTTAGGAATTTATCTTTGTTTTTGCTTTGTAAGCCATGAACTCCGACCGAAGAAATACCATTAGAATCAACTTTGTGAAAGCACACCCTCAACTCCAAGAGTTAGCGTCAAGGTACCTGAAGACTCTCCTTTCACCAAGAAGTATGGTCAACTCTTTATTTTGGCTACCTCCAATTTCCAAGAAGATATGATGTGCGTGATCTTCCAGTTCTTCAATCCCATGCATCATTGCTTCACCTTCCCCGACTATCAGTTAGTGCCAACACTAGAAGAATTCTCTTTGCTATTAGGAGTGTCCGTGCTTGATCAAGCACCATTCACCGGTTTAGAAGGGATTCCAAAACCTGAAGTCATTGTCGAAGCCTTACATCTGAAGAGAGATGACATTGTAGCAAATTGGGAGACAAGAAGTGGAGTTCAAGGGTTCCTAGCCAAGTTATTAATGGAAAGGGCTTATTCATTTTGGGAAGATTTGGATTTTCAAGCCTTTGAGGATGTCCTAGCCCTTCTCATCTATGGTTTGGTTCTATTTCCCAACTCGGACCAATTCATAGATGTGAATGCCATCACAGTATTTCTCTCTCGTAATCCTATACCTACCTTCCTGGGAGACATCTTACATTGTTTCTATACCCGCACCATGAAGAAAAGAGGTACTCTCTTGTGTTGTATTCCCCTACTTGCCAAATGGTTTATTTCGCACTTACCTCGATCAACATTGAAGAACGAGCAAAGTTTGACATGGTCTCAAAGGATGATGTCCCTCACCCACTCTGATATTCATTAGTGTTCGAGATCCTTGGCGGATACTTCTATCATTGACCGTTGTGGGGAATTCCCTAATGTCCCTTTGCTTAGAATTAGGGGAGGTATCACTTACAACCCTTGCTTAGCCTTGAGACAGTTTGGTTACTCCCAAAGAGATGGTCCTCATGACATGCTCATCCAAGGAGTGGTATTTGACTACGAGGGCGAAGATAAAGGCTACCGTCAAAGGTTTGCACGAGCTTGGATGATGGTAAACAAATCAGATAATGGGACACTGGGACGCAAGAATTATATTCCCTTTGAACCTTATCTTAGGTGGGTGCGAGCTCGTGCTCAAAAACTCATGATGCCTTACCCCTTCATCCTACCAGTTATCATGGAGCCTGTTACTGAAGAAGAAGTCCCGTATATTGTCCTCCATCCCAACATGCCTACTTCTCTTGAAGACTTTCAAAAAGGTTGGATTCAGCTAAAGGAAGAACGAGACACTTTCGAAGCTCAGTGCTATGCGAGTGAGAAAAGGATTTTGGAGATTAAAAAGCAACTACATGAAGAACGAAGCGTGAACGCCTACCTTGCTCCGAAGAGGATACGTTCGACCTTTTTATCTTAGAGATTTATTTTGTAAGCCCAAGAGGCATTTTGTAATCATTTTGAACTAATTAATGAAAATTGACGTTTGTTCATTCTTTGTTTATACAAATTTAAATTTCATAAATCCTTGAAATCATTTGCATACATATCTTCCATGCATCATGACATAACAGGTTGTCCATGATAGGTTTCCTTATCTTTCTGCTGTTTATTTTAGCAAGATGGATATCGAGAAAACAGTGAAGGACCTACAAGCACAAAACTCCCAATTTCAAGAGACTCTACTGACCCTAGCCAAGGGGCAACAAGAGTTGATGACGTTGCTGGCAGCCAAAAAGAAACCAAAGAGGAAAGCCCTAGTCAACATGGGTAAGAGATTCAGGGAGCCCATCTGTTAGATACTGGTAGTGGAAGATTCGTCTGAGGAAGACGAGAATAAAATTGGAGAAGCAGGGAGAACGCAGGCTGGGTGTATCAATGACCAAGCGTCTGATGATGAAGATTATTTTGACGAGCAGTATCCTCCTGCCGATATCAAGTACAAGCAGCTAGAAGACAGATTGAAGGCCGTTAAGATTCAAGCCATTCCCGATTTAGATTTTGATGATTTGGGTTTAATATTTGGGGTTGTTATTCCCCACAAATTCAAGATACCAGTATTTGCTAAGTATGATGGGGTTTCCTGCCCAAAGCTTCACCTGAAGTCTTGTGTGCGCAAGATTTAACCGCACACCACCGACAAGAAACTCTGGGTTCACTTCTTTCAAGAAAGCTTGGCTGGGATGCAACTAGAGTGGTTTTACCAATTGGAGGGTTCCCGTATCCATACATGGGAAGACTTAGCCACCGTTTTCTACCACCAATAACAGTATAATGCCGACCTGGCGCCGACAAGAGTTCAGTTGCAAGACATGACAATGGGTAAGGATGAAGGGCTCAAAGAGTACGCCCAAAAGTGGAGCGATCTTCCCAGTAGGGTCTAACCGCCTTTAACTGATAGGGAACATGTTGATATGTTTATGGGCACTTTATCTGGTCCATTTTTCAACTTGTTGGTTGGTTGTTCTTCATCCGGTTTCACCGAACTGATCTTAACTGATGAAAAAGTTGAAAGTCGTATCAAAAGCGGGAAGATTCCCATAGCATCTGCTTCCACCTCCAATCTCGTAAAGAAACCCTTCACCAGGAAGAAAGAAACGAATTTTGTGTATGGGGCAAGGCCCCATACCAAGAAGGATGACCATCCATCCATTAATGTTGTTCGAATTTCCAATCCAACTCCTGTTCAAAGACAATCTTCCAATCATCAATGGTTTGAGACCCCGCGAAGACAATTCATAAGGATAGGCATGTCACTACCCCAAGCCTTACAACACCTGTTAAAGGCTAATTTGGTGAAACTGCGTGATCCTCCGGCCAATCCTGATACCTCTTCACCAAAGTACAATCTGAATACCAAGTGTGCATATCACTCGAATAGTCTCGGGCATGAGATTGACCAATGCTGGGCACTGAAGAATAAAATTCAAGACTTAATAGACAACAAGACCATTGAATTTGATCCTCCTACAACTCCAAATGTAATCACCGCGCCTATGCCAAATCACGTCAAGGGTGTCAATGTTGTTGAAGACACTATTTTTGTTTCCTCAGTTGAAGACTTAACCACTCTGTTAACCATTATCAAAAAGAATTTGTTGAAAGCCGGGATTTTCCCTGGCTGTTTGAAGGACTGTGATTGATGTGCCAAACAACTCAATAGATGCAAATGGATGAAGGAAGGCATTCAACGCCTGATGAATAGCCATGAGATTTTATTTGAGAAGACTTCATCCACCAAATTTTTGACCAATAAGATTAAAGACCTCTCCATCATAACAATCTCAAACAAGCCTCTTAGAATCTCTTCCAAGGGTCCTATCAGGATTTCAAATGAACCGATTGTTGCTCCTCTGATAATTACTGCCCCGGGCCAATTCCATACTCTTCCAACAAAGCAGTGCCATGGAACTATGGTGCTGAGGTGTTTTACCATGGAATAAAGAAAGATGCTTGGATTGAAGAGAGCAAAGCTGATGACATTGGTAACATTACTGGCTCTAGTAAGGTGACCAGAACTGGGAGAATCTTTTCACCCAACATCTCACCACCAACTGCTACAAAGGCGCTTGTCCGCATCACCACTGCTAAGCCTAGTGCTGACACAAGGGGAAAGGAGAAAGTAGTTAATCCTGCTAAGACAGAAATACCCGCAAAAGGCATTGCTACTGAAGAATCTTCTGCTCGAGAAATGGATGAGATCTTGAAAATTATGAAAAGGAGTGATTTCAAGATAGTGGAGTGGTTGAGGCAAACCCCTTCCAATATTTCCATGTTGTCTTTACTACTTTGTTCCGATGCTCATGCTCGGGCGTTAATCAAATTCTTGAAGAAGGATCATGTCCCTCATGAGAACATAACTGACTAGTTTGAAAATTGTGTGGCAAGCTTGAAGGCCGACAATGGTTTAGGGTTCTCAGATGCTGATCTGACACCACTGGGAAAGAACCATAACAACATTCTGCATGTTTCTGTTGAATGTAACGGGACTATCCTAGCACATGTTCTGATTGACACTGTGTGATACAGTGGGAGAACTGACTTAAGGGTTTTGCGTTTGATCGCAAATGTTGCGGTTAGCAAGATTCGCCACCGACTTTTCTTTTATCCAAAAGTAAAGGTGAAAAAGAACAGGAATAACCTTTGAGATTATTTCTTGAGTTCGGGGGGTAGATTATGAAAAGGGAAGGTATTATCACCCTTTTCATCCATGGTTATCCATGGGCTCTTAGTTACTTGCTAGATCACTTGCTTTTGTTTGAAATTATGCTTTGTGTGGTTTTTGAAAGTATTTTGTAAAGAGGCCATTGTTTAGGCAATCTTTGTAATGATTTTCGTTCGTAAGAATGTATACAAAGATGTTGATATTTTGAAAATGTTTTCAAGTTTTGTAAGATATTTTAAAAGTGTAAGTGTTTGTTTTTTGAAATGGAGCAAGGATGTTTGTTTTGAAATGGAGCAAGTAATTAGGAGCAATCTACCTACTCAAATGTCTTTTTTGTTCATTTTATTTTCCTTTGACATTGTTGTCTTACCATTGATTTGGTAAGCAACCCTATCTTTGGATGTAAACGGGACGGGCGTGGGTCATCGTATAACCATGATTAGCAATGTTGCAAGGTATCTTAGCATTCTTTTTGAGGGACTAAGATCATTTGTAAGACAACTTAGATAGCGTCATTGAGGGACTATGATATTGTATTTGCTTGTTTTTGCTAAGATACCTTACATGCGCAATATGGTCATTTTGTATAAGGCAACCAAGTAGAATAACCCTAGGGGTGCTTGTGGGCAAGTGTATTGTTTTCATGCTTGTTTTTGTCTTGAATTGGGATTTTCTAGATATTGGTTTTAGTCTTTCCATACAAACCCTAATTGCTAGCATGTTATATAAAAGCGATAAATTGTGAAATTTAAAGTTACTACACTATTACAATATTTGTGGGGAGGGTAATTAGTCTATTACAACCATATTGAATTTGAATAAATGTACAAAATAAGGATAAAATGCAAAAAATGCAAATGTAAAAAAGAAAATGATTTTTTTGTTATTTTATGAAAGGGTTTAGTCTTGACCAAATTAAAGAAAATGATTAATGAAAATTTAAACAAAATCAAGTTTAAACTAATTAAGAAAGAAATTAAGTTAAAAAATGATTTTTAGGGTTTTTAAGAAAAAGGTTTTAAATTAATAAAAATAAAATGAGAAAATTAATTAATTAAGAGAAACCTAAATTCTAAGTTAATTTTAATTTACAAGTAAATAATATAATAATTAAACTTAAGTCTAAATATTGATTATTAAAACAAAGAAATTAATTTGTTAAAAGAAAAATATTTTTAGTTTTTTTGTTTTATAAGAAAATAAAATAAATAAGTGTAAATAAAAAATAAAATATTTTTGGATTTTCATGATTAATGAAAATAATAATAATAATAATAATAATAATAATAATAATAATAATAATAATAATAATAATAATAATAATAATAATAATAATAATAATAAATAAAAATATTAAAGAAGAAAAGAAATAAAAAAAAATAGTAAAAGAAATTGTGCCAGGGGTGCACAAGTAAATCAGGGGTTAGTAAAAGAAAAAAAATCATTAGGCCCAAGCTAGAAGCCCAGGCGTTTCTTGTTTGGAAACAAAAAAATGTGAAAAAAAATGTGAGAAATGAAAAAGGTAGCGTGTTGGGTGTTGAACCCACACCCTCTTGATTACCAGCGTGTTGCCTTACCACTGGAGTGGCTATACATCCGTTTATTAAAACGAAATGATAAATACATAACGTAACAAGCTTCCAAGGCTTGTACTTCATCTTCAACTGTCAGCCAGCCAGAGCACCTATAACTTCTTCATCTCTCAACAAAAATGAAAATTTCAAACATGAAAGTTGTGGCATTTCTTCTCACGAATCCAACCATATAAATAACTAAAGCTATAAATCCAAGATGAGTGAGAATTTTTCTAGCCCTAATTTAAAACCTAAAAATTTCAGAAACTTCAACTCTAAAATTCTCTAAGCTCAGGCCATATAAATGCAAACTATGGATATGTACAACTTCGTGGCAATGGTATCTACATGTTTTATTCACAAATAAACTATTGATGATGCCTGTATGAAGAGTTCCAAGTTGAGAAAACTTACCTCAAAACTGGAAATCGTGTATTGAGTTTGAGCTTGTTTCAAGTGATGATGATGATCAAGTTAGCTTTCTTGAGGTCCTAGGAAGCTAATGCAATGGTTAGTTTGAACAATGGATGGTTGAAATGGTCTGGAGAAGTCAAGTTGCAGACTCTGTTTTTTGGTTATGGAAGTTATGGTAAATGGCGTTACAGTTCTGGAATAAGGATGAGGATGAGTTATATTTGATGTAACGAAGCTTTAGAAACTAAAAGGCCAAGAAACGCACGAGGGAAATGGGAGTTTGATGTTCAAGGTCAGAAACTGTGTAACAATGGAGTTTTTGTGCAATTTCTGATTTGAGAGAGTTTTGGTGTATTTCAGGGTGTTCAAGCTCATCTTCTAGCTCACAAATAGTGACTCTATTTATAAGCAACAAGTTTGGAAGGCTCTAGTTGATCAGAATTCAAATTTACATGTTTATGCATAACATGTGATTTTTTGAGAAATTCAAGTTTCCATGCCTTGTGTACTTGCTAAGATAGAGGTTTGCCCTATTTGTCATAAAGCATGTTTGGATACATTTGGGGAACACGTGATTCATTGTAGGGAGCTTCCAGACTTCAAATATCGACATGACCTTGTTAGGGATGTCTTGTTTGATATATTCTAACATGCCAGAGTATCTGTGAAGAAAGAGGCGCACGCAAATTTTTTCACAGACCCACTTGAGGGGAGATCGATTCTTCGGCCATCATATGTTTTGGTGTACATTAGGAGGGAAACACGCTTGTGTGGACTTGATGAGAGTCTCTCCAATGGTGGGTTTGAGGAATGATGGTTTTATTATGGTACAGACAACTCTCAAAGCTGCTTCCAGTAAAATGGTCAAACATGAGAAAACGTGTTCTGAAAATCAACATGTTTTTATACCATTTACCTTTGACACTTTTGGTTTCCTAGCACCAGAAGCAGTTGATCTTTTACAGAGAGTTCAAAGGCTTATGAATAGAAATGTTATATCTCCTAGGTCTATGAATGTAGTTTTTAAGAAGATTGGTTTTGTGATTCAAAAAGAAGTAGCCGCGCAACTTGTTGCCCGCTTTCCTTCTATTTCTATATTGACCTAATTTTTTTTAATACATATTCGATAATCATTAAATTTTTTTTATAAACTATTAGTTAAGTTATCATAAAAGAAACTTATCTGTTACTCCATATACTATTTTTATAGAAGATATGTTATATTTTTTGGACAAACTAGTAAGAAACTTGTGTTATCGCACATGTCCTGTCTAGATTCACATTATACGTCTATCAAATCATTATTTATAAAGTTTGAATTCATTCTTCAATTGATTAACATTCACATAGTCACAAACCATACTTATAATATACACCAACTTTTAACTATTGATTTGTACTTATAATAATAAACTGTACATTCAATTATTTAACTTCAATTATATAAAATAACAATAGTTACATTCACATATACCCGTGAATCCATTTCATGTATTCAGTTGGTTAACATTCATATACTTATAGTATATAATCATGAGTTTTTCCCGCTTATAAAAATATTTCTAATTTATTCCTGTTTATAAAAATTATTGTAACTTACTTTCGTTTGTAAAAATAATTATACTAATATCTAGACTTTTTCCAGTTTATAAGTGTCTTGAAACTGTGTGACAATTTCTAAAAATATTTTAACTTATTCATGTTAAAAACAATTGCATCAATAGTTGAATTTTTTTCGTTTATAAAAATATTTATAACTTATTCTTGTTTAAAAAAGTTATTGTAACTTTTTTTTTATTTCTACAAATAATTATATCAACACATAGATTTTTTTCTCGTCTATAAGTGATTTGAACCCGTGTGACTATTTATAAAAAAAATTTAAACTTATTTATGTTAAAAACAATTGAATAAATAGTTGAATTTTTATCGTTTATTAAAATATTTGTAAGTTATTTATGTTTCTAAAAATAATTGTAAAAATAAATATTTGTTGTATTGTCTTAAATTTATTTATTCAATAGTGATAAATATATGTCTCATAAGTTTTTACCTTTTATCATTAATTTTTATGATTATTATTTATCATTGAATTTTCAGGAATACCAGTTAACATTTTTTTTATCATAATTACAATTATAAAGTTAATTTGAAAAAAATCTGAGATATTTTAGTTATTTCATAAGTCTAAAATAATTATTAAATCTCAATTTATTTTATTTTATTTTATTAACCTTTCTATAAAAATCTAAAAAACTTCAAAATACATTTTATTTCAAATAAGGAACTAACTCATTACAAAATAATTTTTATTCTTATGTTTTTAGAAACTTAAATTAAATATTTAACTTTGAAATAAAAAAGTTATAATTTATAATAAGAAGGGTATTCGTGATTTTTACCAATACATTAGTCCTTATGTTTAATATTTATTAAAAATACATGATTTTTTTAAATATTTTCTTCTTATTATATCATATTTATATTTTTTACAAACTTACAATATAATATAGTAATGTATATCAATAAGATTGCAACAAAATATAGCACGATATAATATAAAGATTATTAAAATATATATAAAGTTATCATCAATAATTTATTCTTTTATATTTATCCGAGATCTTTGAGGATAATTAATATTATGTTTCTGATAAAACAAATAGACATATGAGAGATTGCTCAAAAGAAAAGAAAAAATTATTATTAAAAAAATATAAAATTATTACAATTTATTACAAATCTTAAATTATAAAAAAATAAAATATATTAATAATATATTTATTATAATTAATAAAAATTAAAGTTGTGATTATTTTTACTTTTTATGAAATAGCAAATGTTCAAAATACTATATACATTTGAAATAAAATAAATATGTATCCTTTCAAATATTTTCATCAAATCTTCATAAAATAATAATAAAATATTATTTTAAGTTATCTTTAAATTAATAATACTATATGAATTTATTTTATATATTATTTAGGACTGCATCTACAATAATAAATTATATAATAAATTATATAATATTTTTATACAAATAAATAAATATTTATAATAAATGGACTAAAAAATAACTCACACATTTTAAATCTATTATAAAACTCAAAATATAATCTTTAAATTATTGCATAACAAAATCAATTTTAATATTATTTTGTCTACAAATTTTTTTTCAGTCTTCCTTCTACAATCTGCGTATACAGTATCCACAATATCCTCAATTGCTAGCAAATTCCCCCGTGATAACATTAAAAAAATCTTCAATCAGTAAATAAAATTGTACCATGGAGATCATGTCCATGAAATTGTTTAGAGTTGTTATTTTCAATCTCAAAACAACCTGATTAGATATATATTATTGCAGTAAAATACCTTTACTCAATCATCAGCTTGAATTATAAAATCTTTAATCACTTATGTGCCAAACATCAACTAAAGATAATATTAGTTTTGAATTGGTTTCAAATGCAACTCCTCTCAATGATGTGTGTTTTCTTCCCATCTTTCTTTTTAAAACATTAATTTTATACATATTGTCATATTACAATACTTGAAATTCTCCGACAACAAACAAAAAAATGGTTCGTTAATATTGCTTTAGTTTTGGTCACAGTAAAAAGATCTCTAACTTTCTAATACAAAGATAAACTCACCAAACTTTGAATAAGAAATTGTTAACATATTCATCTCAGTCTTCAACAGAAGATATATTGGAAAGTTGTAGCTATGAGAAGAATATACGTACGGCAAATTGACATTTCAATAGATCTTCAAACAAAACTTAAAAGACAGAAAAATAACAATAAAGGTTGGAACATTAATTTCTGCACATGATTTCCGCTTGACAGATACTAACAACATTAGAAAAATGGTTAACTCAGCTCATAAATTAGAGTTCTTACTTCAATATTTTTATGTTCTGCTCAAGTGTTTCAAATAGTTCAAATTAGCATGTATATGACATGAAGCATAATAGAACATATCATTAAATTCAATTGCAAAATCAGAAATATCATAAGAAGATCTAAATAAACAGGAACACTTGATTTAATTCCAAAAGCCTCGGAGATAAAATCAGGAGCAATTCTTCCATTTGAGAATCTACCTGCTGTATTCATTTTTTTACCTAAAGTTCCAATTTATAAGCCGACGCTGCTCAATAGTTGAAACATCAGATGCATCATTTTGGGTTTCAATTATATTTGATATCCACACTTGTTTGTTCATCCAGTCTGCCATTGATTTTAGAACACCAACCAAGCTTTTCATGGCTTCAAAGTAAAACAAAGACCAAAACATCACAAACAAAATCAGGTTAACTCATCTAAAAACAGATATACTTCCGCAACACAAAAAATGTAACAGTTCAAACAAAATCTTCTTTTTTCGAAGCACTAGTCATAGTCTATAGATGTTTGCACCTAAAGCGATCTTCCATAAATCCTTTGACTCATTGATATCCCTCACTGCTTCAATTGGGCGTGCCATAGATGATATGATATAAACTGTAACAACAACTGAAAAACATTAGAATCATATTTCGCATTTGAAGCATACAAATAATCTTCAATCAAGAACTCAATGATTCAACATCATATGAAGCATTTAACCTAATCAGTTTAACAAAACACTATTCATGAAATTGGGGTTGAAACCGATAAGATTTAAAAACAAACAAAAACAACGAATCGGCAAATCGATTGCAGCTACGACTACTTGAGTATTGCCAAATTGAAGATTGGAGAAAAGATGGATTGGGGTTTGAAGAGATACAAGGGCAGATATTTATGGTTGGGTTTGAAGAGATACAAGGGCGAAAGTTGAAAGGGTGTGTGTTTCTCCATGTTGGAAGTTGTGGTGTTCTCATCAATAGACTTGCAAGTGTTATGTAGTGGACTGGAGGGATAAATGGCCTATTCGTTTCAACCGATATATATTTCAACCCGTACATAAATTAATAATCAAGTAATATAATTAGGGTTGCAAAAAAATAAATAAATTATAAATTACCAACAAAAAAATATAGATATGCTAACTCAACAACATTTAATACCAAAATAATATAAAATGTTTAGCAGTTGATAAGACAAATTTACTTTTATAATCAGTGAAATTAAAGCTTTTAATAAAAAAGATTATAGTGTTTTGAAGTTTATATATTTATAATAGATTAAATTTATTTTATTATAATAACAATTAACTTATGTTTTATTTTAAATAAAAAAACAATTAACTTATATTTGAGATTAAAAAAAATAATGGGAGGGATCGACAAAACCAAGCACATTTTTACAATGAAAACCCTAAACACCAAAGTTCATTAGCTTTGTCGTATCAGAAACAAGTTGGAGTCAGCTCAGAAATCAACTGGCCGGAAACAAGTTGGAGTCAGCTCAGAACTCAACTGGGCGGAAATTGCAGGCTGAGTTGGTCGTCGGCCGCCACAAACAGCGATAAACTCTACCAGGTTTTCCTCTTTTATTCTTTCTCATTTTCCTTTCCCTCTCCTATAGCGCGCGATAATGTGATTTCATCGCGATTTGCATAACATTTATGGATGCTTTTCAAAAAACTATGGAATTAAGTTCATAGCTTCGATTCTTTCTCTGATTTAATGGTTTAAAACTATTAGACAAATACAATAGTATATAAAGCATTGGTTTTTAATTTCTTAAGTGTGAATTCAATGGTTGAAAATGAGCATTCTTGTGGACTACAATGTACTTTACTGTACACACATTCTTGTGTTTTGAATTGTACTAACACACGATTCAATGATTGTATGTGCCCTTAGAGATTAAGAGTCCACACAGAATTGGATTATGGTGAAATCGGGTGGAATTGTAGTTGTTAATCGTAGAATCGAATGATCTGCGATCTTTCTGGAGTTTCTGTGATTCTAATTTAGGGTTGGCGACCACACGATGCATGCTAGGGTTAGGGAGAGGAGCCAGTTTTTTGTGTGTGGGTCAGAAGAAGACCGGTTTATGCACATGTGTTTTAAGGAAGCCCGTTTAGGGAGGAAATGATACTCCAGTCGCATTGAACATATTGTTATAGAGGATGATGGTAGTCATGATGTGCCACCTTTAGAAGAGATTAAGGATTAGGTGATTTTGGTGTTTTTTACTAGCTTAGGTTGTTTTGTAAATTGTATGTGACTTTGTTATTGACTTGCTTATGCTAATGAATTAAAAATTTATTTAAATATCAGAAGCGTGATTTAAGGTTTTATTTGTTGTATTCAGTTACTTGTGCTACTTTATATGCATACGAATGAATATTGTAAAATCTTAGGATTTGAGTTACAATTCCACGTCTTACAATTTTACTTTACCTTTTTGATTTTGCACAAAATCTAAATTTTAACTACTTTGAGTACAGAAGCAACTTAACCTGTGCCTGCAGTTGCTCACACATGATAATAAATGTGTTTTACATTATGTTGTAATAGATATATCAATTTGATTCATTTCTAAACTTTGGTTCTGTGGCAATGTTAGGAAACTGATTTGCTTTGGAATTAATGGAGGCCAAATTTTTCCGCTTTCTTAAGATTGTGGGTGTTGGGTACAAAGCTAGAGCTGAATCTGCAGGGCGTCTATTGTATCTCAAATTGGGTTACAGTCATGAGGTGGAATTATCAGCGCCTCCTGCTGTCCGTGTTTTCTGCTTCAAAAACAATGTCATTTGTTGTACTGGAATTGACAAGCAAAGGGTGCATCAGTTTGCTGCTACTGTTCGCAATTGTAAGCCACCTGAAGTTTACAAAGGCAAGGGCATAATGTATACCGACGAAGTTATCAAGAAAAAACAAGGAAAGAAGTCTAAATGATCATATCATCTCAGCCGATTTCATGAAGTCGATGGGTCAGGTGTACTTGGCTAAACTCCGCAGAATTGTTTCATCTAGTCTTTGAACAATTTCACTGTTAGAATTCTTAAACAGAGCATCATAGATATGATCAAGCTTCAAAAAACAGCATTTTTTTTTGCTTCACTATGATTGATATGTAACATTAGAATTTGTCTTTGTTGAGACATTTTATCTTTCTAATAATACCAAAAAATCATGAATTCGAATGGAGAAAATTTAGATACAATTCTTTAGGCGTGTTTCTTACTATTTTTTAATGAAAATATGAGAAGGGTATAATTTCTTCTTACACATATGTAATTTCTCCTATTTTCACTCTTTAAACGATATTTAAGTACACTAGTCATATTTTTATTAGAAAATAGTAAGAATCACATCTAAATAATTATATTTAAGTTTTTTTCAATTCGAATATACTTTATTTTTAATAAATGCCGATGATATTTTTGTGGGCGTTGATTTTCATATCCAACTCTCATAAGTCAAACAAATTTAATTTCAGTTAAATGAATTCAAATGGAAAAGTCAGAGACCAATCCACATTGAACTTCAATGAACAAGTAATTTATACCCAAGAGGGCAATATTGTACTATATGTTATGTTTTAGTTGAGATAGTTCTTTTTTGAGTGTCTGAGAAGTCACTAAAGAATTCTATAATAGATGACTTTATGAAGTACAAACAGCATAAGAATAATAGTGATATAAAGTATTTGTAAGCCAGCTACACTAAATGGTGTAGCATACTCTACAATCTTTCTGATGCAAGAGCAGTCTTAAGTTTCCATATTTCGTATAATATTTAAGACGAAACTATTTTTTATTAAGATTCTCTGTCTCAATAATCTTGAGTAAATGAAGTACAGAAGAGTTAGAATCCCAGAGGAATGCATTATTTCTTCCTTCACATTATTTGTTCCTTCAAAGTATGATTTCTTTGGTTTTGGTTTTGTTGTGTACTAACAAGCTACAAAAACAATTCGGAAATATTTAATACATCTTATGGATTACTATCACACCCCCGTGAAAATATAATAATATCTTTCAGATTTTGGAGATGTATCTCCGGACACATTCAAACTCAATACATTTTTGAGTCAAGCCCTAAAGTCAATGAAAAAAATTTCAAAAATGCGTTTTCATATACATTATGAAGATGCGTCTCTAGACGCTGTTTGTTTAAATACGCATCAGAACCCTTTCTCCTTCCTCATTTCTAAAATAAACACTCTCTAAACCACTCAAGTTTCTCAAACTCTCTAAACTCACACTCTCTCAAAATCATTCCACCAACTTCAAAGCTTCTTTCACCAACATCAAGTCCATCAAAGAGCTCACTCAACACCGAAAAAAACTCACAATTTGTAAATTTTTTATTTTTCTAATTTTTTTTTTGAAATTTTGTATAAATTTATAGAAATTGATGATTAGATTATAAAATAGATAAATTATACATGTTTGATAGTTTATACATAATGAGAAACATGTTTGATAGATAGTTTTATTGATTAATGCACTACTTTTGTTGTTTTAGGGGAATGCATTTCATGTTATGTTTTAATTCCTGGAAAAGGTGTATACATATGAGCTACTTAGAGCAGAGCATGCTACAAGTGATGATGAATAGGTTGCGCAGCATAGAGCATATGCTATGAGAGCATACCTGTTGTATTTGGTTATCACTATCATTTTTGTAGACAAGAGTGTCACTTATGTGGATGTCATGTACCTACGATACTTCGATGAATTTGAGCGGATCCATGAGTACAACCGAGAGCCGCTTGTTTGGTCTACTAGTACTCTAAGTTATCTGAAGGCTGTATTTAGAAGATGAAACAAATTACAGGCAACATCACACTATCAACGATAATATTTCTTGGTTTTTTAGTGTTTGTGTCATTTTCACAACACTTTTGCAACGCCATTACTAATGATTCATGTGCTCTAATATTTTTCAGGTTTGGATCCTCCAGCACTTCCCACGCATATCCGGCTGGTCATGTGTACCAACCTATATTAAGGATATGCCACGTGCTTCTGCATTCTCTCCATTCAGAGGTGTGATACGGTGGCAGAACCGACTGTTTTAGAAAATGCTGGTTTGCGTTTTGCGTTTTGCGTTTGTATTCGCAAAATGTCACGGTAAGCAAGAGTCGCCACCGACTTTTATTTTATCCAACTGGAAAGGAAAAAAGTACAGAAAAATTTCTTTTTCGAGATTTTGAGTACGGGGGTAGATTATAGAAAGGGAAGGTATTAACACCCTTTCTATCCGTGGTTTTCCACGAGCTCTTAGGTACTTGCTCATCTTTTAAAATTGCTTGTGTGTGTTTGTTTTGAAAAGTTTTGTTTTACTTCGTTTTAACCCTTGCTCCTGTCTTCAAGAGTGTTACGAAGTGTTTTTGAAAATTTTAGTTTGAAAAGTGTAAGTGTGAAAAGTTTGATTTGAGCAAGTACCTACTAGCATCTACCTACTCGAAAAAAGATTGTTTCTATTCTTGTTTCCTTTAGACAATGCTATCCTACTATTGAGAAATAGGAAGCACCGTCGTTGGATTTGTAAAGGTCAATTCGAAAGGGACGTACGATCACTAACACAATGTTAGGACATCTCAGTAACAATCCTAGAGTCTTAAGATCATATTTGAGGCAATATTTCCGAGGCAACCTTTCCGATGCAATATTTCTGAACGGGACATTTGATCTTTGTTTAGACAGAAGGGCAACCACTAAGACACCCTATACTTAATGATCGTTTATCGAAGGCAACCGAAGTGAGAGTATACCCTAGGAGTGCGCAGGTGCGAGCGATTTGATTTCAAGTTATTATCTTTGCATATTAGGGTTTGCTAGCCATTTTAAATTATCATGCAATCTTGTCATACAATCCTATTAACATACATCTAACAGTTAATATTTGCGAGAATTAAAATGCGAGAAAATAAAACTACGCTATTACAAGGCTTCGGGGGAGGGATTAATTACATAGCCAAAAAACCCGTAAAACGATAAAAGAAAATCCTAGATTAAACTATTACATACTATAAGCAGTTACATTAATATTGCAAAAATAGTAAACGCGCGCGATGAATCGAGAATTAGAGAATTAGGGTTTTGACCCCAACTAAGCCTAATTAAAAGAAAAACATTTTTTGTGTTGTTTTTGATTATTTTGAGAAAATAAAGTTTAATTGAATAAATAAAAACCTAATTACTAATTAATTTAAATTAAGAAAGATAATTAAATTAACCTATTTTTGTATTTTATTTTATTTTATGAAAAGAAATAAAAATTTAATCAAGCTAACCCTAATTTTTCTAATTGATTTTAAATATATAAAAAAAGTTAGAATTAACCTAAATTAAATTTAAACTAATATTAAATTAAATTTGATAAAAAAAAACCTAATTCTAAATTTGTGAAATTTGATTTTATGATTTTTTGTGAAAAAAAGAAATTGATTTTGTTAAAAAAAACAATTAAACTAATTAAATAAATAAAAATAAAAAAAAAAGGAATGGGCCTGATGTCTTAGCAGAAAGAGGGGGTGCCTTTTGCAAATTCAAGCCCAACAAGCTTAGGCCTCCATTGACTTCTTCCAAATCCTGTGTGTACGCTTGACCTATGCACATGGTAGACCCTCACTGGAGAAGCCTTGGCTCTGGCTTGCTGGTGGTTTGGATGATTAGATCTGGAGAGTGCATGATGGATCCAGGAGCGTGAGATGAACTAGATTGCCTGTCCAAGAAAAATATGAAATAAAGTTGGGACCTGGGAATCGAACCCAGGCTCTTAGACGTTCTCACACTACGCGCTTGCCAACTGGGCTGGCATGGTTAGTTGTCTAAACAATAGCAAATGAATATTATATGGTAAAAACAAAAAGTTATAATACAAAACGCGTAAAATTTGAATGGGCAAGTCAAGGAATGCCACGTTACTTTCTTCTTCCTCCCACTGTCGCTGTAAATTATATGGCTTTTACCTACGGACACCAAGCGTAGGTATAGCCCTGCGCATCTCCAAAACCCTGTACAAGCATGATAAATCACAACCAATGGTACCAATCAACTCGTTGCAAGCTCACAAGCATCATGGTACCATTATCCATGCCTAATTGTTCCTGTACACAAAACCCCTAAAAACGAAACTAGAACCCTAGCCATGGCAACTTGCTGTATAGTCAATAAAAATACAATTGGATATAACCATTAGCTTGCAAACATCTCAAGGATTAAGAATATATCAATGAATCATGCTAAATATGCCAGAATTATGATATTCGAATTCAAGAAAAGAGATGAACCGTGTGAATCTTACAGTGCGATTTTGAACGTGGGAAAGCTTGTTAATGGTTGCAATACGATCCAGGGATATCCAGCAAACGATTGGGATGGTTAGAATGCTTTGAAGTGATCTGAAACGTGGAAATCAGTTTGCCACTTGAATTTTTTGAAACTTTCTTTCTCTTTTTCACGCCTCCAACCTCTTTGTTTTTGGTCTGCAAATGTTCCTTATGTACCCAAGAATGAATTAGGGTTGCAAACTTGTATCAAATCTCCCTCAATTATGATTATTGATTCATGATTTGATCCTTTATGCAAATCTTTCCAAATCAAGCAAAATGCAATCCTTTTGTATCCATATTGTTGTACCCCAAAATTTGCCCTCTCATATTCCTCAAAACATTGCAAGAAAAATCTCCAAGTTGCTCAAGTTTGCTCAAGAGTGGGTCAGACAAGTCATCTCCTAAGGCAGTCAACCCCAAATTAGGGTTTTGTGTTGCATCAAGATCTTTGAATCCAAATGACCTCAAGTGCTACCTAATGTCCTAATATATTCTCAAGATAATCCATGTCAAATTTCAAGCCTTGCAGAGGAAGTTTACTCAGTCAATTGCTCAAAGGGTTCAAAAATCGATTGTGCTAGGGCAAAAGTCAACTGTGACCTATAAACAGTCAAACTTCAAGATTTTTTGTCAACATTCTCATTTTGAAGGATATTTAATCATTTTATCAAGGGTTGATCATGATTCATCAAGGATTGCTCAAAATTCATCAAGATTCAAAAGTTGCTAAATTAGGGTTTTGGAGGAAAAGTCAACCCAACTTTGACCAAGCATAACTTTCTCATACTTTATGCGAAATGACCCATCCAAATCTAATTTTGAAGAGGATGCAATTTCCTACAATCCATCTTCATACCCCAAGATCAAAAAATGCACTCACAAGAAGTTATGAATTTTGACATTATAGGTCATTTTTGAAAGTCAGAAAAAACACCTTTTTTTCCAAAGCTTATAACTTGAGCATGGAATATCAAAATGAGATGATACCAAAAGGGTTGGTTATAGGACATCTCAATCTTTCTAAAAAGTCTAAGAACACCTCCAAAATTTCAAAATTGAAGAAGTTATGCATTGATGAAGTTGGACATTTTTGCAAAATTGCCAAAAGTCAACTATCCTCAAAAATTCAAATTTTGTCAAATGGGCCCATTCTTTTCCACTTGATTTGAGCTTGCATCATTGTCCACGTGTCCTAGCTTCAGCCATGATCCCATATCTTATTTTTATTATTTTATTTGATTTTTTATTGAATTTATTCATTTTAAATCAAATTAAATCATATAAAATCCAAAGCTTTGATTACCTAAGATTTTTTGGCTGTTTCAGGTTGTAATTATCATCATTACTATCATCAAACTCGAATCATACAATATCATGTGCAAAAAGATTGAAAAATGGCAAATTTGGCAAGTTGCAAAGAGTGAATCAAATCAAATTCCAATGCATTGATTTAGAGAGATTCAATCCAAAATTGTTACCCTAATACATTCCACACTACATAAACAAGCCAAAGGGACGTGAATAAGGGTTGGAGGCTACAAGAAGATGCAGAACAAAGTTTGAAAAAAGCGGTAAAAAGCTTGAATTCAAAATCATAGAAAGAGGTGTTTTCAGAAGCCAAGAACTATCTCAATCGCTTCTTGGACGTTCACTGAAGCTAAACCAATCCGAAGCAAGCTTCCTCACACACCCAAACGCACTGTAAGTCCCTCGTTACCTAGCTCTGTTCTTGGATTCGATTTGGCTCATTTTTGCATCATTTGAACAAATCATTGACATGTTTGTGATCCTTATAACATTTCCAAGCTTTTGGCATTATCCAATTATGTTTTTCTAGCCTGAATGAAGAACCTCCATAGCTAGGGTTCTTCGTGTGTTTTTTAGGGTTTTCTTTTTCAGGAAAAATTGGGACTAAAGAAGGGTATAGCGTTGATCAGAAAGCCAAGACGAGTCCAACCATGTTCGTGGAATTTGTTTTCATGGTCTGGAATGGATTTTAGAGCAAGCTTGCACATTTAGCTACGGATCCAAATCCGCAGGTAATATTTGCAGGAGCTGGAGGTAGGGGACGATGAGCTGTCGTTCTCCCAATGGCCAATTCAAAACCACGCGCGCTTTTTATTTTTTGCTGGCAATAACTTTTGTTTTCATATAATATATAATATTTCTAATATATTAACAAATAGATCAAAGTGGCCTAGTGGTAAGCGCACATGTTCATATCCATCAGGACCTGGGTTCGATTCCCAGGTCCCCCCAATTTCCATTTGTTTTTTCTCTTCAGGTGATCAAGTGCGTATCCAAGCATGCAGCTCACCATGCACCATCGTTCAATCAATTGCCAGATGGCCCAGGGCCAAATCTGGTGGCCAGGATCTGAAGGTCCACCATGGAGTCAAGTCAGCGCAGGCACATCAGATCCACAAAGTCAACCAGGGCCAGCACAAATGGACTTTCTCATTGCTATTCATGCCCCCAAAACAGGCCCAAACCCCCTTTCTTTTCATCTTATTTATTTTATTTTAATTATTTGTTTTATTATTTCTATTTAAATTCTAACCAATTAAAATTCAGCCTTTTCATAAAATAAAATCACAAAAATATTTTTATGTTTAATCAAATTTTAATTTTTATTTTTATTAATAAATACTAATTAATAGATTTAGGTTTTAATTAGAATAAATTTAACATATTTTTGTAAATAATTAAAATTAAATTAGACTTAATTAGGTTTTTACTAATTCAATTAATTTTATTTTTCTTTCTTAAAATACCAAAAATCCAAAAATAATTTATTTTTAATAATTAACTTATTTATTAATTTAGTAATTAATTTAGGTTAATTTCTTTCTTAAAATAAAAATAACAAAAAAATATTTTCTTCAACAAAAAGGGTCAAAACCCTAGAACTTTGCGCTCGATTTAATTTCTCGCACGCGATTTATTTATTTTATCCATTATGTATTTGATTCCGGTTTGTAATAGCTTAATAGGACTTTTATTTATTTTTTATCGCTTTATTTATTTTTAAAGGGTTTGTCTTTGGCGATGTAAATACCCGACGCCTTGTAATTTAAATTCCGCATTTTATTTCCGCAAAATATAACTGTTAGATGTTTGATAATAGGATGGCATGACAAGACTGAATGTTTTAACCTAAAATAAACTTAGATCACCTTTAACATGTACAAAGATAAAAATAACTGAAAACAACACACTCGCACATGCGCACTCTTAGGGTACACCCCACTTGGTTGCCTTCGTACGCGGTCATTAAGTATAGGTAGTTTTAGAGGTCGCCCTCCTGTCTAAAAGATCATCGTCGCCTCGAAACGGTTGCCTCGGATATTGTTGCCTCAAAACAAATGATCTAAGACATTAGGGTTACCGCTAAGGCGTCCTAACATTGCTTTAGTGACCGTAAGTCCCAAAATTCGAATTGACCCTTAAACTCCAACCACGGTGCCACCTACTCATCAATAGTAGGATAACATTGTCTAAAGGAAATTAGCATAGAACGATTCCTTTTTTCGAGTAGGTAGATGACTCTTAGATACTTGCTCTTTCAAAAACAAAACTTTTCACACTTACACTTTTCGAACAAAGTTTTCAAAAACACTTCATACACTCTTGAGGACAGAAAAAAGAGTTAATTCGAAGTTTCAAACAAAAAAAAACTTTTTCAAACCCACAAGCACAAAGAAAACAACTTTTGAAAACAATTGAGCAAGTACCTAAGAGCCCATGGATAACCATGGATAGAAAGGGTGCTAATACCTTCCCTTTCTATAATCTACCCCCCGAACCCGAGAAATAATCTCGAAAAAGGAATTTTTCTGTGCTTTTTTCCTTTCCTTGTTGGATAAAATAAAAGTCGGTGGAGACTCTTGCTTACCGCGACATTTTGCGAAAACAAACGCAAAACGCAAACCAGCATTCCAAAAAATAGTCAGTTCTTCCCACCGTATCACACATATGAGCCTTGCACAATTTGATCTTACTTCCAGCTGTGTAATGAACCTAAACATGCACAAAATCTCAAGATTTGATTAGTTTTTGATATTTTCATTATTTTATTTTGATTTTATTTAATTTAATTGAAATAAAATCAAAATAAATGACAAAAATAAAAGAATGACAAATGGAAGGGATCATAGGTCGTGGGTCACATTACAAACTCAATGCAAGCATAAAAAGTTGGGCCCATTTGACAAAAAATGCAATTTCGGACACATTTGACTTTTGGCAATTTTGCAAAAAGGGTCAACTTGGCCAATGCATAATTCTCTCAATTTTGACCCTAGAGATGTGTTCTTGGACTTTTTAGAAAGCTTAAGATATCCTCTAAGCAACCCTTTTGGTTTCATCTCAATTGAGTCTTCCATGTTCATGTATGAAGCTTTTACCCAAAAGGTGTTTTTGTTGACTTTTCAAAATGACCTATAATGTCCAAATTCATATCTTCTTGTGAGTGCATATTTTGAACTTGGAAGCTGAAGATGAATTGTAGGGAATTTCATCCTCTTCAAAATGAGCTTTGGATGGGTCATTTTTGATAAAGTATGAGAAAGTTATGCTTGGTAAAAGTTGAGTTGACTTTTCCTACAAAACCCTCATTTAGCAACTTTTGGGTTTTGATGAATTATGAGCAATCCTTGAGGAATCATGATCAACCCTTTATCAATGATGAATAATACTTCAAAATGAGGATGTTGACCAAAAATCTTGAAGTTTGATTGTATGTGGGCCACAATTGACTTTTGCCCTAGCACATTCGATTTTCAGGCCTTTGAGCAATTGACTGAGCAAACTTCCTCTGCAAGGCTTGAAACTTGACATGGATGATATTGAGAACATATTAGGATACTGGTGAGCATTTTGGATCCTTTTGTCTCAAGCATCTTGATGCAAAATGAAACCCTAATTTGAGGTAGACTGCCTTAGGAGAGGGTTTGTCTGGTCAACCCTTGGACTTCCTTGAGCAATTTGAGGACCTCACTTGAAATGTATTGAGAAATATGGAAGGGAAAATTTTGGGGTACAACAGCTGCCCCTGTTCAATCTTCTTAAACCTGAGGATGTAGATTGGCTTGTCTGCCTTTTGTGATCCGAAGGTGGAAGATGATTGAACACTAGAGTGCCCAGAAATTTGCACTCGCATGAAGTGGAATTGGTCTTGCGATATCAGGAATGGGCTTATAGATTCCATTTGGAGGTTGATGTCGTAAGATGGGCTTAAATATGCCATCAGAAGAAGTGTTGATCGCATAATAGATTCCTTTGCGAGAGCTCGTATACCTGTTGTTGAGCAGGATTTCGCTGGGGAATGCTGGTCTCTGTCTTGAGAGAAATAGAGTTTTAGGAACTTTAGTTGTACGTTACTCTACTGGGGAATCATCTCTTAGTCGAGGAGGTGAAGATGAACTGCTATCTGGTCGTGCTCCAGGCTTTATAGTGATTTGTTGAGGAAAATAAGACCGGTTGCTATCTGGTTGTGCTCCAGGCTTTACAGTGACTTACTGTGGAGATGAGATTAGGCTTGCTATCTGGTCGTCTTCCAGGATTTGCCATTTCTCAATTCTTATCTGGTCATGCTCCAGGCTTTAGAAGGAATCAAGTGGTTATCCGGTCGCATCCGGGCTTCCATTTGACTTTAAGGCATTACTAATATCCGGTCGATTTCCGGGCTTCATAGTAATTGGCCGAGTGAACTGTTATTTGGTCGAATTCCAAGCTTCGCAGTACCTTATACTGTTATCTGGTCGTGTCCCAGGCTTCAATATCCTTTTCCGCTATCTGATCGTGATCTAGTCTTCGCAGTGTCTTATACCATTATCTGGTTGATTCCAGGCTTCATGGTATCTTTTATTGCCATCTGGTTGATTTCCAGGCTTCACAATAACTTGCTGAGGGTTAATCTGTTTTCTGGTCGATTTCCAGGCTTTATAGCTTGTATTTATGATATACCACTATCTGGTCGATTCCAGGCTTCGTAGTATTCTGGAGATATCAAGATATTATCCGGTCGGTTTCTGGGCTTTATAGCTTGAACTGGAATAGTCATAGCTTGAACTGGAATAGAAATCTTAGTATTAATTTGACTGAACCAGAGAAAACTTGTGAGAACTTGATTGTATCTTTCCCTGAAAGGTAAAGAGTTATTCATATGTAATGTCATGATGTATGAAATGTATTGATTAATGATGTTCTCAAAATAAATGAGATTGTGCTGTATGATGCATATGCGCATGCCATGATGTATGGATATGCAATGTTCTTGTGATATCCTCCAGCTGGGGAGAATAAATCCTGGACTGCTGTTGGAGAGTATAAGGAGTTGAGTTCTTCTTTCTCGCTGGGGATAGTGACCAAAGATGATTAGCTGGAGACTTGCGTCCGTTCTGCTCGAGAATATTCTGCTGGGAGAGATTCTGTTTGAGAATAATCCTGTGGGAGAATGACTATGTGGGGGAGAGAGATACTCTGTTGAACAATCTGCTGATTTGGAGAAACCACTCCGCTGGGGATGAATTACCGTTGCTGGTGACAAATAAACTCTGCTTGGGGAGAAATTTGCCGACTCATTCGCGATCATGAACCTCGGCTGGGGAGAACTAACACCACTATCTTTGGATACTTCCTACTCCGCGGGGAGCATACGTACATTTAGTCATATTCTCAAGCTGGCTCTATCCTTGTACCTGGTGGGTAGAGCAACTGTAAGGTTCAGACACTTCTTGTTTGCCCCTGTTCCTGGAATTTCGAGTAATTGTCTTTTGTTTTTCATGTAAACATTTATGAGCAACAATTATTTTCAAATGCATATATCAAAAATGAATCATTGGACGTTCTTGCAAAATAAAACAAAAAGAAAAAACAAGTTGAAATTTGCGAAAATGAATTGTATTTATTTTTGAAGTTGGCCTGTAATAGGCATTTTGTACAAGAGGCTGACGTCCTAGTAAGAGAACGCCCCCGAAAGATAGGAATTATACATTTTGTGAAAGAGAAAGAAAAACAGCTACGTGGACAATCCCATTGGGTTCCAACTCTGCTATTGCCCTTATATCTTCGAGCGTCTCATCACTTTGCTACTTGGTTGAAGGTAGATCAAATTGATTGGCACCATCCGAGCTTGATAGTTGATGTTGGAGTCTATTTGCAAGATGATCCAATGAGACATAGTGTTACGCTTCAATCCCTAATTTTTTCCTGGACCTCCCTTTTGGGTTTTCGGTCCACCGAGATACCCTTTTCTGCCCAAGTCGCCTTTTCAGGTTTTCGACTTGCCGGGTGTACAATTTTTCATTTTCGTCCCTTACTTTTGCCCGAACCCTTTTGGTTCGCCGGGAAGCCCTTATTTTTGCCTAGACCAGTCAACCTAGCGGGTCCTTTGATTAGGCATAGTATTTTTTCACTATGTCTGCATTGACGGGGTGAGGAAGGTCGTCACCATCCATGGTGGTTAGAATCATAGCTCCTCCCGAGAAAATGTTCTTAACCACAAATGGCCCTTCGTATGTGGGGGTCCATTTGCCCCTGGGATCACCTTGCGGCAGTATGATGCGTTTGATCACCAGACCCCCGACTTGATATTCTTGACGTCTGACTTTCTTGTTAAAAGCCTTGATCATTCGCTTTTGATACGTCTGACCATGACAAATAGCAGTAAGTCTCTTTTTGTCGATTAGGTTCAACTGGTTAAGTCGGGTCTGGATCCAATCCTCTTTGCTCAAACCTGCATCCTTCATAATCCGGAGAGAGGGTATCTAGACTTCGATGGGTAGGACTACCTCCATGCCATACACCAGAGAGTAGGGTGTTGCCCCTGTCGATGTCCGTGCTGAGGTGCGATACCCATGAAGAGCGAATGGTAACATCTCATGCCAGTCTTTGTATGTCACCGTCATCTTCTGCACAATCTTCTTGATGTTCTTGTTAGCCGCCTCAACAGCCTCATTCATCTTCGGTCGGTAGGGAGAAGAGTTGTGATGTTGTATCTTAAACTGTTTGCAGAGCTCAGTGATCATTGTATTGTTGAGATTTGTACCATTATCCGTGATGATCCTCTCTGGTACACCATATCGACAGATCAAGTTGTGTCAGATAAACCTCACCACGACGTTCTTGGTTACTGTAGCAAAGGAAGCTGCCTCAACCCACTTCGTGAAATAATCAATAGCTACCAGAATGAAACGATGTTCGTTGGACACAGTAGGTCTGATCTCGCCAATCATGTCGATGCCCCACATTGCAAAAGGCCAAGGAGCTGTCAAAACATTCAGAGGAACTGAGGGTACATGCACTTTATCAGCATAGACTTGGCACTTATAACAGGTTCAAGAATGCTGATAACAATCGGCTTCCATAGTGGACCAATAATATCCTGCCCGTAGGATTTTCTTCACCATGGTATGTCCACTGGAATGAGTTCCGAAGGTACCTTCATGTAACTCCGCCATGATCCTTTCTGCCTCGCTTTTGTCCATGCACCGCAGTAAGGTCGAATCATGGTTACGCTTATAAAGGATCCCATTACTAATGAAGAACTTCACAGGAAACCTTCTTAAGAACTTCTTATCATTAACAGATGCACCCTCGGGGTATTCTTGAGCCTCAAGATATCTCTTTACCTCGTGAATCCAGGGTTTATCTGCTACTTCTTCAGTCTCAATGTCACAGCAATGTGCGGGTTCGTCCAACCTCTCAATGGTAATATGGGGAGCTTCATTGTCCCACCTAAATTTGAACATAGAAGACATGGTAGCTAGCGCGTCCGCTAACTGGTTCTCTTCTCTGGGGAAATGTTCAAAGGTTATCTCCTCGAAGTGCGGGAGCAACGTCAGTACATACTCCTTGTAAGGAATAAGATTTGGGTGCTTCGTATCCCAGTCGCCTTTGATCTGACTGATCACCAGAGCAGAATCTCCGAATACACTCAAGAACTTAACCCTCAGGTCAATAGCAGCTCGAAGACCCATGATGCACGCTTGATACTCCGCCATATTGTTGGTGCAGTCAAAATATAATCAGGCAGTGAATAGAGTATGACAACCCTTTGGAGATATGATCACAGCACCAATGCCATTACCCAATGCGTTTGAGGCTCCGTCAAAATACATGGACCATCAGGGTCCTTCCTCAGGTCCTTCATTCAGTCCAGGTTCTTCACAGTCGGTCACCAACATGATGTTCTCATCCGGGAACTCGAAATTCATGGATTGGTAGTCATCCATTGCCTGATGCGCCAAATGATCCGCCAATACCCTTCCCTTGATTTCTTTTTGGGTTGTGTATTGGATGTCGTACTCAATTAAGATCATCTGCCATCTTGCTATTCTTCCGGACAAGGCAGGCTTTTCGAAGATATACTTAATTGGATCCATTTTTGATATCAATAGGGTAGTGTGAGTCAGCATATACTATCTTAGCCGGCGAGCATCCCATGCCAAAACGCAGCAAGTTTTATCGAGCAATGAGTATCGGGTCTCACAGTCGGTAAACTTTTTGCTAAGGTAGTAAATAGCGTGCTCTTTTCGGCCAGACTCGTCATGCTGCCCCAACACGCACCCCATTGAATTGTCCAGTACGGTCAAGTATAAGATCAAAGGTCTTCCTTCAACTGGAGGCATCAGAATAGGTGGCTCTTGAAGATATTCTTTGATTCTTTCGAAAGCGGTCTGACATTCATCATTCCATTTTACCACTTGATCTTTCTTCAGCAGCTTGAAGATTGGCTCACAAGTAGCAGTTAGGTGTGAAATGAATCTGGAAATGTAATTTAGACGTCCCAAAAAGCCTCTAACTTCCTTTTCTATGCGGGGAGCCGGCATCTCCTGTATGGCCTTTACCTTGACAGGATCCACCTAAATACCTTTATCACTGACGATGAAACCCAACAGTTTACCGGACCTTACCCTGAAGGTACACTTGTTCGGGTTCAACCTCAGCTTATATGTTTTCAACCTGTCAAATAGTTTCTGGAGATGGTCATGGTGTTCTTCCTCAGTCTGGGACCTTGCAATCATGTCATCAACATAAACCTCGATCTCATGGTGAATCATGTCGTGGAACAAAGCGACCATGGCGCGCTGATATGTTGCCCCAACATTCTTCAACCCGAAAGGCATTACCTTGTAACAAAAGGTGCCCCACTGTGTAACAAAGGTTGTCTTCTCCATGTCCTCGGGAGCCATCTTGATCTGATTGTAACCAGAAAAACCATCCATAAAAGGAGAAGATCTTATGCTGCACGGTGTTGTCGACCAGAACATCAATGTGAGGAAGCGGGAAATCGTCCTTGGGGCTTGCCCTATTCAGATCTCTATAGTCCACACACATCCGTACCTTAACATCCTTCTTAGGCACCGGAACAACGTTGGCAACCCATTGCGGATAAGAAGTGACAGCTAAAAATCCCGCGCCGAACTGTTTCATGACCTCAACTTTGATTTTCTCAGACATCTCAGGGCGCATGTGGCGAACCTTTTGCTTTACCGAAGGACAATCTTCTTTAGTCGGCAGGCGGTGTACCACAATATCGGTGTCTAAACTAGGCATATCTTCATAAGACCAAGCGAAGATCTCAACATAGTCACGTAGCATATGTATACACTGTTGCTTGACACTAGGCTCCAGATTCGTACCTATCTTAACTTCTTTCCTGCCTTCCTATGTACCCAAATTCACTTATTCAACTGGCTCCTCATGAGGCTGTATGGCCCATTCTTCCTGTAGTAACAATCTAGCATGTTCTCTGGGCACCTTACAATCATCCCCACCTTCTTCCTCGGCTTGGTTGATCGGATTTTCGAAGTCATAACTGGAAATAACAAAGTCGTTATCAATGGGATCCAGAGTGGATATGGATCTGCATTATGATATGTGAGTGTGTGTAAGAGAATAGTTGTTTTTGATAAAGCGAGAGACAGAAAAAAGAAAAACAAGGAGCGCAAAATTTGTAATGCAAGAAACGTCCAATGTTTTATTAATGATATATGAAATGACAAATAATAATCCCTCACAAGCAAAGCCAAGGTGCCTCGGGTAAGGCACCGGGCCATAAAATTTCAAACTGTTTATTACAACTCTTAAAACAAAAGTCAATTACTGTGGAATAAAAGAAACAAGTATGAAGTCCTTCGCCGTCCAGTTGCTCAATCCACCATTGGTCGTTGGGTAGATCCAGCTGTCGACATCCAGGTTCTCATCATCAGCATCTTCTGTGGTAGAGACAACCTCAATAGCATTGATTCCTGAGCCATGCTTGGGCATGGGTGCAGTTATGACGTTGGGCTTCTCCGGAGCGTCAAACTCAATCTCTTTGGCTTCGATCAAGTCTTGCACCTTGTTTTTCAAGGTCCAACAGTTGTTTGTATCATGACCTGGACTTTCAGAGTGATAGGCGCAGCGGGCATTCGGATTATAGTGAGGAGATATGGTGTTGGGGTTCTTCGGGGCTTCCCTCAGAGTTATCAGATTGGTTTTTAATAATTGTGGTAGAATTTGAGACAAGGTCATATTGAGCCGAGTGTACTGCCTCTGTGGTCTTTCCTCCCTTTGTTGATTGTTGCGTTGTGGAGCAATGGTGGGTCTTGATATCACTACCGCATTTACTACTTGACAATGTTCAGGTCTGCTATGGCTCCTCGGGCCGTAGACTGCACTAGCTTCCTTCTTACCGGTGAAAGGCTTCTTTACTGCACTTGATGAAGTATCCTTCTGTATTTTACCACTTCAGGTACCAGCTTCTACTCTCTCTCTAGTCAAGATCAACTCAGTAAACCCAGATGACAAACTACCGATCAGATGATTGAAAAATGGACCAGATAGCGTCCCTAGAAACATGTCAACCAACTCCCTATCAGACAAAGGGGGTTGGACTCTTCCAGCCAAGTCTCTCCACTTTTGAGCATAGTCCTTAAAACCTTCACTTGCACCCATAGACATACCCTGGAGATGAGTACGAGTGGGAGCAAGGTCGGCGTTATACTGATACTACTTGTAGAAAGCAGCAACAAGGTCTTCCCAATTTTGGATGTTAGCTCCTTCCAATTGATAAAACCATTCAAGATGAGTCCCTGACAGACTATCTTGAAAGAAATGCACCCACACATTTCTATCAGCAGTGTGAGGTTGGATTTTTCTAACATACGAGCAGAGATGGAGTTTTGGACAGGATACTCCATCGTACTTGGCAAAAACCGGAGCTTTGAATTTATGAGGTATCACCACTCCTGATACCAACCCCAGCTCTCCAAAATCCAAACCAGGGATCTTTTAAATCTCCATAGCACTCAATCGGTCTTCTAGTTACTTGTACCTATCCTCGGCAGGAGGATATTGCTCATCATCAAAATCAGTATCATTATTATCAGAGATGGCAAGATTGGGGCCCTTTTCTTCTTCTTGGTTCTCCCCTTCCTTGGATGAAGAGGTCAGATCAGCTTGCTGTTTCAACCTATCCCCAAACCTTTTGCCCATATTCAGAAGAACAACCTTCTTCTTCTTCTTCTTCTTCTTCTTCTTCTTCTTCTTCTTCTTCTTCTCTTTCAGAATGAGAGTTTTTAGATCATCTTGCTCTTTAGCCAAGCTTAAGAACATCTGTTGGAATTGAGCGTTTTGTGCCTGAAGATCTTTGATGGCTTGATCAGAAGACATTTCTGCTGAAGTAAACAACGAAGAAGATGAGAAACCTGTAATGGTACCTGTAATGATATGCATGATAATGGGATGCGTATGTAATGATTTCAAAGACTTTGGGAGATTTAAATTTGCAAACCAAAAATAAACAAACTTTATTAGATTAATTTGTAAAAGGTTCAACAATGCCTTTAAGGCGTTACAAAGAAATATGAAAAACAAATCTAAAATTTGAAAAGCAAAATCAAAAGTCCCATGTACGCTTCCTCTTCATGCTGATGTAGTCATTGATCACTCTTTCCTTCTCGAGCTACCTGGTGAGCTTCAAGATCTTCCTTTCTTGCTCATGGTACTTCTCCCGGTAAGTATCCCTTTCCTCTTTTAGCTGAATCCAAGACCTCTGTAATGCCCCAGGATAAGTGGGCATGTAAGGATAAAGAACTGTGTAAGGAATGCCTTCTTCATTAGTGGACTCCACAATTACTGGCAATACTGCTTCATAGGGCATCCCAAGCTTCTGGGCACGAGCTCAGATCCGTTGGAGGTAAGGCTGCATAGGAAGGGAAGTCCTTGGTCCTAGCTCTTGGGGGTCAGATCTGTTCACCATGCCCCAAGCTCGTATAAACCTCCGGCGATGCTCGTCAACATCTTCCTTGTAGTCAAATGCAATATCCGTAAGAAGTAGCTCATGGGGACCGTCTCTCCGAGCACGACCAAATTGTCGCAAAGCTAGACAAGGATTGTAGGTTATACCACCTCTGATTCCAAGCAACGGGACATTAGGGTATCCCCCATAACGATCAATGACAGCAGTGTCTTCCATAGCCTTGGAACTCCAAAGAATGTCTGTATAGGCAAGTGACATTATTCTGTAGGACCAACCCAAACCTTCTTCATTTTTCAACATAAACTTAGGGAGGTGCAAAATAAACCACCTCGACAGCAACGGCATGCAACACATAAGGGTCCCTCTTCTTAGCACAGTACGAGTGTAGAGGGCATGCAAGATATCACCCAGTAGAGTAGGCACATGATTGTGAGACAGGAAGATCTTAACTGCATTCACATCTATAAAGGAATCTGGATTCGGGAAGAGGACCAAACCATAGATAAGGAGAGCCAAGATATCTTCGAAATCCTGAAAATCCAAATTATCCCAGAATAGATGAGCCTGATCTATCAGAAACTTGGATAAGAAACCTTCGACCCCGCTTCGTGTTTCCCAATTGGATACTACATCAGCCCGTTTCAGATGCAGAGATGAAGCAATGTCTTCTGGTCTAGGAGTCTCTTCCATACCTGTGAAGGGCATTTGCTCAAGGATGGATATGCCCAATAAGTGAGATAACTCTTCCAAAGTGGGAACCAGCTGGTAATCTGGAAAGGTGAAGCAATGATGCACAAGATCGAAGAACTAGAAAAGCACACTCATCATCTGCTCATCAAACTTTGAGGTAACCAAGCTAAGAAGCTGACCATGTCTCTTAATGAACATAGAAGTCTCAGAGACCCTCGAGGCTAACTCTTTAAGTTGAGCAGGTATTTGCACAAAGTTAACTCAAATGGTATTTCTGCGCACGGAAGCCATAATCTGCGAAACAGAACAAAGATAAATTCCCTTGGTCTTTGAAATGGTTAGTATAATGAAGTATGAATGCCATGTTATGATGCATGATGTCATGATAAAAAAAACAACAGGTATAGCAGATAACAGGCATGGAAAAGGTAAACAAGTCACACAAAAGCCCTTAAGTTTAAGGCTTGCATGGGGTCAAAGGTATTACCCCCTTGAAGTTCATTTGGTTTCAACCTGTCCTAGAAAAAGTAACCGGGTTCTAGAGGATCTCAATATCACTGACCATCCTCCATCGGTCATGGTTTCAGCTCACACAGTCTTTTCTTGCGGCCGGAACTATCTCGAGAGTATGGTCTCAATGAGTGTAGCATCGAGTATCAACCAGTTCTCAGCTTTACATCGAGGCTGGCTATCTCACTACTTTCTAATGGCCAAGTTGGTCGATTAAAGGTTCTAAGGTCATTTGATGCTTAACGACACACATAGCGGCCCCATATTCTCCTCGTTTCTCCATAAGGGATACCGGTACCAACCAATGTGCCACATCAATGTAGCTACTATTTCAACCGTATCAGTCTATGCTGTACAGTTCCCTCACAGTTTATTGTTACTTACCTAAAAGGTGTCCCCAGATCCGGGTTAGGATCTATAATAACTCCCAAACAAAACCCTTAAAAGTAAAGCAACCAAAACAAACAAGAGAAGCAATTTATGATGAACTAAATCCTAAGGTATACCCCACTTATTAGTCCCCAGCAGAGTCGCCAGTTCTGTGATACGGTGGCAGAACCGACTGTATTGGAAAATGCTGGTTTGCGTTTTGCGTTTGTATTCGCAAAATGTCGCGGTAAGCAAGAGTCGCCACCAACTTTTATTTTATCCAACTGGAAAGCAAAAAAGCACAAAAAAATTCCTTTTTGGGGATTTTGAGTATGGGGGGTAGATTATAGAAACGGAAGGTATTAGCACCCTTCCTATCCGTGGTTTTCCACGGGCTCTTAGGTACTTGTTCATATTTTAAAATTTCCTGTGTGTGTTTGTTTTTAAAAGTTTTGTTTTACTTCGTTTTAACCCTTGCTTCTGTCTTTAAGAGTGTTACGAAGTGTTTTTGAAAATTTTAGTTTGAAAAGTGTAATTGTGAAAAGTTTGATTTGAGCAAGTACCTACTAACATCTACCTACTCAAAAAAAGATTATTTTTGTTCTTGTTTCCTTTAGACAATGCTATCCTACTATTGAGAAATAGGAAGCACCGTCGTTGGATTTGTAAGGGTCAATTCGAAAGGGACGTACGATCACTAACGCAATGTTAGGACATCTCAGTAATAACCCTAGAGTCTTAAGATCATATTTAAGGCAATATTTCCGAGGCAACCTTTCCGAGGCAACATTTCTGAACGGGACATTTGATCTTTGTTTAGACAGAAGGGCAACCACTAAGACACCCTATACTTAATGATCGTTTACCGAAGGCAACCGAAGTGAGAGTATACCCTAGGAGTGTGCAGGTGCGAGTGATTTGATTTCAAGTTATTATCTTTGCACATTAGGGTTTGCTAGCCATTTTAAATTATCATGCAATCTTGTCATACAATCCTATTAACATACATCTAACAGTTAATATTTGCGAGAATTAAAATGCGAGAAAATAAAACTACGCTATTACAAGGCTTCGAGGGAGGGATTAATTACATAGCCAAAAAACCCGTAAAACGATAAAAGAAAATCCTAGATTAAACTATTACATACTGTAAGCAGTTACATTAATATTGCAAAAATAGTAAATGTGCGTGATGAATCGAGAATGAGAGAATTAGGGTTTTGACCCCAACTAAGCCTAATTAAAAGAAAAACATTTTTTGTGTTGTTTTTGATTATTTTGAGAAAATAAAGTTTAATTGAATAAATAAAAACCTAATTACTAATTAATTTAAATTAAGAAAGATAATTAAATTAACCTATTTTTTTATTTTTTTATTTTATGAAAAGAAATAAAAATTTAATCAAGCTAACCCTAATTTTTCTAATTGATTTTAAATATATAAAAAAAGTTAGAATTAACCTAAATTAAATTTAAACTAATATTAAATTAAATTTGATAAAATAAAAAAAACCTAATTCTAAATTTGTGAAATTTGATTTTATGATTTTTTTGTGAAAAAAAGAAATTGATTTTGTTAAAAAAAACAATTAAACTAATTAAATAAATAAATGAAATAAATAAAAAGAAAAAAAAAGGAATGGGCCTGATGTCTTAGCAGAAAGGGGGGTGCCTTTTGCAAATTCAAGCCCAACAAGCTTAGGCCTCCATTGACTTCTTCCAAATCCTGTGTGTATGCTTGACCTATGCACATGGTGGACCCTCACTGGAGAAGCCTTGGATCTGGCTTGCTGGTGGTTTGGATGATTAGATCTGGAGAGTGCATGATGGATCCTGCAGCGTGAGATGAACTAGATTTCCTGTCCAAGAAAAATATGAAATAAAGTTGGGACTTGGGGATCGAACCCAGGCCCTTAGACGTTCTCACACTGCGCGCTTGCCAACTGGGCTGACATGGTTAGTTGTCTAAACAATAGCAAATGAATATTATATGGTAAAAACAAAAAGTTATATTACAAAATGCGCGAAATTTGAATGGGAAAGTCAGGGAGTGCCACGTTACTTTCTTCTTCCTCCCACCGTCGCTGTAAATTATATGGCCTTTACCTACGGACACCAAGCATAGGTATAGCCCTGTGCATCTCCAAAACCCTGTGCAAGCATGATAAATCACAACCAATGGTACCAATCAACTCGTTGCAACCTCACGAGCATCATGGTACCATTATCCATGCTTAATTGTTCCTGTACACAAAACCCCTAAAAACGAAACTAGAACCCTAGCCATGGAAACTTGCTGTATAGTCAATAAAAATACAATTGGATATAACCATTAGCTTGCAAACATCTCAAGGATTAAGAATATATCAATGAATCATGCTAAATATGCCAGAATTATGATATTCGAATTCAAGAAAAGAGATGAACCGTGTGACTCTTACAATGTGATTCTGAACATGGGAAAGCTTGTTAATGGTTATAATACGATCCAGGGATATCCAGCAAACGATTGGGATGGTTAGAATGCTTTGAAGTGATCTGAAACGTGGAAATTAGTTTGCCACTTTTCTTGAATTTTTTGAAACTTTCTTTCTCTTTTGCACGCCTCCAACCTCTTTGTTTTTGGTCTACAAATGTTCCTTATGTACCCTAGAATGAATTAGGGTTGCAAACTTGTATCAAATCTCCCTCAATTATAATTATTGATTCATGATTCGATCCTTTGTGAAAATCTTTCCAAATCAAGCAAAATGCAATCTTTTTGTATCCATATGAGCCTTGCACGATTTGATCTTACTTCCAGCTGTGTAATGAACCTAAACATGCACAAAATCTCAAGATTTGATTAGTTTTTGATATTTTCATTATTTTATTTTGATTTTATTTGATTTAATTGAAATAAAATCAAAATAAATGACAAAAATAAAATAATGACAAATGGAAGGGATCATATTGTCGTGGGTCACATTACAAACTCAGTGCAAGCATAAAAAGTTGGGCCCATTTGACAAAAAATGCAATTTTGGACACATTTGACTTTTGGCAATTTTGCAAAAAAGGTCAACTTGGCCAATGCATAACTCTCTCAATTTTGACCCTAGAGATGAGTTCTTGGACTTTTTAGAAAGCTTAAGATATCCTCTAAGCAACCATTTTGGTCTCATATCAATTGAGTCTTCCATGTTCATGTATGAAGCTTTTACCCAAAAGGTGTTTTTGTTGACTTTTCAAAATGACCTATAATGTCCAAATTCATATCTTCTTGTGAGTGCATATTTTGAACTTGGGAGATTAATATGAATTGTAGGTAATTGCATCCTTTTCAAAATGAGATTTGGATGGGTCATTTTTGATAAAGTATGAGAAAGTTATGCTTGGTCAAAGTTGAGTTGTCTTTTCCTACAAAACCCTAATTTAGCAACTTTTGGGTTTTGATGAATTGTGAGCAATCCTTGAGGAATCATGATCAACCCTTGATCAAATGATGAATAATAATTCAAAATTAGGATGTTGACCAAAAATCTTGAAGTTTGACTGTATGTGGGCCACAGTTGACTTTTGCCCTAGCATAGTCGATTTTCAGGCCTTTGAGCAATTGACTGAGCAAACTTCCTCTGCAAGGCTTGAAACTTGACATGGATGATCTTTATAACATATTAGGACAATGGTGAGAATTTGGGATCCTTTGGACTCAAGCATCTTGATGCAAAATGAAACCTTAATTTGAGGTAGACTGCCTTAGGAGAGGGTTTGTCTGGTCAACCCTTGGACTTCCTTGAGAAATTTGAGGAACTCACTTGAAATGTATTGAGAAATATGGGAGGGAAAATTTTGGGGTACAACAAGAGGGAACTAGGCGACAAAGCCGTTCAGAATGTATCTTGACCACTTGGTAGAAGATGGTATACACTTCCAAACATACATCGATTACCGTGAGACACGTTTCTTTGATGACATAGTCCTATACTCGAGATGGTTGGCTTACGGTTCATGTCTGGCGTATCCTTATCTGCTTGAGTGCTTGATGCGAAAGTTCAACTACATGCAATATATACCAAGAGACCCTTTTGTGTATGCTCCTCTAGCTATGACAGATAAAGATATGAATGATATGTTTGATGATTATCTTAATCATCTAGTACTGGAGGAGACACATAGTACCTTAGCTGTTAGTAACTAGAGCTACGTAGACGGTTACATCTGGTGATTCTTCAGGGTTTCACATCCTTATATGATATATGATGCTCTAGGATATCCACCGATGCCAGCTCATTAGGAGATACTAGAGGAGGAGCAGGCTAGGGAAGGTCCTGTTGTTGATGTATTGCTTAAATGTCGTTGTATCATGGAGATTGGACATATGAGTATTGACAAAGGACTCTTGACTCTTTCCGAATGGCTCTGAGGCCAGAGACATTGTAGATTTCATGATGTCAGAGGCACGAGAGACACTGTAGTACAAGAGGCAACGTATGAACAGGGGGTTCCGAGTTCGAGTCCGTTATACAAAGTAAATTTATAGTATTTGTACTTTGATTTATTTTCGATTGTATTTTATTGTGACATATTTTGACTTTATTGTGTGCTCTGATTTTCTACACATAAGTTATATGGTCTAATTTATTGTATTATACCTTTACTATATCGTTAATGTGAATAAGTAGCTGATTTGTCCTCTAAATTCTATTAATTAGTTTGTTCCTAGAATAAGGGAAACAAATCAGAAATTGATTTGTTCTAATTAAATGTAATTATTTAGTGTAATTACTTGTATAGACATGTAACCTCTATATATACAAGAAAGAAGAATGAGAAAGGGAGAAGCCAAGAATTATTGACATGGTATCAGTAGGTTTTCGATCAAACCTGTGAATTTTAGGTTAATCTTGGATTCATTCAGCGACACTCAACTAGGTCGCTCTTGAAATTATCTCGGAAGATCTCAATTCTTGTAATCTCGGCAATCATTCTTCGGATCCATTAGGGGTAATTCTCACAAGATATGTTTCTCCTTATCCGCAAATCATGTTTGATTTGGTCGTGTTCCCGTATCGGTGTCGGCAAGTATTCCTCGACATATTCTAGTTTTATTTCACGTCTTCTTTTTTGGAACCCTTATCCGTCTTCTTTTTTTGTTCACATTGATAGGAAAAAAACAAAGGGTGGAAGGAATTCTTCATCTAGGTCATATTCTATTTCTTAGGCAAACACTTTTCAAACAGTTTATTTTTGTTTGAATTTATTGATTGGTTACAAGTGGAAAAAAAGAAGAAGCATTTGTTGATATTTGCAACGTGTAATATCTTCCTTTTGCATCATCTTCGTTACTTGCACCATTGATTCTTTGGCTTCTGAAAAAGAAAGAGATCATATTTGTATTCGTTTTACCATAAAGAATTATCCTGTTTGGGAATTTCAGTTCAGAATGCATATCAAAGGAAAGAAATTATGGAGTCACTTGGACGGTGTCTCTAAGGCACCGACAAAAAAAGTTGCTTTAGAATAATGGAAATATAAAGATTCTCAGGTTATCACTTGGATTCTCAGTAGTATTGATTCTCAAATGACTAATAATTTATGCTCCTTTTCCACCGCTCAAGAAATATGGGACTATTTGAAATGTATTTACAATCAAAACAATGCGGCCAAACTTTTTCAGTTGGAGTTAGAGATAACTAATTACAAACAAGGTACCTTTTCCATTCAAGAATACTATTCTGGTTTTTTGAATCAGTGGACAAAACACTCTTCTATTATACATGCTGATGTTCCCAAGACTTCTCTCGCGGCTGTCCAAGAGGTCTATAACATAAGTGGGCATGATCAATTTCTCATGAAGCTTCACCCATAATTTGAGGTTGTCAGAGGAGCTTTGCTGAATAGGAATCTTGTTCCTTCCTCGGATACTTGTGTTGGCGAACTCCTTAGGGAGGAGCAACGTCTCCTTACTCAAGACACTGTGTCTCATGATGCTGTCACGTCTAAGCCAGTGACAGTTGCATATGCTGCTCAAAGTAGAGGAAAGGGTCGTGATATGCGACAAGTCCAATATTTTTATTGCAAACAATTTGGACATTTTGCTTGTAGCTGTAGTAAGAAATTTTGCAACTATTACAAACAACATGGTCATATCATCTTTGACTGTTCCACGCGTCCTACCCGACCAGGACAACGACCAGCCCATGCATTTCATGCCACTACCAACTATGCAGTTGGTTCTCTTAGTGCTAGTTCATCTAATGGTGGTGTTCTGCAACCTGACATGATTAAACAAATGGTACTTTATTCTCTTTCTACCTTGGGAATTCAGGGTAAGTCTTCTAATGTTTCTCAACCATGGCTTCTTAATTCTAGTGCATCCAATCACATAATGGGTTCCTCGTAATACTTGCATAATTTACATTCTTATAATGGTAATCAAAAAATTCAAATTGCTGATGGTAATAAAATTTCTATCACTGATGTTGGTGACATAAACTCTAACTTTCGTGACGTGCTTGTATCACCCAACTTGCTTCCAATTTATTGTCGGTTGGTCAATTGGTGGATAATAATTGTAATGTTAATTTTTCTTGTGTTGGCTGTGTTGTGCAGGAGCAGGTGTCGGGGAAGGTGATCGCGAAGGGGCCTAAAGTGGGAAGATTGTTTCCGCTCCAGTTTAGTTCTAGTAATTTATATTTTGCTTGTAGTAATGTTTTGAACTCGTATGAGGATTGTCATAGAAAATTGGGTCATCCAAATTCTGTTGTTTTGTCTCATTTATTTAAAAGTGGTTTGTTGGGAAATAAACATGTTTGTACGACTTCTATTTCATGTTCTGTTTGCAAATTGGCTAAAAGTAAAACACTTCCTTTTCCGTCAGGTGCTCATCGTGCCTCTGCTTCTTTTGAGATGATTCATAGTGATGTGTGGGGAATGTCTCCTACAGCATCTCATGCTCACTATAAATATTTTGTTATATTTATTGATGATTAAAACCATTTTACTTGGATATATTTTCTTAGATCTAAGTCTGAAGTGTTTTCTATGTTTCAGAAGTTTTTGACATATGTTGAAACTCAATTTCAAGGAAGTGTTAAAATTTTCCGATCTGACTCTGGAGGTGAGTATATGTCTCATGATTTTCAGGAGTACCTTCAACAAAAAGGGATCTTGTCTCAATGATCTTGTCCTAATACTCCCCAACAAAATAGGATGGCAGAGCGAAAGAATCGTCATTTGCTAGATGTAACGCACACCTTACTTCTTCAAGCTTCTGTGCCATCACGATTTTGGGTAGAGGCTCTTTCCACTGATGTATTCTTGATCAATCGTCTTTCATCTGTTGTTATTGATTTTGATTCTCCCTTCTTTCGTCTTTTTAAAACGCAGCCTGATTATAGTGATTTACATACTTTTTGTAAGTTCTCTAGTTTTAGGATTGACATTAATTTTAGTAAAACAAATAAATCAGTAATATGTTAGATAGGATATATTGATTTTCTAACAGGAATAGGTTGAATAAGAAGTCCTATCTTATGTTGGTACATGTTGAGTTGAAGTGATTCAACATCTGGAACAACATGCCGAATAAAATATCCTATGAAGGAGCATATAAAGTCACGTTTGAGCTGAAGTGATTCTGTTAAATCTGTTATGATTTAAAAGTGCAGAATATTCAGGGAATATTATGAAATCCTATGTGGCACTGAATCAAAGGTCAAGAGAATCAAGTCAGAATATCGAAGATTATATAGTTTCTAAATATGGATATTATTTAGAAAATTAATGATTGAAGACCTTGTTTGTAGAAGAAGTTACTACTGGTGTGTAACAGTTGATTTGCTGTTATTAGAAAGCCCAAGTCCAGTTGGGAATAAGTTATAAATAGAAGGGTTTGTAACCTAGTTTAGCACGATCTCAAGATGTAGAATTCTAGGGCTTTGTCAAGGTGAACCACTCGGGTTGTGGGATGGCCACCATGTTCTCACTCAGAAACCTGTAGGTAATGAGTTGAGTATTGTTATTGGAGGAAGCTTTGAAGCAACTCAAGTTGTTGTTATTGGTTAGGAGAAAGGTTGTAAACGTGGGAGCTTAACCTTAAGTCTTAGCTATGTATGGTCATGGAAGTGTGTCTTCCGGTTTGTTCAGAATTGTGTTAATCAAATGGTTGTCTGTGATTGATGAGGGATTGAGGAGGGCCTCATATCTAGGCGAGTCTTAGATAGAAATCTAGCGAGGGTAGTGATTAAGTGATAAGTTGTAAACAAGGTTGAATTGATACTACTATTAGTGGATATGTCCCTGGCTTGGTATGCCCCTAGAGTAGGAGAGTTGCTCCGAACTGGGTTAATAATTATGGTGTGTTGTTATTGCTTTTTAGTACTATTTTTAATGTTTATACCTTGCCTGTGTTATTTGTGTCAGATCAGATGTCTCGACATCCTCTTAGGACATCTGAGTTCTGTCATTCCAAAATTTCAATTGGTATTAGAGCAAACATCCTATTCTGTTCCGGGGAGATCCTGGGATGATAATTTATAGTCATGGGCAAGGAGGGTATTACTGAAAAGCTGTTTGAACTTGGAGAGTTTATATTGTTATTTGAACGGTCCCTAGAAGTGGAGGATGGACTGTTCATGACAGGAGGTGTATTGGACCTGTCTGTGTTGTTTTCAGGCCATAGCTTTGGAGGAGAGCTTCTATATAAGGGTTAGATTTATTTTCAAACCTAGGTTAACCTGTTTCACCTGGTGTGTTTGTGCAAAGGTTTGTGTGGTGCCTGAATATTGGCGAGGAGTCTTCTGGTTTGTGTTCCACTGCATATATATATATATATATATATATATATATATATATATATATATATATATATATATATATATATATATATATATATATATATATATATATATATATATATATATATATATATATATATATATATATATATATATATATATATATATATATATATATATATATATATATATATATATATATATATATATATATATATATATATATATATATATATATATATATATATATATATATATATATATATATATATATATATATATATATATATATATATATATATATATATATATATGTGATGGAAGACTTCTGGTGGTTTTGTGTGTTGATTCTGCAACACTCTATTCTCCTCGGAAGGTGTATCTCATGGTGTGGTGATACTTGAGGAGAGGTTCGACTAACTTGTTAGAGTTTCCAAAGATACTTGAGATTTATCCCAAGTCCACTCATAAAGTCACTCATGTATGAGTTTGTTGAAAAGAGATATGGTAGAAGCAATTTATTTTTGCTTCCAACCCTAAAAGGCCAATCTCCAGGCTTTGATGAAGGATCTCTTGTTATGTTCCTTATGAAGGGAACTGATGTCCTACCAGATGTTGGAACATCATACCAGTAGATTATGCAGAATCTTGTTAGATAAAGGTAGGGCATAGAAAATGCTTGGGGTGCTAAACAAATATGTATTGATTATATGTGTTTGGAACCTACTTCTGATTTGGAAGAGGAGGCATCTGTGTGTTGTGTCTAAGAAGTTTCTATCTTGGACATGTATGGTGATCAGGACACGATCAACATACTGGATACTTATTGGATCAGTTCATTTTTAGTCTACGCGAGTTAAAGTGTAATGGCTATGCTTTGTTTTTCATGTGGAGGCTTGCTAAAGGTATCTCTACCAGATGCTTTATTTGTGGAGGTCAAGCTCAAATGTCCAAGACATTATCTCTAACGTCTGGAAGATCCTTCTCATCAAAGGAGACAAACTTATGAATCATGTTTTTGGCCATGAAACAAATTCTACTTGGAGGGGAATAACTTGTGCATACCAACTATAGGTTGTGAAGCTACTATATGATTCTCAAGGAATTCTTAGCAGTTAATAAGGGGGAGTCCTTAATCTGATGCTAGAATAACTTGAAGGAGTGTCAGACATAATGTCTCGACATCTTTATATTGAGGATTTACTTTTCTCAATATGGCTGGTGGTAGTTTTCATAGATAAGGATGGAGGTTGTTTACTCTAACTTGGTACTCTTATCAAGTCTATGATAGCATAAAACTATTGTTTTGTTAGAAAAGTCATCCAAGGGATGGTGAGCATTGAAGATATATCAACCAAAATTCTGTGGTTGATGGTTGTCTGCACTATGGAGAGTCATCTGAATCACCTAGGATGAGCATCTTAGCTGTCTGAAGCAAGGATGAGTTATTATTTCTAGAGCCAAGGGATTATGGTTCCCTGATATCTACTTGAGAAGTTCCTTTCTCTGCTTGGGTTCAATTATGTGGTGTCCTCACATGATAGAACATTGGTGTTTGCAAGGATTAAAAGGGATCCTTGTGTATTGGAAGAAACATGCTTAGTCTGAGCAGTCTGCTTGTGTTGTTTGAAGATCATTCAAGGCCATGGTTTTTGAAGTCTGCTTCAGATACCTATTAGAGGGAATCTCCTCTATAGGTGCAGATAGATGGAATCTATCACCTCAAGGTCAGACAGGAGGTCTGAATTTTGTGCTCAGAAGAAGAAGATTCTTGAGGTGTGCATGCTCAGTGTGATCGGTGGATCTGGAACTGACTGTTTAACGCTGGTTCGCGAAATGTCGCGGAAGCAAGAGTCGCCACCGTCTTTTATTTTCTCCAAATGGAAAGGACAAAAGCACAGAAAAATTCCTTATAGAGATTGCTCTCGGTTCGGGAGGTAGATTATAGAAAGGGAAGGTGTTAGCACCCTTTCTATCCATGGTTATCCATGGGCTCTTAGATACTTGCTCATTGTGTTTTCAAAAATGGTTTGTTTGCTTTTCAATTGTGGGTTTTAAAAAAGTTTCTTTGAAAATTTCAGTTCGACTCTTGTATCGGTCCTCAAGAGTGTTTGAAAAATTGCTTTCGAAAGCTTTTGAAAAGGTGTCGGTGTGAAAAGTATTTTTGAATTTGTTTTTGAAATTAGAGCAAGTATCTAGAGTTGTCTACCTACCCTAAGGAATTCGTCTGTGTAGATGTCCTTTAAAGTAATGCCATCCCACCATTGAGAGGTAGGTAGCACCACTATTGGAGGTGTTCGGGTCAATTCGAGGTTCGGGACGTGGTGATCACCAGATCAATAGGAAGATACCTTAGAAGCTACCCTCATGCCAGGTTCCCGGATCATGAGGACTTACTAAAACATCCTCTACTCGACGATCACCTTTCGAGAGGCAAGGCAACAGTGAAGCGTACCCTAGGGGTGGTGTGTGATTTGTGTGTCATGTTCATTTACATTTATCTTGTTCATGTCGGGTGATCTACGCATTGCTTTTATTTTGACATTCATTCTTGCATGCAATTTATTAACAGTTAAAAAGTTGCGAGAAATAAAGTTCCTAAACTATTACAAAGGCGCGGGTCCACATCGCCAAATTTAATCCAGGACCCGATTTAAAGTAAAGTGCGAGAAACATAAATATCGAATTTACATGGCTTTGGGAGAATTACATAAAATTTATAAAAGGAAATAAATGCGCGAAACAAACTAATAATCGAAAGCGAGGGCGTTGGGCCCTTTTTAATGAAACTAAATTATGATTAACGAATTGATTAAATTAAAATAAAAAGAAAAGATTTTTTGAGTTCTTGTATTTATGGATTTTTATGAGAGAATTAAATGAATTAAAACCTAGTTCTAGCTATTTTTAATTTATTAAAAAAACATGTTAAAGTTAAACCTAGAATTAACCTAATTAATTAAGGGCAAGTTTTATTTACAAAAATAATATTTAATAATTAATTATGGTGAGAGAAAAAAAAAGAATGAAAAAAATACTTAAAACCCTAATTCTACACTTTTTTAATTTATTAAGAAAAATATTTGAATTAAACCTAAATTTAAAAAGCTAAATTAATTAATGAGATTTATTTACAAAAAATAACATTTAAATAAAATATATTTTTTATTTTTGTCTTTTCTGGTTTTTATATTATTTTTATATTTTATGAAAATAAATTAATTTAAAGAATTAAAGGGAAATTAATTAAAACAAATAAAAGTAGAAAAAATAAAAAAAGATGAAAGAGCAAACCAATGGGGGGTTCTGTCCCCAAACTGGAGGTCTTTGGCTAGCAATCAGGCCCAATGTTCCAAGGCCTCTTTTGACTTTCCTGGTTACGTGTGTCTGCATTGACTGATGCCCATGGTGCTCCTAAAATATCAACCTTTGGATTGGAGTTATTGGCCATGTGGCAAGCTGAGATTGTGGGCATATGATGAACCTTTGGAGGCAAACTGCATAGGATTATGTTGCAAGAAAAAATATTGAAACAGAGTGGGGGACCTGGGAATCGAACCCAGGTCCCAATGCCTTATGAGACAACGCCTTCACCATCTGTACCAAACGCACGCTTTGTTTATTATATGACAAATAATTATTATAAGAAAAGACAAACGTTAGTGGGACATTTTCGCGCGAATTTCAAATGCTCCAATCCTTGGCCTACACATCACCATCTTCTCCAATGGTGCGTTTTTCCTGAAACAAAAACAGACAAGATTGCGGGGGTTTTAAACCCCCACTATATACTGTGTCAAAAAATAGCGAATAGAAATCCCTGGATCATAAATTAGGCGCGACCCAAGCATTGAGTTCGTCTGAAGGTCCTGATTTTAATGGCCTAAGTCTCGTGTTCTGATTTTACCCTATGCCAGAATCCCCAATTCAAGGTCTCTGAAAACCTAGAAAGCTTCAATGGTGGATCCTCCAATTTTGCACGAAAACTCAATTAAAGTATATGGTTAGCTTTAGAATCAATCAATTAATATAAATCCACAAAAAAAATGCAATGAGAATGCTTGAAAACTGAAACACGAATATGTATATTTTCATGAAAAGTGAAACACATTTCTACCGATTCTTTGTGTTAAAACTAGTGGCTTTGATCCAGGAATGTTCACTGGTGCTTCAGGAATGTAATGGAGTCAATATTTTGCCTTGAAACTCCTTGAAATCGTGATTTCAGTTTTTGAAAATTTGGAAAAAATGCCAACTTTGTTCTTCAGATGGGGAGCAACTTAGAGGTCTCTTGCACTAGGGTTTTGATCAGTCTTATATGAGGATGGATTAGGGTTGAGTTTTCAATCAAAAGATCTTTGCATTGATGAGAACAAATATTTGATTTTTATGCATAATTCTTCAAATCTTTTTCACATGTTTTTGATGCCAATTATGTCCAAACTTCCCAATTTGAGTTGTGCACGAATCTTGAGTGAATCATGAGTGATTATACTGCATAAAAAGATTTGATCACATTAGTTTAGTATTTTTTCCACATTTTAATTAATTAAATGAATTAATTGTAATTAAAAATTCAAATAAATAATAAAAATGATAAAAAAAAATCCCCTTTGGGCCAAATGGTCGTGCACATGCTTTGGATGATGAATCTTGGAAGAAAATGTGGCCCATTAGCAATTTTAAGGCTTTTGGAGCAAAGTTGACTTTTCAAAATACCCAAAAATTTCCTAACTTCCACAAGGCATATCTTGCTCAATGTTTAAGCTTTGATCATGTTCTTGGACATTTTGGAAAGGTCTTGAAGTCCTATAACCAATGCCTTTGGTCCCATGTCATTTTGATTTACCAATCTCAAGTTATGGCCTTTGACTTAAAGTCCCTTTTTGTTGACTTTTGAAAATGACCTATAATGTTGAAATTGATAACTTTTTGTGAGAGCATTTCTTGGTCTTGAAGTGTGAAGAGGAATTGTAGGAAATGTCTTTCTCTTTAAAATGAGCTTTGGATGGAATTTTTCTGATAAACCATGTGGAAGTTATGCCTTGGTCAAGTTACAGTTGACTTTTTCAACTGTCCAAATATGGAAACTTTTGCATCTTGAGACTTTTTGAGCCAAGCTTTGAGAATCATGATCAAGCATTGATCAAATGATGTTTGTGGCTTCAAAATGAGATGTTGACCAAAATTTGAACTTTTTGACTGTCAAATGACCATTTTGCCCCTGCAGTTGACTGTAGGGCAATTAGGGTTTTTGACTGTGCAATTTTGTGCTGTAAGTCTTGAAACTTGACATGAGGATGTTTGGACATGTTTATAGGCATGTTGGACTTGATTGTTCCCTTGGAAACTTCATTTTCTTTGTCAGAACCAAAACCCTAGTTTTTGACTGTTAGGAGGCCCTTGAACTGTGCAACCCTTGGGAAGATTTTGAAGCATGCTCTTTGCAAATCTTGAAGAATATGGGAGGGCAAATTTTGGGGTACAACACTCAGCATGTATGGATGATCTAGGTTGAAGGTTGATCAGCTATTGATGGTTGATCCTCTTCTGCCCCTCGCAAGAGTTATGGATTACTATGGTACCTCCAAACCATAGTTAAGGATCCAATGTTGGAACATCATCTCAAGGTGTGAAAACTTCCTCAATCATAGAAGTTTGTCCAGAGAGAAGCATAAGGTCAAGCCACTGACTTATTCTGGATTGTTTTGTGAATCAGCTGGTACTAGATGTATGCAAAAGAAGATTGTCATACCAACTACTCTACCTTGTATGAGAAGGTAATCCTTATCTGACAAATGGTGAGTACTTTGACGGGAGCTGAGTATTTATCTATCCTCTGTAGAGGTTATGCATAAGACTGATGGTGAGTACTTTGACGAGATACTGAGTATTTATTTGAAGAAGTGATGCAATTTTGCATTCTGAACCTTGTGGTTCAGAGGGTATGTGAGAGTTTATTTCTCTCCATATCATTCAGGTGTTTGGAAAAACCTGGATAAGGTACATTAGTTGTGTTCTTTTGGGAGCTTCTTGAAGGATTTCTTGCATAATAAGTCCTTTGGTTTATATTTTAAGAACCTTACATCTTGGGTTCTATATTCTGAAGCTGATGTCCCACATGATGTCTTAACATCATGATTATTGATGGCTATTTTTTTTGCTTGGGATTATGCAGTTGGATGCTCAAGCATTATTGTCAGAAGTGACATTCCTGACCTTATGGATTAGAATGTGGAGATTCTGGTATTGTCTATAATACCATGTTTGATGAATGCATGACTACTTTGTTGAAGACCCTGCTAGTATCAATAACTACTAGTAGATGCAAGAACAGAATAAGCTGTCAGGTATTGAGGCTTATTCAGTTCTTTTGTGATCTCCTTCTACAAGAACTAAAGGAGAGAGTTTTTAGGAGATGTTTTTTTCTACTACAAGTCACTCCATAAAAAGTATTGATTGAATCTTAGTAAAGCTTTTAAGAAAACTAAGAATTGTTAGAGTTTTTGAGTGACTTTACACTTAGTACGCATGACATCCTTCCTATTCAAAAGTTCATGATACTGTGTGTGGAACTGCAAGGAGTCAGAAGGCTTGGATGTATTCTTAAGGAGTGAGAATATATGACGCAAAATTAATGCTATTGAGGGAGTTGGTGTTCAGCATGTAGAAGTGTTAGTCTTTGTCATGAAAGTATGAAGTATTTCATGAGTATTCATTGGGTGCTCAAATTCTCATCTTCAACTGGAGCATTGTTTATCCATGACAAGGGGAGTCATGAAGTTATCTGTGGATTGTTGCTGCAATGATACAGATGTTGAAGAGTTATCTAAGCTTGTAGAGATCTTATGCCTCTCATGAGGTTATGATGTCAAACAACATGTTATGACATTATGATATTATTAGTGATCTTGACAAGGCATGGTTGGTCTTATCCATGTGAAGTTGGACGAGTCAGAAGGTTACATATATCTCTGGTGACTAATGATTAGGTTTGGGAGAATTTATTTTTCTCTGTAGATGTTAAAGACTCTCTAAGGGTATGTATTATTGAGAGATGTCACAAATGTTATATTCTGATATCTTGGTGTATATCACTAAGACTAAGTTAAAGGAGAACACTTAGAATTCAGTGGAAGACAGTGTGTATGAAGATGTGTTGGTCAAGTTCTTAAAAGAAGACAATGTCTGACTGGATGTCAGGACATTACTCAGGACATGTTTCCTGCGAAACCAACAAGAGAGGTTGATCAATCACGTGTCAGGAAGCGTGTTTGACCATGCATGTGCAAGTATTGGGATTGGTTCTTTTTACCAGAAACAATCCAAAGTAATAAAGGCGTTCAAAGCTGTTTTGGATGATGCATATTGATTTAGGTGGCAGTTTTTACCTCAATTAACATTCTCTTTAATGTTCTCCTATCCTCTATCACCTTGTGAGTGTTTGATATCTTTCATTATCACTATGGGATTTGTTCGAGTCTGGGTAAGCTGTGCCTGAGTTTGGTTATGTGAAGGCCTCCTTTGTCAACTTTTGACAAAAAAGGGGGAGAAAGGGGGTACTCAGATGGTCAGTATGGAATATGCATTTCCAGATGTTGCATTCAAATTCCAGACAAGATGTCCTATCTTATGGACGTAGCTTGTTTTGGTTTTGTGACATGTGATTTGAGTTATGAGCACATTTGTGACCTATGTTCTGAGTTACCAGGGGTGGTGGTTGATTTGTCTAGGTCGACTGGAGGCTGCTGATCATAAAATGGTTAAGAAATATCTTATGCCAACATTGATCTCCTATGACAAGAAGTGATTCCTAGTTCGAGGGGAAGTGTCTGCTATCTTCTTCCTCATGTGCACCAAATGATTTCAGGACCTTCTCTACTCCCTTTCTTGAAGGTTCTGCACCTTGGTGATGAGTTTGATACTACAATGGAGTTCATTCAAAATGTTGGAAAAAGAAGTCGAACAAAGATGTCCTGGCATCTTATCTAAAGACTGACTCCATGTTAATGTGCTGCTGAGTTCAATAGTTATTGCAGACTACTGTTGAAGGACTATTTTTGTATTGTTGTAATATTTGGTTGGATTTTTATTTATTTGTTTTAGCCAAAATTTGCCAAAGGGGGAGATTGTAAGTTCTCTAGTTTTAGGATTGACATTAATTTTTGTAAAACAAATAAAGCAACAATTTGTTAGATAGGATATTGTTGTACCCCAAAATTCGTCCTCCCACATTTTCCATATTTTTCTCTTATATAAGTGATTACAAACACTTGATTAAAGAAAAATAATTTTTTTGAAGATAAACAAGGTCTTTCGATTGGCATGAACAAGATGTCTTTCAATTGGCATTTTGACAGACTTCGATTGAGCACCTAACCTCCTCCAAGCTTGCCTCAAATTTCCAAGCTTCGATTGAAGCCTTGGCCTTTTGCTTGTTTGTTGTATACAAGCTTCGACTGAGCATGTGTTTCCTTTGAAACAGCCTCCTTCGATCCAAAAGGGAAGGGCCTCCTGTTAACGCTCCTTCGATTTCACCATTGGCTTTGCATGCTGGCTTGATTCATAATGCAATGGCTACCGGCATGCAAGCTGGATTCTTGCTTCACTTGGGCATTTGGTTTCTTTGGAGCAAGCTTAATTCTTGTTTCGATTGGGAATTTTATGTCTTTGGAGTAAGCTTGATTCCTGCTTTGACTAGGCAAATTATCCCTCTGTGCATGCCTTTGGCACACAAAGCAAGAACTTCTTCAAACTGGCCTTCGATTCACAAAGTTCCCTCTGGGCAAAAGGCCCCTTAGCTTGTCACCAGCGCACGTATGCCTCTTCATGCCCGCCTTAGTTTCACAAGGCAAAAACCCATCAGCTTGCCTTGGTTTCACAAGGCAAAGACTCATTAGCATGCCTTCGATTCACTAGGCCAAAAGTCCCTCCATGCTTGTGTTGGAAGCATAAGGCAAAGACTTCTTCTGTGCTTGATCTCAATGCCAAGACCCTTCAACGCACAAAGTTTCTGCAATATGACGTACCCGAATGCCCTTTCAAAAGGTACACAATTGGCACATTTGAAGGACAGGCACATGGTCCATTCGAAGGACATATATTTGCCCCATTAAAAAGACATGTATTGATGGATTTAAAGGGGCATACATGGGTGTTCCATTCGAAGGACTCACTTTGTTGGCCCATTCGAAGGAATGGCAAGTGATGTATACAAATGATGCATGAATTCCCTTCAAGAGAGCATACACATTGGTTCAAAACGAAGGATATTGCTAGCCAAAATGAAAGAAAAATATTCAAAGAGGCCTGCTGGCCCAAAAGCCAACATACTTCCGGTTTCAAGCCAACGTGCACAAGCACATTCATTGGCCAAGAAAGAGTTTTCGTTTGGGCTAGCTGAATAGGGGTTCAAATGAAGAAGCCCCAGTGATGAGAACACAAGCTAGTCGAAAGGTACACAAATGGTCCATTCGAGGAGGCAACCAAAGGCCCATTCGAAGGGTACACAAATGGTCCATTCAAAGGAACCATTCGAAGGCTATACAAGAAGTCTAATCGAAGGGCAGGAACTAGAGGGCATTCGAAGAAGCCAAAATGTCCACATACATTCAAATTTAAAAAGGGAGAAGATTCAATGTTTTTGGCCAACGTTACAAATTTTCATTCATGGCTTTCAAACACATAATCAAGGTTGTTTAAACCATTGCCTTCTTGTCCCCTCCCTTCTACTCTATATAAGCAGCATGCTTGCAAGCCAAATATACGCTTACACGCCTACGCAACCTAAAGAGAACACTACCAAATTGCAAAAAATTCTCAAAGTTGTCCAAATCAAAACCTCTGATCCAGCCAGATTCAAATCTTTCCAAGCATTCTATCAACATCCCAGGAGTAATTCCTAGGCCTTAAACAAGTCCAACTCACGCAGAATTTCCCTTATCCGATCCACCTATTTTGGTAAAATTCTTGGATCTCAAACTTGTTTAATTCAAAATATAAATCCCTTTTGCTTGGACATTCATATTGTTATCATTGTTTGCGAATTTTCTAACGTGTTTCATGTGCGCAACAAATGCCAGAACCATAGATCACTATTGTTAGGGGGTCGAAACATGGAGGTTTTCATTTTCAGTGATGGAGATGGTTTTAGCTAAAACTAGGATCATGGTTTGACCTCCCCAGAGCCTGCATGTCAAAATGTTATATTTTGATTCACCCATTCAAAATAGAAGGACCCCACTGGAGCGCGCGTATTTGCCAAATCAGCATGTTCATTCATTTTACATTATATACATTTCTTTATGCTTATACTAACGGAAGTATCACCGTCCCAACGGTAGAGGCAGCACGTTTAAAGCATTGTTATGTGTAAGGGCATGGGTTCAAACCCTGCCTCTTACATATTATTTTTCCATTCTTTCTTTGCAGATTTAGTACAGCCAGGCTATGCATGCGCACCATGTAGCATCATATCTACACCTTTCAATGTCAATACAATCAGATCCAAGAGCTTCAACATGAGATTCACCATGAGCCCTCAAGGCTTCTCTTCACTGGATCCCAATAAAATCTCTGGGTTCCCTCACCCTTGGGCCTAGCGTTTTTCAAATCAGCACCTGCCATTTAATTTTGCTATCCTAGCCCATTTAATTTTTCTTTATTTTTATTTTATTATTTATTTCTTTTACTTTGTTTATCATTAATCAAATACTAAAAAAATCACAAAAAAAACTTAGGACTAATTTTTCCTTAATTAAATAATTAATTTCTTAAATTGATTAATTAATTAAACTTTAACCTTTTCTTAATTTAAAATAAAATAGAATTAGGTTTAATTTATATGTTTAAATTATTTTCTTTTTATAACAAAAACAATAAAAAAAACTTAGACTATTTTCTTAAAAATTAACTTTATTTTCTAAATAGGTTTTAGGGAAATTTTTATTGTTTTCTTAAATCAAAAATAAAAAACCACAAAAAGTTTGTCTTATTTATTTAGAATCACTTTAGGTTTATACGTATTTTTAACTCTCGCGCGTTATTATTTTCTCGCATTTTTATATTATTGTATATGTACACTGGATGTAATAGTTAATAGGATTTTTACCGCTTTCTTTATTTTTTTCTTTCCCCAATTATTTTGTATAGTGTAAATCCCCCTCCCTAAAGCCATGTAATAATATAGGTTTATACTTCCGCACTTTATATTCTGTACATATTTACTGCTAGTAACTAGGCATGTATGGCAAGACTGAAATTAAAGCGTTAGCAAACCTAACATAAAAGACAAAAATAACTGAATACATTACATTGCACATGTACACCTCTAGGGTACCCCACTTTGGTTAACTTCGTAAATAAAGTAGTCATGTACCTCAAAACTGAGACGCTTTAGCAAAGACTCGTAAATCAAAAAGATCATAGTCCCTCAATGACCCTATAGTTGCCTCTCGGTAAATGATCTAGTCCCTAAGAAAAATTGCTAAAGCGTCTCCACAAGTTACCTTCATGACTATAACGTCCCTTCAAATGTCCCTCATACATCCAACGATAATGATACCTACCCATTAATAGTAGGATAGCACTGTCTAAAGGATAGGAGGAAAAGAACTACCTTTTCGAGTACAAAGTAGATAGCTGTTTGAAGTTTGCTCAAAAACATTTTGCACTTACACAAATACTACTTTTCAAAAACAATTTTAAAAAACATTTGCTTTGTTAACACTCTTGAGGACGGATACAAGATTTAAACGCAAAGTAAATTGCCGCACTAAGGCATTTCTAAACATTTTTCAAACACACAAAGCACAAAATACATTCAAAATTAGCAAACCTCTAAGAGCCCGTAGAAAACTATGGATGGAAAGGGTGCTAACACATTCCCTTTCCATAATCTACTCCCTTACTCAGAAAACTCTCGAAAATGTCTTTTTCTGTTATTTTCACCCTTTCCTTAATTTGGATAAAAGAAAAGTCAGTGGCGAATCTTGCTTATCGCAACGTTTGCAAACAAAAACGCAAAAACCAGTATTAACAGTCGGTTCTGCCACCGTATCATAGAACTGGCGACTCTGCTGGGGATAATATAAGAAAGTGAGGTTACCTTAGAGTTAGTTCATTATTAAACTGCTCTTTTTGTGCTTTGTATGCTTTATCCTTGGAGGGTTGTTACTATAGATCCTACACCCAGATCTGGGGGCATCTTTTTAGGTAAACAACAATAGATCATAGAGACTGTATGGCATAGACCGATATGGTTGAAGAGATAGTTGTGTTAGTGTGACACTTTGGTTGGTACCGGTATCCCTTGTGTTGAATCGAGGAGAATACGGGGCCGCTGCGTGGTGTCGTGAAGCACTAACGAACCTTAGAACCTTAGTTGAACAAACTTGGACATTAGAAAGTAGTGAGATAGCCGACATTGGTGTAAAGCTAGGGATTGGTTGACACTCGATGCTACACTCATTGAGATTGGACTTTCAAGATGTTTCGGCCGCAAGAAAAGATTGGTAAGTTGAAATAACGCTCGATAAAGAAAGATCAGTGATATTGAGATTCCTTAGAACCTGGTTACTTTTCTAAGATAGGTTGAACCAACTAAACTTCAAGAGGCTACTTACCTATAAACTCCATGCAAGTCTTGTGTGTTTTGCTTGTGTATGATTAGTTTGCTTAAACATGACATCATGCATCATAACATCCATTTTTCATTACACTGACCATTTCAAGGACCAAGGGAATTTATCTTTGTTTTGTTTTGCAGATCATGGCTTCCGCTCATAGAAATACTATCCGGATCAACTTTGTAAGAATACCTCTCCAACTCAAAGAGCTAGTATCAAGGGTTCCCGAGACTTCCTCATTTACCAAGAACTATGGTCGACTTCTCAATCTGGTTACCTCGAGTTTTGATGAGAAGATGATGAGTGTACTCTTTCAATTCTTTGATCCTAAGCACCATTACTTCACCTTTCCAGATTATCAGTTGGTGCCCACCATGGAAGAGTTCTCTCAAATATTGGGTATACCTATTCTTGATCAAACACCTTTCACCGGTTTAGAAGAAGCTCCCAAGCTAGAGGTCATTGTAACAACTTTACATCTAAAATGATCCGATATTCTATCCAACTGGGAAATAAGAAGTGGAGTCAAGGGTTTCCTAGTCAAGTTCCTATTAGAGAAGGCTCAGCTGTTTTGGGATGATTTGGATTTCCAAGATTTTGAGGAGATTCTGGCCCTTCTAATCCATGGTTTAGTGTTGTTCCCTAATCCATACTTTCTCATAGATGTGAATGCTATCAAGGTTTTCCTCTCTCGTAACCCTGTGCCTACTCTACTCGGAGACATCTTGCACACCCTCCACACTCGCACCATGAAGAGAAAAGGGATTCTTATGTGTTGCGTGCCATTGCTGTCAAGGTGATTTATTTCTCACCTCCCTAAATCAGTATTGAAGAATGAAGAAGGTTTTGGTTGGTCGCGAAGGATAATGTCACTTTCTCACTCAGATATCCTCTGGTATTCCCGATCTAGGGGATATATGTCTGTTATTGACTGCTGTGGGGAATTCCATAATATCCCACTACTTAGAATTAGGGGAGGCGTAACTTATAATCCTTCTCCGGATTTACGAGTATTTGGCTATGCTCAAAGGGATGGTCCCCACGATATGCTTATCCAGGGAAGTGTGTTTAACTATGAGGATGATTCTCAAGGGTATCTGTTGTACCCCAAAATTTTCCCTCCCATTTTTCACAAGAAATCACAACCCTAGGGTTTTTCTCAGATTTTTAAGATTGGCTCAGGAATCGACCAGACAGACTTTTCTTTGGCAGTAGATCAAGAATTAGGGTTTCTCTCGCATTTCTCAGAAGAAATTGAATTCTCAGAAATTCAATTAACTGTCACATGTTTTCATGCTTTTTTAAGTTTACTGAAAGGTTATTGGTTGTTCTCAAGGCCTGTTTATCTGGGACAAGAAATGAGAGCTGAGACTATCATTTGGAATATTCAGTTTTTATCTGATCCAGGTTAACCAGATAATGTGCGTCTGTTAAGACGTTTTCTTGTTAATGGAATGAAATGTTTATTTGTTTATTGGAATACACAGTGCGTATTTTGATTGGAATGCTGTTGCAAGGTTACAAGTTTACAGAGTTATCAGATCACTTAAAGTTTAAGTTATCTGTATTAGAATTGTTGGAATGCAATTTCAATTATTTTGATCTGAGAATCTTAAAGGATTAAGTGAAGATGCAAAGAAAGAATTGCAAGTTATTGCCAGTAGAAGAGATTTATTGGATATCAGATTGCCTCACAAAGATTTTCCATTTATTTCAGATGTTGTTACAAAAATAATTTATTATTCATATGCTTTAAGTTTTACAAACTTATCGTACTTGAAAAAATAAATTATTACAATTAATGAAAAAAAATATCTCTAAAGTTACAAATCTAAGCCTAAGCTTCCATTGCTCCCGTGCTCGCCACAAAGTCTTCTGCTTCCTCTGCTTTGTCACCGTCCATTTTACGCTCACATGAAAGAAAGACAAAGAAAAAGAGGATTAGTACAATTAATTAAATAGAATTTTCAAACAAAAAAAGAAAATATTCATCATTAAAGTTTGCCGTTTGGAATCAGAGGAGCTATTTTCATTTCATCATGTTTTTATTTTTTCTCTTTGAAAATCACAAGAAGATTGCTCTTCTTGGTTCACAAAGATAAAAATGAAAAATGCAAGCTAAAGAATGCAAGGCAAATGGTTCAGATGAAAACATAACAAGGCAAACTGTCAAGCAAACTACATTGCAACAAGGCCAAACTGTCAAGCAAACGGCAAGGCGCCAAACTGTACAAAGCAAGTTACAAACTAAACCAAACAGCATGGCAAACTAAACCAAACAGCATGGCAAATCAAACAGCATGGCAAAACAATGCAGCATACAAAGGCAAACTGGATGCAAGTATTGCAACAAACCAAACTGAATGCAAACCAAACTTTGCAGTAAGGCAAACAATGCAGCAAGCTAGAAAGTATAAACAGCAGGGCAAGTACAAATGCAGACAACAACAAGCCAAAAGTAAAATGCAGAGGGTAAACCAAATAACAAGCAAAAGGCTTATCATAGCCTATCATCATTTTCCAGGGATTTAGGCAAACTTTTCAGAAAAGTGGAAAAGCAAAACTGCTTTATCATTGAGAGAGAAAGAGAGAAAAGATATCACCTTTTTTGAGATTATACAGTTTGGCAAAATCTGTCACAAGTTGCAAAAACAAAAAGCAAAAGGATATAAGACCATCCAAACAGCAAGAGGTTGGAGAGAGAACATTTTGGTCAAAAAACTGCAACAAGTACCAAAACTGTATAACAGTTTCAAACAACACAACCTATTATCAAACAACCACTCTCCCAAAACCTGTAAAAACAGTTTCACAGAAACAGCCAAAAGCCTGTTAGCAGAATCAAATTGCATAACCAAGCCAACAACCTGAAACTGATATAAACCACAACCTGCATAATAGTTTCAAACAAGCCAAAAACTGCAACAACTAACAAAACCATATAGCATTTCAAATGCACAACCCAAAACTGCAGAACTCAGTTCAAACCCTCAACAATCCAAAACCTGTGAGTAGTTCAAACACAAGCATGAAAAAGAAAAACTGCAAGTTTCAAACATTATCAAAACTGTAAACCTGTAGTTCCCAAATAGAAACAAGCTTGCCAAACTGAAAACCTATTATCAAACTCAAACATTCACAAAAACCAGAACTTGTGTAACAGCAAGACCAAAAAATCCCAAACTGCATATCAGTTTCAAACTGCAAGTTAAAAACTTTTCATCAATCATTTTAAAACTATAAAACCTGCACAATCAAACAGAAACTCCCAACCTGTTATCAAGCAACCAAAACCTGTACAAAAATTCCCAAACCTTGTGAACCAACTCCCAAAACAAAAATCACACAACCTGCATAACCATTGTCCAAACCTGTTAGCAGTTCAGAAATCATCATCACCAAACCTTCATCAACAACTCATCAAAACCAGTATCTCCTCCCCAACTCAGTTCAACAAATCTAAAACTTACAAATCAAAGTTTCAGAACAACAATCATCATTAACAAAAACCATCAACCAACTTCCATTTTTGCAAACAAGCTTCAGATATCAACAAATCCAAACCAACAAATAAAGTTTCAGAAGCATCATCATTAACTAACATACTAACAAGGTTTCAGAAGCATTCAGCAAGCATCATCATAGTTCAAGAGAGAGGAAAGAAATAACAAAAGCGGCAAGCATCATCATTCAGGTTCAAATCAGAAGAAGAAAATCATACCAAACAATCAAAAGGTTTTAGAACAAACCGTCATCATCTCTTCCCCTCGTGTCCAGCCACCAAGGAGCTCCATCTCTCTATCTCACCTTTCCTCTTCTCTTCATAGAGAAAGTCTCACAGGTATGACCATTTCGTACCTCTTTGCTGCATCTCAGACATACAATACCATAGGTTAAACAAACTAAAAATGAACAAGGCATGCGAATCGAAAGAAAAATGTTAAATTAAACAAAGATGAACCATACCGTTTCACTAAGGCCATTGATCATTGAGAGGATGTGAGAAGTGAGAGTGCTCCGGCGACTTAGGGGAGGGGAAGATCAGTGCATTCGAGGCTGAGAAAGATGAAGAAGAGAAAACGAAGAGTACGCCGCTGCTGTGAAGATGTCCACAAACCCTAATTTTCCAAAACCCTAATCAGTGTTACAAACTTATGAATTGGGCCCTATCCGCCCCAAGCTGCAAAGCCCACACGTAAATGCTAGCGCACCCCCTTCCCCCTCCATCCTGACCTTTTCTTCTTTTATTTTTGTTTTGGGCCCAACACCAACATCATCTTTAAGCCCATCCTTTTTTTAATTTGTTTTCTTTTAGTTAATAATAACACTAATAATATATTAAAAATTTTGATTTTTTTAATTTAGTTTTATTTTCTTCTTTTATTAATTAATCTTGTTTCACTTAATAAAAATACCAAAAAAACATTTAATTTGATTTAATTAATTTTGCTTTCTTTAAACTCTTTTTATTGATTAATAAAATGTACAAATAATGGAGATTTTGTTTAATTAATTTTTCTTTCTTTAAAATATTTTTCCAAACATAATAAAAATACAAAAAAGAATAATAATAATTTTTAATCTTTTAGAATAGATTTTATTTATCTCTTTTTAATAAATACATGCACTTCATAATTTATTGATTTTCTTTATTTCATAATTTGTTATAGCTTTGTTTTGAATCGCGACAATTCGATTTGGTTGTAATACTTGATATTTGGACATTGTTATTCTTATGAGATTCATACCCATTTGTAATAATTGTACCCCCATTCTCGGATACTTTTGTAATAACTTAGACTTTCAATTTCCGCAATTTATTGCTTTCTATATACTGTATAGTAATTAGGGTTTGTATGCAATATCCAAAATCAAACAAATAGCTTGACTAATACAAAGACAAAAGCATGTAAATTGACAACACAATGCACACATGCACCCCTAGGGTTTCATCCACTTGTTGCCTTTAAATATGGCCATGTTATGCATGTTGAGTATCTTGGAAAAACAAAAACAAAAAGATCATAGTCCCTCGATGATGCTATCTTGGTTGCCTATACAAAAAAATGATCTAGTCCCTCAAAATTTGCTAAAGATACTTGGCAATATTACTATCATGGTCAATACGATGACCCGTGCCTGTCCCGTTTAACATCCTCATACAAGGCTGTTTACCAAATGCAACGGTAAAACAACACTGTCAAAAGGATTAAAAATGTGTAGGAAAGACTCTTGAGTAGATAGGGTAGACAACTCTTAGTTACTTGAACAAAACTTGCAAAACATCCTTGCTATTTTCAAATACATCTCACAACAAAATTTCAAAACACTTCCCAAAACAAAATTTCAAACATTTGAAACATCTTTTCAAAAGACAAACACCTTTGTATATATTCAAACAAGAATCATTACAAAGGTTTCCTAGACAAGGCCTCTTTTTCAAAGCATTTTCAAAAACCACACACAAAGCACCATTTCAAACAATTGAAAAGCAAAAGTAAGTGATCTAAACAAGTAACTAAGAGCCCATGGAAAACCATGGATGAAAAGGGTGCTAGCACCTTCCCTTTTCATAATCTACCCCCCAACCCAAGAAAACATCTCAAAGGTCTTTCCTGTGCTTTTTGACCTTTCCTTTGGATAAAAATAAAAAGTCGGTGGCGACTCTTGCTAAACCGAAACATTTGCGAACACAAACATAAAATCCCAAGTCAGTTCTCCCACCGTACCACAGAACTGGCGACTCTGCTGGGGATATTTTCTAAAAGTGGGGTTACCTTAGGGTTTTAGATCACCTTTACGTGCTTATCTTATTTGACTTGTATGCTTTACCCTTTTTGGTTCCTTGTTTGGGTTTGTTTTAAATCCTACACCCGGATTTGGGGGCACCTTTTAGGTAAGTAGCAATAAACTGCGAGGGAACTGTGCGGGGTATACTGACATGGTTGAAGCAGTGGCTACGTTGATGTGGCACTTTGGTTGGTACCGGTAACCCTTGAGTTGAATCAAGGAGAGTACGGGGCCTTCGCGTGGTGTCGTGAAGCATCAACCGACTTTAGAACCTTACTTGACCATCTTGGCCTTATTAGGGGTAGTGAGATGACCGGTTTTGGTGCAGTCAGAAGTTGGTAGATACTCGACACTACACTCATTGAGGGTTATTTTATTGGAATAATTAGGTCGCCAGTTAAGTGGCTAAACTGAAACAATGAACACAGAAAATAATCCAGTGATATTGAGCTCCTTAGAACCCGGTTACTATTTATAGGACAGGTTGAGCCAACTAACTTCAAGAGGGTACTTACCTATGAAACCCCATGCAAGCCTGAAACTAGGAATTTGTGTGACTTGCTTGTACATATACTTATGCATACATCATGAACATCATAAAGCATCATTTGCATCCAATAACCATTTCAAGGATCTCGAGGGTCTTTGATGCAGGGGCACGTTGAACCAAACGTCTACCAAAGGGCAAGAGGATTCATTTTCCTCTAAACAAACGCCGTCAAAGATCAAGTACAATAACTTGAGTCAAGGGCTATGATCCACTTGACACGGTGAGCTTGATTCTCGTGGAAAGACATCCATCGATACAAAGTTATCCAATCAAAGATGTTGATCGAAGTTCAACCTCTAACATTTTCTTGTGTTTACCCCGCGAGATCCTTGAAAACATGCATCCACATATCATGCATTGTATCATGAAAGGTTTTCCCCTTTCAGGTCTCCTTACCTTCCTACTGTTTATTTCAGTAGAGATGGCTCTAGAGAAGACTATCAAGGATATCCATGCTCAAAACGCTCAACTTCAAGAGATGTTCTTGAACCTGTCCAAGGGGCAGGAAGAAGTGAAAGCTCTCCTCACAAGGGGCATGGTCCTAGGGAATCCATGGGGCATCAAGAATGATCAGTTGGAAGGGCTACAAATTGAGATGGCAACAATGAAAATCTAGATGATGGGACAACTTGTGGGCCAGATGGCTCTCATCCAAAAATTGGATCAAGGACAAGAGGAGCTAAAGGTCCTCATCAACAAACTGCATCCGGATGGACGTAACCAAATGGGGCAAACAACTAGAGTTGAGGATCAAGTCATCATTTAGCCTCTCTTGAGACAAGAAGTCAAGGGAAAGTCTCCCCAATTTGCTTCAGGGTCACAAGCCCAACAACAACCTCACCAACATCAACAGGGTAATCGGCGTAAGCAAAATACATCTGGAAGGCGCTTCACTGAGACTAACATGCCATTATCTCAAGTACTGCAACGCTTGTTGGAGGTCAAGCTGACTCTATTAAGGGATCCTCTTCAGAATCTCAATACCTCTGCTCCTAGCTATCATCCCAATGCATTATGTGCATACCACTCCAATAGTCCTGGGCATGATACAAATGACTGTTGGGCTTTGAAAAACAAGACCTAAGACTTGATTGACAAAGGAGTGCTGGAATTCACACAGGATGGCCAAATGAAAATCTTCCGTTGAGGGTTCTCCACCTAAAGTGACAAGTTCAGACTAAGAGGCTTTTGTTTAATTTGAATTTTCAAGTTGTAATTTCTTTTGTTATTCAAACAATTATCTATTAATGTCAAACTCTGTTTCATTAATGCATTGCATATGTTTGTCTTGAATTCATCCATTCATTTTCACTATAACTATGCTTTCTACTTTCTTTATGACATTTAACTCTTGCTAAAAGTTACAAGCCTTTAGAGGGAGGATGACGAAAACAATGCCATAATCTCATACAGTATGCTTTTGGATAGACCTTGCTGACGATGTACAGGCGTTTCTTTCAAATCCTAAACACTGGAGTTATAAGGAAGATAATCCCTAGTCAACCCCTTCGAGCCAAAGAAGTAGAAGTTTTCTGTTTTAGACACAAATTGAAACCTTTAATTGAACCTGAGGCAGGGTAGTCTCTCAGTTAATTCAAATGCATGTTAAAGTCGTAAACTCTCATCCTGTAATACGATGAACGACATCAAAAAACATTCCCTTGGAACCAAAAGACAGTGATGGTTCCTTATCTCATAGGCAGTCATTATCTCTCAAAAAAAAGAAAAGCCCGCTGAGTCAAAACCTACAAAAGAGACTTGCGAAAGCTGGGGCATCCCGCTGACTGTAATCGCGAAAATAAGAACAGTCAGGCAAAAATTAGGGATAACAAATCAAAAGAAAGAGGTCATTACAAATCCTCAACAACATGAAAAGTGTTGCAAAAATGAATTCCTTCCAACAAATTCAACTTGTGTGAACCATCACCAAAAGGTTGTTCCAAACTCATTTGGAGTTCAACGCACGATTAACTGAGCTTAGGATTGAAGAACATCACGAATAGCGGGTGGGTACAAATATACTTTGAGCCTTTATCCTTTGTTTCTTAAAACCGTGAACCAAGCCACGTTATAACCCTTCAAAAGTCCTAATTGAAGCATGGGTTAGTTCGAAAGCATACTGTTACAAAAGGTATCCTGACTCCTGTAAGGCTTTGCTCTAAATCTCGAGTTGAATTTTTCTGCTAAAAAACGCATTTTTCAAAATTTCAAGACAAGCATAAACTTTGCATTATTTGAATATCATTGTTTATATAAGGCTATTTATTTGACAGCAAAGAAATTCCCACAGTGAATATCCGATGAACGAAAGCTCTCTTAGTGAACAAAATCACTTCAAGTGGGGTGACATTTCCGTTGCAAAAATCTCCTATCAACAAAAGGGGACTTGGCATGGCATTGTCCAATAAACCTGGGGCAGTCCAGTCAAGATTTCAAGAAATCTCTCAAAGTGCAGAGTAGCCAGGAGCAAGTCTCCGTCACCATCACTTGGGGAATTGAATGTCAATCCCAACAAAAGGTTAAATACAGTCAAACATTTCCTGGCGAAGTCATAAGTACTCGCTACTTGGGGAAATGACAAATCTCTCCAAAATCATCCTCATGAGTTGGCTCTCATCCAGAGTTTCAATCTTTGATAATCTCTTCCCAGCTAAGTCGACTTCAAGAATTTCTGAGAATTTTTCCCATTGAAATCGCCAGATTTTTCACTATCGGAAACGAAGAATTCAACTCTTTTCTCTAGCACCAATTCAGGATTTATTTTCCCCAGCGAGAGATCATCTTGAAAACATTACACATCCGTACATCAGGATATCATACAACACAATCTCATTTATTTTGAGAACATCTTTGTTTGACATATGTCATTACAACTAACCTTTACCTTTTCAGGAAAGATCGATCAACAGATAAAGGTTATCATCACCTTTTGGAGTAGTAATCATCCAAGATTCCTTCATCACCTTTTGGAGTAGTAATCGTCCAAGATTCCTTCATCACCTTTTGGAGTAGTAATCGTCCAAGATTCCTTCATCACCCTTTTGGAGTAGTAATTGTCCAAGATTCCTTCATCACCTTTTGGAGTAGCAGTCGTCCAAGATTCCTTCATCATCCTATTGAGTCAAAGTTAGTCCAAGACCTTCTCTGGTTCAGTCAGATCGACACTAAGATCTCCCTGATTCTTATTCTAGTTGAAGATATTCCAAGACTTTTGTCTGGCTCAGTTAAATCGATTCTAAGATTTTTGTGATTCTTATCCAGTCAAAGTTAATTCAAGACCTTCTCTGGCTCAGTCAGATCGACACTAAGATCTCCCTGATTCTTATTCCAGTTGAAGATATCCCAGATTTTGCTGTTTCAGATAAATCTCTCAGCGGTTTATTCTGATTCACTTCCAGTTTTTACCGTTTAGGATAAATCTCTCAACGGTTTCTTCTGATTCACTTCCAGTTTTTGCTATTTCGGATAAATCCCTCAACGGTTTATTCTGATTCACTTCTAGATTTTGCTGTTTTAGATCCAGTTCAAACCTTCCAAATGGCATCTTTAAGCCCATTTCCATGCACAATCTCTGCAGCACATCATCCATATCCCCAGCGGAGCTGAAGCTTTCAACCCACAGTGGAAATCATCCGGTTTCTCCAAATCCCCCAGCAAGTTATCCTAAAGCCTGGATTCGACCAGATAATACCTTGATTATAGTGAAGCCCGGAGATCGACCGGAAAATAGTGGAATCCCTTACAAAATCCTTCTGAAGACTGGATGTTGACAAGATAGGAAGTAAGGTATTGTGAAACCTGGATGTTGACCAGATAGCAATACAAGATTGTGAAACCTGGATGTTAACCAGATAACAGTAAGGTATACTGTGAAACTTGGATGTTGACCAAATAACAGTTTACTCGGCCAATTACTTTGAAGCCCAGATTCAACCGGATATTAGTAGGCCCCGAAATCAAAAGGAAAACCGGAGGCGACCGGATAACCATTTGATTTCCTTCTGAAGACTGGACGTTGAACAGATAAGAAGTAAAGTATCATGAAGCCTGGACGTTGACCAGATAGCAATACAAGACTGTGAAACCTGGATGTTGACCAGATAACAGTAAGGTATACTGTGAAACTTGGATGTTGACCAAATAACAGTTTACTCGGCCAATTACTTTGAAGCCTGGATTCAACCGGATATTAGTAGGCCCCGAAATCAAAAGGAAAACCGGAGGCGACCGGATAACCATTTGATTTCCTTCTGAAGACTGGACGTTGACTAGATAGGAAGTAAGGTATTATGAAACCTGGATGTTGACCAGATAGCAATACAAGACACTGTGAAGCCTGGAGATCAACTAGATAACAGTTAACCGTTAACAGAATGAAGATTCTCATTCTTGAAACTTCAGAAGATTGGCATACTCCCAAGCTCCTGATAACCGTTAACAGAATGAAGATTCTCATTCTTGAAACCTCAGAAGATTGGCATACTCCCAAGCTCCTGATACCCTTAACGGAATGGAGATTCTCATTCTTGCTTCCCCAGTAGATTGGAATACTCCCAACCTCCTGACCCAAAAGCCTGAATGAAGATTCTCATTCTTGCTTCCACAACAGATTGGCATACTCCCAAACTCCTGACCCAAACGCCTAAATGAAGATTCTCATCCTTGCTTACCCAGATGATTGGCATACACCCGAACTTCTTAATTCCCAATAGAATGAAGATTCTCATTCTTAACTCTTCGACTTGAAGTCCCCAGGAATTTATTTTCCCCTAGCAGATTGAAGATTCTCAGTTTGGATTCCCCAGTGAAGTTGGCAGAGTCTTCGTCACTCCCCAGTTTGAGTTTATCAGAATTTTTTTTAATCCCCTACAGATCGAAGATTCTCATTCTCACGTCTCCAGTAAAGCCTCCAAGATTTCAATTCTCCAGAAGATTGAAGTTTCTCATTCTTATTCTCCGCAGAAGCCATCATAGTTTTCCTTATTCTCCAGCAGATCAAGGTTTTCTTTTGTCTGATCCCCAATAGAGGTCTTCAGAGTTTCCCTATTCCCCAGCCGAGTAAGGATTCCCATTGGTGTACTCCCTAGCTATAGTCATCAAAGTTCTTTGGATTCCCCAAGCAGGTTTCTCAAGCAGACTTACTGGATTCCCACATCCCCGCAGAGTTTGTCAAAGTTCTTGATAACCCCCACAAGTTGTCAAGGATTTTCTATCCCCAACAGTGGTCCAAGGATTTCTCATCTTCAGCAATCAAAGATTTTAAATCTCCAGCAGCGGTCATGGATTTATTTTCCCCAACAGCAGTCAGAGATTTTATTATCTCCAGCTATCAAGGATTTATTTTCCTCAGCAAGACAACTAATCAGCTTACATGCGCATACATTACATTTATACATCATAAACATTGATAGAACACATTTTATTGCATCGTACATGTCATGCAACATAAATTTGTGTTTCAGCTAACATTTTACCCTTTTCAGGATAAGATTAAAAGCTATCTTTAACAACTATTCAAAGATTTCAGATGCAGTACGGATACACTCCAAGACATGGAAGTCATTCTACTACTCATTCAGAATTTTAAGTCAAGATATAGTATGGATACACCCCAGACACGAAGGTCATCCTGTTACTCATTCAGACTTCAGCAATCAGATACAGACTGGATACGCTCCAGACACGGAAGTCATTCTATTTCTCATTCAGATTCAACTATCAACTTCAGGTTCAGATACGCTCCAGACACGGTTGCCATCCTGTCACTCATTCGGAATTTATCCCCAGCCCAGAGATGCTCCATACACGGATGTTTTTCTGTCGCCCATTCAGAATTTAGATACAATACAGATACACTCCAGATACGACAGTCATTCTGATATTCATTCAAGAATCAAATACAGTTACAACGCGGATATGCTCCAGACACGGACACCGTTCCTTTGCTCAAACGAATCCAATATCCAGATACAACTCAGATACGTTCCAGATACGGATACCATTATGGTGTTCATTCTCCTGATTTTCAACAAACAGTTTTGGATGGCATCTTTAAGCCCATCTCCAGCAAGATTCTACCATCTCCAAATGGCATCTTTAAGCCCATTCCCTCGTTTACATTTTGACGAGTGCAAATTTACGGGCATTCTAGTGTCCAATCCTCTTTTACCTTCGAGTCACGAAAGGCAAACTCGCCAATCTAACTCTTCAGGTTCAAGAAGATTGAACAGGGGCAGCTGTTGTACCCCAAAATTTGCCCTCCCATTTTTCACAAGAAATCACAACCCTAGGGTTTTTCTCAGATTTTCAAGATTGGCTCAGGAATCGATTAGACAGACTTTTCTTTGGCAGTAGATCAAGAATTAGGGTTTCTCTCGCATTTCTCAGAAGAAACTGAATTCTCAGAAATTCAATTAACTGTCACATGTTTTCATGCTTTTTTAAGTTTACTGAAAGGTTATTGGTTGTTCTCAAGGCCTGTTTATCTGGGACAAGAAATGAGAGCTGAGACTGTCATTTGGAATATTCAGTTTTTGTCTGGTCCAGGTTAACCAGATAATGTGCGTCTGTTAAGACGTTTGCTTGTTAATGGAATTAAATGTTTATTTGTTTATTGGAATACACAGTGCGTATTTTGATTGGAATGCTGTTGCAAGGTTACAAGTTTACAGAGTTATCAGATTACTTAAAGTTTAAGTTATCTGTATTAGAATTGTTGGAATGCAATTTCAATTATTTTGATATGAGAATCTTAAAGGATTAAGTGAAGATGCAAAGAAAGAATTGCAAGTTATTTCCAGTAGAAGAGATTTATTGGATATCAGATTGCCTCACAAAGATTTTCCATTTATTTCAGATGTTGTTACAAAAATAATTTATTATTCATATGCTTTAAGTTTTACAAACTTATCGTACTTGAAAAAATAAATTATTACAATTAATGAAAAAAAATCTCTCTAAAGTTACAAATCTAAGCCTAAGCTTCCATTGCTCCCGTGCTCGCCACAAAGTCTTCTGCTTCCTCTGCTTTGTCACAGTCCAATTTACGCTCACATGAAAGAAAGACAAAGAAAAAGAGGATTAGTACAGTTAATTAAATAAAATTTTCAAACAAAAAAAATAAAGAAAATATTCATCATTAAAGTTTGCCGTTTTGAATCAGAGGAGCTATTTTCATTTCATCATGTTTTTATTTTTTCTCTTTACAAATCACAAGAAGATTGCTCTTCTTGGTTCACAAAGAGAAAAATGAAAAATGCAAGCTAAAGAATGCAAGGCAAATGGTTCAGATGAAAACATAACAAGGCAAACTGTCAAGCAAACTACATTGCAACAAGGCCAAACTGTCAAGCAAACTGCAAGACGCCAAACTGTACAAAGCAAGTTACAAACTAAACCAAACAGCATGACAAACTAAACCAAACAGCATTGCAAATCAAACAGCATGGCAAAACAATGCAGCATACAAAGGCAAACTGGATACAAGTATTGCAACAAACCAAACTGAATGCAAACCAAACTTTGCAGCAAGGAAAACAATGCAGCAAGCTAGAAAGTATAAACAGCAGGGCAAGTACAAATGCAGACAACAGCAAGCCAAAAGTAAAATGCAGAGGGTAAACCAAATAACAAGCAAAAGGCTTATCATAGCCTATCATCATTTTCCAGGGATTTAGGCAAACTTTTCAGAAAAGTGGAAAAGCAAAACTGCTTTATCATTGAGAGAGAAAGAGAGAAAAGATATCACCTTTTTTGAGATTGTACAGTTTGGCAAAATCTGTCACAAGTTGCAAAAACAAAAAGCAAAAGGATATAAGACCATCAAAACAGCAAAAGGTTGGAGAGAGAACATTTTGGTCAAAAAACTGCAACAAGTACCAAAACTGTATAACAGTTTCAAACAACACAACCTATTATCAAACAACCACTCTCCCAAAACCTGTAAAAACAGTTTCACAGAAACAGCCAAAAGCCTGTTAGCAGAATCAAATTGCATAACCAAGCCAACAACCTGAAACTGCAACAAACCACAACCTGCATAATAGTTTCAAACAAGCCAAAAACTGCAACAACTAACAAAACCATATAGCATTTCAAATGCACAACCCAAAACTGCAGAACTCAGTTCAAACCCTCAACAATCCAAAACCTGTGAGTAGTTCAAACACAAGCATGAAAAAGAAAAACTGCAAGTTTCAAACATTATCAAAACTGTAAACCTGCAGTTCCCAAACAGAAACAAGCTTGCCAAATTGAAAACCTGTTATCAAACTCAAACATTCACAAAAACCAGAACCTGTGTAACAGCAAGACCAAAAAAATCCCAAATTGCATATCAGTTTCAAACTGCAAGTTAAAAACTTTTCATCAAACATTTTCAAACTACAAAACCTGCACAATCAAATAGAAACTCCCAACCTGTTATCAAGCAACCAAAACATGTACAAAAATTCCCAAACCTTGTGAACCAACTCACAAAACAAAAATCACACAACCTGCATAACCATTGTCCAAACCTGTTAGCAGTTTAGAAATCATCATCACCAAACCTTCAACAACAACTCATCAAACCCAGTATCTCCTCCCCAACTCAGTTCAACAAATCTAAAACTTACAAATCAAAGTTTCAGAACAACAATCATCATTAACAAAAACCATCAACCAACTTCCATTTTTGCAAACAAGCTTCAGAAATCAACAAATCCAAACCAACAAACAAAGTTTCAGAAGCATCATCATCAACTAACATGCCAACAAGGTTTCAGAAGCATTCAACAAGCATCATCATAGTTCAAGAGAGAGGAAAGAAATAACGAAAGCGGCAAGCATCATTATTCAGGTTCAAATCAGAAGAAGAAAATCATACCAAACAATCAAAAGGTTTCAAAATAAACCGTCATCATCTCTTCCCCTCGTGTCCAGCCACCAGGGAGCTCCATCTCTCCATCTCACCTTTCCTCTTCTCTTCATAGAGAAAGTCTCACAGGTATGACCATTTCGTACCTCTTTGCTACATCTCAGACATACAATACCATAGGTTAAACAAACTAAAAATGAACAAGGCATGCGAATCGAATGAAAAATGTTAAATCAAACAAAGATGAACCATACTGTTTCACCAAGGCCATTGATCATTGAGAGGATGTGAGAAGTGAGAGTGCTCCGGCGGCTTAGGGAAGGGGAAGATCAGTGCGTTCGAGGCTGAGAAAGATGAAGAAGAGAAAACGAAGAGTACGGCGCCGCTGTGAAGATGTCCACAAACCCTAATTTTCCAAAACCCTAATCAGTGTTACAAATTTATGAATTGGGCCCTATCCGCCCCAAGATGCAAAGCCCACATGTAAATGCTAGCGCACCCCCTTCCCCCTCCATCCTGACCTTTTCTTCTTTTATTTTTGTTTTGGGCCCAACACCAACATCATCTTTAAGCCTATCCTTGTTTTAATTTGTTTTCTTTTAGTTAATAATAACACTAATAATATATTAAAATTTTGATTTTTTTAATTTAGTTTTATTTTCTTCTTTTATTAATTAATCTTGTTTCACTTAATAAAAATACCAAAAAAACATTTAATTTGATTTAATTAATTTTGCTTTCTTTAAACTCTTTTTATTGATTAATAAAAAGTACAAATAATGGAGATTTTGTTTAATTAATTTTTCTTTCTTTAAAATATTTTTCCAAAGATAATAAAAATACAAAAAGAATAATAATAATTTTTAATCTTTTAGAACAGATTTTATTTATCTCTTTTTAATAAATACATGCACTTCATAATTTATTGATTTTCTTTATTTCATAATTTGTTATAGCTTTGTTTTGAATCGCGACAATTCGATTTGGTTATAATACTTGATATTTGGACATTGTTATTCTTATGAGGTTCATCCCCATTTGTAATAATTGTACCCCCATTCCCGGATACTTTTGTAATAACTTAGACTTTTAATTTCCGCAATTTATTTCTTTTTATATACTGTATAGTAATTAGGGTTTGTATGCAATATCCAAAATCAAACAAATAGCTTGACTAATACAAAGACAAAAGCATGTAAATTGACAACACAATGCACACATGCACCCCTAGGGTTTCATCCACTTGTTGCCTTTAAAAATGGCCATGTTATGCATGTTGAGTATCCTGGCAAAACAAAAACAAAAAGATCATAGTCCCTCTATGTACAAAAAAAATGATCTAGTCCCTAAAAATTTGCTAAAGATACTTGGCAATATTGCTATCATGGTCAATAAGATGACCCGCGCCTGTCCCGTTTATCATCCTAATACAAGGTTGTTTACCAAATTCAACGGTAAAAAAACACTGTCAAAAGGATTAAAAATGTGTAGGAAAGACTCTTGAGTAGATAGGGTAGACAACTCTTAGTTACTTGAACAAAACTTGCAAAACATCCTTGCTATTTTCAAACACATCTCACAACACAATTTCAAAACACTTCCCAAAATAAACTTTCAAACATTTGAAACATCTTTTCAAAAGACAAACACCTTTGTATATATTCAAACAAGAATCATTACAAAGGTTGCCTAGACAAGGCCTCTTTTTCAAAGCATTTTCAAAAACCACACACAAAGCACCATTTCAAACAATTGAAAAGCAAAAGCAAGTGATCTAAACAAGTAACTAAGAGCCCATGGAAAACCATGGATGAAAAGGGTGCTAGCACCTTCCCTTTTCATAATCTACCCCCCAACCCAAGAAAACATCTCAAAGGTCTTTCTTGTGCTTTTTGACCTTTCCTTTGGATAAAAATAAAAAGTCGGTGGCGACTCTTGCTAAATCGAAACATTTGCGAACACAAACGCAAAACCTCAAGTCAGTTCTCCCACCGTATCATAGTATCGTCAGGGGTTTATACGAGCTTGAGGCATGGTAAATAGAGTTAATACCAGGACTTTGGGGCCTAAGACTTCCATCCCCATGGAACCTTATCTCAAATGGGTACGAGCTCATGCTCAGAACCTTATAATGCCGTATATAGCCATCTTACCAGTGGTTGTGGAGCCCATTTCTTAACGGGATATTCCTTATACAGTTTTCCATCCTGACATGCCCACTGATCTTGAAGAGCTGCAGAGATCCTGGATTCAGTTGAAGAAAGAACGGGATACCTTTAGAGATCATTTCTATGTCAATAAGAAGAAATTCTTGGAGCTTACGAAGCAACTTCACAAAGAGAAAATTCTTAATGTCTATCTCAGCACGAAGAGGAAGCGCCCATGGGAAACCTGATGTCTTAGATTTTAGAATTTTTCAATTGTAAGCCTAAAAAGGTAATTGTATTCTGAATTCTACTAATAAAATCTTTGTTTCTTTTTTGGTTCACAAAGTTAAATTTCCCGAAGTCCTTGAAAACATTGCATACATATACCATACATATCATTGCATAAACAGGTTTCAAGACAGGTTTCTTATCTTCTTCGCTGTTTATTTCAGTAATGGCTCTTGAACAAACAATTAAGGAGCTTTAGGTACAGAATGCACAATTCCAAGAAATGTTCCTGAATCTAGCTAAGGGACAAGAAGACTTGAAAGCTCTGATTCTCAAGGACAAGAAGAAGAAAAAGAGGCCAGTGGGTGTTCTGAATTTGGGAAGAAGGTTCAAAGGACCAGTGAAGCAAGTTTCAGAGCTCACAACTCCGTCAAGGGAGAGAGACAATCAGGAAGGAGAGCCAAGAGAAGAAGACCACAATACAAGGGAGTCTGAAGAAGATGAACCTGACTATTCTGAGGAGCAATATCCTCCTGCAGACGATAAATATAAACAAATGGAGGATCGGCTCAATGCCATAGAGATCTAAAGGGTACCCGGGTTGGATTTTGAAGAGATATGACTAGTCTCAGGGGTGGTCATCCCGCGGAAGTTCAAGGTCCTTACATTTTCTAAGCACGACGGTGTCTCCTTCCCTAAGTTGCATTTAAGGCCGTATGTTAGGAAAATTCAACCCCACACTACTGATAGGGATTTGTGGGTACACTTCTTCCAGGAAAGTTTGGCAGGAACTCAGTTGAAATGGTTCTATCAACTAGAAAGAACCAATGTGCGTAATTGGGAAGATTTGGCTGCTGATTTCTACAAGAAGTACCAATATAATGCTGACCTCGCCCCAACTTGTACATAGTTGCAAAGTATGTCCATGGGTTCCGGCAAGGGCTTTAAGGACTATGCCCAAAAATGGAGAGACCTTGCGTGAAGAGTCCAACCTCCGTTGTCTGATAGGGAGCTGGTGGACATGTTCTTGGGCACATTATCCGGGCCATTCTTTAACCACCTGATTGGAAGTTCTTCTGTTGGGTTCACAGAATTGATCTTGACAGGTGAACGAGTAGAGGCTGGCATTAAAAGTGGTAAGATACAGAGGGATGCATCCTCCAGCATTGCAAAGAAACCATTCACAGGGAAGAAGGAGGTCAGTGCTGCTTATGGCCAAAGAAATCTTAACAAAACTGAGCATCGTCTGCGGTAGAGGCTGTTATGATTTCCAATCCTGCATCAAACTGGAAATAGAATAATCAGTCCAGGACAGATAAGCCAAGGAGACAGTTTACCCAGATCAACATGACCCTATCTCAGGTTTTACCACAACTGCTGAAGTCCAATTTGGTTACCCTGAAAGAGGCTCCCAAAAACCCTAACACTACATCTCCTCACTATAATGAAAATGCTCGGTGTGCTTACCATTCTGAAAGTCCAGTCCATGATACCAACGACTATTAGGCTTTGAAGAACAAGGTGCAGGATTTGATTGAAGCAAAGGAGATTGAATTTGACGCTCCTGAGACCCCTAATGTTATAATTGCCCCTATTCCCAAGCACGACTGTGGTGTTAATGCTATTGATGATGACATGTTTGTTGCTTATGATGAATTAGCTACTCCACTCCTGACTATTAAAAAGAATCTCTTGCAAGCCGGTTTATTTCCGGGTTGTGGCGAAGGTTGCCACTTATGTTTATCCTTACCTAATGGTTGCCATTTGTTGAAGGAAGGCATTCAGTTCCTGATGGATGATAAAGAAATCCTGTTTGAGAAGACTCTAGTTACGAGTGCTCCATGTGAAGATGTTTCTATCATTACCATTTCCTCCAATCCTCCCAAGGTCTCTTCCAAAATACCTGTTAGGATTACATCTGTTTCGAAAGTTGCTCCATTCATAATTACTTTCCCTGGACCTATACCATATTCCTCGGATAAAGCTATTCCCTGTAATTATGGGGACGACGTCTATTACCATGGCGTCAAGCAAGATTTGCTGATTGTTAAAGATGAAGATACCGAAGACTTTGATCCTGACATTAGTAATATCGTCAGGACCAGTAAGATAACAAGAAGCGGAAGAGTTTTATCTCCCAAGATATCTCCTCCTAAAACTATTGTTACTCCTGTGATCATCCCCGCTACTGCTCCTGTTAATAATCCCATTACTACTCCTATGATTGTTCCTACTGATATTCCTGTCAGTATTCCCATAGCTACTCCTGCTGCTAGTCCTACTGTTATCCCTACTACCGAGTTGGCCGAGACTCGGGGCAAAGAGGTTTTGGTTGAGCCTGTTTGGATGAAGGCACATCCAGAAGCCATCCCTGAGGCTTCTAAAAAGGAGATGAAAGAGATATTGAAAATAATCAAGAAGAGTGATTACAATGTGGTTGAACAACCGGGGCATACCCCTTCTAAGATCTCAATGCTGGCCCTGTTACTGTGCTCTGAAGCCCATGCCAAGGCTTTAGTAAAATCCCTGAAGTCCACCCACGTGCCTCAAGAGACCTTCGCTGATCAATTTGAGAATTGTGTGGTTAGTTTGACGGTTGACAATGGCCTGGAATTCTCTGATGCAAATCTAACTCCCAAGGGAAGGAAACATAATGATGCCCTTCACGTCTCTATCGAGTGCAGGGGAACTACTTTGGCCCATGTTCTAGTGGATATAGGTTCATCACTGAATTTTCTTCCCAGGAAGGCCCTTGATAGGTTAGATTGTGAAGGATTGACTCTAAAGCCTAGTAACATTGTGGTGAGAGCTTTCGACGGTTCTAAAAGAATGGTGCATGGGGAGGTGGACATCCCTATCAAAGTGGGTACTCAGACTTTTAATTCCACTTTCTATGTGATGGACATCCGCCCATCTTAGTCCTGTTTATTGGGTCGACCTTGGATCCATGGGGCTAGCGATGTGACTTCCACCCTACATCAGATGCTAAATTACCTAGTCCACGGGAAGATCATCACAGTTCATGGGGAGGAGTACGTGGTGAGCCACCTGAACTCTTTCAGGTACGTTGAAATGGACGGTGAGTTCATTGACACCCCCTGTTATAACTTTGAGGAGGTTCCAAAGACCGTTGCTGCAACCAATACCCCTGCTAGTGTTCCAAAGACTACTAGGCCTCCACTGAAGATGGCTTCTCTGAAAGATGCCAGGGCAGTTGTTGAAGAAGGTGGGTGTACCATTTGGGGCCAACTTCCGGATATTCCCTACAAATCTGACAAATTTGGTCTGGGTTTTACATCAGGAGCTCAAAGGGCTATTCGCCGTGCTCGTGCCGGAGGACCACCCCTACACATTAGCAATCATGGGGTTAATGCTTTGGAGGACAATGACAGTGACTATGACATAGACCAGTGGATCTTCCCAACTGTCAGCGGAGGACTCACCAATTGGAAGACTAAAGACTTTGTTCCAATTACTTTTATTCAGGAGTAATTGTCCTTTTTTTGTTTGTTTTTGGATATGTAATAAATGAATAATACAAACTCTATGACCTTGTGTCTTACCCGAGGCGCAATGGTTTATTTGTGAGGGTTATCATGTTTCATTTTCATATGTCATTAATAAAGCATTGGAAGTTTTTACATACAAATTTTGCGCTCTCTGCTTTTATTTTCTGCTTTTTGCTTTATCAAAACAGCTATGCTCTTACACACACTGACATATCAAACTGCAAATCCACCTCCACTATGGATCCCATTGATAACGATTCTGATATTTCTCATTATGACTTTGAAAATTCGATCAACCAAGCCGAGGACGAAGGTGAGGAAGATTGTGAGGTACCAGGGGAACTTTCTAGACTGTTACAACAAGAAGAAAATGCAATACAACCTCATGAGGAGCCAGTTGAGACAGTAAAATTGGGTACTAAAGAGGACATAAAAGAAGTCAAGGTAGGTGCTAACTTGGAGCCCAGTGTCAAACAACGGTTAATACAGATGCTACATGATTATGTTGAGGTTTTTGGCTGGTCATACAAAGACATGCCAGGACTTAACACCGATATTGTGGTTCATCACCTACCTACAAAATAGGACTTCCCTCCAGTGAAACAAAAGGTTCGTCGTATGCGGCCGGATATGTCAAAAAAGATCAAGGCCGAAGTCATGAAACAATTTTTCAATTCCGATTTCTTAGCTGTCACGTCCTATCCATAATGGGTCGCTAATGTTGTTCTAGTGCCTAAGAAGGACAGTAAGGTACATATGTGTGTGGATTACAAAGACCTGAACAGGGCAAGCCCCAAGGGTGACTTTCCTCTTCCCCATATTGATGTTCTAGTTGACAAAATTACACAATATAAAGTATTCTCCTTCATGGATGGTTTCTCCAGATACAATCAACTCAAAATGGCACCCGAAGACATGGAGAAGACAAGCTTCGTCACACAGTGGGGCATTTTCTGTTACAAGGTTATGCCATTTGGGTTGAAGAATGCTGGGGCAACCTATCAACGAGCCATGGTAGCTTTGTTTCATGATATGACATATGACGAGATAGAGGTCTACGTTGATGACATGATAGCCAGGTCTCAGACTGAAGAGGAGCACCTTGATCACCTACAGAAGTTATTTGGCAGGCTAAAGAAGTACAAATTGAGGCTGAACCTGAATAAGTGCACTTTCGGAGTAAGATCCGGTAAGCTCTTAGGTTTCGTTGTTAGTGGCAAAGGCATTGAAGTGGATCCTGAAAAAGTCAAATCTATATAAGAAATTCCAACTCCCCGCACTGAGAAGGAAGTTAGAGGATTCTTGGGAGGTTAAACTACATAGCTAGATTCATTTCACATCTGATCACTACCTGTGAGCCAATATTCAAATTACTGAAGAAAGATCAAGCAGTGAAGTGGAACGATGATTTCCAGTATGCCTTTGTCAAAATCAAGGAATACCTTCAAGAGCCTCTGATTCTGATGTCTCCAGTTGAAGGAAGACCTCTGATCATGTACTTAACGGTATTAGAGAACTCAATAGGGTGTGTGCGGGGCAGAATGACGAGTTTGGTAAAAAAGAGCATGCAATATACTACCTTAGCAAAAATTTTACCGACTGTGAAACAAGATACTCACTGCTCGAGAAAACTTGTTGTGCTTTGGCATGGTCTGCTTGCCGACTAAGACATTATATGCTGACCCACACTACCTTGTTGATATCTAAGATGGATCCTATCAAGTACATCTTTGAGAAGCCCGATATCTCCAGAAGAATAGCAAGATGGCAAATGATCCTGACCGAATACGACATTCAATATACCACCCAGAAAGCAATTAAGGGAAGTGTACTAGCTGATCATTTGGCTCATCAGGTTGTGGATGACTACCAATCCATGAATTTTGAGTTCCTGGACGAGAACATCATGCTAGTAACTGATTGTGAAGAACCTGGACCAGATGAAGAACCTAAAAAAGGATCCCGATGGACTATGGTTTTTGGAGGAGCTTCCAACGCTCTTGGCAATGGCATCGGCGCTATGATCACATCTCCTGAAGGCTGTCACACTCCTTTCACGGCTAGGCTATGTTTCAACTATACCAACAATATGGCTGAGTATGAAGCATGTATCATGGGTCTCAAAGCTACAATCGATTTAAGGATCAAGTTCTTAAGCGTGTTTGGAGACTCGACTTTGGTAATCATCCAGATCAAAGGAGAATGGGACACGAAGCACCCTAATCTCATCCCATACAAATACTATGTGTTTACACTAATCCCATACTTTGAAGAAATTACCTTTGAGCATTTCCCACGAGATGAAAATCAACTAGCAGACACGCTATCTACGATGTCATCCATGTTCAAGATCAGGTGGGATAACGAGGCTCCTCAGATCACCATTGAGAGGATGGACGAGCCAACATACTATCACAAGATTGGTACTGAAGAAGTAATGGACAAGCCTTGGTTCCATGAAGTCAAAAGATATCTCGAAGCCCAAGAATACCCTGAGGGAGCTTCAGTCAATGATAAGAAGTTCCTAAGGAAGTTCTCTGCTAAGTTCTTCCTCAGTAACGAGATCCTCTACAAGTGCAATCATGATTCTACCTTGCTTCGGTGTGTAGACAAGAGTGAGGAAGAAAGGATTATGGATGACTTACACGAAGGTACATTTGGCACCCATTCTAGTGGGCACTCAATGGCTAAAAAGACCCCACGGGCAGGATATTACTGGTCCACTATGGAAGCAGATTGTTATCATCATTCACGAACTTGCCATAAATTCCAGATCTATACTGATAAGGTGTATGTGCCTCTAGTTCCTCTAAACGTCTTGAATGCTCCTTGGCCATTTGTAATGTGGGGCATCGACATGATCAGAGAGATTATACCTACGACTTCTAATGGACACCGCTTCATCCTGTTTTCCATTGATTACTTCACGAAGTGGGTCGAGGTAACTTCATTCACTTCTGTTACCAAAAACTTTGTGGCCTGATTCATAAAAAACAACCTTATCTGTCGGTACGGTATTCCAGAAAGAATCATTAAAAATAATGGTACCAATCTCAACAACACTATGATCACCGAGCTTTGCGTGCAATTCAAAATCCAGCATCATAACTCTTCTCCCTACCGACCGAAGATGAATGGTGCTGTTGAAGCTGCTAACAAAAATATCAAAAGAATCATACAAAAGATGACGGTGGCATATAAATATTGGCATGAGATGTTACCATTTGCTCTTCATGGTTACTGCACCATAATGCGCACATCAACAGGGGTAACTCCTTTCTCTTTGGTATACGATATGGAAGTTGTCCTGCCCATTGAAGTCCAGATCCCTTCCCTGAGAATCAGGAAGGATGCAGGGCTGAATGAAGATGAATGCGTCCAAAATCGACTTGACCAGTTAAACCTGATTGATGAGAAGAGGCTCACGGATGTCTATCATGGTTAGATGTACCAAAAACGCATGATCAAAGCTTTTAACAAGAAGGTCATACGTCAGGTATATCAGGCTGGTGATCTGGTAATAAAATGCATCATACTGCCCCAAGGTGATCCCAGGGGAAAATGGACTCCCACATACGAAGGGCCATTTGTAATCAAGAACATATTCTCTGGTGGAGCCATGATCCTAACCACTATGGACGGTGATGACCTTCCACACCTGGTAAACGCGGACATAGTTAAAAGATACTACGCATAAACAAAGACCAGTTAGGTCGACTGGCATAGGAAAAAATTAGGGCATCCCAGCGAACCAAAAGGGTTCGGGCAAAAATTAGGGATATACATAAAAAATATGTACACCTGGCAAGTCGAAAACCTGAAAAGGCGGCTTGGGCAAAAAAGGGTATCCCGCTGGACTGAAAACCCGAAAGGGCGGTCCAGGAAAAAGTTAGGGATTTAAAGCGTATAAATACGTCACGTCGGATCATCTTACAGTCAATCTTCAGTATCAACTATCAAGCTTAAAGCGGTACTAATCAATCCAATCAACTTCGGACAAGTAGCGAAAGGGATGAGACGCTCAAAGACATAAAGGCAATAGCAGAATGGGAACCCAATGGGATTATTTCACATAGCTGTCTTTCTTTGTATATTAGTTTTGTATAATTTCCATTCTTATGACGACATTCTCTTACTAGTATTCTGTCTCCTTGTACAAAAACGCTTACTCAAGTTAATACAAAACTATCCCGTTGAAAGTATAAAACTTCTGTTTTTTATTTTTCTGTTTTATGTGCGAAAACGTCCAGTGATTATTTTTGAACATATACATTTGAATATTATTATTGCTTACAAATACACACATAAAAACAGAAAGACAATTGCTAATGACTTTAAGAAACGGGACAATATCTAAGGGCCATCCGCAAGATCCCTGCATATGTATTCCCCGACAGATACCTTCTCCAGCAGGTACAGAGGCAAAGATGTCCTACTACAAGGTCTATGCCACATTCTCAGTATGCAGCCTAAAAGTACTAGGTTCTCATATACCCGGCCGAGCAACAATATCCAAACTACTGCTTTAACATCTGAGGAAAATTCCTCAGTGAAGTCACCAAGCTTTTCAAGATTCCCCTACAAGATTTCAACAAAATTCCCAAGCAGTTTATGGAGTTCACTTTCTGCAACAGAGTTTTATAAATCTCAAGTAAATTATAAAGCCTTATCCCCAGTAGAGTTTATTTCTCTAGCTACAGAAGTTTATCCCCCATCAAAGTTTATTTCTCCAAATTGGTGAAACCTTCCAATAAAACTCTTCCCCTCAGCAAAATCATTCTCAAACAGAAGTCGAAGATCATCGGAAGAGAAAGGGAATCTCCAACAAAACTATCTCCATTCATTATACCCAGCAGAAATTGAAGAATCACTTTCTTCACTTACCAACAGCAGTTCACGATTCAGCTTCCCGGTGCTCTTTAGCAGTAGTCAGGGATTTATTTTCCCAGACAAAGATATTACACAACAGCATTACATGTTTATACATCATGACATGTGCATAAAAATACATATATCACAATCTCATTCATTTTGGGAGCATCATGCAATTCATACATCATGACATCGCATGAAACTGATTTTACCTTTTCAGGTTAAATTAGCAGACAGATAAACACTATCAACTTTTATAGCAGGTCAAAGATTAATGCCCAAAACCAGACGGGGAAACTATCTGCACGACCAAGTGGTATGAACTCTCGAAATAAGACGGGTTTACCAACAAATACAGAAGGCCACAAATTAATGCCCGAAACCAGACGGGGAAACTATCTATGTGACCCGCAAAACAAGTTCCAGATTAAAACCTGTAACAAGCCAGGAGAACTATCTGTGGACAACCGACTGTAGATTAATACCTATAACAAGCCAGGAGAACTATCTATATGAAGAGATTGAAGATTAATACCTGTAACAATCCAGGAAAGCTATCTTTCTTTCTCAAGTCAGAGATTAATACCTGAAACCAGCCAGGACAACTATCTCCACGACCAACGATTTTCAAATTCTAGATTAATACCTGAAACCAGACAGGACAACCATTTGTGAATGAATGCTTGTAGATTAATACCTGAAACCAGACAGGAAAGCTATCTACATGACTAGACGAAGTAATCTTACACGGATTTCTCCTTATACAATCTAACATGGGCTCATCTTGAAGCAGCTTTATACAGGCTCTTTCTAATACATTTCCAGATAACGGTTAATTCTATTATCCTCAGCAAATCACTGGAAATCTAGACTCCAACCAGAATACAACAAACTGTCATATCTCTATAGATAACTCATCAGCAGAGTCTTGGACAACTGAAGTTCCTAGACTCTATTCCCCATAGAGTTTTCCTCAAACAGGAGAACAACAGAAACTCACATTCCCCAACAGACTCCTCCTCAGACAGCAGGAACAGGAACCCCCAAAGGGACCATGTGTGAAATCAACATATACTTTGGATGGCATCTTTAAGCCCATCTCTGACGACTCTCTGTCATCTCCTCCAAATGGCATCTGTAAGCCCATTCCCTACATCATCAATCACCAGCGTTATTTCATGCGAGTGCAAATTTCTAGGCACTCTAGTGTTCAATCATCTTCCACCTTCAGATCACGAAAGGCAGACAAGCCAATCTTAATCCTCAGGTTTAAGAAGATTGAACAGGGGCAGCTGTTGTACCCCAAAATTTTCCCTCCCATATTTTCCCAAGATTTTTCTCTTATATAGGTGATTACAAACACTTGATTAAATAAAAATAATTTTTTTGTAGATAAACAAGGTCTTTCGATTGGCATGTACAAGGTGTATTTCGATTGGAATTTTAACAGGCTTCGATTGAGCGTCTAACCTCCTCCAAGCTTGCCTCAAATTTCCAAGCTTCGATTGAAGCCTCAGCCTTTTTCTTGTTTGCTGTATACAAGCTTTGACTGGGCATGTGTTTCCTTTGAAACAACCTCCTTCGATCCAAAAGGGAAGGGCCTCCTGTTAATTCTCCTTCGATTGCACCATTGGCTTTGCATGCTGGCTTGATTCACAATGCAATGGCTACCTGCATGCAAGATGGATTCCTGCTTCGCTTGAGCATTTGGTTTCTTTAAGCAAGCTTAATTCTTGTTTCAATTGGGCATTTGATGTCTTTGGAGCAAGCTTGATTCCAGCTTCGACTAGGCAAATTATCCCTATGTGCGTGCCTTCAGCGCACAAAGCAAGAACTTCTTCAAACTGGCCTTCGATTCACAAAGTTCCCACTGGGCAAAAGGCCCCTCAGCATGTCACCAATGCACGTATACCTCTTCATGTCTGCCTTGGTTTCATAAGGCAAAGACCCATCAGCTTGCCTTGGTTTCACAAGGCAAAGACTCATTAGCATGCCTTCGATTCACTAGGCCAAAAGTCCCTCCATGCTTGTGTTGGAAACATAAGCAAAGACTTCTTCTGTGCTTGCTCTCAATTCCAAGACCCTTCAACGCACAAAGTTTCTGCACTATGACGTACCCAGATTCCCTTTCAGAAGGTACACAACTGACACATTCGAAGGACACGCACACGGTCTATTCGAAGGACATATATTTTCCCCATTCGAAAGACATGTATTGATGGATTTAAAGGGGAATACATGGGTGTTCCATTTGAAGGACTCACTTTGTTGGCCCATTCAAAGGAATGCAAGTGATGTATACAAATGATTCATGGGTTCCCTTCAAGAGAGCACACACATTGGTTCGAAACGAAGGATATTGCTAGCTAAAAGGAAAGAAAAATATTCAAAGAGGCTTGCTGGCCCAAAAGCCAACATACTGCCAATTTCAAGCCAACATGCACAAGCATATTTTTTGGCCAGGAATGAGTTTTCGTTTGGGCTAGCTGAATAAGGGTTCAAACGAAGAAGCCCCAGTGATGAGAACATGAGCCATTCGGAAGGTACACAAATGGTCCATTCGAGGAGGAAACCAAAGACCCATTCGAAGGGTACACAAATGGTTCATTCAAAGGACCCATTTGAAGGCTATACAAGAAATCTAATCAAAGGGCAGGAACTAGAGGGCATTCGAAAGAGCCAAAATGTCCACGTACATTCAAATTTCAAAAGAGGGACAACATTCCATGTTTTTGGCCAACGTTACAAATTTTTATTCATGGCTTTCAAACACATAATAAAGGTTGTTTAAACCATTGCCTTCTTGTCCCTTCCCTTCTACTCTATATAAGAAGCATGGTTGCAAGCCAAATATACGCTTACACGCCTACACAGCCTAGAGAGAACACATCCAAATTGCAAAAAATTCTCAAAGTTGTCCAAATCGAAACCTCTGATCCAGCCAGATTCAAATCTTTCTAAGCATTCTATCAATATCCCAGGAGTGATTCCCAGGCCTTAAACAAGTCTAACTCATGCATAATTTCCCTCATCTGATCCTCCTATTTTGGTAAAATTCTTGAATCTCAAACTTGTTTAATTCATAATATAAATCCATTTTTCTTGCACATTCATATTGTTATCATTGTTTGCAAATTTGCTAACGTGTTTCATATGAGTAACAAATTCCAAAACCATAGATCACTATTGTTAGGGGGTCAAAACATGGAGGTTTTCGTTTTCAGGGATGGAGATGGTTTTAGCTCAAACTAGGATCATGGTTTGACCTCCCCAGAGCCTGCGTGTCAAAATGTTATATTTTGATTCTCCCATTCAAAATAGAAGGACCCCACTAGAGCGCGCGTATTTGCCAAATTAACATGTTCATTCGTTTTACATTATATACATTTCTTTGTGCTTATACTAACAGAAGTATCATCGTCCCAACGGTAAAGGCAACATGTTTAAAGCTTTGTTATGTGTAAGGGAAGGGGTTCGAACCCTACCTCTTACATATTATTTTTCCATTCTTTCTTTGCAGATTTAGTACAACCATGCTATGCATGCACACCATGTAGCATCAGATCTACACCTTTCAATGTCAATGCAATCAGATCCAAGAGCTTCAACGTGAGATTCACCATGCGCCCTCAAGGCTTATCTTCAATGGATCCCAATACAGCCTCTGGGTTCCCTCACCCTTGGGCCTAGCGTTTTTCAAATCAGTACCCCCCATTTAATTTCGCTATCCTGGCCCATTTAATTTTTCTTTATTTTTGTTTTATTATTTATTTCTTTTACTTTGTTTATCATTAATCAAATACTAAAAAAATCACAAAAAAAAACTTAGGACTAATTTTTCCTTAATTAAATAATTAATTTCTTAAATTGATTAATTAATTAAACTTTAACCTTTTCTTAATTTAAAATAAAATAGAATTAGGTTTAATTTATATGTTTAAATTATTTTCTTTTTATAACAAAAACAATAAAAAAAACTTAGACTATTTTCTTAAAAATTAACTTTATTTTATAAATAGGTTTTAGGGCAATTTTCATTGTTTTCTTAAATCAAAAATAAAAAACAACAAAAAGTTTGTTTTATTTATTTAGAATCACTTTAGGTTTAGACGCATTTTTAACTTTCGCGCGTTATTATTTTCTCGCATTTTTACATTATTGTATATGTACACTGGATGTAATAGTTAATAGGATTTTTACCACTTTCTTTATTTTTTTCTTTCCCCAATTATTTTGTACAGTATAAATCCCCCTCCCCAAAGCCATGTAATAGTATAGATTTATACTTCCGCACTTTATATTCTGTACATATTTACTGCTAGTAACTAGGCATGTATGGCAAGACTGAAATTAAAACATTAGCAAACCTAACATAAAAGACAAAAATAACTGAATACAACACATTGCACATGTACACCTATAGGGTACCCCACTTTGGTTATCTTCGGAAATAAAGCAGTCATGTTGTGATACAGTGGCAGAACCGACTGTTATACTGGTTTGCGTTTTGCGTTTTTTGTTCGCAAAATGTCGCGGTAAGCAAGAGTCACCACCGACTTTTATTTTATCCAATTAGGAAAAGGAAAAAGAACAGAAAAACCCTTTTCGAGAATATTTATGAGTACATGGGGTAGATTATAGAAAGAGAAGGTGTTAGCACCCTTTCTATCCATGGTTTTCCATGGGCTCTTAGGTACTTTGCTCATTTTGAAATTGCTTGTGTGTGCTTGTTTTGAAAAGTTTTGTTTACTTCATGATAACCCTTGTATCGGTCCTCAAGAGTGTGACAAAGTTGTTTTGAAAACTGTTTTGAAAAAGTGTTCGGTGTGAAAAATTTGTTAAGCAAGTACTTAAGATTATACCTACTCGAAAAAAGGTTATTTGTTCTCATTTCCTTTAGACAACACTATCCTACTATTAAGGAGTAGGTATCCCCATCGTTGGAGTTTGTAAGGGACGTTCAAAAGGGACAAGTACAGTTACCAAAGCAATGGGTAGGAAACTTTAGTAATTACCCTAAGGTCCTAAGATCTTTCCGAGGCAACATTTCTGAGGCAACATTCGAATGGGTCATTTTGATCTTTTAGACTGGAGGGTAACCACTAAAATCTCCTATGCTTAATGACTGTTTTACCGAAGGAAACCGAAGTGAGGCAAACCCTAGGAGTGAATATGTGCATATGAATTTTTTCAGTTAATTTAGTCTTTGCACATTAGGTGATCTACCATTTTAATTTTCAAACAATATTTCCATACAATCCTATTAGCCATGCATCTAGACAGTTAAAGATTTGCAGGAATTTAAAGTGCGAGAAAATAAACCTAGCTATTACAAGGCTTCAGGGAGGGGGATTAATTACATAACCAAAAACCGGGGAGAAAGCGATAAATGAAAACCCTAGTTTAACTATTACAAACCATTGGCAGTTACAAAAAATATGAAAAGAATTAATTAAACGCGCGACGAATTAAGTACGAGGACGCTTAAAAATAACCTAAAACCCTAATTGAGAGAAAAAATATTTTTGTACATTTTTTTATTTGAGAATAGAATTTAATTGCAAATTAATTAAAACCTTAATTTCTAATTGTTTTTAATTTATAAAAAAAAGAATTAAATTTCCCTAAATTAATTAAACTAGTTAATTAAGAAAAAATATTTTTATTAAAAAAAGATTTTTGTAGTTTTGTGATTTTTTAGTTTAATAAAAAATAATTTTTGTTTTAATTAAGAAAAAAAGAAAATAACTAAATAAAATAAATAAAGAAATAAAAAAAAAGTAGAAAAGAGAACAAATTGGGTCTGTGTTGAATTGAAAGGAGGGGGTGTGAAGATGAAGTTTCCAGGCCCATTAGTACTGAAGCCCAATCCGCGCTGGATCCTGTGCGACGTTGACTTGGACGTGCACCATGGTCCTTCAGGCTGGAAGCGTTAGATCTGATGATATACTGATCCAATGGCGGGATGCTAGGGTGTATGAAAGGCGCCTGGGATTGCAATGTATAGAATCTGCAGCAAGAAAATGAGAAAATATGTTTTGCTGGGACCTGGGATCGAACCCAGGTCCTCTCACTTACCAACGAACGCTCTTGCAAGCTGTGCTATGTTAATTAGTTATTAGTATAATGAAAACAAAATACAATATACAAAACAAGATAATTGAATCAGAAAACACGCGAGATTTAAACGGACAAATAAATGGTTGCCACGCCACCATCTTCTTCCTCCTCCGTTGCCTTAGACAATTGCACCTTTACCTACAGACAAAAGTCTGTAGCTACAAACCTGCAAAACTCAAAAATCTAGCACATGCATGATAAATTAGTTGTAACTATACCAATCAAATCGTCTTGGTCTCACGAGCATCATGGTACCTTATTTGTGGCCTAATTTTTCATGTATCAAGAACCCCCAAAACGTGACTTCAAACCCTAGCCATGGAAATTGTCAGTATATGCGCTAAAACATCAATCAAACATAACCAATACATTGCAAACATGATAACAAACATATATATGCCATTAAAACATGTTCATGATGCGTGAATCATAGTAAACGAATTTGGAAAAACAGGGCAAACTGGGTGAGTTGTAGCGCGTGTTTCTTGGTGTTTCAGACCTTGCAAATGACTGGGATAACTTTCTGAGACGTCCAACAATCGATCGACAATGCTAGGATGGCTTGAGATGACCTGTATGACTGAAACCGATTCACACTTTTTGTCAATTTTTTTTAGTTTGTTCTTGCTCATTCACGACTGCCAACCCTTTTGTTTTATCCTTGGTTCTTGTTCATTATATATGCTAGAGCAAATTAGGGTTGCAAAAACAGATGATATCTTTGGAATTTTGAAAATTTGATTTGATTCTTCATCCATATGCAAACCTTCTATATTGAGCCAAATTATCCCATTTTTGTACCAATCATGCTTGATTCGATTTGGTCTTGATATCTCAGCATAATTTGATTGAGATCCTGTCCAAAAATCATATCAAAACATATCTTTGATATTATTTACCAATTATTTGATTTTATTCAATTTTTAATAAATAAAAAATAAAAAAAAATAAATAATGAATAAAATAACATGTGAGTGAACATTTGGGTCGTGGACCATGCTACAAGTGAGGTGCAATCATGAAATGCTAAGCCCATTTGGTAAAAAATGCACTTTTGAGCATATTTGACTTTTGGCAATTTTGCAAAAAAGGTCAACTTTGACAAGGCATATCTCCTCCAATTTTAACCATAGAGAGGTTTTCTTGGACTTTTTAGAAAGATTAGTATGTCCCCTAAGCAACCCTTTGGTCTAATTTCAATTTGGTCTTCCATGTTCATGTAAGAAGCTTTGACCCAAAAGGTGTTTTTTGTTGACTTTTCAAAAGGACCTATATGTAGAAATTCATATCTTTTTATGAGTGAATATTTTGAACTTGTGGGATGAATATGAGTTGTAGGGAATTGCATCATCTTCAAAATGAACCTTGGATGGAAATTTTTTGATAAAGTATGTGGAAGTTATGCTTGGTCAAAGTTTGGTTGACTTTTCCTGAGAAACCCTAATTTAGCCACTTTTGGGTTTTGATGAATTTAGGGCATTCCTTGAAGAATCATGATCAACCCTTGATCAAATGATGGATATCACTTCAAAATGTTGACGTTGACCAAAAATCTTGAAGTTTGACTGTATGTGGGCCACAATTGACTTTTGACCTAATATAGTCGATTCTCAAGCATCTAAGCAGTTGATTGAGCAAACTTCTTGTGCAGTGCTTGAAATTTGACATGGAGGGTCTTGAGAACATATTAGGACCATTGGGAGAATATGAGGTCTTTTGAGTTCACCTATCTTGATGAAAATGGAATCCCTAATTTGAGACACACTGCCTTAGGAGAGAGTTTGTCTGGTCAACTCTTGGGCAAACTTGAGCAAATTGAGGATTTCTAGGAGTATGTATTGAGTAAAATGAGAGTGAAAATTTTGGGGTACAATAGCTTCCCCTGTTCAATCTTCTTAAACCTGAGGATGTAGATTGTCTCGTCTGCCTTTCGTGATCTGAAGGTGGAAGATGATTGAACACTAGAGTGCCCGGAAATTTGCACTCGCATGAAGTGATACTTGATTTGTGATATCGGGAATGGGCTTATAGATGCCATTTGGAAGTTTCTGGAGAATTGTCAGAGATGAGCTTAAAGATGCCATCCAAGATGTGAAGGAGTACCATCGGAGATGGGCTTAAAGATGCCATCTAGAGGATGTTGATTTCCTGAGATATTCCTTTGATGAGAGTCCCTGCTCCTGTCATTGAGGAGGAATCTGCTGAGGAATGTTGGTATATGTCTTGGGAGAAATAGAATTTTAGGAGCTTCAGTTGTCCGTTACTCTACTAGGGAATTAACTCCTGCTTGAGGAAGCGGAGTTGAATTTCATATCTGGTCAGTGTAAAGGCTGCATCACGACTTACTGGGGAAAGGTGAAATTGACTGAAGCTGGTCAGGTCCATGTTTTACCGTGTTGTAAACTGTCGTCTGGAGGTAAGAGAAAAGAAACCTAAATGGTAAGGTTATGAGAAGGAACCTGGATAGTAGGGTTACTTCGAAGTGAAAGCCTGGATAGTAGGGATGTGAGAAGGAACCTGGATATTAGGGTTACTTTGATATGAAAGCATGGATAGTAGGGTTGTGAGAAGGAACCTGGATAGTAGGGTTACTTCGATATGAAAGCCTGGATAGTAGGGCTGTGAGAAGGAACCTGGGTCGTAGGGTTTCTTCGAAATGAAAGCCTGGAGAGTTGGGCTGTGAGAAGGAACTTGGATAGTAGGGTTACTCTGAAATGAAAGCCTGGATAGTAGGGATGTGAGAAGGAACTTGGATAGTAGGGTTACTCCGAAATGAAAGCCAGGATAGTAGGGTTGTGAGAAGGAACCTGGGTCGTAGGGTTACTTCGAAATGAAAGCCTGGATAGTAGGGTTGTGAGAAGGAACCTGGGTCGTAGGGTTTCTTCGATATGAAAGCCTGGATAACAGGGCTATGAGAAGGAACTTGGGTTGTAGGGTTTCTTCGAAATGAAAGCCTGGATAGTAGGGCTGTGAGAAGGAACCTGGGTCGTAGGGTTACATCAAAATGAAAGCCTGGATAGTAGGGCTGTGAGAAGGAACCTGAGTCATAGGGTTTCTTCGAAATGAAAGCCTGGATAGTAGGGCTGTGAGAAGGAACCTGGGTCGTAGGGTTACCTCGAAATGAAAGCCTGCATAGTAGGGCTATGAGAAGGAACCTGGATAGTAGGGTTACTTCGAGATGAAAGCCTGGATAGTAAGGCTATGAGAAGGAACCTGGGTTGTAGGGTTACTTCGAGATGAAAGCCTGGATAGTAGGGCTATAAGAAGGAACCTGGGTCGTAGGGTTACCTCGAAACGATAGTGTAGATTAGTTGACCCGTTTGGTTTCGAGAACTGAGTTTTCATTAGTCGTCTGCAAATGTGACTTGCATAACTGTTGAATTTGTTGAAGCTAATCCTCTTTTCCTGGAAAGATATCAGGGTTAGTTATATGTGATGCATGAAATGCAGGGTGAGATGATGTTATTAAAACAAATGAGATTATGCTGTATATGATATGTATGCGTATGTCATGATGTATGTTCATGAAATGCTATCGGGGTATGCTTGCGTCTGGGAAAATAAATCCCTGACAGTTGCTGGAGATTTGTAAATATTCTGTCGAGAGGAGATGTTGCTTGAGAATAAACTCTGCGGGGAATGTACTTAGAAAATGTATTTTTGTAGCTGAAGTGATGAACTCTATCGGGGATTGAGCCTCCATATCTGGAGAAATAAACTCTGCCTGGGGGATGAAATTTACTGACTCGCCCGCGATTATGAACCTCAGCTGGGGTGGTTTCGTCCTGTTTCAGGAAAGCTGACATCAATGCCTTTGGATACTTTTACTCTGTGGGGAGTGTATGTACCAATAATTATGTTCCCAAGCTGGCTTTATCCCGGTACTTGCTGGGCAGAGTAACTGTAGGGTTTTGAACTTCTTGTTTTTGCCCCTGTTTTTGGAATTACGAGTAATTGTCTTTTTGTTTCTTATGTAAATATTTATGAGCAACAATCATTTTCAAATGCATATATCAAAAATAAATCATTGGACGTCCTTGCAAAACAAAACAGAAAAAGAAAAAAAAGATTGAAGTTTCTTGTGAAAATGATTTGTATTGATTTTCGAAGTTGGCCTGTAATAGGCATTTTTGTACAAAGAGGCTGACGCTCTAGTAATAGAATTCTGCTGAAAAATACAAATTATACAATTTGTGTAAAAGCAAGAAAAATAGCTATGTGAAACAACCCCATTGGGTTCCAACTCCGCTATTGCCTTTATATCTTCAAGCGTCTCATCACTTTGCTACTTGGCCGAAGGTTGATCAGATTGGTTGGCTGTGTCCGAGCTTGATAGTCGATGTTGAAGTCTGGTCGCAAGATGATCCAATGAGACATAGTGGTACGCTTTATATCCCTAACTCTTTCCTGGACTGCCCTTTTGGGTTTTCAGTCCACCGGGATACCCTTTTTTGCCCAAGCCTCTCTTTCGGGTTTTCGACTTGCCGGGTGTACAGATTTTTTTTTCATTTTCATCCCTTACTTTTGCCCGAACCCTTTTGGTTCGCCAGGAAGCCCTTATTTTTTCCTAGGCCGATCAACCTAGCGGGTCTTTAATTAGGCGTAGTATCTTTTCACTATGTCCGCATTAACAGGGTGAGGAAGGTCGTCACCATCCATGGTGGTTAGAACCATAGCTCCTCCCAAAAAAATGTTCTTAACTACAAATGTCCCTTCGTACATGGGGGTCCATTTGCCCCTGGGATCACCTTGCGACAGTATGATGCATTTGATCACTAGATCCCCGACTTGATATTCTTGACGCCTGACTTTCTTGTTAAAAGCCTTGATCATTAGCTTTTGGTACGTCTGACCATGGCAGATAGTAGTAAGTCTCTTTTCATAGATTAGATTTAACTGATCAAGTCGAGTTCGGATCCATTCGTCTTCCTTTAAACCCGCGTCCTTCATAATCCTGAGAGAAGGTATCTGGACTTCAATAGGTAGGACTGCCTCCATGCCATATACCAGAGAGTAGGGTGTTGCCCCTGTCGACGTCCGTGCTGAGGTACGGTACCCATGAAGAGCGAATGGTAACATCTCATGCCAGTCTTTATATGTCACCGTCATCTTTTGTAAAATCTTCTTGATGTTCTTGTTAGCTGCTTCAACAACGCCATTCATCTTTGGCCGGTAGGGAGAAGAATTATGGTGCTGTATCTTGAACTGTTTACAGAGCTCAGTGATCATTGTGTTGTTGAGATTCATACCATTGTCAGTAATAATTCTCTCTGGCACACCATATCGACAAATCAGATTATGTCGGATAAACCGCGCCACGACGTTCTTGGTTACTGTAGCGAAGGAAGCTGCCTCAACCCACTTCGTGAAGTAATCAATGGCTACTAAGATGAAGCGATGTCCATTGGAAGCGGTGGGCCTGATTTCTCCGATCATGTCGATGCCCCACATTGCGAAGGGCCACAGAGCTTTCAAGACGTTTAAGGGGACCAGAGGCATATGCACCTTATCAGCATAGATTTGGCACTTATGACAAGTTCGAGAGTGCTGATAACAATCGGCTTCCATAGTGGACCAGTAATATCCTGCCCGTAGAATCTTCTTAGCCATGGTGTGTCCACTGGAATGGGTTCCAAAGGTGCCTTCATGTAGATCTATCATGATCCTCTCTGCTTCGCTCTTGTCTACACATTGTAGTAGTGTGGAGTCATGGTTGCGTTTATAAAGGATTCCATTACTGAGGAAGAACTTTGCAGTGAACCTTCTTAGAAACTTCTTATCATTGACAGATGCCTCTTCGGGATACTCTTGATCCTCGAGATACCTTTTGACTTCGTGAAACCAGAGTTTGTCTACCACTTCTTCGGTATCGATTTCACAGCAGTGTGCTGGTTCATCCAACCTCTTAATGGTAATTTGGGGAGCTTCATTGTCCCACCTAACCTTGAACATAGAAGACATGGTAGCTAGCGCGTCCACTAACTGGTTCTCCTCTCGTGGGAAATGTTCGAAGGTTACCTCCTCAAAGTGTGGGAGCAATGTCAGTACATACTCTTTGTAAGGAATGAGATTCGGGTGTTTGGTATCCCACTCTCCTTTGATCTGACTTATCACCAAAGCCGAATCCCCGAATACATTCAAGAACTTGATCCTTAGGTCAATAGCAGCTCGAAGGCCCATGATGCACGCTTCATACTCCACCATGTTGTTGGTGCAATTGAAACATAATCGGGCAGTGAATGGAGTACGACAGCCCTAAGGAGATGTGATTACAGCGCCAATGTCGTTACCTAGTGCATTTGAGGCTCCATAAAAATACATAGACCATCGGGATCCCTCCTCAGGTCCTTCATCCGATCCAGGTTCTTCATAGTCAGTCACCAACATAATATTCTCATCCGGGAACTCAAAATTCATGGACTGGTAGTCATCCACGGCCTGATGAGCCAAATGATCAGCCAATACACTCTCCTTTATTGCTTTTTGGGTTGTATATTATATGTCGTACTCAGTTAAGATCATTTACCACCTTTCTATCCTTCCGGAGAGTGCGAGCTTCTCGAAAATGTACTTGATCGGATCCATCTTTGATATCAACAAGGTAGTGTGAGTCAGCATATACTGTCTCAGTCGGCGAGCAGCCCATGCCAAAGCGCAACAATTTTTCTCGAGCAATGAGTATCGTGTCTCACAGTCGGTAAACTTTTTGCTAAGGTAGTATATTGCGTGCTCTTTTCGACCAGACTCGTCATGCTGCCCCAACACACACCCCATTCAATTGTCTAGCACTTTAAGTATAATATCAAAGGTTTTCCTTCAACTGGAGGCATCCGAATAGGTGGTTATTGAAGGAATTCCTTGATTCTTTCAAAAGAGGTATGACATTCATCATTCAACTTTACAACTTGATCTTTCTTCAGAAGCTTGAAGATTGGCTCACAAGTAGCAGTCAAATGTGAAATGAACCTGGAGATATAATTCAGGCGTCCCAAGAAACCCCTAACTTCCTTCTCTGTATGGGGAGCTGGAATTTATTGTATAGCTTTAACCTTTGCAGGATCTACTTGGATGCCTTTATCGCTGACAATGAAACCCAGAAGTTTACCAGACCTTACCCCGAAGGTGCACTTGTTCGGATTCAACCTCAGCTTATACATCTTTAACCTGTTGAACAACTTTAGGAGATGGTCCAGGTGCTCTTCCTCAGTTTGAGACCTGGCTATCATGTCATCAACATAGACTTCGATCTCATGGTGAATCATATCATGGAACAAAGCGATTATGGTGCACTGATAAGTTACCCCAACATTCTTCAATCCAAAAGGAATCACCTTGTAGCAGAAGGTGCCCCACTGTGTAACGAAGGTTGCCTTCTCCATATCTTCAGGAGCCATCTTGATCTGGTTGTAGCCAGAGAAACCATCCATGAAGGAGAATATTTTATGCTGCACGGTGTTGTCGACCAGAACATCAATGTGAGGAAGTGGGAAGTCATCCTTGGGGCTTGCCCTGTTCAGATCTCTGTAATCCACACACATTCATACCTTACCGTCCTTCTTAGGTACTTGAACGACATTAGCAACCCACTATGGATACGAAGTGACATCTAAGAATCCTGCGTCGAACTGTTTCATGACCTCTGCCTTGATCTTCTCTGACATTTCAGGGCGCATACGATGGACCTTCTATTTAATTGGAGGACAGTCTTCTTTAGTCGGCAGGCGATGTACCACAATATCAGTGTCCAAACCAGGCATGTCTTCCTAGGACCAACCGAAGATCTCAACATAGTCGTGCAACATCTGTATCAATCTTTGTTTGACGCTAAGCTCCAGATTTGCACCTATTTAAACCTCTTTTCTGTCTTCCTCAGTACCCAAGTTCACTGTCTCAATCGGCTCTTCATGAGGCTGTATGGCCCTCTCTTCCTGCTTAGCAGTCTAGCAAGTTCTCCAGGCACCTCACAATCATCCTCACCTTCGTCTTCGACTTGGTTGATCGGATTTTTAAAGTCATAACTGGAAATAGCAGAGCTGTTATCAGTGGGATCCAGAGTGGATATGGATCTGCATTATGATACGTGAGTGTGTGTAAGACAAAAGTTGTTTGGATAAAGTGGAAAACAGAAAAGAAAAACAGAGAGCGCAAAGTTTGTATGCAAGAAATGTTTAATGCTTTATTAATGATATATGAAATGACAAATAATAGCCCTCACAAGCAAAACCAATGTGCCTCGGGCAAGGCACAAGGACGTAAAGTTTTAAATTGTTTATTACAACTCTCAAAACAAGTAAGACAATTACTGCGGAATAAAATAAACTGGTATAAAATCCCTAGCCATCAAGTTACTCGGTCCATCGTTGGTAGTTGGGTAGATCCAGTTGTCAATGTCTGAGTCTTCCTCGCTGTCTTTAATGGCATTAATTCCCCGATTACTAATGTGTAGGGGAGGCCCTCCATCCCGAGTGCATCGAACAACCCTTTGAGCCCCTGTAGTAAAGCCCAAACCAAATTTGTCAGTTTTTTGAGTGAAATCAGGGAGATGACCCCAATTGGCACACCCACCTTCTTCAATCACGGCCCTGGCGTCCTTGAGGGAAGCCATCTTCAGAGGAGGTTTGCTGTTGGTAGTAGTTTCAGTCGATGCTAAGATCTGAGGGACCTCTTCGAAGTTCTAACAAGGAGTTTCTATGAATTCCCCATCCATCTCTACGTACCAGAAGGAATTGAGGTGGCTCACCATATACTCCTCTTCACCCCGCACAGTGACAATCTTCCCTTTCACCGGATACTTCAGCATTTGGTGTAGTATGGAAGTAACTGCCCCAGCCTCGTGGATCAAGGACGATCCAGCAAACAAGAATACAACGGCCTGATATCCATCACATAGAAGGTGGACCCAAAAGTCTAAGAACCCACTTTGACAGGGATGTCCACCTCCTCGTGCACCATTCTCTTCGATCCAACAAAAGCCCTTACCACAATGTTATTAGGATTTAGATTCAAACCCTCGCAATCCAACCGGTCCAACGCCTTCTTCGGCAGAACATTCAGCAAAGACCCAGTATCTACCAACACATGAGCCATAGTGGTTCCCCTGCATTCAATCGAGACATGCAGATCATCATTATGCTTCCTTCCCTTCGGTGTTAAGTCTGTATCTGAAAAACCCAGCCCATTATCAGCAGTCAGGCTGGCCACACAATCTTTGAACTGATCAGCTGAAGTTTCCTGCGGCATATACGCAGTCTTGAGGAATGCAATCAAAGCCTTCGCATGGGCTTCGGAACACAATAGCAAAGACAACATGGATATCTTTGATGGGGTCTGCACCAGCTGCTCGACCATATTGTAGTCGCTCTTCTTAATTATTTTCAGTATTTCCTATATCTCTTGCTTAGAGGCTTCTACAACAATTTTCCTAGGCGCCTCCGTCCGGGCAGGCTCACCTATAATTTCTTTGCCACAGGTATCAGACGATTCGCCGATAGGGGTAATAATTGGGGTAAGAATAGGAGCAGTAGTTGATGTACTAGCAGGAACATCAGATGGAATGACAATAGGCTTGTTGACAGTCTTAGGGGAAATCTTGGGAGAGAAGACCCTTCCACTTCAGGTAACTTTGCTGGTTCCGACAATGTTACCAACATCAGGATCAACCTCTTCATCTTTCAAATCTTGTTTGATGCCATGATGGTACACATCGGCACCATAATGCCAGGGGACAACTTTGTCTGAGACATACGGGACAGGACCAGGAACAATGATTATCAGCGGAGCAATTCTTGGAGCAGATGTAATCCTAACAGGTCTTCTCGAGGAGACCTTGGAAGGATTGGCGGAAATGGTTATAATGGAAATGTCTTTAGATGGAACAACAGGAACCAAAGTTTTCTCGAACAAAATTTCTTTGCTGTCCATCAGGCATTGAACACCTGACTTCAGCAAATGGCAACCAGAAGGTAGAATTGAACATACATGGAAACCTTCACCACAACCCGAAAATAAACCGATCAACAAAAAATTCTTCTTCACAGTCAAGAGAGGAGTAGAAACTTCATCCACCAAGGTCACAAACAAGTCGATATCAACAACATTAATTCCACGACCGTGCTTAGGCATGGGAGAAGTTATGACATTGGGCTTCTCCGGAGCATCAAACTCAATTTCCTTGGCTTCAATAAGATCTTGTACCTTATTCCTTAGAGCCCAACAGTCATTGGTATCGTGGCCAGGACTCTCAGAATGATAGTCACACCGAGCATTTGGATTATATCAGGGAGATGTAGTATTTGGATTCTTGGGAGCCTCTTTCAAGGTTGCCATGTTGGATCTCAGCAAATGAGGTAGAACTTCAGCCAATATCATGTTGATTCGGGTAAACAACAATTGTGGTCTTTCCATTTTTTGTTGATTGTTGCATTGTGGAGTAACTGTAGGCCTAGGTATCATTATGGCACTTACTGTCTGACGATGTTCAGCCCTGTTTTGGCCCCTCGGGCTATAGATGGAACTCGCTTCCTTCTTACCAGCAAAAGGCTTCTTTACTGAGATCGAATAGGTATCCTTCTATATCTTGCCGCTCCGAATCCTAGCTTCTACTCTTTCTCCAGTTAGAATCAGCTCGGTGAAACCAGCTGACGAGCATCCGATCAAATGATTGAAAAATGGACCAGATAGCGTCCTCAGAAACATATCAACCAACTCCCTATCAGACAACAGGGGTTGAACTCTTCCAGCCAAGTCCCTCCATTTTTGTGCATAGTCTTTAAAGCCTTCACTTGCACCCATGGACATACTCTGGAGTTAAGTACGAGTAGGAGCAAGGTCAGCGTTGTATTGATACTGCTTGTAGAAAGCAACAGCCAGATCTTCCCAATTTCGGACATTGGCTCCCTCCAGATGGTAGAACCATTCAAGCTGAGTCCCTGACAGACTATCTTGAAAGAAATGAACCCACATATTTCTATCATCGGTGTGGGGCTGGATCTTTCTGACATAAGAACGGAGATGGAGTTTTGGGCAGGACACCCCATCACACTTTTCAAAAATTGGAGCTTTGAACTTCTGTGGGATGACCACTCCCGACACCAATCCCAATTCTTCGAAATCTAACCCAGATATCCTCTGGACCTCCATAGCACTCAAGCGATCTTCCAACTGTTTGTATCTATCCTCAGTGGGAGGATATTGCTCATCATTATAGTCGGTATCATTGTCAGAAACTGCAGGACTGAGATCCTTCTCCCTTGTCTCTTCTTCTTGATTCTCCCCTTCCTTGGATGAAGAGGTCAGATCGACTTGTCGCTTCAACCGCTCTCCAAACCTTCTGCCCATATTCAGAATACCGGCAGCCTTTTTCTTTTTCTTTTTCTCTTTCAGGATAAGGGCTTTCAGATCCTCATGTCCTTTTGCCAGACTTATGAACATTTGTTGGAACTGGGCGTTTTGTACCTGAAGGTCCTTGATGCTTTGTTCGGAAGACATTTCTGCTGAAATAAACATCGAAGAAGATGAGAAACCTGTAATGGTACCTGTACATGCAATGTTATGAATGTGATACGTATGTAATGATTTCAAAGACTTTGGAGAATTTAAATTTGAAAACCAAAATAAACAAAGATTTTATTATCTGAATTCAAAGTTCGAATGCCTTTTAGGCGTTACAGTTAAAAATAAATCTAAAACTAGAAAAGAAATTAAAATTCCCATGGATGCTTCCTTTTTGTGCCGAGATAAGCATTGAGTCCTTTTTCCTCGTGGAGCTGCTTTGTAAGCTCTAAAACCTTCCTCTCCTGAGCATGGAACTGATACCTGTAAGTATCCTGCTCCTCTTTCAACTGAATCCAAGACCTCTGTAACTCTCCAAGATCAGTGGGCATATAAGGATAGAGAACCGTGTAAGGAATACCCCATTCTATAGTGGGTTCCATAATCACTGGTAAAACGGCCACGTAGGGCATCATAAGCTTCTGGGCGCGAGCTCGTAACCATTGGAGGTAAGGTTCCATAGGAATGGAAGACTTTGGCCCCAAAGCCCTGGCTCCAGACTGGTTTACCATGCCCCAAGCTCATATGAACCTCCGGCGATACTCGTGAACATCATCCTCATAGTTGAATATAATGCCCTCAATAAGTAACTCGTGGGGACCATGTCTTCGAGCGTAACCAAATTGTCACAGAGCTAAAAAAGGATTGTAGGTTATTCCCCCTCTGATGCCAAGTAACGAGACATTAGGGTACTCCCCACAATGGTCAATAATAGCAATGTTTTCCATAATTCGGGAACACCAGAGAATATCCATGTGAGCGAGTGACATTATCCTTTGTGACCAACCCAAACCTTCTTCATTCTTCAGTACGGACTTAGGGAGGTGAGAAATAAACCACCTCGACAACAATGGCATTCAAAACATAAGAACCCCTCTTCTCTTCATGGTACGAGTATGGAGAGCGTGCAAAATATCTCCAAGCAAGGTAGGCACAGGGTTGCGGGAGAGGAAGATCTTTATATAATTCACATCTATGAATGAGTCCGGATTAGGGAATAGGACTAACCCATAGATTAGAAGAGACAAAACCTCCTCAAAATCCTGAAAATCCATATCATCCCAAAACAGCTGGGCCTTGTCATCAGAAACTTAGGTAGAAAACCCTTGACGCCGCTTCTTGTTTCCCAATTGGATACCACATCGACCCGTTTCAGATGCAAAGCTGAGGCAATGACTTCTAGCTTAGGAACTTCTTCTAGATCTGTGAAGGGCAACTGTTCAAGAGTGGGTATATCCAGTAGCTGAGAGAATTCTTCCAAGGTAGGCACAACTGATAGTCTGGAAAGGTGAAGTAGTGGTGCTTGGGATCAAAGAACTGAAAGAGTACACTCATCATCTTTTCATCAAAGTTTGAAGTAACCAGGTTGAGAAGTTGACCATGTCTCTTAGTGAACGCAGAAGTTTCAGAAACCCTTGATACTAGCTTTTGAGTTGGGAAGGTATATTCACAAAGCTGATTCGGATAGTGTTCCTGTGAACAGAAGCCATGATCTGGAAAACAAAACAAAGATAAATTCCCTTGGTCTTTGAAATGGTTAGTGCAATAAGAATGGATGCTATGTTATGATGCATGGTGTCATGATAAACCACAAGTATAGCAAACACAGTCAAATCACACCAAGTCCTTAGGTTTAAGGCCTACTTGAGGTTAAAGGTCATACCCTCTTGAAGTTTAGTTGGTTTCAAACCTGTCTTAAAAAGTAACCGAGTTCTAAGGGATTTCAATATCACTGACCATCCTTTATCGGGCATTGTCTCAGCTCAACCAATCTTTTCTTATGGCCGAAATGTCCTGAAAGTCTAATCTCAATGAGTGTAGCATCGAGTATCAACCAATCTTCAGCTCTATACCGAGGCCGGCTATCTCATTACTTTCGAATGGCCAAGTTTATTCAACTAAGGTTCTAAGGTCTGTTAGTGCTTCATGACACCACGTGGAGGCTCCGTATTCTCCTCGTTTCCCCATGAAGGATACTAGTTCCAACCAACGTACCACACCAACACAGCCATCGCTTAAACCATATCGGTCTACACCATACAATCTCCACGATCTATTGTTATTTACCTAATAAGTGCCCCCAGATCCGAGTGTAGGATCTATAGTAACCCAAGCAAAACCCTTTAAGAATAAAGCAAACAAACAAGAAAGAAATTTTTAAGATGACCTAGATCCTAAGGGAAACCCCACTTTATACACTTATACCCAGCAGAGTCTCCAATTCTGTAATACGGTGGCAGAACCGACTGCTATACTGGTTTGTGTTTTGTGTTTTTTGTTTGCAAAATGTCGCGGTAAGCAAGATTCGCCATCGACTTTTATTTTATCCAATTAGGAAAAGGAAAAAGAACAGAAAAAACCTTTTTCGAGAATATTTCTGAGTACGGGGGATAGATTATAGAAAGGGAAGGTGTTAGCACCCTTTCTATCCATGGTTTTCCATGGGCTCTTATGTACTTTGCTCATTTTGAAATTGCTTATGTGTGCTTGTTTTGAAAATTTTTGTTTACTTCGTGATAACCCTTGTATCGGTCCTCAAGAGTGTGACGAAGTTGTTTTGAAAACTGTTTTGAAAAAATGTTCGGTGTGAAAAATTTGTTGAGCAAGTACTTAAGATTCTACCTACTTGAAAAAAGGTTGTTTGTTCTCATTTCCTTTAGACAATGCTATCCTATTATTAAGGAGTAGGTAGCCCCATCATTGGAGTTTGTAAGGGACGTTCGAAAGGGACAAGTACAGTTACCAAAGCAATGGGTAGGAAACTTTAGTAATTACCCTAAAACCCTAAGATATTTCCGAGGCAACATTTCCGAGGCAACATTCGAATGGGTCATTTTGATCTTTTAGAATGGAGGGAAACCACTAAAATCTCCTATGCTTAATGACTGTTTTACCAAAGGCAACCAAAGTGAGGCAAACCCTAGGAGTGAATATGTGCATGTGAATTTTTTCAGTTAATTTAGTCTTTGCATATTAGGTGATCTACTGTTTTAATTTTCAAACAATCTTTCCATACAATCCTATTAGCCATGCATCTAGACAGTTAAAGATTTGTAGGAATTTAAAGTGCGAGAAAATAAACCTAGCTATTACAAGGCTTCGGGGAGGTGGATTAATTACATAACCAAAAATCGGGGACAAAGCGATAAATAAAAACCCTAGTTTAACTATTACAAACCATTGGTAGTTACAAAAAATACGAAAAGAATTAATTAAACACGTGGTGAATTAATTACGAGGACGCTTAAAAAAAACTTAAAACCCTAATTGAGAGAAAAAAATATTTTTGTACATTTTTTACTTGAGAAAATAATTTAATTTAAAATTAATTAAAACCCTAATTTATAATTGTTTTTAATTTATAAAAAAAAGAATTAAATTTCCCTAAATTAATTAAACTAGTTAATTAAGAAAAAATATTTTTATTAAAAAAAGATTTTTGTAGTTTTGTGATTTTTTAGTTTAATAAAAAATAATTTTTGTATTAATTAAGAAAAAAAAAGAAAATAACTAAAGAAAAAAAATAAAGAAATTAAAAAAAGTAGAAAAGAGAACAAATTGGGCCTGTGTTGAATTGAAAGGAGGGGGTGTGAAGCTGAAGTTCCCAGGCCCATTAGTACTGAAGCCCAATCAGCGCTGGATCCTGTGTGATGTTGACTTTGACGTGCACCATGGTCCTTCAGGCTGGAAGCGTTAGATCTGATGCTATGCTGATCCAGTGGCGGGATGCAAGGGTGTCTGGAAGGCGCTTGGGATTGCAACGTATAAAATCTGCAGCAAGAAAATGAGAAAATATGTTTTGCTGGGACCTGGGATCGAACCTAGGTCCTCTCACTTACCAACGATCGCCCTTGCCAGCTGTGTTACGTTAATTAGTTATTAGTATAATGAATACAAAATACAATATACAAAACAAGATAATTGGATCCAAAAATGCGCGAGATTTAAACAGACAAATAGATGGTTTCTACGCCACCATCTTCTTTCTCCTCCATCGCCTTAGACCATTTCACCTTTACCTACAGACAAAAGTCTGTAGCTACAAACCTGCAAAACTCAAAAATCTAGCACAAGCATGATAAATTAGTTGTACCATGATGCTAGAGCGAATTAGGGTTGCAAAAACAGATGATATCTTTGGAATTTTGGAAGATTTGATTTGATTCTTCATCCATATGCAAACCTTCTATATTGAGCCAAATTATCCCATTTTTGTACCAATCATTCTTGATTCGATTTGGTCTTGATATCTCATCATAATTTGATTGAGATCCTGTCCAAAAATCTTATCAAAACATATCTTTGATATTATTTACCAATTATTTGATTTTATTCAATTTTTAATAAATAAAAAAATCAAAATAAAATGAATAATGAAGCAAATAACATGTGAGTGAATATTTGGGTCATGGACCATGCTACAAGTGAGGTTAAATCATGAAATGCTAAGCCCATTTGGTAAAAAAAATGCACTTTTGAGCATATTTGACTTTTGGCAATTTTGCAAAAAATGTCAACTTTGACAAGGCACATCTCCTCCAATTTTAACCCTAGAGAGGTTTTCTTGGACTTTTTAGAAAGCTTAGGATGTCCCCTAAGCAACCCTTTTGGTCTCATTTCAATTGGGTCTTCCATGTTCATGTAAGAAGCTTTGACCCAAAAGGTGTTTTTTGTTGACCTTTCAAAAGGACCTACAATGTAGAAATTCATATCTTTTTATTAGTGCATATTTTGAAATTGTGGGATGAAGATGAGTTGTATGGAATTTAATCCTTTTCAAAATGAACCTTGGATGGAAAATTTATGATAAATTATGTGGAAGTTATGCTTGGTCAAAGTTTGGTTGACTTTTCCTAAGAAACCCTAATTTAGCAACTTTTGGGTTTTGATGAATTTAGGGCATTCCTTGAAGAATCATGATCAACCCTTGATCAAATGATGGATATCACTTCAAAATGTTTATGTTGACCAAAAATCTTGAAGTTTGACTGTATGTGGGCCACAGTTGACTTTTGACCTAATACAGTCGATTCTCAAGCATCTGAGCAGTTGACTGAGCAAACTTCTTGTGCAGTGCTTGAAATTTGAAATGGAGGGTATTGAGAACATATTAGGACCATGGAGAGCATATGAGGTCTTTGGAGTTCACCTATCTTGATGAAAATGGAAACCCTAACTTGAGACACACTGCCTTATGAGAGAGTTTGTCTGGTCAACTCTTGGGCAAACTCGAGAAAATTGAGGATCTCTAGGAGTATGTATTGAGTAAAATGAGAGAGAAAATTTTGGGGTACAACACATTTCCCTCGAAACGGGGACGCTTTAGCAAAGACCCGTAAATAAAAAAGATCATAGTCCCTTGACGACCCTACAGTTGCCTCTCGGTAAATGATCTAGTCCCTAAGCAAAATTGCTAAAGCGTCTCCACAAGTTGCCTTCGTGACTGTAACGTCCCTTCGAATGTCCTTCATACATACAAAGATAGGGCTACCTACTCATTAATAGTAGGATAGCACTGTCTAAAGGATATGAGGAAAAGAACTACCTTTTCGAGTACAAAGTAGATAGCTGTTAGAAGTTTGCTCAAAAACATTTTGCACTTACACAAATACTTCTATACAAAAACAATTTTCAAAAACATTTATTTTGTTAACACTCTTGAGAACTGATACAAGAGTTAAACACAAAGCAAATCGCCGCACTAAGGCAATTCTAAAAAATTTCAAACACATAAAGCACAAAATACTTTCAAAATTAGCAAACCACTAAGAGCCCGTAGAAAACTACGAATGGAAAGGGTGCTAACACATCCCCTTTCCATAATCTACCCCCTTACTCAGAAAACTCTCGAAAAGGTCTTTTTCTGTTGTTTTCACCCTTTCCTTAATTTGGATAAAAGAAAAGTCAGTAGCGACTCTTGCTTACCGCAACATTTGCAAACAGAAATGCAAATACCAGTATTAATAGTTGGTTCTGCCACCGTATCACAGAACTGGTGACTCTGCTAGGCATAATATAAAAAGTGGGGTTACCTTAGAGTTAGTTCATGATTAAACTGCTTTTTTGTGCTTTGTATGCTTTATCCTTGGAGGGTTGTTTGGGTTGTTACTATAGATCCTACACCCGGATCTGGGAGCATCTTTTTAGGTAAAAAACAATAGATCATGGAGACTGTACGATGTAGACCGATATGGTTGAAGCGATAGTTGTGTTAGTGTGACACCTTGGTTGGTACCGGTATCCCTTGTGTTGAATCAAGGATAATACGGGGCTGCCGCGTGGTTTTGTGAAGCACTAACGAACCTTAGAACCTTAGTTTAACAAACTTGGCCATTATAAAGTAGTGAGATAGCCGGCCTCAGTGTAAAGTCAGGGATTGGTTGATACTCGATTCTACACCCATTGAGATCAGACTTTCAAGATGTTTCAGCCGCAAGAAAAGATTGCTAAGCTGAAATAACGCTCGATAAAGAAAGATTAGTGATATTGAGATTCCTTAGAACCCGATTACTTTTCTAAGACAGGTTGAACCAACTAAACTTCAAGAGGGTACTTACCTATAAACTCCATGCAAGCCTAAACCTAAGGTCTTGTGTGTTTTGCTTGTGTATAATTAGTTTTATTAAACATGACATCATGCATCATAACATCCATTTTTCATTACACTGACCATTATACAGTTTCTGAATATGGAGATAATTTAGAAAACTAATGATTGAAGACCTTGTTTGTAGTAGAGTTACTGCCGGTGTGTAACAGCTGATTTGTTGTTATTAGAAAGCCCAAGGCCAGTTGGGAATAGGTTATAAATAGAAGGGTTTGTAACCTAGCTTGGCACGAGTTCAAGATGTAGAAGTCTAGGGCTTTGTCAAGGTGAACCACTCGGGTTATGGGATGGTCACCATGTTCTCACTCAAAAACCTGTAGGTAATGAGTTGAGTATTGTTCTTGGAGGAAGCTTCGAAGCAACTCCAAGTTGTTGTTCTTGGTTAGGAGAAAGGTTGTAAACATGGGAGTTTAACCTTGAGTCTTAGCTAGGTATGGTCATGGAAGTGTATATTCTGGTTTGTTCATAATTGTGTTGATCCAATCACTGTCTGTGATTGATGAGGGATTAAGGAGGGCGTCATATCTAGGTGAGTCTTAGATAGAAATCTAGCGAGGGTAGTGATTAAGTGATAAGTTGTAAATGGGGGAGTTTAGCTTTGAATTGATACTACTATTAGTGGATTTTTCCCTGGCTTGGTATGCCTTCAGAGTAGGAGAGTTGCTCCAAACTGGGTTAACAATTCTGGTGTGTTATTATTGCTTTTCAGTACTATTTTTAATGTTTATACATTGCCTGTGTTATTTGTGTCAGATCAGATGTCTCGACATCCTCTTAGGACATCTGAGTTCTGCCATACCAGAATTTCACTTTTGGTTGTGATTATTTTGTTCACTTACCTCTGTTTGAACAAAATAAACTTGGAGCACAGTTTGTTCAATGTGAATTTATGGGGTATATCAATGCTCATAAGGGCTTTGTGTGTTATGACGTCTCTAATCACCGTTTTTGAGTTTCTAGGAATGTTACATTTTTTTATAATCAATATATGTTTCATTCTCTTTCTCCTACCACAAATGATATTGCTATTCTTCCTAATTTTTCTTTTATTCCTTGACCTATAAAACATTACAAACCAGGAATCACATATGTCAGACAACACAGAAAACAGGTTCCCATTGCCCCTCTAAACAATGATCCACCACCTAATCCTGAACTGGTCAAACCACAACATTTTGGTCGAATATCTAAAGCACCAGATAAATATTCACCAGACATGTATGATTCCTCACATACTTCTCTAACTTCCTCATTATCTAGCATATCTGTTCCCACTTGTTATGCACAGGCTATTAAAGATGTGCACTGGATAAAAGCAATGAATGAGTAACTTCAGGCTCTTCAAGAGAATTTTACATGGGATATTGTGTCTTGTCCCCCGGATATCAAACCCATAGGTTGAAAATGGGTGTATTCTATGAAACTGAATTTTGATGGGTCTCTCGACCATTTCAAGGCTTGATTGGTTGCCTTAGGAAATAAACAGGAATATGGAATTGATTATTATGAGACATTTACACTGGTTGCCAAAATGACAATTGTTCATACAACACTTTATATAGCTACATCAAACGAGTGGTCTCTTAGTCAAATGGATGTGAAAATTCTTTTCTTCATGGTGACCTAACAAAATATATTTACATGACTCCTCCTCAAGGTTTATTTTCGTCATCTAAGGGTGTGTGCAAGCTCAAGCGCTCCTTATACGGTTTGAAAAAAGCGCATAGAGCATGGTATGAAATTTTTTTCTCCACTCTACTTGGATTCTCCTTTACTCAGAGTCAATATGATTCTTCTCTATTTATTCATAGAACATCTACTGGAATTGTCATACTTCTTCTGTATGTTGATGATATGATTATTACTGGTTCTGATCATGCTTCCATTCAAAGTCTTAAACTACAGTTACAAGCATCATTTCATATGAAATATCTTGGTAATTTGCATTAGTTTCTTGGTCTGAAAGTTCATTATACATCCAAGGTCATCTTTCTCCATCAACAAAAGTATGCCACAAATTTAATTTCTATGCCTGGTCTCCAATCGGCTAATCTAATGGATACTCCTCTTGAGGTTAATGTTAAATATCACCGTGATGATGGTGATCTCTTAACTGATCCCTTATTGTATTGTCAACTCGTGGGTAGCCTTAATTACTTGACTATTACTCCCCTTGACATATATTTTGCTTTTCAAAAAGTAAGTTAATTCACGCACTCTCCTCGCCATCTTCACTTGGCAGCAGTTCGTCACATAATTCGCTACTTGAAGGGAAGCTCTCATCGTGGTTTATTCTTTCCTACTAGAATTGCTCCAAAATTGAGTGCTTATAGTGATGCTGATTGGGCAGGGTATCCTGATACTCGGAGATTCGTTATTAGTTGGTTCATGTTTCTTGGCTCCTCATTGATCTCATGGAAAAGTAAGAAACGTGTGAGAGTCTCTAAATCTTCTACTGAATCTGAGTATCGCGCCCATAGGCTGCAAATGGGTGTATTCTATGAAACCGAATTCTGATGGATCTCTCAACCATTTCAAGGCTCGATTGGTTTCCTTAGGAAATAAACAAGAATATGGAATTGATTATGATGAAACATTTGCATCAGTTTCCAAAATGACAACTGTTCGTACGATACTTTCTATAGCTGCATCGAACGGGTGGTCTCTTAGTCAAATGGATGTGAAAAATACTTTTCTTCACGGTGACCCGATGAAAGATATTTACATGACTCCACATCAAGGATTATTTTCATCATCTAAGGGTGTGTGCAAGCTCAAACCCTCCTTATACGGTTTAAAACAAGTGCCTAGAGCATGGTATGCAAATTTTTGCTCCACTCTCCTTGGATTCTTCTTTACTCAGAGTCAGTATGATTTTTCTCTATTTATTCATAGAATATCTACTGGAATAGTCCTACTTCTTCTATATGTTGATGATGTGATTATTAATGGTTCTGATCATGCTTCCATTCAAAGTCTTAAACAACAGTTACAAGCATCGTTTCATATGAAAGATCTTGGTAATTTGCATTATTTTCTTGGTCTGAAAGTTCATTCTACATCCAAGGTCATCTTCCCCCATCAACATAAGTATGCCACATATTTAATTTCTATGGCTGGTCTCCAGTCGGCTAATCCAGTGGATACTCCTCTTGAGGTTAATGTTAAATATCACAGTGATGATGGTGATATCTTTCCTGATCCCTTATTGTATCATCGACTCGTGGGTAGTGTTGTACCCCAATTGTTTCCCCTAAGATTCCTCTATCATCTCATATCAACTCGATCATATCAAGATCACACTAGGGTTTAGTTCTTCTCCCTATCTTTAGGTTTGCTCAGGAGGAATCACCAAGCACATTGATTTAGATATTGTGATCATATTTGTTTTGTATTGATTAACTTTTAACTAATAAATACATTGAATGTTTTCTCTAATCGATGATATTATAAGTAAGGGCACAACATATTTCATCAGTTGATTTATAGGTTCATGAGTTTATTTCCATACCTTCTTCAACAAATTTTCATTGAGATTCAAGCTTAATCATTAAAGGTGATTTGAAGTAATATCATGACAAGGTCTACTATGATTCATCATCCCTCAATTTGTCAAAGAAAATCAAATGATGCAAAAGTTGATTGATGAAGTTTGACCTAATTGGACAAGTTCTTGGTTTCTTGATCACAAGTGCATAACTCTCTCAATTCTTAATATTTGGAGTTGTTTTTTGTTTCTATGTGTTCTTATTATCATCCACAAAAACTTCAATTCACATGGAAAGAGTTATTGTGCAAGGAAGATTGTCAAAATTGAAAGGATTTTCCAAGTCATTTTGGGGCTCTAGGAGCTAGGGTTTTAAACTTCTAAGGGCTATATCTTGCTCATCTTTTGGTATTTTTGAGTGATTCCAAAGACATGCTTCTCTTTAAAGAATTATCAACCAATCACTTCAAAAGTTTCAAGAAAATATTATGTGGAAGATGCCTAATAATGAAGAAAGATTATAAGTCCCCTAGACAGGTCATCAAATTCCCTTATGTGACTTCAAAAGATCATAACATGGTCAATTTTTATCTCCTTGAGCCCATTCTTTTTCCATAATGATCTTAATGATGTGAAATTCAACTCTTCTTTTATGTGCAAAGCTTAAAAATTGATTAAAGATGCCCTAAGAATGCAAAAGGTTATAGGTCATTTCATGGATTTTCACTAACTTCACAAAGTCATAACTTTCTCAATTCTTGGAGTTTTTAAGTGGTTCAAATCTAAAAATGTCATTTAAGAGATCTAATTCATGCCATATTTTTTTGTCTAAAGCAAAATTTTGGTGGAAGGCCATGTTTGGATGCAAAACATTATAGGTCACTTTTGAAGAAAAACTTAGAATTTTTCTAAGTACAAAAAGTCATCATCTTTTTCCTAACTATGACTCATCACAACTCCTAGCTCAAGTATCCATTTGATCCTGTTCTTTTCATATTGTAAAATTTGTGACCTTATCTTTCAATTTCTTCAAGAATCATGCCCTAAGACTCCTTGAGTTGTGAATACCATTTATTCAAAGTTGGTACCTTGAAACTGATTTTTTCCTCCAAGTCAGAATTTGAAATGCACAATTCAGCTTCTAATCACTAAATTTTTGCACATTTTTACTTCTAATAATGTTTAACAATCTTCCGGAAGTGATTAGCACCTTGAAATGCAAGTTTTGGTTGAATTTTAAGCAAAATACGGGTCACACTTCTCATGCTTGCAACTTCACACGATTTTCCTCAAAACTTCATCATTCCACACGCTTGAGCATCCCATTTTCTTTCCTATAAATAGAGGGTTATATCTCACTTATTTTCTGAAGATTTTGATATCCAATTGAGCCCTGTTTAGATCCCACATGAACTCTGAATTTAAATTTATGATTTCTTGCTTTCTCACTCTAAAACACCAAAAGCTCTATTCAGTTAGCTTCATTGAACTTCTCTGAAGCTAACCACACTCTTACCTTCAAGAACTATAACCTATATTAATCTAAAGAATTCCAATTTTAGAGCCACCTTGTGCTACTTTGTTCAGGTAGATTCCTTGGTCAAATCGATCCAAATAAAAGACTAATCTACTCTCTGCATCCTTTTGATTTCTCATGATTTTTACAATTTGTGATTTCATTGAGATTTAAGTGAGATATTCCAGAATTTCGTGCTCGCTATTATTTCTGGATTTTCTCAATTCAAGCCTTACTCAGTTTATATAAATTTGGCGCAAGGGTGCCATTAGAATCATTTTGAAGAGACGAATCTAATGGTACCGGTCTGGTCCTCTAATTTTACTGTTTAAGGAACCCTAATCTAGGGCGTCTGAAGGTTGAAGACGACCTACGTGTCGTGCTTCAACCAATGAAGGCGTGACATATAATTTTATAAATTCAATCCAGTGTGTTTGCTTTACCATACGCGCGTTTTGAGAGCCCTTGGATCTGATTACTTTCATTAGTCAGACTCCATCCAACGCGCCAAAATTTTAGTTGTTTTTAATATTTAAAAGGTGATCCGGTGCAATTTCCAAAGCTGACCATGATATGTACAACGTGTTTGATCCTTTGGGTCTGATTAATAGCGTGTTTTGACTCTCATCCAATGGTCCACATTTTTTTAAACTTTATTTTATTTTCTGATTTTTACACCAAACTTCAAAAAATCTTAGAAAACTCATTTTTGACTCAAAAATTATGAAAAAATTCACAAAAATATTTTCAAATATTCTCTTTCTGATTTTTATTTTTTCATGATTTTATTTGCAGATTTGATATTTTTTATAATTTTCCCTTATGTTGACTTGTTTTTAATTATTTAAAATACTTTTTGATGTTTTTAAATTCTGAAAATTTTTACAAAAATTGTTTTACTCATTTCTGACTTTTCTGAAAATTTTCTAGAATTTCATCTTGACTGATACTATTTTTGATCTTTTTTTCACTTATTTGAGTGATTTTAATTAGTTTAAAAATACTTTCCTATTTTAAAAAATTACCAAAAAATTTATAAAAATGTTTGAGGCCATTTTTTATTTTTCTAGTGTCTTTTTAAATTTTTCTTTGATACTTTGAATATGGTTTGCTATTTTACCTGTTATTTTCATTTTATAAACAATTTAAAAGTCATTTTTTTCTTTTTATTTTATTCATTAAATGCTATTTATTTTTTTATATATTATGGCCATGTGTTTTTTTGGGATCATGAACTTCATTAACATCATTGGATTTTGGGTGTTGAGTTTAACTCCACAAAAATAGATGAATGATTTTAATGATAGTTCGATTAAAATCTTTAATTCAAATGTATCCCCCCTCTTCATCTTATCCCTTTCTTACTTGTATTATATGTTGTTAGAGGATGATTTACATATCATCTTTCTAAACATATGGTACATAGATTGCTATTGACCGACCTTAAAATAGGTGCGAATTCTATATAAGTCCACTTACGATTGCTTAACATAGCGCTAAATTTTGTCCTGATTCGAGAAATGATCATTAGTGGCCCAAAACTATGTTTGCAAGCCCAAACATGTTTAATTTAAAACCTTTGATCCAATAATCATGAGATTCATTGTTAGGAGGCTTTGGTCTTATCAATCCTTTAATGAATCTTCATAAATTTTGGAACTAAGTGATTCATTTAAACATCGTTGATCATTTATTGTTGCCTTGAGATTTTGAAATGAATGATATACTTGACAAAAAGAAAATGAAACTTGTTGTTGAGAGGCTTTGATTTTATCAATCTTATAATGAGTTTTCAAATACAAGTTTCAAGATGGCCATTCAACTAACCTAGAATTTCTAACAATTGACTTTATTTTATGCTTTTACTTTATGCTTTTTGCTTTAAGCACATTTATTTTAGCATTTTAATTTCATGCTATTTTCATCTTTGCTCATTTGAGCATTTATCTTTATGCCATTTTTATTTTTGCTCATTTGAGCTTTTCATTTCTTTTTGAAGATACCTAATAATCAACTTGAACTATAAAAAAACTTTAATTTTACTTGAGCTATTTGGTTACTATCCTTGGCATTTTGGAGTTATGGACTTCTTGGACTTAGGAGTAGAGACCTTGAATTATCTTGAGACCTTGTGACTTCTATTGCTATTTTGTCTAGAGTTCTTGGGGTTTACCCTGAGACATTGGATTGTTTGTTTTTGTTGTGTGCATGTTATTCTGATTATGTGCTTTGTTTGTGATTGAGAATTCATCTGTATACAACCGTTACTCTTCCCAATTTTTGTGAAGACTTAATGCCTTTGAAGCTTAGTTTTCTTAAGAGGTTTTATTATCTTTGCTTGTTTGGTTTCAAATCCAAAGGATGTGAATTCTACATTGACTCACTGTGTCAAGTGTTGGCTTCTTGTTGGTTAGATGGTTCTTTTCCATAACTTTTACCTTATGCTTTAGGATAGTCCTTTCATCTCCTCCCATCTTCTTTAATTTCAAAAATCTTCTCCTTCCTTTTCAAAACTATTCTCGTTTTCTAAACTTGAAACACTTTCACAATAAACTTGGACTTAGGTCCATGCATTTAAAAATATTTTCTTAATCAAACTTTAAGCAACTTAATAATACTTTGACATTTTTGTGAGAAGACTAAAAGTCAATCAATCTCATTCAAACCATCTTTGCCACTTTGGCCTTTTGCTTTAAAATTTTCTCAAAATATTAGACTCTTGTCAATCTTTGTAGTGATGCGAGCTACTATAATTCTACGATATGTAGTGAAGTGAGATATTTTCCACTTGGATATTGAGTGAGGCTTTATTGATTTTAAAATCTAAGCCATATCCTCCATTTTGAGATGACGCAAATTCTCCTTTCTCATAATTATGGGTAGTATGTTCTTCCACTCGGATAAGACAATGATGTCTCATCTCTTAATATTAACAAACACACTTGTGTTTTAAATTTTTTAAAGGTGAACTACGAGTACCCTGATCCCCTATTGCACAGAAGGTGGTACGTATGCACTAAAGGTTCGCAACCACGGCAGGTGCAAAAATTATTAAAAATACTTCTTTTCTCATCCCCACAATCTGTTTTTGTATACAACTCTTATAGCCAAATACACAAATTTTCAAAGAGGTACCCGCGGAGTACCGTTCATGTTTACGGTTCTAATACCTTCCCTTTGCATAACCAACCCCCAAACTTAGATTCTCTCCTCCTTTTTTTTGGGTTATTAGCTCTTTTCCCATTCCTTTGGAAACAATAAAGCGCGGTGGCGATTTTTATTTGATCTGTGTGAGTTAAGTCAATCCAATGGCTTAGTCTCAACATTTCTACCGCTACAGAAAAAAATGGCGACTTCACTGGGCAAAGATCGAGTAAATGCTGGTCCATCCCTAAGTGGGTTGAGGCTATCTTTGTTTATTTGTGTATGTGCTATTATTTGTTATATATTATATGTTATGTATATGTTTGTCTAGATTTTCCTGGTTTTCAGAATGCTTGGTGATTTCTCATAAGTCCTCTACCCGGACTTGGGCAAACTTAAAATAGGATGGGTGGTATAGTCATGTTAACTTTGAGGGAGTAATCCCAAAAAAGGAGGCATGAGATCCCCCACTCAGTGGAGGCCCCTTTAATTGTAGTGTCGTTTACCGAGTAATCAGGAAGACGTACTGCTTTCAACTTGGGAGCCTGCTGAAACTGAGGACCGTAGAACCTTTAACCCATCTTGGCCTTTTAGGTGTAGTGCGGAAACTATGACGGAGTAATCTGGAAATGGTTGTCACGCGATACTACACTCAGACAAGTTTTTCTTGAGAATATTACTAATTACCGAGTCAATCTGCACGTTGGTAATATCCGAAGGAAGGATGTAGACTATGAGAACCTCTTAGAACCTTGTTTGGCAGGTGATAAACTATTAGACCATACCTTATGGGTAGTACCCTTGACTTCATGCTCGTGAAGTCAAACCTATGAACCCTATGTTTATGATCTTGTGTGTGATTATCGCATCATGCATTGATGTACCCATGAGCATCCTTTAAGACATTTTGGTTCAAGGGACTTAAAGTTGACTTTTTGCGAATATCTCAAGTACTTTTGACCATGGATTCTGGAAAAAGAAAGACTTGGAAGTACAATTTCAAGAATCCCAAGATAGATGATTTGATGAGTCTAACTCCCGAGATTGAGAGTTCTACAGATTTTCGAAAGAAGTATGGATTCATTGTGTCTCTCATGAAGCTCAGGATGAAAGAGAGTAATCTCTCGACTTTGGTCCAGTTCTATGATCCGATGTATCAATGTTTAACTTTCCCTGATTATCAGTTGATGCCTACATTATAGGAGTATTCTTATCTACTGGGTTTACCTATTATCGATCGTGTTCCTTTCACCGGTTTGGAGGGGGAGTCAAAATCTCATGAGATTGCTGCTATGGTTCATTTGGGGAAGTCTGAGATTGAGGCCCACATGACTACCAAAGGACGAATTAGAGGATTACCTGCTCAGGTTTTATTAGAGAAAGCTCGTTACTTTGCTAGGATGAAGATTACAATTGCTTTTGAGGCCATCTTTGCTCTGCTTGCTAACGGGTTGTTCTTATTTCCATACATCGACAACTTTATAGATATCAATGCCATCAGGATCTTTTACATATGGAATCCAATACCTACATTATTAGGAGATGCTTATTACTCCATTCATCTTAGGGATTCTTAACATGGAGGGATGATCGTCTGCTGCACGCCTTTATTGTATCAGTCGTTTATTTCTCACTTACCCCGGTCTGATGCTTTATGGGATGTCAAGAAGGAACCTCGTTGGACTCCAAAGATTATGGACATCACTCATTCAGATATTGTTTGGTATCACAAGGCTTACCATGATGTAGAGATTGTTGATAGTTGTGGTAGTTTCGCCAATGTACCTCTTCTTGGTACAAAGGGAGGAATTGACTACAATCCCGTTCTTGCACGACGACAACTTGAATATCCGATGAGAGATAAGCCAAATAGTATTCATTTGAGTGGTTTATTTCTCAAAGAGGGAGAGTGTTGTACCCCAAAATTTTCCCTCTCATTTCACTCAACACATGCCCATTAAGGTCCCCAACTTGTCCTAGGATGACCAAGAATTGACAAGACAAATTCTCCTCCTAAGACAATAAGCCTCAAACTAGGGTTTCACTCCTAAGCAAGATGTACAAAGGATCCCAAATGTTCTCCATTGTACTAATATGTCCTCAACATCATCCATGCCAAATTTCATGCCTTGCACAACAAGTTTGCTCAGTCAACTGCTCAAATGCCTAGAAATCAACTATACTAGGTCAAAAGTCAACTATGGCCCAAATACAATCAAACTTCAAGATTTTTGGTCAACATCAACATGTTGAAGTAATATCCACCATTTTATCAAGGGTTGATCATGATTCCTCAATAAATGCTCCTAACTCATCAAAAGTCAAAAATGACAACTTAGGGTTTCTATAGGAAAAGTCAACCAAACTTTGACCAAGCATAACTTTCTCACACTTTATCAGAAATTTTCCAACCAAGGCTCATTTTGAATAGAATCCAATTTCCTATAACTCCTCTTCATCCCTCAAGTCCAAGAAATACCTCAATCAAAAGATACAAGTTCATACATTATAGGTCCTTCAAAAAGTCAACAAAAACACCTTTTGGGTCAAAGCTCCTTACATGAACATGGAAGATCCAATTGAGTTGAAACCAAAAGGGTTGCTTAGAGGACATCCTAAGATCTCTAAAAAGTCCAAGAACACCCTCTTAGGGTTAAAAATGAGAGAGATATGCATTGCTAAAGTTGACCAATTTTTGGAAATGTGCATGAAGCAAATAATGACCAAACTTGATTTTTTTTCCAAATGGGCCCATGTTTTCATGATTGAAACTTGTTCCTAACATGACCCACGACCCCTGAGCTTACTCATGTATTATTTCATTATTCTTATTATTTCTTTTTATTTTTATTCATTAAAATCAAAATAAATCACATAAAATAGTGGAATAATAAAATAAAATCCAAGATTTGATTTTATGAGCACATGATGAGTCTATAATCAGCTGGCAAATCAAGGATTTCTTGCAAGTGATGATTGGAATAAAAATAGCAAGATTTGGCTTATTTTAGAAACAAAAAATACAAGATACAAATCAAATATTTTCTCACTTAATCTTCAAGATTTAATTCAGTTTTGTTAACCTAATTCGTTCTACTATATATGCATAACATTTCCAGACCACAAAAAGAAGGATTGGCTATGTGGAATTGAGGGAAAAAGCTCAAATTTTTGACAAGAAAGTGGTGACCGAATTTTTGTCTACAAGGAGATTCAAGGACTTTCAAGGATAGTTATCAATTCCTGGCAGTATTTGGGAGCTATCTGGACCATTACCACGCCTCAACACACCCACAAACGCCCATACCAGTACCACGGTTTGCCTCTTTTCTTGAATTTGGTTTTGACTATACATGCATAATAAATGAATTCTAAATATATATTCATGTTTGTATAATCATTTAGAACATGTTTGCATAATTAATTGTGTGTTTTGATGCATATTTGACTGAATGCCATTGTTAGGGTTTCAAGGTTCTTTTTAGGGTTTTTCGCTTCAGGAAAAATCAGGGCAAAAGATGAGTACCATTGTACTCACGAGATCAAACCCAGTTGATCTGTATTCTTGGATTAAATTTTTATTACGTGATTGTGATTTTTTGAGATACGCAGGTTTATAGCTACAACACATGTCCGTAGGTAAAAACCCTCGCCTAAAACGACGGTCTAGTGAAGAAGATGAAGGCGTATCAAAACATGAGTGTCCAGTTTGAATGGTGCGCGCTTTTTATTTATCACTAGTGACCATTATTAAATATAATATATTGTGTTTATATTATTCAATGAATAAAACGTTGGCCCAGTGGTACAGGCGAAGGGTTTTCAAAGCACGCGTGTAGGAGGTCAGGGGTTCAATCCCTGCCTCCTACATAATATTTTTCTCAACATTTCCTTGCAGATCCTATGCTTTTATCACAAGCGCGCTCATCATACGTCTCCTGATCCATCACCCATGGATCATTTGCGCCCAGATGAAACGCTTCTAATGAAGCTCCTCACGGTGGACCCTCCTAGCATAACCCCATTGAATCCAATGTTTGCTATGGGCCACAGAAGATTGGGATTTGGACAGAAATTCAACTTGCAACCCCAGTTTGGGCTTATACCCCCTTAGGCTTATTCTATTTCTCTTTTTAACTTTATTATTATTTTTTGTTTAAATTAGTTTAGTTATTTTGTTTAAATCAATTTTTTTCATAAAAATCATAAAATCAAAATCACAAAAATAGAACTTAGTTTTTTTTCGTAATAAATTAATTTTTGTAAATAAATTTATTTCATCAACTTTAATTTATTTTTCATTAATTAAAATTAATTAGAAAAATTGGGTCAAAATTCAATTCTTCTTTCATAAAATCCCAAAAAATATTTTTAATAATCAAATTAATTTTTTTAGGGTTTTTGAACTTTTATCCAGTTAATTCTCGCGCGTAATTATTTTGTCGTACGATTATTTTTATTATTGATGTAACTGCGCCCGATTTGTAATAGCTAATTAGGGTTTTTTATTTCCGCACTTTATTGTTTCAGTCATTCTTTATGTATCTACACCAAAGCCCTATAATAGCGTAGGACCCTTTATCTTCTCTCTTTTATATTCTGTATATACTTGTATATAATTGTTAGCAACCTAGGCGTGCATGATTAATCAATCAATCAGTAGATCACTGAATTGCAAGATAAATATCTAAAAAAACACACTGTTGCACACTTGCACCCTTAGGGTATACCTCACTCGGTTGCCTTCGAATTACAGTCACAATTCTCGAAACGTGAGAATTCTTAGTGGCTGTCCTTAAGTCTAGAGATCACTAGTCCCTCGATGACCCTCTCGACTGTTGCCTCGGTATAAAATTGATCTTAGGGCTTTAGGATAGTTACTAAGAGATCTTGCCCTGTTGCCTTAGTGACCGTACGTCCCTTTCGATAGTCCCTCAAACATCCAACGAATAGGGCTACCTACTCACTAATAGTAGGATAACACTGTCTAAAGGATGTGAGGAAAACAACAAACTTTTTTCAAGTAGGTAGATAACTGTTAGGTACTTTCTCAAAACAACTTTTTGCACATACACAAAAATATTTCAAAACACTTTCAAAAACATTCGCCTTGTCAACACTCTTGAGGACTGATACAAGAGTTATCACAAAGTGAATCGCCGCACTAAGGCATTTTCAAAACACAAAAAGCTTAATAAATTTTCAAAACATGAGCTGGCATCTAAGAGCCTGTAGAAAACTACGGATGGAAAGGGTGCTAACACCTTCCCTTTCCATAATCTACCCCCCTTACTCAGAAACTCTCGAAAAAAGGTCTTTTTCTGTTCTTTTCACCCTTTCCTTTGTTGGATAAAAGAAAAGCCGGTGGCGACTCTTGCTTACCGCATATTTGCGAACAAAAAATGCAAAACCAGTATTAAACAGTCGGTTCTGCCACTATATCACAGAACTGGCGACTCTGCTGGGGAATAATATAAAATGGGGTTTACCTTAGGGTCTAGACAATTTTGCTTCTTTGACTGTTTGTTTGCTTTACTTTTAAGGGTACTGTTTGGGTTACTATAGATCCTACACCCGGATCTGGGGAAAAAACTTTTAGGTAAGTAGAAATAGATCATGGAAACTGTGCGGGGTATACCGACACGGTTCAAGCGATGGCTACGTTGATGCGACACTTTGGTTGGTACCAGTAGCCCTTTAGTTAATCAAGGAGAACACGGGGCCACTGCGTGGTGTCATAAAGCGTCAACTGACCTTAGAACCTTTAATTAAACAACTTGGCCATTAGGACATAGTGAGATGGTCGTCTTTGGTGTATTCCCAAGGTTGGTAGATACTCGATGCTACACTCATTGAGACTTGACTCCTGAGTTTTGTTTGGTTATGAGTCAGTCGATTATCGAACGAAGCTTGTGGGAAAGGTCAGTGATATTGAGACTCCTTAGAACCCGGTTACTATTCCTAAGACAGGTTAAGCCAACTAAACTTCAAGAGGATACTTACCTATGGAATCCATGCAAGCCTAAACCTAAGGCTACTTGTGTGACTTGTTTGCTTTCTTTGCCTAACAATTTGAACTCATTGCAGGGCTTTGTTTGTATTCCTTGTAGGACCTTATTTGTATAAATCTAATAAATTGGTTTCTTACCCTGCATTTTTTCTTGATGTATAGCATACACATCATAGCATCATACCATAACATTTCCTTAACCTTTTCAAGGATCTCAAGGTCCTGTGATGCAGGTTATGATAAAGCAGACGTCTAGCAAGGGGCAAGTGGATTCATTTTCCTGTAGCCAACGCTGTCAAAAGACCAAAGTGACAACTTGAGTCTGGGGCTATGACCCACTTGATATGGTGAGCTTGACTCTTGTAGAAGGACCTTCAAAGATACGAAGTGCTTCAATCAAAGCTGTAAAGTTCAACACCTAACATTTTTCTTGTTTACCCCGCGAGATCCTTGAAAACATTTGCATATCATAGATGTCATTACATAACAGGTAGTCTCTAGTACAGGTCTCTCATGTTCTCACTGTTTATTTCAGCAATGGCTCTCAAACAAGACAACAAAGATCTCCAAACTCAAGAGGCTCAGTTCATGGAAATGTTCCTAAACCTAAACAAGGGGGAGGAAGATTTGTAAGCACTCCTCGCTGGGAATATGACCAAGAAACGTCCTGACAACAACAAGGATGACCAGGTTGAACAACTGCAAGCTGAGATGGAAAGGATGAGGACCCAGATTATCATTCAAATGGCTCTTATCCAAAGCCTAGCTCGGGGACAAGAGGAGATAAGAATCCTCGTCAGCAAACCTCATCAAGACGGTCGCAACCGTATGAAACAAACGACCGAGGCTGAGGATCAAGTTGTTAATCAGCCCCTGATGAGACAAGGAGTTGGCTTGGTGGAGAGTGGACCTTTAAAATTTGCTGCTATATCATGAGCCCAACCACAACCTCGCCAACAACCATAGGGTAATCGATGTAAGCGGGATTCATTCACTAGGCAATATACCAAACTCAGCATACCAATGTCGCAAGTCTTGCAACACATGTTGAAATTGAATTTGGTCACGTTGAGGGGTCCTCCTACAAATCCCAATACTGCCTCTCCAATGTACAATCCAAATGCAAGGTGTGCATATCACTCCAACAGTCAAGGGCATGATACTGATAGTTGTCGGACATTAAAATACAAAATTCAAGACCTGATTGATGAGGGAGCATTAGAATTCGCACAAGATGGTCAATTGGAATTCTTCTGTTATCCCTCCAAGGCACACCATCTGAAGTGACAAGATCAAACAAAGAGGATTTTGTCCATTAGAATTTTCAATTTGTAATTTTTTTTTATTGTTCGAACATTTATTCATATCAAACCTTGTTATTTCATCAATGCATTGCACATGTTTGTCTTGAATTAATTTGTTTGCACTATGCTTGAACTGCTTTCTTACTTCCCTTTTGAGATATTCAACTCTTGATTAAAAGCTCTAAGCCTTTAGAGGGAGGATGACGATAACGATACCACAATCTCTACAATATGCTTTTGAACAGACCCCGCTGACGATGTACATGCGTTGTTTCAAATCCTAAACAGTGGAGTTATAAGGAAGATAATCCCTATTCAACCCCTTTGAGCCTAAGAAGTAGGAGTTTTCTTTTCACACAAATTAAAACCCTTAATCATAACCTGGGGCATGGTAGTTTTCTCAATTAATTCAGATGTGCATTCAGTTGTAAGCTTTCTCTTCATACACGAAAAATAATGTAGAAGATGCTGATGGTTCCACATAATCATTAAGAACAGGCAGTTATTATCTCTCAAAATAAAAGCCCATTAAGTCAAAACCTATGACGGAGACTTAAGAAAAAAACTGGGGGCATCCCGCTGGCTGTAATCACAAAAGAAACAGTTTAGGGAAAAGACAAAGGTAGCAAAATCAAAAAAGAAAGAGGTCCTACAAATCCTCAACAAAAAGAAAAGGTCACAAAAATGACTTCCTTCTCAAACAAACATTCAATTTCTGAACCATCACCAAGTATCAGAGCAAAGGTTCCAGGCTCAATTGGGATCTAAACGCACAATTAACTGAGCATAGGATTTAAGAACGTCACGAAGAGTAGGTTGGGTACAAATAAAATTTGAGCCTTTATCCTTTGTTTCTTGAACCATGAACCATGCCTCGTTATAACCCTTAAAAGTCCTAGCTGAAACATGGGTTAGTTCGAAAGCATACTGTTACAAAAGGTATCCTGACTCCTGTAAGGTTTGCTATAAATCATGAGTTGACATCACAATTTTACAAAATTTGTTTGTTTTACTAAAAAATGAATTTTCAAACTTCAAGACAGACATAAGCTTTGCATTCTTAAAATACCATTGTTTGCATATGACTATTTGTTCAACAGCAGAGAAATTTGCATGGCAAATATCTAGTGAACAAAAACCTTCTCAATGAAAAGGATCACCTCAAGTGGAAAAACACTTCCAACCAAGGGGCACGGCATGATCATTGTCCATCATCTGGGGTAGTCAAGTCAAGATTCAAGGAATATCTCAAAGATGCCAAATAGCCAGGGGCAGATCTCCATCTGAATCACTTAGGGAATTGGGCATGTATTCCAGCAACGAATCCTGTACGATAAAACAAACATCTTTTGGCAGTGTGGCAACACTTACTACTATGGATAGTGACAATTCTCCGTACCCGGTGAATATGGACATAGTCAGAAAATACCACACATGAACAAAGACCCGCTAGGTTGATTGGCCTAGGAAAAAATAAGGGCATCCCGGCGAACCAAAATGGTTTGGGCAAAAATTAGGGATAAAAACAAAAAACAAATTTGTACACCCGACAAGTCGAAAGCCTGAAAAGGCGGCTGTAGCAAAAAACGGTATCCTGGTGGACTGAAAATATGAAAAGACAGTCCAGGAAAAAGTTATGGATTAAAGCGTACGACTATGTCCCGTCATCTCGTCACTTGTCTAATCAGTAGAAGGTTTATTACCCTGATCTGCATTCACCAAGGACTCCAAGAGTTGAGATAATAGTCAAACCATCTACAAAATCCTTGGTTGATATATTCTACAACAAGTACCAAGACATGGGCATTCTACTACAAGGTCACCGCCATATTCTTAGCTTACAACCTATTGATGTTAGGTATTCTCATACCCCTGGCAGAGCAAAATCTCCAAATTATTGCTCCAATGAAAACTCCCCAGTGAAGTCGCCAAGCTTCTCAGGATTCCCCAAGCAGATTACGGAGTTTCCCTTCCCCAATGGACACATTCTGAATAAAGCAGATTCTCATCTAGAAACGGTTCAGGTACGATCCAATGACGAATGTCATCCTGACACTTACTCCAGATTCTCATCTAGAAATGGTAAAGGTACAATCCAAAGACGGATGTCATCCTGACACTTATTCGGGATTCTCATCTAGAAATAGTGCAGATACGATCCAAAGACGAATGTCATTCTGACACTTACCCCTGATTCTCATCCAAATACAGTTCAGATACGATCCAGAGACGGATGTCATTCTGACACTCATTTAACACATGTTCAAAGTAGATTTCAGATATGATCCAGAGACGGGTGTCATTCTGACACTTATTGCAACACATAGATCCATCCACAAAATCTCCGCAGGTACTTTCTCCAGCAGGTACAGGGGCACAAACTTCCTGATACAAAGTCACCACTACATACGACCCATTGACGTCTATGTTCCCCACAGAGTAGAAATAACCAGAGTTTTGATATCCTTCTTCCCCAAGCATGAATTATCTTCCTCCAGCAACGTTCCTTCAGAGAACTGAAATCTGCATTCCCCCAGCCAAGCTTTATAATTGCAAAGAGTTTATAAAACCTCCTCCCGGGTAGAGTTTATTTCTCTAACCGCGGAAGAATCCCCAACAAAGTTTATTTCTCTATATCGGTAAAATCTTCCAACAAAGCATCCTCCCTCCAGAGTTATTCTCAACCAGAGTCAATCCCCTTTAGAATATCCTCAGATAGAAAGAGGAAATTCCCAATGAATCATCTCCATTCATCATCTCCAGCGGAAATGAAGGATTCAGCCTCTCAATACTCTTCAGCAGCAGTCCAAGATTTATTTTCCCAGGCTATTAAATGTCGCAATGGTGCCATATTCATACATCATGGCATGTGCATACACATCGCATACAACATAATCTCATTTATTTTGAGAACATCACCACAATTACATCATGACATTGCATACGACTAACTCTTTACCTTTTTCAGGGAAAAGATCAAATCCATAAACACTGTTGACTACTTATGTGACGTGGTAGTCTTCTCAAAAGCTACGTCTAATGAAGGGATATTTTAGCAAGTTCCTCAGAAAGATGTCCTCACAAGACCTTCTCTGGTTCAACCAGATCGACACTAAGATCTCTCTGATTTCTATTCCAGTTGAGGATATTCCAAGACTTTTGTCTGGTTCAGTTAAATCGATACCAAGATTTTCCTGATTTCCATTCCAGTCAAAGTTAATCCAAGACCTTCTCTGGTTTAGTTAGATCGATACTAAGATCTCTCTGATTTCTATTCCAGTCAAAGATATTCCAAGACTTTTGTCTGGTTCAGTTAAATCGATACCAAAAATTTTCTGATTTCCATTCTAGTCAAAGTTAATCCAAGACCTTCTCTGGTTCAGTTAGATCGATACTAAGATCTCTCTGATTTATATTCCAGTCGAAGATATTCCAGGACTTTTATCTGGTTCAGTCAAATTGATACCAAGATTTTTATGATTTCCATTCTAGTCAAAGTTAATTCAAGACCTTCTATGGTTCAATTAAATAGATACTAAGATTTTCTTGATTTCTATTCCAGTTGAAGACAATTCAAGACTTTCTCTGGTTCAATTAAATCGACACCAGTATTTTTATTTATTTCCATTCCAGTTGAAGAAACTGCAAAGCCTGGAATTCGACCAGATAACACTTTACTCTGTTAATTACTATGAAGCCCGAAATTCGATCGGATAATAGTCAATCAACAATTCAAGACACTGAAGCCTGGAATCTGACCAGATAACAGTATAAGGTGTTGCGAAGCCTGGAATTCGACCAGATAGCAGTTTACTCTGTTAATTACTATGAAGCCTGGACTCGACCAGATAATAGTATACCTCAAATTCAAGTTGAAGCCTGGATCTGACCGGATAACATCTTAATTTCTTCAAATCACCGAAGCCTGGATCCTGACCAGATAACAATTTGAGAAACTGCTAAGCCTGGAGTACGACCAGATAACAGCTTAATCTCATTTCCCTGGTAAGTCGCTGTGAAGCCTGGAGTACGACCAAATAGCCTTATTATCCTAGCAAGTCACTACAAGCCTGGATCCTAACCAGATAGTAGTTCACTTCCATCCCTTCAATCAAGAGATGACTCCCCAGTAGAGTAACGAACAACTGAAGCTCCTAGGCTATATTTTCCAAAACATAGACCAATGTTCCTCAATTGAGTCCTCCTCAACGATAGGCATAGGAATTCCCACAAAGGAACATCTCATGAAATCAACATTGTTCTGGATGGCATCTTTAAGCCCATCTCCGACGACTCTCCGTCATATTATCTAGATGGCATATTTAATACCATCTCCGACAACCTTCTGTCTGCTTTCTCAAATGGCATCTATAAGCCCATTCTCGACAATTATCCACCAACAGTGTCGCTTCAGACGAGTGCAAATTTCTGGGCACTCTAGTGTTCAATCATCTTCCACCTTCAGATCACGAAAGGCAGACCAACCAATCTACATCCTCAAGTTTAAGAAGATTGAACAGGGGCAACTATTGTACCCTAAAATTTGCCCTCTCATTTCACTCAACACATGCCCATTGAGGTCCCCAACTTATCCTAGGATGACCAAGAATTGACCAGACAAATTCTCCTCCTAAGACAATAAGCCTCAAACTAGGGTTTCACTCCTAAGAAATATGTGTGAGTCCAAAGGATCCCAAATGTTCTCCATTGTCCTAACATGTCCTCAAGATCATCCATGCCAAATTTCATGCCTTGAACAACAAGTTTGCCCAGTCAACTGCTCAAATGCCTAGGAATCAACTATACTAGGTCAAAAGTCAATTGTGGCCCAAATACAGTCAAACTTCTAGATTTTTGGTCAACATCAATATTTTGAAGTAATATCCACCATTTGATCAAGGGTTGATCATGATTCCTCAATAAATGCTCCTAACTCATCAAAAGTAAAAAAAATGGCAAATTAGGGTTTCTATAGGAAAAGTCAACCAAACTTTGACCAAGCATAACTTTCTCATACTTTATCATAAATTTTCCAACCAAGGCTCATTTTGAAGAGAATCCAATTCCATACAACTTCTCTTCAACCCTCAAGTCCAAGAAATGCCTCAATCAAAAGATACAAGTTCATACATTATAGGTCCTTCAAAAAGTCAACAAAAACACCTTTTGGGTCAAAGCTCCTCACATGAACATGGAAGATCCAATTGAGTTGAAACCAAAAGGGTTGCTTAGAGGACATACTAAGCTCTCTAAAAAGTCCAAGAACACCCTCTTAGGGTTAAAAATGAGAGAGATATGCATTTCTAAAGTTGACCAATTTTTAGAAATGTGCATGTAGCAAATAATGACCAAACTTGGTTTTTTTTCCAAATGGGCCCATGTTTTCATGATTGAAACTTGTACCTAACATGACCCACGACCCCTGAGCTTACTCATGTATTATTTCATTATTCTTATTATTTTTTTGATTTTTTATTCATTAAAATCAAAATAAATCAAATAAAATAGTGGAATAATAAAATAAAATCCAAGATTTGATTTTATGAGCACACGATGAGTCTATAATCAGCTGGCAAATCAAGAATTTCGTGCAAGTGGTGATTGGAATAAAAATAGAAAGATTTGGCCTATTTTAGAAACAAAAAAAATTCAAGAAACAAATCAAATCTTTTCTCACTCAATATTCAATATTTAATTCAGTTTTGTTAACCTAATTCATTCTACTATATATGCATAACATTTCCAGACCATAAAAAAGAGGATTGGCCGTGTGGAATTGAGGGAAAAAGCTCAAATTTCTGACAATAAAGTGGTGATCGGATTTTTGTCTACAAGGAGATTCAAGGACTTTCAAGGCTAGCTATCAATTCTTGGCAGTATTTGGGAGCTATCTGGACCATTACCACGCCTCAACACACCCAGAAACACCCCATACCAGTACCATGGTTAGCCTCTTTTCTTGAATTTGGTTTTGACTATACACGCATGATAAATGAATTCTAAATATATATTCATGTTTGTATAATCATTTAGAACATGTTTTCATAATTAATTGTGTGTTTTGATGCATATTTGACTAAATGCCATTGTTAGGGTTTCAAGGTTCTTTTTAGGGTTTTTCGTTTCAGGCAAAATCAGGGAAAAGGATGAGTACTATTGTACTCACGAGATCAAACCCAGTTAATCTGTATTCTTGGATTAAATTTGTATTGCATGATTGTGATTTTTTGAGATATGCGGGTTTATAGCTACAACACATGTCCGTAGGTAAAAACCCTTGCCTAAAACGACGGTCCAACGAAGAAGATGAAGGTGTATCAAAACATGAGTGGCCAGTTTGAATGGCGCGTGCTTTTTATTTATCACTAATGACCATTATTAAATATAATATATTGTGTTTATATTATTCAACGAATGAAACGTTGGCTCAGTGGTACAGGCGAAGGGTTTTCAAAGCGCGCGTGTAGGAGGTCAGGGGTTCCATCCCTGCTTCCTACATAATATTTTTCTCAACATTTCCTTGTAGATCCTATGCTTTTATCACAAGCGTGCTCATCATACGCATCCAGATCCATCACCCTTGGATCATCTGCGCCCATATCAAACGCTTCAAATGAAGCTCCTCATGATGGACCCTCTTGGCATAGCCCCACTGAATCCAACGTTTTCTATGGGCCACAGAAGATTGGGATTTGGACAAAAATTCAACTTGCAACCTCTGTTTGGGCTCATACCCCCCTCAATTGAAGATGGTGTATTCCTGTGAAGCACACATGCCTGATATGTTTGTGAAGACCACTCCTCCCCTTTTAGACGATGTGGAAGAGCTTCAGCTTGCCCTAGTCAGGATGCAACAGGAGAAAGAAGCTTGGAAGAATAAGTTTCATAATTTAGAGATGTCCTACCGAGAAGACCTGAAGGAGAAGGATGACCTAATTGAGATTCTTGAGAGTCGTGTTGTAGAGATGATGGAGAGGCAAGAGGATTTATTTTCCTCTAAAGCTCGATCAAGACTTAGTCATTCACTTCCTGACTCTAGTGATTGGAAAGTGGTTATTGACATGTATGCAGAAGAGAACAAGCAGTTGAAGGCTCAGATTGCAAGACTCACAGGAAAGTGTCAGTGTGTGGAGAGATCTTCATCAGCTTTGCTTTCTTAGGATTTTAGATTCTATCTTCTCTTGTACTTAGGATTGTTGAAACTTGTACTAAAAGTTGTAATTCATTTTGAAGTTATTATAATGATATTTTCAGTATTCCAAAATGTTGTACCCCAAAATTTGCCCACCTATTTTCACACAAGAAATACTCCTAGAGGTTCCCAACTTGCCCTAAGTTGACCAAGAGTTTACCAGACAATTCTCCTTCTAAGGCAATGAACCCCCAACTAGGGTTTTAATTTTCATCAAGATGGTTGAGCTCCAAGGACCCCAAATGTTATCCATTGTCCTACTATGTCCTCAAGATCATCCATGCCAAGTTTCATGCCTTGCTCAACAAGTTTGCTCATTCAACTGCTCATGTATTGGAAAATCAATTGTGCTAGGTCAAAAGTCAACAGTGGCCCATGTACAGTCAAACTTCAAGATTTTTGGTCAACATCAACATTTTGAAGTGATATCCATCATTTGATCAAGGGTTGATCATGATTCCTCAAGAAATGGTGCATTGAGCATGTTGGGAAAATTTTGGAAATTTCAAGAATGGTGCATTGAGCAAATTTGAATTTTTGAAGCAATGGCTTGTTTTCTTAGGCCTTAAACATCTTTCTAAGTTTATAAAGGACCTCTAATTTCACTCTTGTCTTGCCTTGCATTTTTTAGCTATTTTATTCATATTTATTTTATTTTTATTCACATAAATACAAGATAAATCATATAAAATAGCAAATGATTGGATCATGACCATTGGGCTTTTGTTTTGATTCAATTTCAGGCCCATAAATTCGTACAAAGAATGACCAGGTTCATTCATGCATGGAAAGGGCAAGATTTGCAAATATGGAAGCTTTTAAATTGGTTGGATTTTGACATGAAAACATAGCATTATGACTTGATTCTTTCCATGTTATAATGTCTACTCCATTTAAACTATAAGAACAACACATTAGCAAGCCAATTGGAGGCACACATAACCTAGAGAACCTCTGTCCATTTTGCAAAAAATTTCAATGTTGTCAAACTCAGATTTCAAATTCCAGCCTCCCTTGCTTCAAACCAAGGATTCTAATCCACTCCTGGAGATCCCCTGAATCATTTGCATCCATTATCAAGCCTGAAAACATCGCCTAATGTGTCCACCAACATCCACGGTTTGCTTCATTTTCAAATTTCGTTTTGTACAATTCATGTAATTTCCATGTGATTTAACCATGCATTTCTGGTTTATTAATCATTTACAAGCTTCCCATATGGTTGGATTGAGTTTTTTATGCAGGAACTATGCGTTACTGTGATACGGTGGGAGAACTGACTTGAGGTTTTGCGTTTTGATCACAATTGTGCGGTTAGGAAGAGTCACCGCCGACTTTTCTTTTATCCAAAAGGCTAGGTAAAAGAGCGCAAGAAAGACCTTTCGAGTTTACTTCTCGGGTTCAGGGGGTAGATTATGAAGGGAAGGTATTATAACCCTTTTCATCCATGGTTTTCCATGGGCTCTTAGTTACTCACTAGATCACTTGCTTTTGTTTGAATATGCTTGTGGTGTGGGTTTTTGAAAGTATTTTGAAAAAATGTCTTTGCAATGGTTCTCGTCTCTATAAGAACGTATACAAAGGGTGGTTTCGAAAAAATAGTTCAAAGAGGTGTTTGTGTATTGTGTTTTTTGAAGGTGATTATGAAAATATGTTTTTGTAATGGTTCTTGTCTCTATAAGAACGTATACAAAAAGTTTTTGTCTTTTGAAAAAGGTTTTAATGCGAAAGTATTGGTGTAAAATGTTTGGTTGTGAGCAAGCGAGCAACTAAGAGCGAATCTATCTACTCGAAAGGTCTTAAATATTTTTTTCTTCCTCCTTTAGACGTTGCTATCTTACCATTGATTTGGTAAGAAGTCCATCGTTGGATGTGAAGGGACAGGCGCGGGACGTTTGTACAGTCATAGAAGGCAACTTGTGAGACGCTTTAGCAATTTTCGTAAGGGACTAGATCGTTTTACCGAAGGCAACATCGAGGGACATCAAGGGACTAGGATCTTTTTTATCGAAGGGGCTTTGCTAAAGCGTCTCATATTCGAGGGACATGACTGTATTTCTGAGGCAACGAGCGAGGTTACCCTAGAGGTGCACGTGTGAAAAAGTGTGTTCATTTCAAGTTAATTTTTGTTGAAATTAGGTTATCTAGCGATTGATTTTATGTCTTGCCATGCACGCCTAATTTTTATACAGTATAAGGAAAAATAGTAAATTGTGAAAATTGAAATTCTACGTTATTACAAAGCTTCGGGAATGGGGGGACAAATTAATGAATGGGGATGAGTCAAATGCGATTACTAAGTTCAAATAGCAAACGATACAACCAAATCGAATTTTAACAATTTAAGTAGAATTATAACAGTCTATGAAATAAAATTAATTGACAAAGTATAAATTTTTTTGGTATTTTTGTTTATGAGAAAATAAATTGATTTTTAAACATTTTTTGAATTGAAACTAAAAATTAACAAAATTAAATCTGAACTAAAAAATCATTTAAAGTAAATCTAAACTAATTTAAAATTCCAAATAAAATTAACCTAAGACAAGATAATTAAAATAAATTAATTCTAAAGTTTATTGACTAAATCTAAATTAAGTTAAGTACAACTAAATAAAATTAACCTAAAACAAGTTAATTAAAATAAATTAATTATAAAGTGTATTGATTAAACCTAAACTAAGTTAAGTATAACTAAATAAAATTAACCTAAAACAAGTTAATTAAAATAAATTAATCCTAAAGTGTATTAATTAAATCTAAATTAGGTTAAGTATAAACTAAGAAAAAGATTATCTCTCAAACTCTCAGTCTTCTCTCCTCCTCCAGACTTCCTCTCGACCAAAACTGTGCATTCTTCCTCACCTCTCTGCCTTATAGACGCCAGATCTTACTACCATGAAACAAACTGCCTTCACTTTGTCGATTCAAACCTCTAACAACTTCTCTATGAAATCCTTCATTCGGCAGCCAAAACTAGAAAACCTTAACTTGCTTCAAGTTCAAATTAAATTCTTCATTTTTATCAATCTTAACATGAGCATAGGGGTTTTGTTCCTTGAACTATGAACTATAACATGGTATAAAGGAAACAACGAAAAAGATGAAGTCTTCAAATTTACCTGTGAGGCTAGGGTTTTCCTTGGTCGCGATTTGCAAAATGGAGAAAAGGAGATCAAAGCTGAGGCTTTAATCTTCTAGGTATGGTGTCCGAATCTTCTTCTTTGTACTTCTTTTCAATTTTGTGTCTGTATATTTACTGATTCTGTTTGGTTTGAGACTAAGGCTTTATAGATATTCTGGCCCAGTGTTGTTGCTCGAGATTGCTGGTTTTTTGTGTTGTTTTTCTGTATATTGGCTTAGGATTGTCTTTGGTTCTGTATACTTGCTGGCTATTTTGTATCTTGCTGTGAAAAAGGTGTGGCTGAGGCAGGTAGTTTTTATAATGGTGTTTTCAGTGATATCGTGTTGTAAAAAAATGGAAGGAGTTTGATGGAAGTATATGAGTATCAATGATTTTCGTATGGTTTTCTTTTTGACCTCTCTCCTCCTGTTTTGCTTGTGCCTCTCCCCTCTATATTGACAACAGAATCGAAAAGAAAATGGGGAGAAAATATCAGCCATTTGAACACTTGTGGTATATTGTTCTGATGTTCTTTGTTGCAGTTTTTGGTTTTTGCCATTTTTGTACAAGTCTTGGGCAGGATTTGGACAGTTTTTTGTGCACAGTTTTGGACAGTTATGCAGAGCTATAGCAGATGCAGCAGGGCTATTTGTTTTATGATAGCAGTTGGCTTGGTAATTTTGGGATTTCTAGTGGCCTAGGTGATATCTTTCTCTTTCCCTCTTCATATTTCTATGATACAAAGCCAACTTGCTTTCTCATTACTCAAAAATTCTGAAGGGTTTGCTAGTTTAGGAAAATGATGAGGCCATGTTTTGACAGCTTGCTATGTTTTGAATTGCTGTTTGACTGTATTTTTCCTATGTTGCTTCATGGACTATTGGTGATTTTTCTATTGGTTTGGCTTACTTTGTTGCTTTGACTGCTGCATTATTATGTTGGAACTGCTATTATTATTGCAGGTTTTTGCTTTTGCTTTAGCAGCCTGCTGCTAATCTTGCAGCTGCTGTTTGATTGTGGAAGTTTTGCTTTTGATTTTGCTATTATTTGGCAGCTTGTTTGGCTTGTTGCAGATTTGGTTTTCCCTGCTGTAGCTTTAGGCAGCTTGGCTGCTGTTGGCCTGCTATTAGCTGCCTTGGGCAGTTTGCTGTTTGCAGTTTGCCCTTGTTGACTTGCTTGTTGTTTGTTTTGAACTTGCTTGCAAATTTCTCCTTTTCCCCCTTTTTGTGAACCAAGAAAGACAAACTCTTTTTTTTTTGTGATTTGCAATTGAGGGAAATGGATTGTGATGAAACAAAACATCTTTAAATCTGATTCCTACATCCAAACCCTAGTGATGAATTTTCCTTTCTTTACATCACCTTTTTTGAATTGCTAACTTTCTTTTCTTTGTTTCAATAACATGAGGCGTTGATAGCAAGCGAGGACTGAATGGATAACCTGAAGATGAAGCAAAGAAGACTTGCAAAAATCTCTTTCTTTGTATACAAAACAAAACTTGTAATTTATATTTTACTTGTAATGTAATGAATATAAAGTTTTTTTTTGAGAAAATTTGTAAATGATGAAATTCATTGTGTAAATCTTGAATTTTGAAATTCTCAATTGAATGCTTTGAATGATACGCCTTGGTTTGGTAACTTGAACCTCACTCCATCACGAATGAATTTGTAACTTGTATTCCAAGCAAACCACAAAATGATCAGATAAATCACGTATTTTGTATTTTTAAACAAAGTAAATGTTTAAGGGCTCAAATCTTTTTGACTAATGGACTCCACAATCATGGTCGTTTAAATGACAGCCCTAACCTTTACATTTTGTCCCAGACAGGTTTGCATTCAAAATTAACTCGCGTGCCATGCTCGATTAAAAGATGGAATTTCAATGCCAAACAAACATGCTTCGAGAATATCTATCAATCTTTAAACAAAACTGTGATTAAGAACATTCAAAATCAACAAATGCCTTGCGACGATTTGATAATTTTAAAATCTTTCAAACACAATTTTCCTCCGATTCTTTGAAGATAAACCCGTGAACGACATCACATATGACCATGAGCAGAAATAAACGTCTCAAGGTCTTGTAATTTGAAGAAATCACAATTCTTAGAAATCAGACGACTGTTGTTTGAAATTAGGTCAAAATTCATGATGTGACTTCTAATGCATTCGAATTTTGGTGATATTCTACGCGTAATCAGTTATTGACATGTGAAGAGAAATTTGAGATGGCATCAAGGAGAATCAAACTCAAAGAAAACCGCTCAAAAATATTGAATAATGAAGAAGTTACGATCGTTTGAATTTGTTCTCGCAAAAGAGCGATTTTTTGGGTTGATGTAGTCATTTTCAGTTATCTGGACCATTGATTGAGCAAACTTGCAATGCGAGGTTTGAAAACTGATTTAAACAACCTTGAGGATACATGAAGACCTGTGAAGACTGTTTGAAACCTTGAAGACTCAATTTTCTTTGAGAAATGCAAAACCCTAATTGTTGACTTACTTCCTAGGAAGAGAATCTGTCTGATCAACTTCTGGGCCAAATTAGGTATTTGAGAAACCCTAGGATAGCATATTGAATGAAAAATGGGAGGGAAAATTTTGGGGTACAACAATTACCATTTATAGGGTTTAAAGCTTAGATTTGGGCGTTTTTACATTGGCCAAAATTAGGCTTAAACAGGGGCACCATCATGCTCAGGAGGGTGAGGCCAGTGGATTCATGGCCTCACATATAATTTCTATTGCGTATTTGGCTGATTTCAGGGAGAAAAGGTTGTAGTGACATACAAAAATCTATCACTATAGGTATTTCTACCTAAGACGACAGAGGGAGGTAGGAGATAAATGTGTGGCAGACCCCTACCGGCTCATTCAAAACCAGTGCACGTATGATACGGTGGCAGAACCGACTGTTATACTGGTTCTGCATTTTGTATTCACAAATGTCGCAGTAAGCAAGAGTCGCCACTGACTTTTATTTCATCCAACAAAGGAAAAGGAAAAAGAACAGAAAAAACCCTTTTCGAGATGTTTCTGAGTATGGGGGGTAGATTATAGAAAGGGAAGGTGTTAGCACCCTTTATATCCGTGGTTTTCACGGGCTCTTAGGTACTTTCTCATTTTTAAATTTGCTTGTGTGTGCTTGTTTTGAAAAAGTTTTGTTTACTTCGTGATAACCCTTGTATCGGTCCTCAAGAGTGTGACGAAGTTGTTTTCAAAACTGTTTTTGAAAAGTGTTTGTGTGAAAAGTTTTTATCATGAGCAAGAACTTAAGATTTCTACCTACTCGAAAAAAAGGTCTGTTCATTTTCGTTTCCTTTAGACAGTGCTATCCTACTATTAAGGAGTAGGTAGCCCCATCGTTGGATTTGTAAAGGGACGTCCGAAGTGACGAAATGGTCTCTGAAGGCAACAACTAAAGATACCTTAGCATTTCGAAGGGACTATCTTCATAAGATCAATTTGTAGGCAACTCGAGGGGCAAATAAGGACTACGATCTTTACAATAATTTTGAATCGCGGGTCATGGCTAAGGTATCCCTACGTTCGAGGGACACGGCCATTATTTTCGAGGCAACCGAGTGGGGTAAACCCTAGGAGTGAGAATGTGCAAGTGTGTTTTTTTAGTTAATTAGCTTTGCATAATTAGGGTTTTCTACTGTATTAATTTGATTTATCTTTTGCATGCAAGCCTATTGTCCATACATCTAGCAGTTTTAATAGTTGCGAAAATTAAAAGCGAGAAATTAAAACCCTAGCTATTACAAGGCTTTGGGGAGGGGATTACATGATCAAAAAACCTGGGAAAAATGATAAATGTGAAATAATAAACCTAATTAACTATTACAAACTTGGAACAGTTACAATAATTAATCAAAATGATGAAAGAAACAATGCGCGAAAGTTAAGACGAGAACGAATTAGAAACCTAAGAAATCTAATTAATTAAAAATATTTTTGTATTTTTTATTGAGAAAAAAAATAATTACAATTTGCAAAACCTAATTTACTAATTAATTTTATTTAGCAAAATAACCAATGTTGAAACAATTAAAAATAATTCATTTTTAAAAATTAATTTTAATTATAAAATCAAAACTAATTCTATTTAATTTTAATTATGGAAGGAAAAAGTAATTAAATTAACCTAATTTCTATTAAATTTTAATTACAAAAAATGTTTAAGTTAACCTAATTAAACTAATTAATTAAATGCAAATAATATTTTATGAAAAAAAGACTAAACCTAATATTTTTTGTAGTTTTCTGATTTTATGATTTAATAATAAATATGATTTTGTAAAAAAACAATTAAAACAAATAATAAAATAAAAGAAATAAAAAAAGAAAAAGATTTGGGCCCTATTGTGAGAAGCAAATTAAGGGGTATGAACTAGAATTTTCAGGCCGAGATTTCCTTGCATCCCACCCTGCGTTTGGATCCAGTGCTGGCCATGTTTGAGGGTGCATCATGTACTTCTCTCCACTGGACGTTAGATCTGGATCTGAAGATGATCCACTAGCTGGATTTGGAGGGTGTATAGTAGACACGCTAGAGCCCAAGGCACAGGATCTGCAAGCAAATATTATGGAAAATAAAATGTAGGAGGCAGGGATCGAACCCCTGACTTCCTACACATGAACGCCTTAAGACCTCTCTCTTTGCCATATGAGCTGGATTGTTAGTCATATACATAATCAAATAAAATAGATATAATACAAACAAAATGCTATGGCTAAGAAAATGCGCGAATTTTAAACAAGCCAATAGTATGCAGCCACGTCTTCATCTTCCTCGCTGGGACTGTTGTCTTAGGTAAAGACCTTTACCTACGGGCGTTGGCCATAGCTACAACCTGCGCATCTCAAAAATTATGTCCAGGAAATATAAATTAGATTCAAGATCATGGATCGATTGGGTTTGATCCTCTGATCATGATAGTATCCATCTTGAGATCCAATTATTCCTGCATTTGAAAGCCCTAAAATGACCTTGTAAACCCTAGCAATGGCGTTTCATCCAACAGGCACCAAAACATGAAATTAAATATGAAAACACATTCTAAAGAATGATATAAACATGAATATATACTTATAACTCATTTATCATGCGTGAATTTCAAAAACCAATTTCAAAAATATGAACAAACCGTGATGTGGCTAACGCTTGTTTCTTGATGCTCCAGGCCTTGATAATGCTTGCTATCGCCCCAATGACCGTCCAAGAATAAGATTTGACCTTCAGAACACCTTGAACTAGCCTGTGGAAGAAGATAGGTCTTGAACTTTTTGAAAAAAATTTGAGTTTTTTTCTTGCTTTGGAGGCAGGCTGCGCACGAAAATTCTCCTCTTTAGGGTTCAACAGGCTTCAGTATATGTATTAAATCCAATTAGGTTAATATTTTTGGCAAGAATCCAAAGAATAATGGTCTTGAAGTTTTGATTCCAATCTTTCCAAAATTGGATATTTCTTCTTGTTTATGGCTTGGCACGATTTGCTTGAGGTTATACAACTTGCATGATCTGCAATTCAGTGCAAAACAAATCTCATTCCATAAGTTTGATTTATTTTGATTTAAATTGATTTTATTTGAATTTATTTGATTTTAAAATTAATAAAAATAAAAGTAAATTAAATAAATGAGTGAGTAATGCATGAGGGGTCCCATAGGTCGTGGAACATGCTAGGATTGAGATTAAATCTTGAAAAGATGGGTCCATGTGGAAAAGAATGCAATTTTGAGCGTTGTTGACTTTGTGCATATTTCCAAAAATGATCAACTTTGACAATGCACATCTCTCTCAATTTTGACCCTAAGAGGATGTTCTTGGACTTTTTAGAAAGCTTAGGATGTCCCCTAAGCAAACTCTTTAGTTTTATCTCAATTGGATCTTCCATGTTCATGTAAGGAGCTTTGACCCAAAAGGTGTTTTTGTTGACTTTTTGGAATGACCTATAATGTCTGAATTCATATCTTTCCATGAGTGCATTTCTTGAACTTGAGGGCTGTAAATGAATTGTAGAGAATTAAATTATCTTCCAAATGAGCCTAGGATGGGAAATTTCTGATAAAGTATGAGAAAGTTATGCTTGGTCAAAGTTTGGTTGACTTTTTCCTAAGAAACCCCAATTTAGCAACTTTTGAGTTTTGATGAATTAGGAGACTTCTCTGTGGAATCATGATTAACCCTTGATCAAATGATGGATATCACTTCAAAATGTTGATGTTGACCAAAAATCTTGAAGTTTGACTGCATGTGGACCACAGTTGACTTTTGACTTAGTACAATTGATTTTCAGGCATTTGAGCAGTTGACTGAGCAAACTTCTTGTGCAAGGCATGAAACTTGACATGGATGATCTTGAGAACATATTAAGACCATTGAGAAGATTTGAGACCTTTGGAGTTCACCCATATTGATGCAAATGGAAAGCCTAGTTTGAGGTCCATTGTCTTAGGAGAGCATTTGTCTGATCGATCCTTGGGCATCTTTGGGCAAATTGAGTAATTCCATGAGTATGTTTTGAGTAGAATGGGAGGGAAAATTTTGAGGTACAACAACGCATTTTTATTTTTTTGAATACTTCTGAATAATTTTTGTATATAATATTATTTTTTTGTTTGGATTAACGAATGGTCATGTAGCTCAAATGGTGAAGCAGCGCGTTTGTGAGGGAAGGGACCTGGGTTCGAATCCCAGGTCCAACATTTTCCATTTTATTAATATTCCATACAAGATCCAGCATTACACATGGCCAGAAGTGTATCATGGACCATCAATCTGAGCCATCAGATCACCACTGGATCCAGATCTAGCGCCTCCAATATATAGACCACCATGCACCCCTTCAGATTGGACGCACATGATCCTTGACAAAGGTTGTGGGTTCTGAGTTATTGGGCCTAGCATTTTCAGATCAGCACCCCTTGTTTTGCTAAAAAACCCCAGGCCCATTTGTCTTGTTTTAATATTTTATTTTTTTGAATTTTTGCTTTCATTTATTAAATTAACCATAAAAATCAGAAAAAAGTCACCAAAATATTATATTAGTATTTTTCATTAAACTAATTTTGTAAATAATTGAAATAAATATTTTAACTATTTTCTTTAATTTAAAATGAAGTAGAATTTAGGATTTAATTAGATTTAATTATTTTCTTTTCATATTAGAAAACAAAAAAACTTAGACTATTTTTCTTAATTAATTTTTATTTTTTTAAATAGAGTTTAGGGTGTTTAATTTAATTATTTTTCTTAATTAAAACAAAAATCAAACAAATAAGTTTTTTTACTTAGACCCTTTCTTAGGTTGTTAGACGCTTCTTTATTTCGCGCGCGTATTTTATATTATATTGTAACTGCTTACGGTTGTAATAGTTTAGGACTTGAATTCCCGCATTTTTAATTCCGCACTTTACTTTTCAACCATTATTATGTATCTACACCAAAGCCCTGTAATAGTGTATGAACCTTTATTCCTCGCTTTTTACATTTTTTTGTATGCTTGTATATAATTGCTAGTAAGTAGGAGTGCATGACAAGATTAATCAAATTAATCGTAGATCACTAACTTCAAGATAATATAACTAAAAATAAAACTTCTCACATTTGTATCCTTAGGGTATTCCTCACTCAGTTGCCTCGGAAATTGTCATGTCCCTCGAAAGTAGGGATATCTTAGCAAAGACCCTCGGTATAAAAGTCATCATAAAAGATCATGGTCCCTAAACGTCCCTCGAGTTGCATTTCGGTAAATGATCTTGTCCCCTCGATGTTTCCTATATGATGACAGTCCCTTTGAAATGCTAAGGTATCCTTACATGTTGCCTTTAATGACCATAGCGTCCCTTTCGATAGTCCCTCAACATCCAACGATAAGGCTACCTACTCACTAATAGTAGGATATCACTATCTAAAGGAAAGGAGGAAACGAACGTCCTTTTTCAAGTAGGTAGATGGTTTTTAAGTACTTTCTCAAACCAAAATTTTCACACTTATACACTTTCAAAAAACTACTTTAAAAAACGCTTTATCACACTCTTAAGGACTGATACAAGATTTACCATAAAGCAAACAAAAACTTTCAAAATGCACAAACATAAACAATCTTAAAAAAAAGAGCAAGTACCTAAGAGCCCGTGGAAAACCACGGATGGAAAGGGTGCTAATACCTTCCCTTTCCATAATCTACCCCCCTTACTCAGAAAATCTCGAAAAAGGTCTTTTTCTGTTCCTTTCACCCTTTCCTTTGTTGGATAAAATAAAAGTAGATGGCGACTCTTACTTACCGCGACATTTGCGAACAAAAAATGCAAACTAATATTAAACAGTCGGTTATGCCACCATATCACAGAACTGGTGACTCTGCTTGGGACATAATAAAAGTGGGGTTTACCTTAGGGTCTAGATCATTTTTCTTCTTTGTTTGTTTGTTTGTTTGCTTTAATTTTAAGGGATTGTTTGGGTTACTATAGATCCTACACCCGGATCTGGGGAAACCTTTTAGGTAAGTAGCAATAGATCATGGAAACTGTGCGGGATATACCGACACAGTTGAAGCGATGTCTATGTTGATGCGACACTTTGGTTGGTACTGGTAGCCCTTGAGTTAATCAAGGAGAATACGGGACTGTTGCGTGGTGTCATAAAGCGTCAACTGACCTTAGAACCTTTAAATGAACAACTTGGCCTATAGGACGTAGCGAGATGGTCGTTTTTGGTGTATTCCCAAAGTCAGAAGATACTCGATGCTACAGTCATTGAGATTTGACTCTTGAGTTTTGTTTGGTTTCCAGTCAGTCGCCTATCGAACGAAGCTTGTGGGAAAGGTCAGTGATATTGAGATCCCTTAGAACCCGATTACTATTTATAAGATAGGATGAGCCAATCCAACTTCAAGAGGGTATGACCTTAAAACCCATGCAAGCCTTAAACCTAAGGTTTTGGTGTGATTTACTTGTGCTTGCTGTATATGTGATTTCTTAGCATAATCATGACATCATAACATGGCATATCATACTAACTATTTCAAGGATTTTCTAGGGCTTATCTTTGTTTTGTTTTGTAGGACATGAAATCCGCTCGCAGGAACACTATCCAAATCAACCTTGTGAAAGTGCATCCTCAACTTAAGGAGTTGGCATCAAGGATTCCCGAAAGCTCTCCCTTCACTGAAATGTTAAAGGTGCTCTTTCAGTTCTTTGACCCGTTGCACCACTGCTTCACTTTTCCGGGTACCAGTTAGTGCCTACTATGGATGAGTTTTCTCAGTTATTAGGGGTACCTATCCTTAATAAGCTACCATTCAACGGTACAGAAAGAGACCCAAAGCCTGAAGAGATTGCTCAAGCTTTGTCTTTACAATGGTTTGATGTAATGGCAAATTGGGAAACCAGAATAAGTGTCCAAGGATTTCCAGCTAAGTTTTTATTTGAGAAAGCTCGCCATTTTTGGGATAGCCTGGATTTACAAGCTTTTGAAGAAGTGTTGGCCCTTCTCATCTATGGGATAGTACTATTCCCTAACACGGACCAACTCATAGATGTGAATACGGTTAAGATTTTTCTGTCTCATAATCCGGTACCTACTTTACTTGGGGATATTCTACACTCTCTGCATACTCGCACTCTAAAGAGAAGAGGGACCCTTCTGTGTTGCACTTCTCTATTGGCTAGGTGGTTTATTTCGCACCTACCCAGATCTATTTTGAAGGATGAACAAGGTATGAGATGGTCTCATAGGTTGATGTCCCTTACACATTCGGATATTCATTGGTGTTCTCGGTCCTTGGAGAGTGTCACCATCATTGATCGCTGTGGGGAATTCCCTAATGTCCCTCTCTTGGGCATTAGGGGAAGAATCACTTATAATCCTTGTTTAGTGTTGCGACAGTTTGGTTATGCTAGAAGGGATGGTCCTCATGATGCACTCGTCCAAGGAATCATCTTTGACTATGAGAATGATGTTCAGGGTTATCGTAAGAGGTTCATTCGAGCTTGGGGCATGACAAACAAAGTTGATAGCAAGACACTGGGACACAAGAATTCCATCCCTCTTGAGCCTTAACTCAAATGGGTGCAAGCTCGTGCTCAATGTCTTATGATGCCTTACTCTGCCATCTTACTTATGATTATGGAGCCAATTGCTGAAGGAGACACTTCTTACGTTGTTCTTCATCCGGATATGCCAACTGATTTCGAAGAGCTACAGAAATCCTGGAGCCAACTCAAAGAAGAATGGGATACCTTTGAAACCCAATTCTACGCTAACGAGAAGAAGGTTTTAGAGCTTACCAGGTTACTTCACGAGGAGAGGAATATAAATGCTTACATTTCACCAAAGAGGATGCGCTCGTGGGAAGCTTGAGTCTCTTTGCTTTGGGAGTTTACTTTTGCTTTGTTACCTCCTTTGTAATCCCAAGAGGCATCATTGTGACCAATAATAATTCTTAATGAAATTAATGTTTGCTATTGTTCTTGTTGTACCCCAAAATTTTCCCTCCCATATTTCTCAAAACATCTCAAGAAAGACCCTCAAGTTGCTCAAGGAAGTCCAAGGGTTGACCAGACAAGCTCTCTCCTAAGGCAGTCTACCTCAAATTAGGGTTTCATATTGCATCAAGTTGCTTGAGTCCAAGGGATCCAAAATTCTCACCATTGTCCTAATATGTTCTCAAGATCATCCATGTCAAGTTTCAAACCTTACAGAGGAAGTTTGCCCAGTCAATTGCTCAAAGGCCTGAAAATCGACTATGCTAGGGCAAAAGTCAATTGTGGCCTACATACAGTCAAACTTCAATATTTTTGGTCAGCATCCTCATTTTGAAGTATATTTCATCATTTTATCAAGGGTTGATCATGATTCATCAGGGATTGCTCACAATTCATCAAGAACCAAAAGTTTCTAAACTGGGTTTTGTAGGAAAAGTCAACTCAACTTTGACCAAGCATAACGTTCTCATACTTTATGATAAATGACCCATCCAAATCTCATTTTTAATAGGATGCCATGCTCTACAATTCATCTTCAGCTCCCAAGTTAAAAATATGCACTCACAAGAAGTTATGAATTTGGACATTATAGGTCATTTTGAAAAGTCAACAAAAACACCTTTTTTGTCAAAGCTTCATACATGAGAATGGAATTAAAAAATGAGATGGGACAAAAAGGGTTGCTTAGAGGACATCTCAAGCTTTCTAAAAAGTCCAAGAACACCTTCAAAGAGTCAAAAGTGAGGAAGTTATGCATTGGTGAAGTTGCCCCTTTTTGCAAAATTGCCAAAAGTCAACTATGCCTAAAAATGCAATTTTTGCCAAATGGGCCTAATCTTTTTCACTTGTTTTGAGTTGGCAACATAGTCCATGAGCTCTAGCCTTTTCCAATTGTCATTATATTATTTTTATTATTTATTTTGATTTTGATTTGAATTAAATCATTTTAAATCAAAACAAATTATAGAAAATCCAAAATATTGAAAACTCAAGATTTTTTACATGATTCGGGTCTTAATGTCCAGCTAGCATCAGATCAAATTCGTGTAAAGGCATGAGTTGCACAAAAAGATTGGATTTGGACTATTTTTGGAATGGTTTTCAAGTGTATCAAATCACAATCAAATTCAATAATGGAGGAAGATTATGATCATTATTTGAACCCTAATCTATTCCTCAATACATAAAGAACGTGTGCAGACCAAAAGAGGCTAGAGAGAGAGGCGTATGATCCAGAACAAAACTTGAAAAAAATTAAGAAAAAGTGAAAACACGATTTCATTGTTCCAGGCAATTTCGAAGCCTCTTAACCATCCCAATCGCTTCCTGGGATCCTCAGCAAGCAGAACCAATCCAGAACAAGCGTTTTTAGGCCCTATATCTCGCTGTAAGTCTGTCACTACATGGCTCTTTTCTTGAATTTGAATTCCATGATTTAGACATTGTTAGCACGAATTAACCATATATTCTTGATCCTTGGAACATTTGCATGCTTTCTATATTGTTTAATTGCATTTACATGGCCTATATTGGATTTCACCATTATTAGGGTTTCTTGCTTAGATTTGGGATCTTCGTGTATAGGTAAAATTGGGCCATGAAAGGGCCACCACTGTGCTCAGCAGGTTCAGACGAAGCCATCCATGGCTTTGGTTTTTAGTTATCACGCTTGTAATTGATTTTGAGAATGTGCAGGCCTATAGCTACGGACACATGTCCGTAGGTAAAAGTGTTCAACTTTTACCAACGGTGCCAGGAGGGAGACGAAGACATGGCAAGCAACCACTCGCCCATTTGAATTTTCGCATGAATATTTTATTATTTCTTTTGTTTATCATATAATAATTGTTGTTTATATTACATACAAACAAAACAGCCAGCGCAGATGGTAGTGGGTTATGTGCAAAACGCTTCAGGACTTGGGTTCGAATCCCAGGTCCCCTAATTTCTCCATATTATTTTCCTTTTCAGGATCCAGCGCGTTTACAAGTCTAAGGTCTACCATATGGCCTCATCATCTAACATGCCAAGTGGCCAGATGGCCAGATCCAAGAGCCATCATCTGAAGGTGCATCATGAAACCTAGTCAACACAAAGCATATGATCGTGCAAGTCAACGTGGACTACTTGGTTTTGGACCCAGATTTGGCTATTTGCACCCCCTCCAAATTACTTTCAGGCCCAATTTCTTCACCTTTTTCTTTTTATATTTTATTTTAATTAATTTATTTTATTTACTAACGCAATCAATTGTTTTCTTTTTATTAAAAAATCACAAAAAATAATACTTTTCACAAATTAGGTTTAGATTTTATTTTTTCTCAAAAAATTAATTAATTTAATTAGGTTGTTAATATTAGATAACTTTAATTCTTTTTTTTTTGTAAATAATTAAAATTAATTAGAACAATTAGGTTTTATTTCTAACTCAATTATATTTTCTTTTCCTTAAAAAAAAACAAAAACACAAAAATAGGCCATATAATTATCTTTATTAATTAATTTAATCACTAATTATTTTTGTATTTAATTTTAAAACCTAATCTTTTTCTTAAAAAATATTAAAAAGAAAAAAAACATTTTCTTTTAATTAGGATAGAAGGGTCAAAACCCTAGTTCTCTCTCGATCTAATTTTTTTCGCGCGCATTTTATTACTTATTTTTACCCTATTAATGTAACTGCTCGCAATTTGTAATAGTTTAATCAAGACTTTTATCTTTTCATTTATCGCTTTATTTTCAAGGGTTTGTTTTTGGCTATGTAATACCCGAAGCCTTGTAATAGCTTAGTTTAATTTCCACGCTTTAAATTCCGCAAACCTTAAACTGTTAGATGTATGATATTAGGATGCATGACAAGAATGTATGTAAAACTTTAAAACAGTTAGCAAACCCTAAATGTGCAAAGATAAATAAATCTAAAATTGAATCACTCGCACATGCGCACTCCTAGGGTACACTCCCAATTGGTTGCCTTCGGTAAACGGTCATTAGTATAGGATGCTTTAGTGGTCGTCCTTTTGTCTAAACAAAGATCAAAGTTCCGATTCGGAAAAGGTACCTCAGAATAGTTGCCTCGGAATTATTGCCTCAAATAATTGATCTAAGACATTAGGGTTGCTACTAAGACGTCCTAACATTGCTTTAGTGACCGTACGTCCCTTTCGAATTGACCCTAAAAACTCCAACGACGATGCTACCTACTCACTAATAGTGGGATAGCACTGTCTAAAGGAAATAAACATAGAACAATTCTTTTTTCGAGTAGGTAGATTAGTTCTTAAGTACTTGCTCAATCAAAACAAACTTTTTCACACTTACACCCCTTTACAAACAAAGCTTTCAAAAACACTTCGTAACACTCTTGAAGACAGAAGCAAGAGTTAAATCGAAGTCAAAAGTTTTTTTCAAATCAAACACACAAACAATTTTAAAAATGATGAGCAAGTACCTAAGAGCCCGTAGACAACTACGTATAGAAAGGGTGCTAATACCTTCCCTTTCTATAATCTACCCCCCGTACTCAGAAATATCTCGAAAAAGGAATTTTTCTGTGCTTTTTTCCTTTCCTTGTTGGATAAAATAAAAGTCGGTGGCGACTCTCGCTTACCGCGACAATTTGCAAACACAAACGCAAACCAACAATTCCTAAAGAGAAACTGTCCCGGTTCTGGCCACCGTATCACAGAACTGGCGACTCTGCTAGGGATTATCTTAATAAGTGGGGTGCACCTTAGGAATAGTTCATCATATTGTTTTCTATTATTTGATCTGATTGCTTTATTTTTATGGGCTTTGTATCGGAGTTACTATAGATCCTAACCCGGATCTGGAGGACACCTGTTAGGTAAGTAGCAATAGACTGTGAGGGAACTGTACGGCGTATACCGATACGGTTGAAGCAGTAGCTATGTTGGTGTGACATATTAGTTGGTACCGATATCCCTTGTGGAGCAACAAGGAGAGTATGGGGCTGCTATATGGGTCATTAAGCATCAACTTACCTTAGAACCTATAATTGACCAACTTGGCCATAGGAAGTAGTGATATGCTACACTCATTGAGACCATACTCTCGAGATGGTTCCGGCTGCAAGAAAAGATTGTGTGACTGGAATTATGACTGATGGAGGATGGTCAGTGATATTGAGAACCTCTAGAACCCGATTACTATTACTAGGACAGGTTGAACTAACTAAATTGCAAGAGGGTAATACCTAAACTCCATGCAAGCCTGAAACATAAGGGCTATTGTGTGACTTGTTTGCCCTTACCATGTTTGCTATATGTGATACATGTGGTGTGTTTTTATCATGACATCATGCATCATGACATCGCATGCATATTTCATTATACTAACCATTTCAAAGACCGAGGGGATTCATCTTTATTCTGTTTTGCAGATCATGGCCTCTATGCGCAGAAACACTATTCGAGTCAACTTCGTGCAAATCCCTGCTCAGCTTAGAGAGTTGGTTTCAAAAGTTCCTTATACTTCTTCCTTTGTTAGAAGACATGGTCATCTCCTTAGCCTAGTCACTTCAAAGTTGGATGAGCAAATGATGAGCGTGTTGTTCCAATTCATTGACCCATTGCATCACTGTTTCACCTTCCCGAACTATCAGCTAGTCCCTACTTTGGAGGAGTTTTCTGACTTACTGGGCATATCTATTCTAGAGCAGACACTCTTTACAGGTTTGGAGATAGCTCCTAGGACAGAGGATATTGCTTCAGCCCTACATCTAAAAATGGCTGATATAGTGTCTAACTAGGAGACTCGGAGTGGGGTTAAAGGTTTCTTGGCTAAGTCTTTGATTGATCAAGCTCAACACTTCTGGGATGGTTTGGACTTTCAAGCATTTGAAGACATCATGGCTATCCTCATATACGGCTTGGTTTTGTTCCCGAATCCAGATTCTTTCGTCGATGTGAACGCAGTCAAGATCTTCATGTCTCGTAACCCAGTGCCTACTCTCTTGGGTGATATTCTGCATGCTCTTTATACCCGTACTGTGCGGAGAAGGGAAACCCTCATGTGTTGCACGCCGCTGTTGGCGAGGTGGTTTATTTCGCACCTCCCCAAGTCTGTATTGAAGAATGAAGAAGGTGTAGGTTGGGCTTACAAAATCATGTCCCTTGCTCATACGGACATCCTTTAGAGTACTAAAGATGTGGAAAAAGTATTTGTCATTGATCCCTGTGGGGAATACCCTAATGTTCTGTTGCTTGTAATTCGAGGGGGAATAACCTATAATCCTTGTTTGGCTTTACGACAATTCGGACGCGCTCGGAGGGACGGTCCTCATGAGCTGCTGCTTACAGGCATTGTCTTTGACTTCAAAGGGGATGTTGAGGGACATCGCCGCAGGTTTATACGAGCTTGGGACAGGGTGAATAGGTCTGACCCCCATGAGCTAGGAATGAAGACTTCCCTCCCGATGCAACCGTATCTCCAGTGGGTTCGAGCCTGTGCTCAAAAGCTGGGGATGCCATATGAAGCTGTTTTGCCGGTGATGGTGGAGCATACTGATGAAGAAGGGGTTCCTTATACAATCCTCCATCCTTATATGCCTACTGATATGGGGGCATTGAAGAGATCTTGGATCCAGTTAAAGGAAGAAAGGGATACGTACAGAGAGAAGTATCATGAGCAGGAGCAGAAGATCCTGAAGCTTACAAGGCAGCTTGAGAATGAGAGGACAATCAACGATAATGTCAGCACGAAGGGAAAGAGACCATGGGATTTCTGATGTCTTTCATTGTTTCTAGTTTATATTTTCTTTTCAGTTATTTCTTTTGTAACGCCTTAAAGGCATTGTTAAACATTGTTACAAGTTTTATCTAATAAAGTGTGTTTTATTTTGGTTTACAAATTTGAATCTCCCAAAGTCTTTGAAATCATTTCATACACATTTCATTATCATGCACCTCATTACAGGTATCGTTACAGGTCTCTTATCTTCTTTGTTGTTTATTTCAGCAATCATGTCTTCTGAAACACCTACTGATCAAGCCATCAAGGCTCTTCAAGCTCAGAATGCTCAATTCCAAGAGTTGTTCCTGAACCTGGCCAAAGGGCAGAAAGATTTGAAGTCTCTCATCTTGAAGGAGAAGAAGAAGAAGAAGAAGAAGAAGAAAGTGGTCCTCCTGAATATGGGACGCAGATTCGAGAACAATTTGCGACAGGAAACTGATTTGTCCCATTCATCTGGAGGAGGAGAGAATCAAGAGGTAATAAAGGGGCCTAGAACTGTGGTCTCTGATAATGACACAGATTTTGATGAAGACCAATATCCTCCTGCCGAGGATAGGTATAAGTAACTTGAAGACCGGTTGAGTGCAATGGAGATCTAGAAGATACCTGGGTTGGACTTCAGAGATTTAGGTTTGGCATCTGGGGTGGTGATCCCGCATAAGTTTAAAGCTCCTATCTTTGCTAAGTACGATGAGGTATCCTGCCCAAAGCCACACCTCTGCTCGTATGTCAGAAAGATTCAACCCTATACTGTTGATAGGAACCTGTGGGTTCATTTCTTTCAAGATAGTCTATCAGGGACTTAACTTGAATGGTTCTATCATCTGGAAGGAGCTAATGTCCACAACTGGGAGGACCTTGCTGCTGCTTTTTATAAGCAATACCAATATAATGCCGACCTTGCTCCCACGCGTACTCAACTTCAGGGTATGTCTATGGGTACAGGCGAAGGCTTTAAGGATTACACTCAGAAATGGAGAGATCTTGCTGGAAGGGTACAACCCCCTCTGTCTGATAGGGAGTTGGTGGATATGTTTCTTGGGACTTTGTATGGTCCATACTTCAATCATTTGATCAGTAGTTCATCGTCTGGTTTCACTGAATTAATTTTGACTGGGGAGAGAGCTAGATGGTATTAAAAGTGGCAAGATACAGAAAGGTGCTTCGTCAAGTACAGAAAAGAAGCCTTTCAAAAAAGAAGCTAGTGCAGTTTACAGCTCGAGGAGCCAAAACCGTCCTGAACAACGCCAAGCAGTGAATGCGGTAGTAATATCAAGAACTATTGTTGCCCCACAACGCAACAATCAACAAAGAGTAGAGAGACTGCAAAGACAGTATACTCGGCTCAGTATGACCTTGTCTCAAATTCTGCCACAGTTACTGAAAACCAACCTGGTAACTCTGAGGGAAGCTCCGAAGAATCCCAATACCACCTCTCCGTTGTATAATCCAAACCCCCGTTGTGCTTATCACTCTGATAGCCCAGGGCATGATACAAACAATTGCTGGGCCTTGAGGAATAAGGTGCAAGATTTGATTGAAGCTAAGGAAATTGAGTTTGACGCACCAGAAAAGCCTAATGTCATAACGGCTCCTATGCCAAAACATGATCAGGGAGTGAATGCAATTGGAGATGATGATGAAGAGTCAGATTTCGACAGCTGGATTTACCCGACTACCAACGGTGGTTTGAACAATTGGACGGCGAAGGACTTCGTGCACGTTTCTTTTATTACACAGTAATAGACTTTTGTTTTGGGATTTGTAACAGACAATTTGAAATTTTTACGGCCCGGTGCCTTGCCCGAGACACCGTGGCTTTGTTTGTGAGGGATTATTATTTGTCATTTCCATATATCATCAATAAAGCATTGGACGTTTTCTTGCATTACAAATTTTGCGCTCCTTGTTTTTCTTTTCTATCTTACACCTTATCAAAACAGCTATTGTTTTACACACACTCACATATCATAATACAGGTCCACATCCACTCTGGATCCCACTGATAAGGACTCTGCTACTTCCAGTTATGACTTTGAAAGTCCGATCAACCAAGACGAGGACGAAGGTGAGGATGCCTGGGGAACTTGCTAGACTGTTACTTCAGGAAGAGAGGGCCATACAGCCCCATGAAGAGCCGGTAGAATCAGTGAATCTGGGTACAGAAGAAGACAAGAAAGAGGTCAAGATCGGTGAAAATCTGGAGTCTAGTGTTAAGTAACAGTTGATACAAATGCTACGTGATTATGTTGAAATCTTCGCCTGGTCTTATGAAGATATGCCTGGGTTGGACACCGATATCGTGGTTCACCGCTTGCCAACCAAGGAAGACTGTCCTCCAGTGAAGCAGAAGGTCCGCCGAATGCGCCCAGAGATGTATGAGAAAATCAAAGCTGAGGTTATGAAACAGTTTGATGCCGGTTTTCTAGTTGTCACTTCTTACCCACAGTGGGCTGCCAACGTGGTTCCGGTGCCGAAGAAAGATGGTAAGGTTCGAATGTGTATTGACTATAGGGATCTAAACAGGGCAAGCCCTAAGGATGATTTCCCTCTGCCTCACATCGATGTTTTGGTCGACAACACCGCACAGCATAAGGTCTTCTCCTTTATGGATGGTTTCTCTGGTTACAATCAGATTAAGATGGCTCCCGAGGATATGGAGAAGACAACCTTTGTTACGCAGTGGGGTACCTTTTGCTACAAAGTTATGCCCTTCAGATTGAAGAATGTTGGGGCAACGTATCAGCGCGCCATGGTTGCTTTGTTTCATGACATGATTCATCATGAGATTGAGGTATACGTTGACGACATGATTGCAAGATCCCAAACTGAAGAGGAACATCTTGACCATCTCCATAAGCTATTTGACAGGTTGAAGATGTACAAGCTAAGGTTAAACTCGAACAAGTTAACCTTCGGAGTAAGATCTGGCAAGCTGCTGGGTTTCGTCGTTAGTGATAAAGGTATTCAAGTGGATCCTGCAAAGGTGAAGGCTATACAGGAGATGCCCGCTCCCCGAACAGAAAAAGAAGTCAGAGGCTTTCTGGGACGTCTGAATTACATCGCCCGATTCGTTTCGCACCTGACTGCTACTTGTGAGCCAATCTTCAAGCTGCTGAAGAAAGATCAAGTGGTAAGGTGGAATGATGAATGTCATGCCGCTTTCGAAAGGATCAAGGAATATCTCCAAGAGCCACCTATTCTGATGCCTCCAGTTGAAGGGAGACCTTTGATTTTATACTTGACAGTACTCGACAATTCAATAGGGTGCGTGCTGGGGAAGCATGATGAGTCTGGCCGAAAAGAGCATGCTATTTATTACCTTAGCAAATAGTTTACCGACTGCGAGACCCGATACTCGTTGCTTGAGAAAACTTGCTGCGCTTTGGCATGGGTTGCTCGCCAGTTGAGATAGTATATGCTGACTCACACTACTATATTGATATCAAAGATGGATCCAATCAAGTATATCTTCGAAAAACCTGCCTTGTCCAGAAGAATAGCAAGATGGCAGATGATCTTGACTGAGTATGACATCCAATACATGACCCAAAAAGCAATCAAGGGGAGTGTGTTGGCAGATCATTTGGCACATCAGGCTGTAGATGATTACCAGTCTATGAACTTCGAATTCCCGGATGAGAACATCATGTTGGTGACTGACTGTGAAATACTTGGACCGGATGAAGGACCTAAGGAAGGACCTCGATGGTCTATGTATTTCGATGGAGCTTCAAACGCTTTGGGTAATGACATTGGCACCGTGATCATATCTCCTAAAGGCTGTCATACTCTGTTCACTTCCCGACTATGTTTTAACTGCACCAACAATATGGAGGAGTATGAAGCGTGCATCATGGGTCTTCGAGCAGCTATTGACCTAAGGATTAAGTTCTTAAGTGTGTTTGGAGATTCCGCTCTCATGGTCAGTCAGATCAAAGGAGAGTGGGATACGAAGCACCTAAATCTTATTCCTTACAAAGAGTATGTATTGATGTTGCTCCCGCACTTCGAGGAGATAACCTTTGAACACTTCCCCAGAGAAGAGAATCAGTTGGCAGACGCGCTAGCTACCATGTCTTCTATGTTCAAGGTCAGGTGGGACAATGAAGCTCCCCAGATTACCATTGAAAGGTTGGACGAACCCGCACATTGCTGTGACATTGAGACTGAAGAGGTAGCAGATAAACCCTGGTTTCACAAGGTAAAGAGGTATCTTGAGGCTCAAGAATACCCCGAGGGTGCATCTGTTAATGATAAGAAGTTTCTGAGGAGGTTCGCGGCGAAGTTCTTCATCAGTAATGGTATCCTTTACAAGCGTAACCATGATTCAACCTCACTGCGATGTATGGACAAGAACGAGGCAGAAAGGATCATGGCAGAGTTGCATGAAGGTACTTTCGGAACTTATTTCAGTGGACATACCATGGCAAAGAAAATCCTACTGGCAGGATATTATTGGTCTACTATGGAAGCCAACTGTTATCAGCATTCTCGGACTTGTCATAAATGCCAAGTCTATGCTGATAAGGTGCATATACCTACAGTTCCTCTGAACATCTTGACATCTCCATGGCCTTTTGCAATGTGGGGAATCAATATGATCAGCGAGATCAGACATACGGCATCCAACGTACATCGTTTCATCCCGGTAGCCATTGATTACTTTACGAAGTGGGTTGAGGCAGCTTCCTTTGCTACAGTAACCAAGAACATCATGGCACGGTTTATTCGGCACAATTTGATCTGTCGATACGGTGTACCAGAGAGGATCATTACAGACAATGGTACAAATCTCAATAATACGATGATCACCGAGCTCTGGAAGCAGTTCAGGATACAGCATCACAACTCTTCTCCTTACCGACCGAAGATGAATGGGGTTGTTGAAGCGGCTAATAAGAACATTAAGAAGATTGTGCAGAAGATGACGGTGACGTACAAAGATTGGCACGAGATGTTACCATTTGCTCTTTATGGGTACCATACCTCAGCGTGGACGTCAACAGGGGCAACACCCTATTCCTTGGTATATGGCATGGAGGCATTATTTCCCATTGAAGTTCAGATACCCTCTCTTCGGATTATGGAGGATGCAGGTTTGAGCGAAGACGACTAGATCCAGACTCAGCTTGATCATCTGAACTTAATCGACGAAAAGAGACTTACTGCTATTTGTCATGGTCAGACGTATCAAAAGCGGATGATCATGGCATTTAACAAGAAAGTTAGACGACAAGAGTATCAAGTCGGAGATCTGGTGATCAAGCGCATCATACTGCCGCAAGGTGATCCCAGGGGAAAATGGACCCCTACTTACGAAGGGCCATTTATGGTTAAGAACATTTTCTCAGGAGGAGCTATGATTCTAACCACCATGGATGGTGACGACCTTCCTCACCCCGTCAATGCAGACATAGTGAAAAAATACTACGCATAATCAAAGACCCGCTAGGTTGACTGGCCTAGGCAAAAAATAAGGGCTTCCCGGCGAACCAAAAGGGTTCGCGCAAAAATAAGGGATGAAAATGAAAAAAATTATACACCCGGCAAGTCGAAAACCTGAAAAGGCGGCTTGGGCAAAAAAGGGTATCCCGGTGGACTGAAAACCCGAAAGGGCGGTCCAGGCAAAAATTAGGGATTAAGGCGTAACACTATGTCTCATTGGATCACCTTGCAACCAAACTTCGATATCGACTATCAAGCTCGGGCTGCACTAATAAATCTTATCTACCTTCAACCAAGTAGCAAAGTGATGAGATGCTCGAGGATATAAGGGCAGTGGTAGAGTTGGAACCCAGTGGGATTGTTCACATAGCTGTTTTTCTTTGTTTTTCACTAATTGTATAAACTCTATTGTTCGGAGGCGTTCTCTTACTAGGACGTCAGCCTCTTGTACAAAAAACGCCTATTTTCAGGCCGACTTCAAAATCAATACGATTCATTTTCACAAAGAAATTTCAAATTGTTTTCTTTTTTTGTTTTGTTTTGCAAGAACGTCCAATGTTTCATTTTTGATATATGCATTTGACAATAATTGTTGCTCATAAATATTTACGTGTGAAACAAAATATGATTACTCGTAATATCAAAAACAAGGGCAAATAAGAAATGTCTAAACCATACAGTTGCTCTATCCACCAGGTATAGGGATAGACCTAGTTGGAGAAAACGATTGAAGGTACATTCACTCCCCGCAGAGTAAGAAAAAGATAGTGATATTAGCGGTCCCGAACAGGACACCACTCTCCCTAGCCGAGGCTCAAAACCACGAATGATTCGACAAGATTCTCCCTAAGAAGAGTTTATCTATCATCAGCACTAGAAAATTATCGCCATAGGAGTTTGGAGAATTATCCCCAGTAGAGTCTGGAGGATTGTCCCCGGTAGAGTCTAAAAGATTATTTCCAGTGAAGTCACCATTGGAAAATCATCCCCAGCGGAGTTCATTTCTTTCAAACAGAAACTCAATTCCCAACAGGTTCATCATCACTAACAACGGTAATTCATCCCTAGCTGAGTTTATTTCTCCAAATCAACAGAGCTTGTAGCAGAGTATCTCTTCCCCACAGAGTTATCTCCTCGTCAGTCTATTCCCCAGCGGAGTTTCTCTCTCCTACAGGATTATTCTCACAGTCATCTTCATTCACTATCCCCAGCGGAAATGAAGAATTCAACTTTTGTTTTCTCCAGCAGCAACCCGGGATTTATTTTCCCCAGCTAGAGATTATCATAAAAACATTGCATATCCATACATCATGGCATACACATAGGCATCATACAACACAATCTCATTTATTTTGAGAACATCATTGCTTGATACATGTCATGCATTACATACAACTAACCTTTACCTTTCAGGAAAGATACAATCAAATTTTCACCAGGTTCAATCTATGAAGCCCGAATCCGACCGAATAGTATCTTGATTTCTACAGTGTATTGTGAAGCCCGGATTACAACCGGATAACAGTATCAAACACCGCGAAGCCTGGATTCGACCAGATAGTGGTTTATCTCTAAGCTATGAAGCCCGAATTCGACCGGATAATAGTTTAACCCCCAGCAGGCCGTGAAGCCCGGATTACGATCGGATAACAGCTCAGCAAGTTACTATGAAGCCTGGATTACGACCAGATAGCAGTCTGAGACACCATGAAGCCTGGATTCGACCAGATAGTGGTATATTATAAACATAAGCCGTGAAGCCCAAATTACAATCGGATAATAGCTCAGCAAGTTATTGTGAAGCTTGGATCATGACCAGATAGCAATACAAGTTTCTGTGAAGCATGGGTTATGACCAGATAGCAGCCAAAGACACCGCTAATCCTGGATTACAACCAGATAGTGGTATATCTTCAACACAAGTTATGAAGCCCGAGTTACGACCGGATAGTATCTTGATTTCCTCCGAACACCATGAAGCCTGGATTTCGATCAGATGGTGGTATGAGACATCGTGAAGCCTGGATTACGACCAGATAGCGGTAAAAGACATTGTGAAGCCTGGATTACGACCAGATAACAATAAGGGACATTGTGAAGCTTGGATTACGACCAAATAGCAGTTCACCTGGCCAAATACTATGAAGCCCGAATTACGACCAGATATTAGTAGGCCCAAAGCCAAAGGGAAGCCCAGATTACGACCGGATAACCATTTTATCTCTTCTAAAGCTTGGATTACGACCATATAAGAAGTAAGGTATTGTGAAGCCTGGATTACGACCGGATAGCAGTACAGAACACCATGAAGCCTGGATTCGACCAAATAATGGTATAAAACATCGTGAAGCCTGGATTACGACCAGATAATGATAAAAGGACTGAAGCCTGGATTACGACCAGATAACAGTACAAGACATTGTGAAGCCTGGATTACGACCTGATAGCAAGTTTAATCTCCTCTCCCCAGTAAGTCACTGTAAAGCCTGGATTACGACCAGATAGCAGTCGGTCTTATTACTATGAATCCTGGATCACGACCAGATAGTAGTTCATTTTCACCTCTTCGACGAAGAGACGACTCCTCAATAATAATAAACGGACGACCGAAGTTCCTAAAATTCAAAACAGAGATGATTCCCCAGTAGAATAACGGACGACCGAAGCTCCTAAATTTCTATTTCTCTCAAGACAGAGATCAGCATTCCCCAGCGGAATCTTCCTCAACAACAGGTATACAAGATCTCACTAAGGAATCTCTTGGGCGATCGACACTCCTTCGGATGGCATCTGTAAGCGCATTCCCGAAATCACAAGACAAGTAACGCATCATGTGAGTGCAAATTTCTGGGCACTTTAGTGTTCAATCCTCTTCCACCTTCGGATCACGAAAGGCACGCAAGCCAATCTATGTCCTCAAGTTTAAGAAGATTGAACAGGGGAAGCTGTTGTACCCCAAAATTTTCCCTCCCATATTTCTCAAAACATCTCAAGAAAGACCCTCAAGTTGCTCAAGGAAGTCCAAGGGTTGACCAGACAAGCTCTCTCTTAAGGCAGTCTACCTCAAATTAGGGTTTCATATTGCATCAAGTTGCTTGAGTACAAGGGATACCAAATGCTCACCATTGTACTAATATGTTCTCAAGATCATCCATGTCAAGTTTCAAACCTTACAGAGGAATTTTGCTCAGTCAATTGCTCAAAGGCCGGAAAATCGACTATGCTAGGGCAAAAGTCAACTATGGCCTACATACAGTCAAACTTCAAGATTTTTGGTCAAAATCCTCATTTTGAAGTATATTTTATCATTTTATCAAGGGTTAATCATGATTCATCAGGGATTGCTCACAATTCATCAAGAACCAAAAGTTGCTAAATTAGGGTTTTGTAGGAAAAGTCAACTCAACTTTGACCAAGCATAACTTTCTCATACTTTATGAGAAATGACCCATCCAAAGCTCATTTTGAATATAATTCCATGCTATAAAATTAATCTTCAGCTCCCAACTTTAAAATATGCACCCACGAGAAGTTATGAATTTGGACATTATAGGTCATTTTGAAAAGTCAACAAAAACACCTTTTTTGTCAAAGCTTCATACATGAGCATGGAATATCAAATTGAGATGGGACCAAAAGGGTTGCTTAGATTACATCTCAAGATTTCTAAAAAGTCCAAGAACACCTTCAAGGAGTCAAAATTGAGGAAGTTATGCATTGGTGAAGTTGCCCCTTTTTGCAAAATTGCCAAAAGTCAACTATGCCTAAAAATGCAAATTTTGCCAAATGGGCCCAATCTTTTTCACTTGTTTTGAGTTGGCAACATAGTCCACGAGCTATAGCCTTTTCCACTTGTCATTATCTTATTTTTATTATTTATTTTGATTTTTATTTGAATTAAATCATTTTAAATCAAAACAAATCATAGAAAATCCAAAATATTGAAAACTCAAGATTTTTTACATGATTCAGGTCTTAATGTCTAGCTAGCATCAGATCAAATTCGTGTAAAGGCATGAGGTGCACAAAAAGATTGGATTTGGACTATTTTTGGAATGGTTTTCAAGTGTATCAAATCACAATCAAATTCAATAATGGAGGAAGATTATGATCATTCTTTGAACCCTAATTTATTCCTCAATACATAAAGAACGTGTGCAGACCAAAAGAGGCTAGAGAGAGAGGCGTATGATCTAGAACAAAACTTGAAAAAAAAACAAGAAAAAGTGCAAACACGATATCATTGTTCCAGGCAATTTCAAAGCCTCTTAACCATCCCAATCGCTTCCTGGGATCCTCAACAAGCATAACCAATCCATAACAAGCGTTTTCAGGCCCTATATCTCGCTGTAAGTCAGTCACGACATGGCTCTTTTCTTGAATTCGAATTCCATGATTTAGACATTGTTAGCACGAATTAACCATATATTCTTGCTCCTTGGAATATTTGCAAGCTTTCTATATTGTTTAATTGCATTTACATGGCCTATATTGGATTTCACCATTATTAGGGTTTCTTGCTTAGATTTGGGATCTTCGTGTATAGGTAAAATTGGGCCATGAAAGGGACACCACTGTGCTCAGCAGGTTCAGACGAAGCCATCCATGGCTTTGGTTTTTATTTATCACGCTTGTAATTGATTTTGAGAATGTACAGGCCTATAGCTACAGACACATGTCCATTGGTAAAAGTGTTCAACTTTTACCAACGGTGCCAGGAGGGAGACGAAGACGTGGCAAGCAACCACTCGCCCATTTGAATTTCCACGCGAATATTTTATTATTTCTTTTGTTTATCATATAATAATTTTTGTTTATATTACATACAAACAAAACAGCCAGCGCAGATGGTAGTGGGTTATGTGCAAAACGCTTCAGGACCTGGGTTCGAATCCCAGGTCCCCTAATTTCTCCATATTATTTTCCTTTTCAAGATCCAGCGCGTTTACAAGTCTAAGGTCTACCATATGGCCTCATCATCTAACATGCCAAGTGGCCAGATGGCCAGATCCAAGAGCCATCATCTGAAGGTGCATCATGAAACCTAGTCAACACAAAGCATATGATCGTGCAAGTCAACGTGGACTACTTGGTTTTGGGCCCAGATTTGGCTATTTGCACCCCCTCCAAATTACTTTCAGGCCCAATTTCTTCACCTTTTTCTTTTTATATTTTAATTTAATTAATTAATTTATTTTATTTACTAACGCAATCAATTATTTTCTTTTTATTAGAAAATCACAAAAAATAATACTTTTCACAAATAAGGTTTAGATTTTATTTTTTCTCAAAAAATTATTAATTTAATTAGGTTGTTAATATTAGATAAATTTAATTCTTTTTTTTGTAAATAATTAAAATTAGTTAGAACAATTATGTTTTATTTCTAACTCAATTATATTTTCTTTTCCTTAAAAATAACAAAAACACAAAAATAGGCCATATAATTATCTTTATTAATTAATTTAATCACTAATTATTTTTGTATTTAATTTTAAAACCTAATATTTTTCTTAAAAAATATTAAAAAGCAAAAAAACATTTTCTTTTAATTAGGATAGAAGGGTCAAAACCCTAGTTCTCTCTCGATCTAATTTTTCTCGTGCGCATTTTATTACTTATTTTTACCCTATTAATGTAACTGCTCGCAATTTGTAATAGTTTAATCAGGACTTTTATCTTTTCATTTATCGCTTTATTTTCAAGGGTTTGTTTTTGGCTATGTAATACCCGAAGCCTTGTAATAGCTTAGTTTAATTTCCGCGCTTTAAATTCTGCAAACCTTAAACTGTTAGATGTATGATATTAGGATGCATGACAAGAATGTATGTAAAACTTTAAAACAGTTAGCAAACCCCAAATGTGCAAAGATATATAAATCTGAAATTGAATCACTCGCACATGCGTACTCCTAGGGTACACTCCCACTTGGTTGCCTTCGGTAAACGATCATTAAGTATAGGATGTTTTAGTGGTCGTCCTTTTGTCTAAACAAAGATCAAAGTCCCGATTCGGAAAAGTTGCCTCGAAATAGTTGCCTCAGAATTGTTGCCTCGAATAATTGATCTAAGACACTAGGGTTGCTACTAAGACTTCATAACATTTCTTTAGTGACCGTACGTCCCTTTCGAATTGACCCTCAAAACTCCAATGACGATGCTACCTACTCACTAATAGTGGGATAGCACTGTCTAAAGGAAATGAACATAGGACAATTCTTTTTTCGAGTAGGTAGATTAGTTCTTAAGTACTTGCTCAATCAAAACAAACTTTTTCACACTTACACCCCTTTACAAACAAAGCTTTCAAAAACACTTTGTAACACTCTTGAAGACAAAAGCAAGAGTTAAATCGAAGTCAAAAGCTTTTTTCAAATCAAATACACAAACAATTTTGAAAATGATGAGCAAGTACCTAAGAGCCCGTAGATAACTAAGGATAGAAAGGGTGCTAATACCTTCCCTTTCTATAATCTACCCCCCGTACTCAGAAATATCTCGAAAAAGGAATTTTTCTGTGCTTTTTTCCTTTCCTTGTTGGATAAAATAAAAGTCGGTGGCGACTCTTGCTTACCGCAACATTTTGCAAACACAAACGCAAAATTCAAACCAAAAATTCCTAAAAAGAAACAGTCCCGGTTCTGGCCATCGTATCACAGTTCTGTTTAAGCAAATTTGAGTCTTAGAAATCCTTGAAAACATTGCATACATATATCATACATATCATTGCATAAGCAGGTTTCAACAGATGATCATGGCTCTGACCAAGGGGCAAGAAGAACTGAAATCCTTGCTTATTAAAGGAAAGAAGAAGCCAAAGAAGCCAACTGGGTTAGTGAATCTGGGAAGAAGGATCAGAGGACCAGTATAGCGAGCCTCTGAACTGGTAACTTCATCAAAGGAAGAAGAAAATCAAGAAGGGGAGACAAGACAGGAAGACCCCAGTCCACAGGAATCTGATAATGAATTCGACTATGATGAGGAGCAGTATCCTCCTGCTGATGAAAAATACAAATAACTGGAGGATCATTTGAATGCAATGGAGGTCCAGAAGGTACCAGGTTTGGACTTTGAAGAGGTGGGTTTGGTCTTTGGGGTTGTCATCCCAAAATAGTTCAAGGTGCCAGTGTTTGACAAATATGATGGGGTTTCATGTCCCAAAATGCACCTCCGATCTAATGTGAGGAAGATCCAGCCTCACAATGCTGACAAGGACTTATGGGTCCACTTCTTTTAGGATAGTATGTCCGGGACTCAACTAGAATGGTTCTACCAGCTGGAAAGGGCCAACATTCATAATTAGGAAGACCTGGCTGCTACTTTCTACAAGCAGTATCAGTATAATGCAAACCTTGCTCCATCTCGTACTCAACTCCAAAGTATGTCTATGGGTTCGAGCGAGGGCTTTAAGGACTATGCTCAGAAGTGGAGGGACTTATCAGGAAGAGTCCAACCTCCCCTGTCTAATAAGGAGCTAGTGGATATGTTTCTGGGTACCCTGTCTGGTCCATTTTTCAATCACCTAATAGGAAGCTCCTCAGCCGGCTTCACTGAATTGATTTTGACAGGAGAAAGGGTGGAAGCTGGAATTAGGAGTGGTAAGATCCAAAGGGATGCATCTTCCAATGCAGTAAGGAAGCCATTTGCTGGGAAGAAAGAGGTTAGTGTTGTGTACCATCAAAGGAATCAGGACAAAACTGAACACCGTCCATCGGTAAGGGTTGTCATGATCTCTAAGCCAGAACCTACCCAACAAAGGAATAATCAACCAAGAATAGAAAATCCGGTAAGACAGTTTACCCAGATAAATATGACTTTATCCCAAGTTTTACCTCATTTGTTGAAGTCCAATCTGGTAACGCTGAAGGAAGCTCCAAAGAATCCCAACACCGCATCTCCTCACTACAACCCTAATGCTCGTTGTGCTTACCATTCAGAAAGTCCAGGCCATGATACCAACAACTGCTGGGCTTTGAAAAACAAGGTGTAAGACCTTCTCGAGGCTAAGGAAATTGAATTTTACGCCCCTGAGATCCCCAATGTTATCACTTCTCCTATGCCCAAGCACGAACGTGGCATTAACGCTATTGAAGATGATGTGTTCGTTACGTTTGTTGAGAAAATTGTTACTCCTCTCATGGCTATTAAGTGGAACTTGTTGAAAGCCGGTTTATTTCCGGGCTGTGGTGAAGGTTGCCACTTATGTTTATCTCTACCGGCTGGTTGTCATTTTTTGAAGGCAGGTGTTCAACGCCTAATGGATGATAGAGATATTTTATTAGAGAAGACTCCCGTTCCAACCATTTCGTGCAAGGATATTTCAATAATAACCATTTCCGCCAATCCTCCCAGGGTCTCCACCAAAAGACCCGCCAGGATTACATCTGTTTCGAAGGTGACTCCACTAATAATTACTATGCCAAGGACAATCCCATACTCCTCAGACAAAATTGTTCCCTGGAACTATGGGGGTGACGTCTACTACCACGGTGTCAAGCAAGATCTGCTGGCTGATGAAGACCAGGTTTCTGAGAAGGCTGATCCTGACATTGGCAACATTGTTGGAACCAGCAAAATAAACAGAAGTAGGAGAGTGTTCTCCCCTGAGATTTCTCCTCCGAAAGCTGTTACTGGTGTTGTGATCATTCCCACTTTTGTTCCTGCTGATACTACTACTACAATTCTTGTGATTACCCCTGCTGACACCCATATCACTGAGTCGGCCGAGACTCGGGGCAAAGACATATTGATTGAGCCTGTCCAGACGAAGGCACATTCAGTATCTATCCCAGAGGCTTCCAAGAAGGATATGGGCGGAATTTTGAAGATTATCAATAAAAGCGACTACAACATGGTCGAAAAGCTGGGGCAAACCCCTTCAAAGATTTCTAAGATAGCCTTACTATTGTGCTCCGAAGCTCATGCGAAGGCTCTAGTGAAATTTCTTAAAACTGCCCATGTGCCACAGGAAACTTCTGCTGACCAATTAGAAGATTGTGTTGCTAGTTTGACGGCTAACAATGATTTGAGTTTCTCTGATGCTGATATGACACCCAGAGGGAGAAAACACAATGATGCGCTACATGTTTCCGTCAAATGCTGGGGCACTACTTTGGCCCATGTCCTGGTAGATACTGGTTCATCATTGAATGTGCTTCCCAAGAAGGCTCTGGATAGACTAGATTGTGAAGGTTTGACCTTGAAGCCCAATAACATAGTGGTAAGGGCTTTCGATGGCTCGAAGAGAATGGTGCACGGGGAAATGGACATCCCCATCAAAGTCGGTTCTCAGAATTTCGAATCTACCTTCTACGTGAAGGATATCAGACCATCCTATTCTTGTTTATTGGTTCGCCCTTGGATCCATGGGATGGGATCTGTCACATCTACTCTGCATCAGATGATGAAGTACCCGGTAAAAGGAAAGATTGTCACGGTACACGGTGAAGAATAATACATGGTCAGTCACCTGAATTCCTTCAGATATGTAGAAATAGACAGTGAATTCATCGAGACTCCGTGTCAGAACTTCGAAGAGGTGCCTAAAACTATGGCTGCAACTGAAGCTGCCACCAATCTACCAAAGATTGATCGCACTAAATCGCACTATGTTTCTGACTCAAATATCACATGTTTTCCTTAGTTTTTATTGTCATTTTCTCGTATTATGTTCCTTTTTCCTTTGTTTTCAGGATTCTTGTCATTTCAGAGCCTTCTGTGAAGAAACGAGCCAAAACGCCAAGAAATTAGGGTTTTTCAAGATATTTTGCACTTATGGCGTTCAGCACCGCGCTGGCTACAGGAAACGCGATGACGTGGCCCACTTTCACCCAGAGATCAACTGCCACGTTCCCATGATGTGGCGGTTCCAGGCGCCGCGCCCGCGGCCACCCTCACCGCGCCCGCGGCCTTCACAAAAAGGCTCCCGCTCAAAAGAAGTTAAGGGGCATGCTGGTCCTTACGCACCTCAAAGTTCCTCTATAAATAGCTTTCGATTCTCATTCTTTAGTTTCATCCAAGCTTAGTACAATCTTAAGCCATATACTATCAGTTTCTGTAAAGTAATAATCTCTTCACATCGGGGAGTTATTGCGGTGTAGATTGAGTTGTAATCGAGTCTTGGAGCACTTTGGTTGAAGTTCATCATACCGGCCTTACTTTTCCGTAGATTTGTATCAGATTCAAGTCTCTGACCGGAGCAAGGTTCTAATTTATTGCATTTCTTTATTTAATTGCTCTTATCATAGTCTACACGTTTTATAGACTTTAAATGCTCTTACCATAGTCTACACGTTTTATAGACTTTAAATGCTCTTACCATAGTCTACACGTTTTATAGACTTTAAATGCTCTTACCATAGTCTACACGTTTTATAGACTTTAAATGCTCTTACCATAGTCTACACGTTTTATAGACTTTAAATGCTCTTACCATAGTCTACACGTTTTATAGACTTTAAATGCTCTTACCATAGTCTACACGTTTTATAGACTCGCACTTATTATGTCTGGCTAAACTATAAAGGTTAGGATGTAATGATTGTCATCGTGGTTGTGTTCCAATTATCATGCTAGTGAAAATACTCTGGGGATGTTTTGCTTCTAACTTAAGTCAATTGTGTTTAAATATTTATTGGGTAAGATCGAAAGCCGTCCAAACTAACGATACGACTTGATTATTATTTAACCAAACAAAAAGAGCGACAGCCGTTGATTGGTTAAATAGGAATCATTGACCTTTTTAGAAAACAATTTTGAAACTATTTTCGGACGCGTTTGTAGGTTTAAAATCTGACTCTTGGTCAAAAGCCAAAAGTCTCTTTAAGTTAATCTTTCCGAGTAAGATCACTTTTCTGTTAAGTCAAAACTATCAATTTCTTAAAAATAGGTTTACCTCTTTAACGCGGAAGGCACCCTTTATATGTGACAATAAAGGAATTTAATTTAAAGAGTAAACTCGGTTCTTAGTAGTCAAAAGCTACAGGTTCCCGTTAAACTGATTCTTTGCTATCAATAGAAAATACTGCCCCATAAGTAGGTTCATCTACGCATGACCGGACCAATATCTGATTACATGATTTACATTCCAACCTGTCTTTTAAACTGTTATTTCCCTCGCATATTTACTTTGTGCACTGCACTCACATCAATATCCTTATTCGCCTTAGATAAGCACCTTAGCAATAGAGTTGATAGATTGACAATTGGTCTCTGTGGTTCGATAATCTTATATATTACTTCGATAGGCTGTACACTTGCAGTACTACATTTAGGCTATACGTTACAGATTAAAGCAGCCCATCAAGTTTTTGGCGCCGTTGCCGGGGACCAACTTCGTCAAATTTCGTACCCTATTGTTATCCCGTTTAGACTAAGGCTATTCTAGCCGGTAGATGCGTAGAAATCGTAGCACCGGCAACCTAATAGATCCTTTAGTAGAACCTGAACGTTACGCTCGTGCCCGTCTTTTTATTCGCAAGATAAGAAGAGCTATGGCAGAAGATCGTAACCAAAGACCGCTCAAGGAATTCGCCCAACCATCTAACGAGGAACCTAGTTCTAGTATAGTAAACCCTGCTATAACTACCAACAACTTTGAACTAAAGCCCTCGTTACTACAATTAGTACAACAAAACCAATTCGCTGGTCTCGCTACCGAGAACCCGAATCAACATTTAAAGGTATTTATCCAGTTAGCTGACACCCTTAAGGCAAATGGAGCCACGCCCGAAGCTATCCGATTAAGACTATTTCCTTTTTCCCTTAGAGGTAAAGCTCACGACTGGTTAGACGCCCTTCCAACTAACTCAATAACAACTTGGGAAGACCTTAGGAGAGCTTTTCTTGCGAGGTATTTTCCACCAAGCAAGACCGCTGTTCTTAGGAACCTGATCACTTGTTTCACCCAAAACCAAGGCGAATCACTTTTTGATGCCTGGGAGAGATATAAAGAACTTTTAAGAGCCTGTCCGCACCATGGCCTAGAGCAATGGTTAATCATACATACCTTCTATAATGGACTCCATTACAACACAAAGATGTCCATAGACGCTGCCGCTGGCGGAGCGTTGATGAACAAACCTTACCCTGACGCTTGTGCCCTAATAGAGGACATGGCCCAAAACCATGCCCAATGGGGATTAGAACGAGCGACAGTAGAGAAAAAGGAGAGCCATGGAGGAAAGCATGAGGTAAGTTGCATGGACATGATCAATGCCAAGATGGACGCCCTAGCCTTGAGAGTCGAGAACATGTCTCAAAACCCAACCACAGTAGCAGCAATCCAATCGGAGTGCGAACTCTGTGGAGCTCAAGGACATCAAACCGTTGACTGTAACCTTTTGAACGAATCAAGCTCAGACCAAGTTAACTATACTCAAGGGAACCCTTTCTCGAATACCTACAATCCTGGATGGAGGAACCACCCGAATTTCTCTTACAAAAACAACAACCCTATCCAAAATCCCGGACCTTCGAGACCTCAAGGATTCCAAACGCAAAAACAAAACCAACCTATGCAAATAGTACCCCCAAGACCAAACCTTAAAGAAACCATAGACACCTTTATTCAAGCTCAAACCCAGCAAAATAAGGAGTTTATGAACCAACATATTCACACGAACGAACTGGTTACTCAACTAGCAACCAAGTTTGACCAGATAATAACCCACACCAAAATGCTTGAGACTCAGATTTCCCAAGTAGCACAAAACACCTCTGTACAAGTTTCACCTGGAGGACAATTCCCTGGACAAACTCAACCAAATCCAAAAGGCCAAGCAAATTCTATCACACTAAGAAGTGGAACCGCTTATGAAGGACCTAGAAATCCTGACTTAAGCACATCAGAAAAACCTATGGAAGATGCTACGCCCAAAGACCAGGTGGAGGAACCAGAGAAACCAGGAAAGCAATCAAAACCAGAAGTAGAGAAAAACACTCAACAACCTTATAAACCACCTATTCCATTCCCACAGAGGCTGAAAAACACCAAAGTAGAAAACCAGTACCAAAAGTTTATTAAGGTAATAGAGAAACTCCATGTTGAGATTCCTTTTACTGAAGCTATAACCCAGATACCATCATATGCTAAGTTTCTGAAAGATATTTTGACCAATAAACGACGACTCGATGATCCCAAGCCTTTAGAATGTCATTTTATATCCGAAAATAAACTCGCCAAGAAAGATAAAGACCCTGGAAGTTTTTCTATCCCTTGCATCCTAGGTAACCATATGATAGACAAAGCATTTTTAGACCTAGGAGCAAGTGTAAGTCTGATGCCTCTGGCCGTCTGTAAGAGGTTAAAATTAGGAGAACTTCAACCTACTAAGATTTCCTTACAACTAGCTGATAGATCTGTCAAATATCCCATGGGTATTTTAGAAGACATACCTGTCAAGATTGGTCAGTTGTACATTCCGACCGACTTCGTCGTAATGGATATCAAAGAAGATGAAGACATCCCAATCCTCTTAGGAAGACCCTTCCTATCGACCGCCGGAGCTATAATAGATGTTAAGAAAGGGAAACTGACTTTCGAGGTAGGAGATGAAAAGATTGAGTTCATTTTATCAAAATTTCTAATGGCACCAGTGATAGGAGATGCGTGTTATGTCATCGACATCATTGATGAATGTGTAAATGAGCTCGAACAAAACGAATTATTAACCAAATTACCATCAACCCCTATTTTAGAGGATGACGGATTTGAGAGTATCGAACCGTACATTGACGACAACCTTTTCGAATGCTTAGCTCTTACCCATGACCTTATGCCACGTGCTGAGAAAACCACTATAGAACTTAAGGAACTACCCAAGAATCTAAGATATGAGTTTTTGGATGAGGAGATGAATAGACCTGTTATAATTAGCGCCACTCTAAACCAAATAGAAACAAATCAACTATTAGATACCTTACGAAAATATCCCTCAGCTTTAGGGTATAAAGCTTCAGATTTAAGGGGTATAAGCCCATCCGTATGCATGCATCGGATTATGCTAGAAAAAGATTCGAAACCCTCAAGAGAACATCAAAGAAGAATAAACCCTATCATGAGTGATGTAGTCAAGAAAGAAGTTCTTAAGTTATTAGAGGCTGGTATCATATACCAAATTTCGGACAGTGAATGGGTAAGCCCAGTCCATGTGGTACCCAAGAAAGGAGGTATCACTGTTCTAAAAAATGAGAAAGGTGAGCATGTGGCAAAACGAACAGAAGGAGGATGGCGAATGTGTATAGATTACAGAAGGTTGAATAAGGCAACAAGAAAAGACCATTTCCCTCTCCCATTTATAGATCAGATGCTTGAACGTCTAGCAAGACACTCATGTTTCTGCTATCTGGATGGATATTCGGGATTTTTCCAAATCCCTATTCACCCAGAGGACCAAGAAAAAACCACATTTACCTGCCCTTATGGAACATTCGCTTATAGACGAATGCCCTTTGGACTCTGTAATGCACCTGCCACTTTCCAACGTTGTATGATGTCAATTTTCGCAGACTACCTAGATGGAATTATGGAAGTATTTATGGACGATTTTTCAGTGTGTGGGTTTGATTTCAAAAACTGCCTCTCGAACTTGGAGAAAATCTTAAAAAGATGTGTGGAAGTAAACCTTGTGTTGAATTGGGAAAAGTGCCACTTTATGGTAAGTGAAGGGATAGTCTTGGGACACATTATTTCTGAAAGAGGTATAGAAGTCGATAAGGCCAAGATAGAAGTTATAGAAAACTTAAACCCACCTAAGACCGTTAGGGAAATAAGAAGTTTCCTAGGACATGCCGGGTTCTACCGACGTTTCATCAAGAATTTTTCCGCAATAACTAAACCTTTAACTAACTTATTGATGAAGGATGTCGAGTTTGAATTCGACCAAAAATGTCTTGAGGCCTTTGAAGTTTTAAAGCAAGCTCTTATTTCAGCACCTATCATAAGACCACCTGATTGGACACAACCCTTTGAAATCATATGCGATGCTAGTGATTTCGCTGTAGGGGCTGTACTAGGGCAAAGAAAAGACAAAAAACTGCATGCAATTTACTACGCTAGTAGAACATTAGACGCCGCCCAGCTAAATTATACAACCACAGAAAAAGAATTACTAGCCGTAGTTTTTGCTATTGATAAATTTCGATCTTATTTGGTGGGAGCAAAAATAATAGTATACACAGATCATGCAGCAATCCGGTACTTGTTAAGTAAGAAAGATACTAAGCCTAGATTGCTCAGATGGGTACTTTTACTCCAAGAATTTGACTTGGATATTAAGGATAAAAAAGGAGCTGAAAACTTAGTAGCTGATCATCTCTCTAGGTTAGAACACCTTAAGCCTGAACTTATACCTATAGACGATCACTCTACTTATGAAAGATTAATAGCTGGGATAAACTCAACTGAAGAAGAGACTTATGAGGAAATCTCAACCATGAACAACATACCATGGTACGCAGATATTGTAAATTATCTAGCCGCTGATATCATACCCCCCGACTTAAGCTACCAACAGAAGAAGAAGTTTTTCAGAGATGTTAAACACTTCTTTTGGGATGAACCCCTCCTATTCAAAAGAGGAATAGATAATATATTCCGACGATGTGTGCCGGAGGAAGAAGTAGGCAATGTCATTAAACATTGTCATGCTTCACCTTATGGTGGACATGCAAGCACGTCTAAAACATGCGCCAAAATATTTCAAGCAGGTTTTTATTGGCCTACTGTATGGCGCGATGTCCACACTTACATTACAAAATGTGACCGATGCCAACGCACTGGGAACATCTCAAGACGTGATGAAATGCCTTTAAGAAACATCCAAGAAGTGGAAATATTTGATGTCTGGGGTATAGATTTCATGGGACCTTTTCCTTCCTCAATGGGTAACAAGTATATCCTAGTAGCTGTCGATTATGTCTCAAAGTGGATCGAAGCTGTTGCATCACCCACAAACGATACCAAGGTAGTTATCAAACTGTTTAAGAATATTATTTTCCCTAGGTTTGGAACCCCGAGGTTAGTCATAAGTGATGGAGGATCGCATTTTATATCTAAGATATTTGACAAGCTTCTAAGCAAATACGGAGTAAAACATAGAGTAGCATCACCATATCACCCGCAAACCAGTGGCCAAGTAGAGGTATCGAATAGGGAGATTAAGCAGATCCTAGAAAAAACCGTATCATTATCCAGAAAAGACTGGTCTGGAAAGCTTAAAGACGCCTTATGGGCTTATAGAACGGCTTATAAAACCCCTATTGGAACAACTCCTTATCAATTGGTTTATGGAAAGTCCTGTCATTTACCCTTCGAACTAGAACATAAAGCCTATTGGGCCATTAAATCCTTGAATCTAGATTACCTGAAAGCCGGAGAAAAACGTATCCTGGACATTCACAAGCTAGAAGAGCTTCGCTTGAATTCCTATGAGAATGCCATCATATATAAGGAAAGAACCAAAATGTGGCATGATAAAAAAATCATCAAGAAAGATTTCAACATTGGTGATCCTGTTCTCCTATTTAACTCAAGGTTACGACTTTTTCCTGGTAAGCTTCGTTCAAGATGGACAGGTCCATTTGAAGTGTCAAAAGTTCTAAAGTCTGGAGCAGTAGAATCAAAAACAATTCATGTGCTCCATTTGTGGTAAATGGACAAAGACTGAAGCTCTACAAAGGAGGCGATTTGCCTGTTGACTACTCTAGTCATATTCTTATAGACCCACCAATACCCACATAAAGTAAGATCTAATCGTCAAGCTAAACGACGTTAAACAAGCGCTGCCTGGGAGGCAACCCATGGTTTATTCTTTATTTTATTTTATTTTATTTTAGTAATTTATATATTTTATCTGGACTAATTTCTTGTGTTTATATTTTCAGGATGCATCACCCCGATGGTATGGTTGTGATTTTCAGAGATGAAGCGCAAAAGGCCCGATTTGCTACCTTATCTACTAGACCTATGGTACCCACTAGGTACCCCGATCAGAGCTGCATGGAGGCACTCGGGATTGAGCCAAGTATTCGGTATCTATGCAACCAACTTAGCTGGGATTCTTATGCCGATGATGTCCACAAAACCTACAGGAACCTTACTCTGGAGTTTCTTAGCTCTATGGACTATAATCCAAGAGTAGGTGAAGGAGATGAGCGAGGACGCCTGAGTTTCAGATTGTTTGGCACCGAGTATACCCTGACCACCAAAGAATTTGGGGATTTGCTTGGTTTCCAAACTGGACCGACCGCTATAACTGAGTTCCCATTGAGTTGCTACATGGACAGAGACATTGACAAATTTTGGCAGGACATTACTGATAGAGCCAGTCTTGACCCCTCTACCCAGCTGTCCCGGAAGATCCATAACCCGGCCTTCCGATACTTCGAGATGATCCTATGCCACACTTTCTTTGGGAGGAGTTACTGTGACCACTTGGTCACCGCTGAGGAGATCCTTTTCTTATACTGTGCTAGTCAGTCCAGACCTATAGCTAGTGGAGGTTTTCTGATAGAGAGCCTCGAGCAGACTGCTCGATCCGCTGTAGGGCTCATTCATTCCGGAGGGAATGTGACACAGATAGCTTCTGCTTTGGGTTTAGACAGTATGATAGCACAGCTGACCCCATACTGTGGATATACTTTTCTGGATTTAGACTTTTGCATGGATCGTGGATTCATGAGGAGGGCCTCTTTCCACCCATATCGGTACAGATTGCTTATCAATGACCAGACAGTTTACACCTTCACCATGCCAGACCCTCAGATGACTTGTGTTTCCAACTCTGCTAATTGGAACTATTCTGTAGAAGGTTGGGGTGAGATATCAGAGTACACTCCAGAATACACTCCTGCTTCCGAAGATCTCACTCCAGAATACACTCCTGCTTCTGAAGATCCCACTCAGGACTACACTCCTGCCTCCGAGGACTCCGCTCCAGATCACACATCCCGACCCGAGGTTACACATACTACTGTTCTTACTAATAACCTCAGCTTGCAGGAACCTGATATTCGCACTCTATTGACTGCTATGCGCACTGAGATAACCACTCTCCGCAATGAGGTGGCTGACCTTCATTTGCAGTTGGAAGTGAATGATGTTACCTTCGCTGGTGAGTTAGATGAATTAGCTCACGAGGTGGCAGAGATTCGACGCCAGCTGACTGAGCTGCGTGGCCCAGGCACTCCTGCAGAGCATCCTACCGGTTGGCAATAGATCTTTATTGTTCACAAGATATCTAGTTTCAGTATTATTAGTATTATGTTGATTTCCTTTTCAGACTCATTTTTATTTTTGCATTATCTGTTTCCTGAGTTGTTAATATTTATTTTGATGACCCAATGTCCGTACCTATATCTATATATATATATTTTATTTATTTACTAATGTTTTTGTTTTTCTAGGTCACCATAGTTTTAATATAAAAATAAAATAAATAAACATGTGTATATGTATTCACGTACATATATGCACATTTATAAGAAAAATAGGTACACCTCCAGAAATTGAAGATAATGGCGAGGAAGAAAAAGCCCAATGGAAAGAAAGCCAGGCCAGCCCAACTGACCTCAACCTCACCGCGCCCGCGGTAGGCCCTGCCGCGCCCGCGGTGACGCAACGGTCACCTAACGGCTAGTAGCTCGTTTTTCCCCCCATTTTACCACTTTTTCAATTTCCAATCCCATTTTCTTCCAATTTTAACCCACTTTATTACCCATACCAACCCACTACATTTATATCCATTATTTTCATCATAAATATTTACAACCACCATTTTCTTTCTTCCCTTCCTATAAATACCCCCTACTATATCATTTTCTTCCTCACACCTTCATTACTTCTACATCCCATTCTTTCTCTCTTTTTATCCACAAGAAAATCCTATGGAATGTCACGGTTACATTTTACGTGGTGGTCAAGCCGGAGAAAGGCAACTAAAGCGGCTTGAAAAATTGCTGACAACACCAATACACTCCACCAGGTATATCGATGAAAACTGTCTATATTCATTAGGTATATACCATAGTGTATTCTTCCTTCTAGATAAAATAGGTATGCATGATATTTTTGCTACTCAAGCACCGACCTACCCTAGGCTGACGTTCGAGTTTTTAAGTTCTTTAATTTATAACATCTCTCCTAACACTGCTAGCACCGTAGGTGGAATCAAATTTAGAATGTTTAATGTCGAATATGATTACTCCACTGACGGTCTAGCCGCCATGTTAGGATTGCCTTATGGGGATGGTGCCATTTGTGAAGCACCTTTAGACACGGATTGGGCATTTGAAGCATTTTGGGCCAGAATTACTAAACAAAATGCAACATCTTTTGATGGCCTTCTTGCTTCTCACATCCACAATCCTGCCCTTCGTGTCTTTAGATTTCTTTTAGCATCCACCATCTTTGCTCGGGAAAACCCAAACAAGGTGAATGCTAAAGAATTAATTATCATGCAGAGCTGCCTCACAGACACCAAAGTTAATCCCGTCCCATTCATGATTGCCCACATGCACCATGTTTTAAGAAAAGGTGGGCCGATTTCCTTTGGTGGACTGATTACCACTATTGCCCGTGCCATAGGATTGGATACGGAACTTGCCACCCTAGAACCACTTCCTCCTCGGATTGCAAATCTTAAATTTTTCAGGGATATGCGTTTATGCAAGACGAGGAAGGAAGGTGGTTACTTCCTAATGGTTGGAGGTGCTGCTGTACCCAGTGTTGTTATGCCTTGCACCCGTCGTACTGATATTCGATTTGAGCGTAACTGGACCTACGATCTCAACGCTCCTGCTTTTATTGGTCCGTTGCCCCCAAATCTACCTTTAAATGAGGGTAACAACACTGATGATGAGTACGATTTCCAAACAGAGGAACCACCCCATTTTTCACCTTCACACACGGCACCTTCAACCTCTAACCCACATGCAGGTACAGCTCCTAGCTTCCATGTCACTGAGGACATGTGGCGTGAGCATATGGCCCGAGAGGCCCAGAGGGACACCCTCCTTGCTACCTTGCAGCAACAGGCGGCCGACAACATGGCCTTCATGCAAGCGTCCCAAGAACAAAATGCTAGCTCTCTGCGCACTATTATGGAAAGTCAGCTGGCTTTTCAGAGAGAACAGCACCTACACCAGACCACAAACGCTCGTCACTTCCAATTGATGGAGGCAACCCAAGGCACCCTCATTGGTCGGACCCAAGAGCTACAAGCGGCAAATGCCGCCTTGTCAGAGAGACTGGAGCAGCTTGTTTTGGACCGAGATAGCCGCCGTCGCAGCCGTAGCCGCCGTTCCGGTCATACCAACCAGGATGGTGAAGGTCCTAGTGGCCCCCACTAGTGTTTTCAGGTACCTCCTCCTACCTTATTTTGGAACATTGAGGACAATGTCTGATTTAAGTGTGGGAGGAGCATTTATCGCTTTTATTTCCCATTTTTCGCTTTTATTTTTCGCTTTTATTTTCCGTTTTTCCTGCTTTTATTTTCCTTCCGCATTTTTCCTTTTTTATTCGTAGTTAATAAAATGCATGTGATAGGCGAGTCTTTCTGCGTAGTGTACCCTTTCATTTCCCCCACCTTTTAGCCTTACAAAATTTTTTCAAAGATTTATGGTTGTTTTTAAGGATTTGGGCTATGAGACAGGTCCTAGATAGGGTCTGTTTCTCGGACACTCACTTTTTGAAAAATTCGTTATCATTTTTACACCATAAGCCTTTTTGAATATTTAGATTAGATCCTTTCTCCCCAATATGCTATGATTTTGAATAAAACTGTACAAATAGGTCTTCAAGTAGTTTATCTTAGCAGTCAGCTCCGGCCTAAGCATGCTCTAAGTGTGGGATCGATGAATATAAGTGGATGATCTCTATTTTTGCCTTAAAAGTTACAAAATAAAGTATGAATACGACTACGAGTTGGGTGATCCTCACAAAGATTACTTAACTCAAGAAAGTTGTAAACACTAACAAAAACAAAGAAAAAAATATATAAGGCATATCTGTTGTAGTTGGTTCAGAGGTATCTGGTGCTGAACTTGGTAGGGCGGACTACGGTCCGATCCCCCGCAACTGCAAATGGGTAAAATAAAAAGGGATTAAACCAACTCTTGTACCAGAATCCCATCACTTGAGATCAGAGTCACTAACCGGTCACTACACCATGAGTATGTACGGATAACGGGCTTAATGTGATTGCGCCTGAATGAAAAAGGACCTCGTACAAAAAGAAGTCTTAGCATAGTAAGGATATTTGGATCAATCTGTATACTTATGAGGTTTATGTCCGCATTTCTGCGAGTAGTGTAATTAAGATACCCTTGATTCAGATAGTTAGTGCCTGACAACACACCCTTACTCGGATTTAGAAGCCCTCTTTGCCCAAAACCTGTATACACCATAAATTTTCTTTCATCTACTTTTAAGAGTTGTTGCTTGAGGACAAGCAAAGGTCTAAGCGTGGGAGGATTTGATCGCACTAAATCGCACTATGTTTCTGACTCAAATATCACATGTTTTCCTTAGTTTTTATTGTCATTTTCTCGTATTATGTTCCTTTTTCCTTTGTTTTCAGGATTCTTGTCATTTCAGAGCCTTCTGTGAAGAAACGAGCCAAAACGCCAAGAAATTAGGGTTTTTCAAGATATTTTGCACTTATGGCGTTCAACACCGCGCTGGCTACAGGAAACGCGATGACGTGGCCCACTTTCACCCAGAGATCAACTGCCACGTTCCCATGATGTGGCGGTTCCAGGCGCCGCGCCCGCGGCCACCCTCACCGCGCCCGCGGCCTTCACAAAAAGGCTCCCGCTCAAAAGAAGTTAAGGGGCATGCTGGTCCTTACGCACCTCAAAGTTCCTCTATAAATAGCTTTCGATTCTCATTCTTTAGTTTCATCCAAGCTTAGTACAATCTTAAGCCATATACTATCAGTTTCTGTAAAGTAATAATCTCTTCACATCGGGGAGTTATTGCGGTGTAGATTGAGTTGTAATCGAGTCTTGGAGCACTTTGGTTGAAGTTCATCATACCGGCCTTACTTTTCCGTAGATTTGTATCAGATTCAAGTCTCTGACCGGAGCAAGGTTCTAATTTATTGCATTTCTTTATTTAATTTCTCTTATCATAGTCTACACATTTTATAGACTTTAAATGCTCTTACCATAGTCTACACGTTTTATAGACTTTAAATGCTCTTACCATAGTCTACACGTTTTATAGACTCGCACTTATTATGTCTGGCTAAACTATAAAGGTTAGGATGTAATGATTGTCATCGTGGTTGTGTTCCAATTATCATGCTAGTGAAAATACTCTGGGGATGTTTTGCTTCTAACTTAAGTCAATTGTGTTTAAATGTTTATTGGGTAAGATCGAAAGCCGTCCAAACTAACGATACGACTTGATTATTATTTAACCAAACAAAAAGAGCGACAGCCGTTGATTGGTTAAATAGGAATCATTGACCTTTTTAGAAAACGATTTTGAAACTATTTTCGGACGCGTTTGTAGGTTTAAAATCTGACTCTTGGTCAAAAGCCAAAAGTCTCTTTAAGTTAATCTTTCCGAGTAAGATCACTTTTCTGTTAAGTCAAAACTATCAATTTCTTAAAAATAGGTTTACCTCTTTAACGCGGAAGGCACCCTTTATATGTGACAATAAAGGAATTTAATTTAAAGAGTAAACTCGGTTCTTAGTAGTCAAAAGCTACAGGTTCCCGTTAAACTGATTCTTTGCTATCAATAGAAAATACTGCCCCATAAGTAGGTTCATCTACGCATGACCGGACCAATATCTGATTACATGATTTACATTCCAACCTGTCTTTTAAACTGTTATTTCCCTCGCATATTTACTTTGTGCACTGCACTCACATCAATATCCTTATTCGCCTTAGATAAGCACCTTAGCAATAGAGTTGATAGATTGACAATTGGTCTCTGTGGTTCGATAATCTTATATATTACTTCGATAGGCTGTACACTTGCAGTACTACATTTAGGCTATACGTTACAGATTAAAGCAGCCCATCAAAGATCACCAGACCTCCCTTGAAGATGGATTCTCTCAAGGATGCAAAAGCGGTTATTGAAGAAGGCGAGTCTACCATCTGAGGTCAGCTCCCTGATATTCCATCCAAGTCTGATAAGTTTGGTTTGGGTTTCTCTTCAGGGGCTCAAAGGGTTGTTCGACATGCTCGTGCTGGAAGACCTCCCCTACGCATCAAAAATCATGGGGTTAACGCTCTAGAAGACAATGACGGTGACAATGACATGGATAGCTGGATCTTCCCTACTACCAATGGTGGACCCAGTAATTGGATAGAAAGAAACTTTGTACCGATTACTTTTGTTCAAAAGTAATTGTCTTTATTGTTTTTGGATATGTAATAAACATTATAAACTTTATGGACACGTGTCTTACTCGGGGCACAATGGTTTCATTTGTGAGGGTTATCATGTTTAATCTCATATGGAATTAATAAAGCATTGGACGTTTCTGCATACAAATTTTACGCTCTCTATTTTTCTTTTCTTCTTTTCACTTTGTCAATACAACTATGCTCTTACACACACTCACGTATCAAACTGCAGATCCATATCCAATCTGGACCCCATTGATAACAGTTCTTCTATTGTCGATTATGACTTTGAAAATACGATCAACCAAGCCGAGGACGAAGGTGAGGAAGATTGTGAGGTACCCGGAGAACTTGCTAGACTGTTACAGCAGGAAGAAAGGGTTATACAGCCTCATGAAGATCCAATAGAAACAGTGAATTTAGGCACAGAAGAGAGTAGAAAAGAGGTCAAGATATGTGCAAATTTAGAGCTTTGTGTCAAACAACATTTAATTCTGATGTTGCATGATTATGTTGAGATCTTTGCGTGGTCATATGAAGACATGCCAGGACTGGACACAAATATTGTGGTTCATCGTCTTCCAACTAAAGAGGATTTCCCTCCAATAAAGAAGAAGGTCCTTTGTATGCGCCCTAAAATGTCAGAGAAGATTAAAGCAGAGGTTATGAAATAGTTCAACGCTGGGTTCTTAGCTGTCACCTCGTATCCCCAATGGGTTTCTAATGTGGTCCCGGTGCCTAAAAAATATGGAAAGGTATGGATGTGTGTGGAATACAGGGATTTGAACATGGCAAGCCCCAAGGATGACTTCCCGCTTCCCCATATTGACGTTCTGATTGACAACACGACATAACACAAGATCTTTTCCTTCACGGACGGTTTCTCGGGTTACAATCAAATCAAGATGGCACCCGAAGACATGGAGAAGACAACCTTCGTCACACAATGGGGCACTTTCTTCTACAAAGTGATGCCGTTTGGATTGAAGAACGCTGGGGCAACTTATCAGTGAGCCATGGTCGCTTTGTTTCATGACATGATTCACCATGAGATAGAGTTCTACGTGGATGACATGATAGCCAGGTCTCAAACTGAGGAAGAGCACCTTAATCATCTATAAAAGCTGTTTGATAGGTTGAAGACATACAAGTTGAGGTTAAATCCGAACAAGTGCACCTTCGGGGTAAGGTTTGGTAAACTCCTAGGTTTCATTGTTAGTGACAAGGGCATTCAGGTAGACCCTGCAAAAGTGAAGGCTATATAAGAAATGTAGGCTCCTCAAACAGAGAAGGAGGTTAGAGGTTTCTTGGGACGCCTAAATTACATTGCCAGATTCATCTCCCATTTAACTGTTACTTGTGAGCCAATCTTCAAACTCCCGAAGAAAGATCAAGTGGTAAAATGGAATGACGAATGCCAGACCGCCTTCGAGAGAATCAAAGAATACCTTCAAGAGCCTCCAATTTTGATGCCTTCAAGAGAAGGAAGACCTTTGATAATGTACTTAATAGTGTTAGATAATTCAATGGGGTGTGTGTTGGGGCAGCATAACGAGTCCGGTCGAAAAGAGCATGCAATATACTACCTTAGTAAAAAGTTTACCGAATATGAAACAAGATACTCACTGCTCGAGAAAACTTGTTGCGCTTTGGCATGGGCTGCTCGCCGATTGAGACAATATATGTTGACCCATACTACTTTGTTGATATCTAAGATGGATCCGAAGTATGTCTTTGAGAAGCCCGCTCTCTCCGGAAGAATAGCCAGATGGCAAATGATCTTGACCGAATACGATATCCAACACACGACCCAGAAAGCAATCAAGGGAAGTGTACTAGCTGATCATTTGGCTCATCAGGCTGTGGACGACTACACCCCCCATGAACTTTGAATTCCCAGATGAGAACATTACGTTAGTGTCTGACTATGAAAACTTGGACCGGATGAAGGACCTGAGGAAGGATCCTGATGGACTATGGTTTTTGATGGAGCCTCCAACGCACTCGGCAATGGAATCAGCGTTGTAATCATGTCTCCCGAGGGCTGTCATACTCCTTTCACCGCCAGATTATGTTTCAACTGCACCAACAATATGGTAGAGTATGAAGCATGCATCATGGGTCTCAAAGCTGCTATTGACTTGAGGATTAAGTTCTTGAGCGTTTTCTGGGATTCAGCATTGGTAATAAGTCAAATCAAAGGAGAGTGGGACACGAAGCATCCGAACCATATCCCTTACAAAGAACATGTGCTAACATTTCTTCCACACTTTGAAGAGGTCACTTTGAACATTTCCCATGAGAATAGAATCAGTTAGCGGACATGCTAGCTACTATGTCGTCTATGTTCAAGGTCAAGTGGGACAATAAAGCTCCTCGGATCACTATTGAGAGGTTGGATGAACCAGCATACTGATATGACACTAAAAAGGTAGTAGACAAACCTTGGTTTCACGAAGTGAAAAGGTATCTTGAGGCTCAAGAGTATCCTGAGGGGGGCATCTGTTAATGATAAGAAGTTTCTGAGGAGGTTCTCCGTAAATTTCTTCCTTAGTAATGGAATCCTCTACAAGCGCAACCATGACCCTAATTTACTCTGGTGCGTAGACAAGAGCAAAGTTGAGAGGATTATGGCATATTTACATGAAGGTACCTTTGGCACCCATTCTAGTGGACACACCATGGCTATAGATATCCTACGGGCAGGGTACTACTGGTCCATTATGGAAGCAGACTGTTATCAGCATTCCCGAACTTGTCACAAATGCCAAATCTATGCTGATAAGGTACATGTACCTCTGATTCCCTTAAATTTCTTAATGGCTCCCTGGCCCTTTGAAATGTGGGGCATTGACATGATCGGAGAGGTTAGACCTACCGCTTCCAATGGGCATCACTTTATCCTAGTGGCCATTGATTACTTCATGAAGTGGGTTGAGGCTGCCTCTTTTGCTACTATTACCAAGAATGTTGTGGTGTGGTTTATCAAGCATAACTTGATTTGTCGGTATGATGTGCCAGACAGAATCATCATAGACAACGGTACAAATCTCAAAAATACGATGATCACCAAACTCTGTAAACAATTCAAGATCCAGCATCATAATTCTTCCCCTTATCGGCCGAAGATGAATGGTGCTGTGGAAGCTGGTAACAAGAATATTAAGAAAATCACACAGAATATGATGATGACATATAAAGATTAGCATGAGATGTTACCATTCTCTCTTCATGGTTACCTCACCTCAGCACATACGTCAACAGGGGTAACACCTTATTCTCTGGTATATGGCATGGAGATTGTCCTGCCTATTGAGGTCCAGATCCCTTCTTTGAGGATTATGAAGGATGCGGGTTTGAACGAAGATGATTGGATCCAAACCCGACTTGATCAACTGAATCTGATTGATGAGAAAAGGCTTATTTTTGTCTGTCATGGTCAAATGTAACAAAAACTGATGATCACGGCTTTCAACAAAAAAATCAGACGTTAAGTATATCAAGTGGGTGATCTGGTAATCAAGCGCATCATACTAGCACAAGGTGATCCTAGAGGAAAATGGACTCCCACGTACGAAGGGCCATTTGTGATCAAAAGCATATTTTTCGATGGAGCCATGATTCTGACCACCATGGACGGTGATGACCTTCCTCACCCTGTTAATGCGGACATAGTGAAAAGATACTACGCATAGGTAAAGATCCACTAGGTCGACTGGCCTGGGAAAAAATAAAGGCATCCCGGCGAACCAAAAGGGCCCGGGAAAAAAATTAGGGATAAATACAAAAAATATGTACACCCGACAAGTCAAAAACCTGGAAGGGCGGCTTGGGCAAAGAAGGGTATCCCGATGGACTGAAAACCCGAAAGGGCGGTCCAGGAAAAAGTTAGGGATTCAAAGCGCATCACTATGTCTTATTGGATCACCTTGCGACCAGGCTTCAGTATCAACTATCGAGCTCAAATAGTACCGATCAATCTAGTCACCTTCGGACAAGTAGCAAAGTGATGAGACGCTCGAAGACATAGGGGCAATAGCAGAATTGAAACTCAATGGGATCGTTACACATTATGGTTTTCTTTTTGTACACTATTTTGTGTAATTTTCATTTCTTACGACGGTGTTCTACTACTAGAACATTAGTCTCTTTGTACAAAATGCCTATTATAGGAAAATTTCAAAAATCAATACAAATCACCCCTTTGAAAGTATAAAACTATTTGTTTTTCTTTTTCTGTTTTGTTTTGAAAAAATGTCCAATGACTTATTCTTGACATATGCGTTTGAATATGATTATTGTTCACAAATACTTGCATAAAAAATAGAAAAGACAATGACTTTAAGAAACGGGGCAAAGTCTAAAAAATAATTTGCCATCTATGACAGTTACTCCCTCCAACAGGTACATGGGCAGGGACCAGTTGAGACAAAGTCACCATTACATACGACCCCGTGACATCTATGCTCCCCACAGAGCAGTAATAACCAAGTTCTAGTCTCCTTCTTCCCCAAGCAGGGATTACCTTCTCCAGCAGAAATCTGTTTCCCCCAACCGAGTTTTATAATTTCAAACAGTTTATAAAACCTCCTGCCGGGTAGAGTTTATTTCTCTAACTTCCGAAGCTCATTCCCCAACAGAGTTTATTTCTCTACATCGGGAAAATCTTCCAACAGAGCATCTTTCTCCCCACAGGGTCATTCTCAAGCAGGAGCCAAAGATCCCCATCAGAATATCCTCAAACAGAAAGAGGAAATCCCCAGAAAATCATCTCCATTCATCATCCTCAGCAGAAATGAAGGATTCATCTTCCCAATATCCTCCAGCAGTAGTCCGGGATTTATTTTCCCAGACTAGGAAATATCACAATAGCATTCCATATTCATACATCATGGCATGCGCATACACATCGCATACGCCATAATCTCATTTATTTTGAGAACATCATCACATAATGCATTTCATACATCATGACATTGCATACAACTAACTCTTTACCATTTTCAGGAAAAAAATCAAATCAATAAACACCGTTGACTACCTACGAGACCGGGTAGTCTTCTCCAAAGCTACGTCTAACGAAAGGCTATTTCAGCATCTTCCTCAGAATGATGTTCTCAGAATACCTTCTCTGGTTAATTCAGATCGACACTAAGATCTCTCTGATTCTTATTCCAGTTGAAGATATTCCAAGACTTTTGTCTGGTTCAGTTAAATCGATCCTAAGATTTTTTTGATTCTTATCCAGTCAAAGTTAATTCAAGACCTTCTCTGATTCAGTCAGATCGACACTAAGATCTCTATGATTCTTATTCTAGTTGAAGATATTCCAAGACTTTTGTCTGGTTCAGTTAAATCGATCCTAAGATTTTTCTGATTCTTATCCAGTCAAAGTTAATTCAAGACCTTCTCTGGTTCAGTCAGATCGATACTAATATCTCTTAGATTCTTATTCCAGTTGAAGATATTCCAAGACTTTTGTCTGGTTCACTTAAATCGATCCTAAGATTTTTCTGATTCTTATCCAATCAAAGTTGATTAAAGACCTTCTCTGGTTTAGTCAAATCGCCACTAAGATCTCTCTGATTCCTATTCCAGTTGAAGATATTCCAAGACTTTTGTCTGGTTCAATTAAATCGATCCTAAGATTTTTCTGATTCTTATCCAATCAAAGTTAATTAAAGACCTTCTTTGGTTCAGTCAGATCGACACTAAGATCTCTCTGATTCCTATTCCAGTTGAAGATATTCCAAGACTTTCATCTGGTTCAGTTAAATCGATCCTAAGATTTTTTTGATTCTTATCCAATCAAAGTTAATTAAAAACCTTCTCTGGTTCGGTAAGATCGACACTAAGATCTCCCTGATTCTTATTCCAGTTGAAGATATTCAAAGACTTTTGTCTGGTTCTGTTAAATAGATCCTAAGATTTTTTTGATTCTTATCTAGTCAAAGTTGATTAAAGACCTTCTCTGGTTCAGTCATATCAACACTAACATCTCTCTGATTCCTATTCCAGTTGAAGATATTCCAAGACTTTTGTCTGGTTTAGTTAAATCGGTTCTAAGATTTTTATGATTCTTATCCAATCAAAGTTCATTAAAGATCTTTTCCTGGTTCAGTTAAATCAACACTAAGATTTTTCTGATTTCTTATCCATTCAAAGATAAACCAAGACCTCTGCTGGTTCAGTTCGAATCGACCATTGATTTGTTACTGATTCTTTTCCGATAGACCTTTTTCTGGTTCAGTTAAATCGACACTAAGATTTTTCTGATTCTTATCCAATCAAAGATAAATCAAGACCTCTGCTGGTTCAGTTTGAATCGATCATTGATTTGTTACTGATTCTTAACAATTTAATCTCATTTCCCTAATAATTCGCTGTGGAGCCTGGAATACGACCATATAACAGTCAGCCTTATCATCCTCAATAAGTCACTGCGAAGCCTGGATCCTGACCAGATAGCAGTTCACTTCCATCTCTTCAGTTAAGGGATGACTCCCCAGTAGAGCAGTGGACAACCAAAGCTCCTACACTCTATTCCCCTAAAAAAACATTCCCCATCGGACTCCTCCTCGGACAGCATGAATAAGAATCCCCACAAAGAGACTCCTTACAAAGTCAACATCTATTTTGGATGGTATCTTTAAGCCCGTCTCCGACGACTCTCCGTCATATTCCTTGGAAGGCATCTTTAAGCCCATCTCCGACAGTATTCTATCATCTTTTCCAAATGGAATCTGTAAGCCCATTCCCGATATTTTTCACCAGCAGTCTCACTTTGGGCGAGTGCAAATTTCTGGACACTCTAGTATTCAATCATCTTCCACCTTCAGATCACGAAAGGTGGGCAAGCCAATATACATATTCAGGTTTAAGAAGATTGAACAGGGGAAGTTGTTGTACCCCAAAATTTTCCCTCCTATTTTCACACAAGACATACTCCTATATGTTCCCAACTTGCCCTAAGTTGACCAAGAGTTGACCAACCAATTCTCCTCCTAAGGAAATGAACTCCCAGCTAGGGTTTCAATTTTCATCAAGATGGTTGAGCTCCAAGGATCCCAAATGTTCTCCATTGTCCTAATATGTCATCAAGATCATCCATGCCAAGTTTCATGCCTTGCTCAACAAGTTTGCTCAATCAATTGCTCAAGTATTCGAAAATCAACTGTGCTAGGTCAAAAGTCAACTGTGGCCCATGTAAAGTCAAACTTCAATATTTTTGGTCAAAAAATTTTTTTTGAAGTGACATCCATCATTTGATCAAGGGTTGATCATGATTCCTCAAGAAATTCTCCCAACCCATCAAAAGTCAAAAATGGCAAATTAGGGTTTCTATAGGAAAAGTCAACCAAAATTTGACCAAACATAACTTTCTCATACTTTATCAAAATTTTTCCAACAAAAGCTCATATTGAAGGTAATCTCATTCCCTACAACTTCTCTTCATCCCTAAAATCCAAGAAATGCAATTTTTGAAATATAGAAGCTCATACATTACATGTCATTTTTAGAAAGTCAACAAAAGGCACTTTTTTTCAAATGAAAAATTGGTCAACAGAGGGATTGAAGTAGACATCTTGGGCTTTCCAAAAAGTACAAGATCATCATCATGAGATAAAAATTGAGAAAGTTATGACTTTCCCAAGTTGGGAAAATTTTGGAAATTTCAAGAATGGTGCATTGAGCAAATTTGAATATTTGAAGCAATGGCTTGTTTTCTTAGGCCTCAAACATCTTCCTAAGATTATAAAGGACCTATAATTTCACTCTTGCCTTGCCTTGCATTTTTTAGCTATTTTATTCATATTTATTTTGTTTTTATTCACATAAATACAAGATAAATCATATAAAATAGCAAATGATTGGATCATGACCATTGGGCTTTTGTTTTGATTCAATTACAGGCCCAAAAATTCGTACAAAGAATGACCAGGTTCATTCATGCATGGAAAGGGCAAGATTTGCAAATATGGAAGCTTTTAAATTGGTTGGATTTTGACATGAAAACATAACATTATGACTTGATTCTTTCCATGTTATATTGTATCCTCCATATACACTATAAGAACAACACATTGGCAAGCCAATTGGAGGCACACAGAACATACAGAATCTCTGTCCATTTTGCAAAAAAATTCAAAGTTGTCAAACTCGGATTTCAAATTCCAGCCTCCCTTGTTCCAAACCAAGGATTCTAATCCACTTCTGGAGATCCCCTGAATCATTTGCAGCCATTATCAATCCTAAAAGCATCGCCTAACGTGTCCACCAACATCCACGATTTGCTTCATTTTCAAATTTCGTTTTGTACAATTCATGTAATTTCCATGTGATTTAACCATGCATTTCTGGTTTATTAATCATCTGCAAGCTTCCCATATGGTTGGATTGAGTTTTTGATGCAGGAACTATGCGTTACCATTTCTAGGGTTTAAAACTTAGATTTGGGCATTTTTACATTGGCCAAAATTAGGCTTAAACAGGGGCACCATCATGCTCAGGAGGGTGAGGCCAGTCGATTCATGGCCTCACATATAATTTCTATTGCGTATTTGGCTGATTTTAGGGAGCAATGGTTGTAATGACGGACAAAAATCTGTCACTATAGGTATTTCTACCTAAGACGATGGAGGGAGGTAGGAGATGAATGCGTGGCAGACCCCTATTGGCTCATACAAATCCAGCGCGCATTTTTTTTTGAATACTTCTGAATAATTTTTGTATATAATATTATTTTGTTGTTTGGATTAATGAATGGTCATGTAGCTCAAATGGTGAAGCAGCGCACTTGTGAGGGAATGGACTTGGGTTCGAAGCCCAGGTCCAACATTTTCCATTTTCTTAATATTCCATTCGAGATCCAGCGTTACACATGGCCAGAAGTGTATCATGGACCATCAATATGAGGCATCAGATCACCACTGGATCCAGGTCTAGCGCCTCCAATGTACAGACCACCATGCACCCCTTCAGCTTAGACGCACAGGATCCTTGACAAAGGTTGTGGGTGCTGAGTTATTGGGCCCAACGTTTTCAGATCAACACCCCTTGTTTTGCTAAAAAAACCCCAGGCCCATTTGTCTTGTTTTAATTTATTTTTTTTTTAATTTTTGCTTTCATTTATTTAATTAACCTTAAAAATCAGAAAAAAGTCACCAAAATATTATATTAGTATTTTTTTTATTAAACTAATTTTGTAAATAATTTAAATAAATATTTTAACTATTTTCTTTAATTTAAAATGAAGTGGAACTTAGGATTTAATTAGATTTAATTATTTTCTTTTCATAATAAAAAACAAAAAATCTTAGATTTCTTAATTAACTTTTATTTTTTTAAATAGACTTTAGGGTGTTTAATTTAATGATTTTTCTTAATTAAAACAAAAATCAAACAAATAAGTTTTTTTACTTAGACCCTTTCTTAGGTTGTTAGACGCTTCTTTATTTCGCGCGCGTATTTTATATTATATTGTAACTGCTTACAGTTGTAATAGTTTAGGACTTAAATTCCCGCATTTTTAATTCCGCACTTTACTTTTCACCCATTATTATGTATCTACACCAAAGCCCTGTAATAGCGTATGAACCTTTATTCCTCGCTTTTTACATTTTTTTGTATGCTTGTATATTATTGCTAGTAAGTAGGAGTTCATGACAAGATTAATTAAATTAATTATAGATCACTAACTTCAAGATAATATAACTGAAAAAACACACTTCTCACACTTGCACCCTTAGGGTATTCCTCACTCGGTTGCCTCGGAAATGGTCATGTCCCTCGAAAGTAGGTATATCTTAGCAAAGACCCTCGGTATAAAAGTCATGATAAAAGATCATGGTCCCTAAACGTCCCTCGAGTTGCCTTTCAGTAAATGATCTTGTCCCCTCGATGTTGCCTATATGATGACAATCCCTTTGAAATGCTAAGGTATCCTTACATGTTGCCTTAAATGACCATAGCGTTCCTTTCGATAGTCCCTCAACATCCAACGATAGGGCTACCTACTCACTAATAGTAAGATAGAAATATGTAAAGGAAAAGGAGGAAAAGAATGTCCTTTTCGAGTAGGTAGATGGTTATTAAGTACTTGCTCAAACCAAAATTTTCACACTTACACACTTTCAAAAAACTACTTTAAAAAACGCTTTATCACACTCTTGAGGACTGATACAAAAGTTACCATAAAGCAAACAAAAACATTCAAAATGCACAAACACAAACAGTTTTCAAAAAAAGAAGAGCAAGTATCTAAGAGCCCATGGAAAACCACGGATGGAAAGGGTGCTAATACCTTCCCTTTCCATAATCTACCCCCCTTACTCAGAAAATCTCGAAAAAGGTCTTTTTCTGTTCTTTTCACCTTTTCCTTTGTTGGATAAAAGAAAAGTCGGTGACGATTCTTGCTTACCGCGACATTTGCAAACAAAAAACGCAAACCAGTATTAAACAGTCGGTTCTGCCACTGTATCACACAAAACATCTTAGTACTTTAATATTTGAAAATTGTTATAAATCTTTGAGTTCCTTGAAATATTAATAATAACAAAATAAATCATGTGCATCGCATATCATGCATCATCTGCTACATATTTCTTGCATTTCTATTCATACCCAGGTGTCTTACTGAATTTCTCTAATTCGTTCAACAAGCCGTCTCACATGTACAATACTCGGGCTAATTCCAAGAAGAAAATGGAGAATCTTGAACAAGATAATCGCGAGCTGCATGAAGAATTTACTGCTTTGAAGGCCGGTATGGCTAATTTGATTGTTTTGATGGAATCATTGGTGGCCACTCAGAATCAGCCACCACTTGCTCAGCCTCAACAAACAACAATTGCTTCCTAAGGTCCATCAATTCCTGTTTCTATTACCCCAATTACTATTGCTCAGAACCGTATGCCTCAGGGTTACTCGTGGGGAATGCCCAAAAACTTCATGCCAGAAGGTTTTAATATTGACACTCAAGTTGCTCCAGTTGTGCAAGCTGCTGCTACTCTTGCACCTCCTGTGGTGCATATTACTCCTGCTGCTAGAAATGAGATCTACTATATTGCACCTCCTTTGGTGAATGTTATTCCGTTTATTAATGATGAAGTTTATCGTCCTGTTCCTTCATCCAGTGAAAGTGTGGGTTTCTATGACTGATTGGATGATTTTCAGGATTAATTTAATGAGATGTAGAAGGAAATGAAGGCCCTTCAAGGAAAATAATTATTTGGACAGAACATCAGTGAACTCTTCCTAGTTCCCAATGTAAAGGTTCCAGCAAAGTTTAAAGTGCCGGAACTTGAGAGGTACAAGGGAAACTCTTGCCCTCGTGACCACCTTGTGATATATATCAGGAAAATGTCTACCCATACTGATGATCAACATTTTCTCATTCATTTCTTCCAAGATAGTTTAACTGGTGTTGCTCTGAAGTGGTATATGAGTCTAGACATAGAAGTATCCACACCTTCAATGATTTGGGAGAAGCCTTCATCAAACAATATAAGTATAACATGTTTATGGCACCTGACCGTGACCAGTTGAGGGTAATGGCTCAGAGAGAGAAGGAGTCATTCAAAGAATATGCACAGAGATGACGCGAGATAGCTGCCCAGGTGGTATCACCTATAGGAGAAAAAGAAATGACAAAGGTCTTCCTAAAAACCCTTGCATCATTTTATTACGAAAGGATGGTCGCTAGTGCGCTGAGTGATTTTACCGAATTTGTAAGCATGGGTGTTCATTTGGAAGAGGCTATTAGAGAGGGGTGTTTGACAAGAGATGAAGGGACAAAGAAGTCGTCATACGATTTCTCTCGAAAAAAAGAATGTGAAATGAATGCTGTTATTAGGGAGAGGAAGATAAGACCAACTAGAAGGCATCAACAGTACCAACAACAGGTTGCTTCTGTGACTCCAGTCGTTAATGTAGCTCCAAACAATGTTGCCTATAAGAGACCATCTCCTTAAGGGAATCAAGGGCAAAGTAAGAAGAGAGAAGCTTTTGAATCCATTCAATTGAGCTATGTAGAGTTACTTCTGGGTTTGATTTAGAAGAAGTTGGTTCTGACCAGGCCTCCCCCAACTATACCATCACCTTTACCTTGGTATTATAAGGCAGACCAGATGTGTGCTTTTCATTAGGGAGCACAAGGTCACAATATTGAGAACTGTTATCCTTTGAAATCTGAAGTACAAAACTAGCTGGGATATGGCCTTTTATCCTTTAAAGTTGTTGGCCCTAACGTGAAAGATAATCCTTTGCCAAAGCATGGAGGAGAAAATGCTGTAAACATGGTTACTGGTTGTCCTGGAGACTTCCAAATTTTTGTATCTCAACCTGGTTAGAGGAGATTTGGTAAAGATGCATGCTGAACTCTGCGAGTTTAGTTACTATGCGCACAACCATGCTGGTTGTGATATTTGGAGTGCCGATATCCAGGGTTGTGATAAGATAAAAGATGATCTTCATGAAATGATGGACGAAGGCCTCATTCATATAATTAGGCCAAGGGAAAAGTACAAAGAAGATGTGAATATGGTCTTTGGATATCCTGGAGAATTCCAAATTTTTGATGTGAATCATATGAATGATGATTTGGTGCAGTTGCACGCTACCTTCTATCACATGGATGGTCAATAAGAACACCATTATGGGTCTTTCCGGATCTACTGTAGAGATTTTCGTGGTTGTTCCATTGTGAGAAATGGTGTTAAATTGTTGTTGGACAATGGTAGTATCAAAGTTTCAGGCAATAGAGATGATTATAATGGGATTACTGTGATTGGAGATTGCTTGGCTGAGACTGTGTCAGATGATGAGTATGCTTATGCAGATGAATTCTTTTCTTTAAATGAAGATGTGTTTTCCAGCAATGATTATGTGATGTCTAAGTATTCTGAAGAGGGGTGAATGTTATTGTGCCTTGTTTTGGTGTTCCCACCCCTATATAGATTAAGTACCATAGCAAGCCAACTGTTGCTCCAATGGTGATTTTCTTACCGGGGCGTGTTCCATACGAATCAGACAAAGCCATGCCATACAAATAAAATGCTACAACCTTAGAGGATGGTGTGGAAGTTCCCATCCAACCTTTGTCTGATGTCAAGAATATTGCTGAAGCCAGCCGAGTGACCTGCAGTGGCCATGTTTTCGCACCTGTCATTCGAGGGAATGATAATGCTGATAAAAAGGTTGTTGAAAGTACTGATCCCAAGAAAGCAGTGGGGGAATCTAGTGGTACTACTCTAGAAAAAGATGTGGACGATATATTGAATATTATCAAGATGAGAGACTATAGGATCGTAGATCAATTGTTGCAGACTCCATCAAAGATATCTATTCTAGCCTTGCTAATGAACTCTTCTGCCCACAGGGAATCTTTGATGAGAGTGTTGGATGAAGCTTTCATGGAAAGTGATATGACTTTAGACCAATTCAGTAGTGTTGTTGGGAATATTACCTCCTGTAACAACCTGAGTTTATGTGATGACGAGCTTCCCGACGAAGGAAGTAATCATAACTTGGCTCTCCATATCTCCATGAACTATAAGAACGATTCATTGTCAAATGTGCTGATTGAAAATGGACCCGCTTTAAATGTCATACCGAGGAGCGCTTATGAAGTTGAAGTATCAAGGAACTCCCATGCGCCCGAGTGGAATAATTGTGAAAGCTTTTGATGGATCGAGGAAGTTTGTCATCAGGGAAGTAGATTTTCCTATTCATATAGGATCGCACTTATTTCAGATTACTTTCCAGGTTATGGATATATTTCCCGCCTATAGCTGTTTACTGCGACGACCGTGGATACACGAGGCAGGAGCTATCACTTCAACTTTGCCCCAGAAGCTGAAGTTTGTTCAGGAAGGAAAGGTGGTTATCATAAATGGAGAACAAGCATTGTTAATATCTCATTTATCCTCTTTCAGTGTTGAGGAAGAAGATGAAGCTTCTGTTGGAACTCAGTTCCAAGATTTATCTGTTGATAATGTAAGGAAAAATGAGAATTCTATAGCTTCGTTTAAGGATGCTCAACAGGTAGTTCGTAATGGCCCTACCTAGGTGTGGGAGAAGATTGTGGATCCACCTGTGAATAAGAATATAGATGGTTTGGGATTCTCGGTGAAGAATGGTAAAGGTGAGAATATGAAGCCAAAGACTGCTTTGGGAAAATATCAAGACATCTTTCACAGCAGAGGTTATCTTCATCCAACTTTTTCTAGGATCAATGCTATTCTGGAAGGTGAAGCAGAGCAGGAGATACCGAACTATGTGACGCACAGAGTCAGAGTCTAAAATTGGATCACTATTGATGTCCCCTCTTGCATTCATATTTCAAAGTAATTAGTTTTCTTGTTAATCTTTTCAAAAAAATCATTCACTCTGCCCAAGGTGAAAGTATTGATATTGTATGGGCTTATCTGTTGCTTTGATCTTTAAAATCAATAATAAAAGTTGTCTTTGATTCCAAAATTGTGTCTTTATTTTCTGCTTTTTCTTGGAAAATGGTAATCAGAAAAAACCTTTCAAAATAAATAATAACTGTAAATAAATCTGCATAATCACTTGCTATATGTGTCAGTTTCTAAAAGCAATCATAAATCATATGTACAGATTAATTAAAAAACCCGTTGAATATAATGACCCTGCACCCTCTCCCAACTTTGAATATCCCGCGTATGTGGCCGAAGAAGAAGAATATGATGAAATCCCAGAAGAGGTTTCACAGTTGCTTGAGCGCGAGAAAATTTCCATTCAACCGTATAAGGAGTCGTTGGAGACAATTAATTTGGGTACAGAGGAAGATCCGAAAGAAGTCAAGATTGGAGCATTGCTTCATCCCGACGTGAAGAGCAGATTGATTGAATTGTTGAAAGAATATGTGGACATATTTTCTTGGTCATACCAAGACATTCCTGGTTTGGATACTGATATTGTGGAACATCATTTGCCGCTAAAGCCAGAATGCCCGCCAATCAAGCAGAAATTGCGAAGAACTCGCCCTGATATGGTAGTGAAAATTAAAGAAGATGTTTTAAAGCAGATTAATGTCGGTTTTCTTGTGACATTAGTGTACCCTCAGTGGATTTCCAATATTGTCCCATTACTAAAGAAAGACGGAAAAGTTCGCATGTGCATTGATTATAGAGATTTAAACAAAGCTAGTCCAAAAGATGATTTTCCATTGCCACATATTGATATGTTGGTTGATAGTACACAAAAATTCAATGTATTATTATTCATGGATGGATTTTTCGGATATAATCAAATCAAAATGGCTCCTGAGGACATGTAAAAAACAACGTTTATCACACCCTGGGGAACATTCTGTTACAGAGTGATGCCCTTCGGGTTGAAGAACGCTGGTGCAACGTACCAAAGGGCTATGACAACCCTATTCCATGATCTGATGCACAGGGAAATTGAGGTATATGTTGATGATATGATTGCCAAATCCCAGACTGAAGAAGGGCATACAGAAGATTTGCTGAAATTGTTTCAACATTTGAGGAATTAACGTTTCCTCTTGAATCCAAATAAATGCACCTTTGGTGTTCGATCAGGAAAATTGTTGGGTTTCATTGTCAGCCAAAAAGGGATTGAAGTTGACCCTGATAAAGTCAAAGCAATTCAAGAAATGCCATCGCCAAGAATTGAAAATCAAGTTATAGGCTTCCTTGGGTGTCTAAATTACATTTCCAGATTTATTTCCCATATGACTGCAACATGTGAGCCGGTCTTTAAGTTGTTAATGAAAGATCATGATTGTGTATGGATTGATGATTGCCAAAATCCATTTGAAAGTATTAAAGAGTATTTGTTTAAACCACATATCTTGCTCCATCCTGTTGAAGGAAGACCATTGATCATGTATCTGACAGTGTTAGATAACTCTATGGGCTGTATTCTGGGACAACAAGATGAAACACGGAAGAAGGAATATGCCATTTATCATCTTAGCAAGAAGTTTACTAACTGTGAGTTGCGATATTCTATGCTAGAAAAGACATGTTGTGCTTTGTCCTGGGCGGCAAAACGGTTGCAGCAATATATGTTGAATCATACTACTTGGTTAATTTCCAAAATAGATCCAATTAAGTATATTTTTGAAAAGCCTGCTCTTACTGGGAGAATTTCCCGTTGGCAGATGCTGTTGTCTGAATATGATATTGAATACCATACTCAGGAGGCTATAAAAAGCAGTGTGTTGGCAAATTATCTTGCTCACCAACCGGTTGATGATTATTAGTCTGTTAAATATGACTTCCCTGATGAGGATGTGATATTTTTGAAAATAAAAGATTGTGATGAACTGTTGCCTGAGGAAGGTCCCGATCCTGAGTCTCGGTGGGGCATGGTGTTTGATGGAGATGTAAATGCTTATGGGAAAGGAATTGGTGCTGTGATTATCACTCCTCAGGGATTGCATATTCCTTTTACTGCAATATTGGTGTTTGATTGCACCAATAACATGACAGAGTATGAAGCTTGTATCATGGGCCTCGAGGAGGCTATTGATCTCAGAATCAAAATTCTAGATGTGTATGGTGATTCAGCTTTGGTAATAAATCATATTAAAGGAGAATGGGATACTCGTCACCCTGGCTTGATTCCCTACAAAGACTATGCTATAAGATTATTACCTTTATTTATTAAAGTTGAATTCCATCATATTTCCAGATATGAAAATCAAATGACGGATGCTTTAGTCACTTTGGCTTCTATGTATCAAGTAAATACTTGGAACAATGTGTGTCATATCACATTGCGACGTTTGGATAGACCAACTTATGTGTTTGCAACAGTGGAAACATTAGACGAAAAATATTGGTATTATGATATCAAGCATTTTCTCCAGACTCAGGAATACCCATTTGGTGCGTCAAACAAAGATAGAAAGATATTGAGAAGGTTGGCAGACAACTTCTTCCTCGATGAAGATGTGTTATACAAAAGAAATCATGACACGGTCTTTCTCAGATGCGTGGATAGACACGAAGCAGACATGTTGATGCATGAAATCCATGAAGGTTCCTTTGGTACTCATGCTAATGGACATTCGATGGCAAAAAAGATGCTTAAGGCAGGTTACTATTGACTGACAATGGAATCTGACTGTTACAAATTTGCAAAGAAGTGCCATAAATGGAAGATTTATGCTGACAAAATTCATGTGCCTTTGACACTTCTCAATGTTATTTATTCCCCGTGGCCTTTCTCTATGTGGGGTATTGATATGATTTGAATGATTGAACCTAAGGCGTCGAATGGACATTGTTTTATCTTGGTGGCAATAAACTACTTCACCAAATGGTCAGAAGCAGCTTCCTATGCTAATGTTACTAAGCAGGTTGTAGTACGCTTTATCAAGAGCAATCTTATATGTAAGAATGGTGTGCTCAGCAGGATTATCACCGACAATGGCTGGAATCTGAATAACAAGATGATGACAAAACTTTGTGAAGAATTCAAGATTGTCCATCACAATTCATCTCCTTACAGGACAAATATGAATGGGGTTATTGAAGCTGCTAATAAAAACATCAAGAAGATCATCCAGAAGATGGTTGTTACCTATAAAAATTGGCACGAGATGCTCCCTTTTGCTTTGCATGGGTACCGTATATCTGTTCGTACTTCCACAAGGGCAACCCTGTTCTCTCTTGTGTATGGCATAGAAGCAGTGCTCCCTGTTGAGTTTGAGATTCCCTCTTTACGTGTGATAATGGAAACCAAGTTGTCAGAGGCTGAATGGGTCCAAAATAGGTTTGACCAATTGAATTTGATTGAATAAAAGAGAATGACGACCTTGTGTCATGGCCAATTATACCAGAAGAGAATGAAGAAAGCTTTTGATAAGAAGGTCAAGCCTCGTGAATTCAGAGAAGGCGACCTCATGCTTAGGAATATCATGCCTTTTAACGCTGATTATAGGGGCAAGTGGACTCCCAATTTTGAAGGCCCATATGTTGTCAAGAAAGCCTTCTCTGGCGGTGCATTGATTCTTGAAACTATGGATGGCGAGGAGTTCCCACGTCCTATGAATGCTGATGCAGTTTAGAAATACTTCGCCTAAAGAAATAAAAGAACAGTTCGGTAAGTTGAAAACCCGAAAGGGCGGCTTAGGCAAAAAAGAGTGTCTTGGTAGACTAAAAACCGGAAAGGGCGATCTAGGAAAAAATTAGAGACATAAACAAAATAGATTCTTCCTGCTAGGTTGAAAACCCGCAAGGGAAACCTAGGTAAAAGTTAGGGATTTCTTGGCAAGTAACCGCGTTAGACAAGACTTGATCATTGAAGCAACAATATTCTCGGATTATCACCATCCTCAATAGAAGTCGCTGCTCAGGAATTCAAAGTTGTTAGGGAGAATAGTGATCATTGTATTTCAATGTATCTTTTCCAATATATTACCATTTCCAAACTTTGTAATCATCTATGGAGTCTCGCCATTCGCAGGCTATTACTATATTAATAAAGTTTGAGCTTTTATCCAATTCTTTGCAATCCTCATTTTTATTCTGCTTACAAAGACTCCATTTATTATTGATAGTAACCTTCAAAACAAAGAGATTTAATGATAAAATTGTTTTTGAAAAGAATTTACAAACTACTTTTTACTTTAGATTTTGTGACTCAATAAAAACAAAAATGGTGATTCCAAGGATGAACGAACTCTGAAACTTTGGAAGTATATTTTCCCCTGGAAGGTTCTCCCAGGTCACTTTTGTTGGTATGCGTATGATCTTCTTGTGTTTCTCAGATAGTTGGAGATGATACCAATTGATGTATGGTGCAGTGTTGGGTTTGTGATCCCATTTTCCCCAGTCAAGTCTTGGTTCATTTTGATTTCGGGTTTGCATGGTCTGAAGCCTCTATCCCAGATTTCCCAGTAAGGTTTTCATTCATATAACGAAAGTCCCTTCTCCCTTTACGTGCTGAGGTGGAATCATTTGCAAAATGTCGCCCTTTTGCAGTGTTGGCATTATTGTTGTTGTTTATTTTCCAGACAACTAGACAAGGGCAATATATTTTCTAAGGACTGTTGAAATAGCTGTCAACTTTTTGGGTTTTCTCCTGCCAAGTGTTGAGTTTGATTTAAAATTCCCATAATTTTGATTTCTTGCGGTATTGCTTGACTTCTTAAATCCCCAAGTAAAGCTGAGATAATGTTTCTCTCTGAAAGTTGTTATCCCCATGTGGTTTCATAGTTTATCCCCAAGGAGGTTTGTGTAATCTTCACTCTTGGTATTGAAGAATATATTTTGGGCTCCCTTCAATGAGGTAGTGTTTTCCTCCCCAATGAAGTTAGCACGAGATCCCTAGTTGATATCTCGAAGATGTTGTTTTCATCTGCCCTAATGAAGTCAGTATTGTAATCTCCAGTGGAAATTTAGATGTTGAGACATTGTTTTCGCCATTGAAGTCTGTGTGATGTCCCCTGGTGAAGCCTAGAGGAGGACGTTATATCCCTGTATTTGCAGTGATTTTATTGTTTTGATTTGATTACTTTCAGATTATGTTTTTTCAGTGAAGTTAAGTCGTGGAATATGAAATTGTTTCCTCAGTTGGTGCTTACTTTCTTATAAATTTTCATCATGGATATGATTTAGCCGAGTGTTGACTTTACTCAAGCTGGTCTTGTCTGGTTATTCCCAGTGCTTTGTGTCTATTTTATTAGCATATACATGATAACATTCATACATTCACACATACATCATGCATAGATGAATTAAAATTCATTGCTCATTGGCATTCATTAATTTGTTGGCATATTACCCTATTTTGCAGAATTATGTTACCCTCTCTCCAATAGAGTGTCAACCTTAAGCAGAAAATGTATATTTTTTCAATTTCCCCAGAGTTATCCCTTGTGGAATAATTTTTTTTAGCCTTCCTATTCATCTCATTTGTGGTCCCCTTTTAAGCTTAGTCCTCATCAGGTGCTATCTTGGTTGACTGTTTTATTCCGGTTTATTTCTGGTTCAAATCAGTGGTTCCTGACAACATTATTATTCTGATTTCTGCAGACTTTGAGCCCTGATTTGAGAATATGCATTTATTTTGCACGAGAAGATTTTATGTCCTCAACAAGAATATATTGGCATTTCCCCGAGAAATCATAATTCTTTTCCCAACAACATTATTGCAAATTATTCTTAAAACAACAGTTGATAAGTCTCTTTATTTGAGCAATACGTGTCTCCCCAGTAAGTCTGTTAGCCCCCAGAGAAGATTCATGATTTGTTACTCCAATGAATAGTAGTCTCGTCATTATGGGAGATAGTTCGTTGTTGAGATTCGTTACTCCAATGAATGGTAGTATCATCATTATGGGAGATAGTTTGTGTTGAGATTTGTTACTCCAATGAATGGTAGTCTCGTCATTATGGGAGATAGTTTGTTGTTGAGATTTATTACTCCAATGAATAGTAAACTCGTTATTATGGGAGATAGTTCGTTGTTGATATTTGTTACTCAAATGAATGGTAGTCTCGTCATTATAGGAGATAGTTCATTGTTGAGATTTGTTACTCTAATGAATGGTAGTCTCATCATTATGGGAGATAGTTCATTGTTGAAATTTGTTACTCCAATGAATGGTAGTCTCGTCATTATGGGAGATAGTTCATTATTGAGATTTGTTACTCCAATTAATGGTAGTCTCTTCATTATTGGAGATAGTTTATTGTTGAGATTTGTTACTCCAATGAATGTTAGTCTCGTCATTATGGGAGATAGTTTGTTGTTGAGATTTGTTTACTCCAATGGATGGTAGTCTTGTCATTATGGGAGATAGTTCTTTGTTGACATTTGTTACTCCAATAGATGATAGTCTCGTCATTATGGGAGATAGTTCATTGTTGAGATTTGTTACTCTGATGAATGGTAGTCTCGTCATTATGAGAGATAGTTCGTCATTGAGATTCACATTGCTCTGAAGAAGTTTGTTTGTTTCCAGTCATAAGTACTGATGTTGGTCATTTGTGGCTTACCCTAATATTGATGTTTGCTGGTATTATCTTACCACTTCTTTCCCCCTGTGGGTTGACATTACCTTTTTTGCTATCTTTTTAGTGAATGGATAGTTTGCGGTTATCTGTCGATCAATGTTATCCTTTACTTTCTCTCCTCAATATTTGAATTGATGTTGCTTTATCTCCTCCTTGGGCTTTACCCCAATAGAGTCGAGTCTTCTGTTCACCAGTGATTTATTTTCCTGGTCGAATTTTCTTTTGATCCTTTATTTTCTGTTTCCCCGGCGGTGTCCTGTGTCACCTTTGGATATGCTTATTTGCATGCACAATCATGAGCATTGCATGGCCTCTTAGGGCCAAAAATAAGGTTTTTTTTTTTAAATTTAAGTATCTTCAATCGCTTCGACACAAGGGTTTTAACCTTCGTATCTTCGGATAGAAGACATTTAAATAAGGGCAACTATTGTACCCCAAATCCCCCCCCCCCCCCCCAAGATTCCTCTATCATCTCATATCAACTTAATCATATCAAGATCACACTAGGGTTTGGTTCTTCTCCCTATCTTTAAGTTTGCTCATGAGGAATCACCAAGCACCTTGATTTATATATTGTGATCATATTTGTTTTGTATTGATTAACTTTTAACTAATAAATACAATGAATGTTTGCTCTAATTGGTGATATTATAGGTAAGGGCACAACATATTTCATCAGTTGATTCATAGGTTCATGAGTTTATTTCCATTCCTTCTTCAACAAAGTTTCATTGAGATTCAAGCTTCATCATTGAAGATGCTTTGAAGTAATATCATGACAAGGTCTACTATGATTCATCATTCCCCAATTTGTCAAAGAAAATCAAAAGATGCAAAAGTTTATTGAAGAAGTTTGACCTAATTGGACAAGTTATTGGTTTCTTGATCACAAGTGCATAACTCTCTCAATTCTTAATATTTGGAGTTGGTTTTTTTTGCTATGGGTTCTTATTATCATCCAAAATAACTTCTATTCACATGGAAAAAGTTATTGTGCAACAAAGATTGTCAAAATTGAAAGGGTTTTCCAAGTCATTTTGGTGCTCTAGGAGGTAGGGTTTTGAACTTCTAAGGGCTATATGTTGCTCATATTTTGGTATTTTTGAGTGATTACAAAGACATGCTTCTATTTAAGAGTTATCAACTAATCACTTCAAAATTTTCAAGAAAATTTTATGTGGAAGATGCCTAATGATGAAAAAAGATTACAAGTCCCCTAGATAGGCCACTAAATTCCCTTATGTGATTTCAAAAGATCATAACTTGGTCAATTTGTATATAATTGAGCCCGTTATTTTTCCATAATTATCTTAAGGATGTGAAATTAAACTCTTCTTTTATGTGCAAAGCTTGAAAATGGATGGAAGATGCCCTAAGAATGCAAAAGGTTATAGGTCATTTCATGGATTTTCACCAACTTCACAAAGTCATAACTTTCTCAATTCTTGAAGTTTTTAAGTGGTTCAAATCTCAAAATTTCATTTAAGAGATATACTTCATGCCATATTTTTTTTCCAAAAGCAAATTTTTGGTGGAAGGCCATGTTTGGATGCAAAATATTATAGGTCACTTTTGAAGGAAAACTTAGAATATTTCTAAGTACAAAAAGTTAGCATCTTTTTCTCAACTTTGACTCATCACAACTCCTAGATAAAGTATCCATTTGACCCCATTCTTTTAAAATTGTAAAAATTGTGACTGTATCTTTCAATTGCTTTAAGAATCATGCCCTAAGACTCCTTGAGTTGTGAATGCCATTGATTCAAAGTTGGTACCTTGAAACTGACTTTTTCCTCCAAGTCAGAATTTGAAATGCATAATTCAGCTTCTAATCACTAAATTTTTGCATGTTTTTACTTTTAATCATGTTTAACAATCTTCCAGAAGTGATTAGCACCTTGAAATGCATGGTTTGGTTGAGTTTTGAGCAAAATACGAGTCACACTTTTCATGCTTGCAACTTCACACGATTTCCCTCCAAAGTTCACTATTCCACATGCTTGAGCATCTCATTTTCTTCCCTATAATTAGAGGGTTATATCCCACTAATTTTATGAATCTTTTGATAGCCAATTGACTCCTGTTCAGATTCCACATGAACTCTGAATTTGAATTTCTGATTTCTTGCTTTCTCACTCCAAAACACCGAAAATTCCATTCAGTTAGCTTCATTGAACTTATCTGAAGATAACCACACTCTTACCTTCAAGAATTGTAACCTATACTGATCTACAAAAGTCCAGTTTCAGAGCCACCTTGTGCTACTTCGTTCAGGTAGATTCCTTGGTCAAATCGATCAAAATAAAAGACTAATTTACTCTCTGCATCCTTCTGACTCTCATGCTTTTTACAATTTGTGATTTCATTGAGATTTTAGTGAGATATTCCAGAATTTCATGCTCGTTATTATTTATGCATTCTCTCAATTCAAGAATTGCTCAGTTTATATATATTTGGCGCGATGGTACCATTAGAATTGTCTTGAAGAGACGAATCTAATGGTATCGATCTGGTCCTCTAATTTTACAATTTGAGGAACCCCAATTTAGGGCGTCCGGAGGTTGAAGACGACCTATGTTTCGTGCTTCAATCAATGAAGGTGCAACATGTAATTTTTTGAATTCAATCCAGTGTGTTTGCTTTACCATACACGCGTTTTGAGAGTCATTGGATTAGATTACTTTCATTAGTCAGACTCCATCCAACGCGCTAGAATTTTAGTTGTTTTTAATATTTAAAAGGTAATCGGGTACAATTTCCAAAGCTGACCATGATATGCACATCGTGCCTGATCCTTTGGATCTGATTACTAGCGCATTTTGACTCTCATCCAATGGTCCATATTTTTTTAAACTTTATTTTATTTTCTGTTTTTTACACCAAACTTCAAAAAATCATAGAAAATTCATTTCTGACTCAAAAATTATGAAAAATTTCACAAAAGTATTTTCAAATATTCTCTTTTTCATTTTTATTTTTTCATGATTTTATTTTCAGATTTAGTATTTTTTATAATTTCCCCTTATCTTGACTTGTTTTTAATTATTTAAAATACTTTTTGATGTTTTTAAATTCTGAATTTTTTTCTACAAAAATCATTTTACTCATTTCTGACTTTTCTGAAATTTTTCTACAATTTCATCTTGACTTCTACTATTTTTGATCATTTTTTCACTTATTTGAGTGATTTTAATTAGTTTAAAAATATTTTCCTGTTTTAAAAAATTACCAAAAAATTTCTAAAAATACTTGAGGCCATTTCTAATTTTTCTAGGGTCTTTTTAAAATTTTCTTTAATACTTTGAATATAGTTTTCTATTTTACCTTTTATTTTCATTTTAAAAATAATTTAAAAGTCATTTTTTTCTTTTTATTTTATTCATTAAATGCTATTTTTTTTATATATTCTGGCCACGTATTTTTTTGGATCATGAACTTCATTAACATCATTGGATCTTGGGTGTTGAGTTTAACTCTACCAAAATAGATGAATGATTTTAATGATAGTTTGATTAAAATCTTTAATTCAAATGTATCCCCTTCCTCTTCATCTTATCCATTTTTTACTTGTACTATATGTTGTTAGAGGATGATTTACATATCATCTCTCTAAACCTATGGTATATAGATTGCTATTGACCGGCCTCAAAATAGGTGCAACTTCTATATAAGTCCACTTATGATTGCTTAACATAGCACTAAATTTTGTCCCGATTCGAGAAATGATAATCCGTGGTCCAAACCTATGTTTGCAAGCCCAATCATGTTTAATTTGAAACCTTCGATCCAATAATCTTGAGATTCATTGTTAGGAGGCTTTGGTCTTATCAATCCTCTAATAAATTTCATAAATTTTGGAACTAAGTGAATCATTTAAACATCATTGATCATTTATTGTTGCCTTGTGATTTTGAAATGAATGATATACTTGACAAAAAGCAAATGAAACTTGTTGTTGAGAGACTTTGATTTTATCAATCTTCTAATTAGTTTTCAAATGCAAGTTTCAAGATGGTCATTCAACTAACCTCTAATCTCTAACAATTAACTTTATTTTATGCTTTTACTTTATGCTTTTTACTTTAAGCATATTTATTTTAGCAGTTTCATTTTATGTTATTTTCATCTTTTCTCATTTGAGCATTTATCTTTATGTCATTTTTATTTTTACTCATTTGAGCTTTTCATTTCTTTTTGAAGATACCTAATAATTAACTTGAACCATAAAAAAATTTAATGTTACTTGGAATATTTGGTTACTATCCTTGGCATTTTGGAGTTATAGACTTCTTGGACTTAGGAGTAGAGACCTTGACCTACCTTGAGACCTTGTGACTTCTATTACTATTTTGTCTGGAGTTCTTAGGGTTTACCCCGAGACATTGGGTTGTTTGTTTTCTTTGTGTGCAGGTTATTCTGATTATGTGTTTTTTCTGTGATTGGGAATTCATCTGTATACAGCCGTTATTTTGCCCAATTTTTGTGAAGACTTAATACCTTTGAAGCTTGGTTTTCTTAAGAGGTTTTATTATCTTTGCTTGTTTGGTTTCAAATCTAAAGGATGGAAATTCTGCATTGACTCATTGTGTCAAGTGTTGGCTCCTTGTTGGTTAGATGGTTATTTTTCCTAGCTTTTACCTTATGCTTTAGGATAGTCCCTTCATCTCCTCCATCTTCTTTAATTTCAAAAATCTTCTACCTCCTTTTCAAAACTATTCTTGTTTACTAAACTTGAAACGCTTTCACAATAAACTTGGACTTAGGTCCATGCATTTTCAAAAATCTTTTCTTAATCAAACTTTAAAAAACTTAATACTTTGACATTTTTGTGAGAAGACTAAAAGTCAATCAATCTCATTCAAACCATCTTTGCCACTTTGGCTTTTTGCTTTAAAATTTTCTCAAAAGATTAGACTCTTGTCAATCTTTGTAGTGATGCGAGCTACTATACTTCTACGATATATAGTGAAGTTAGATATTTTCCACTTGGGTGTTGAGCGAGGCTTTGTTAATTTTAAAATCCAAGTCATATCCTCTACTTTGAGATGACACAAATTCTCCTTTCTCATAATTGTGTGTAGTAAGTATATTCTTCCACTGAGATAAAACGATGATGTCTCATCTCTTAAAATTAACCAACACATTTGTGTTTTAAATTTTTTAAAGGTGAACTACGAGTACCCTGATCCCCTATTGCACGAAAGGTGATACATAGGCACTAAAGGTTCGCAACCGCGGCAGGTACAAAAATTATAAAAAATACTTCTTTTCTCATCCCCACAATCTTTTTTTGTATATAACTCTTATAGACAAATACACAAATTTTCAAAGAGGTTCATGCGGAGTACCGTAGATATTTAGGTTGCTAATACATTCCCTTTGCATAACAAACCCCCGAACTTAGATTCTCTCCCCCTCATTTTTGGGTTATTCTCTCTTTTCCCAGTCCTTTGGAAACAATAAAGCGCAGTGACAATTTTTATTTGATCTGTGCGAGTTAAGTCAACCCAATGGCTTAGTCTCAATATTTCTATCGCTACAGGTAGCCTTAATTACTTGACTATTACTCGCCCTGACATATTTTTTGCTGTTCAACAAGTAAGTCAATTCATACACTCTTCTCGCCATCTTCACTTGACATCAGTTCGTCACATAATTCGCTACTTGAAGGGAAGCTCTCATCGTGGTTTATTCTTTCCCACTAGAATTGCTCCAAAATTGAGTGCTTATAGTGATGCTGGTTGGGCAGGGTGTCCTGATACTCGGCGATCCGTCACTGGTTGATGCATGTTTCTTGGCTCCTCATTGATCTCATGGAAAAGTAAGAAACGAGTGAGAGTCTCTAAATCTTCTACTGAATATGAGTATCGTTCCATGTTTGCTGCTTGTTCTGAAATAATTTGGCTTCGTGGTCTTTTGGCTAAACTTGGATTTCCTCAAATAAAGTCAACCTCATTGTTTCCTCACAGTACATGTTCCATCTGAATCGTTGCTAATCCTGTTTTTCATGAACGCACCAAACATATCAAAGTTGATTGTCATTCAATCTGTGTCGCTTATGATGACCAACTAATATCACTTCCTAATGTCAGTAATCAATTGAAAGTTGTAAATATTCTTACCAAGGCTGTTTCGCGTCCACATCATCAGTTTCTTGTTAACAAATTGATGCTCATTGACCAGCCACATCAATTTGAGGGGGATGTGAATAAGTAGCTGATTTGTCCTCTACATTCTATTAATTAGATTGTTCCTAGAATAAGAGAAACAAATCAGAAATTAATATGTTCTAATTAAATATAATTATTTAGTGCAATTACTTGTATAGCCATGTAACCTCTATATATATACAAGAAGAATGAGAAATGGAGAAGCCAAGAATTATTGACAGCCAATTTCATCTGAGAATCATTGATTAACAAACTTCAAATTTACTGTCTAATCTGTTTGAAAAATATACTTGATGTGATTCAATTTAAAAATTTTAACTAAAGTGAAGAGTGCGTTCGGAGATAATTTTTATAAGTTACATTTCCACCCCCTTAATGTGATATTAGTAATTCCGAAACAACTTCAATGTCAATAATTGGGCCTCATTACCTAAGTCATTTCAATGATTAGCCAAGAACAAAAATTAAAATGGAAAAAATAAACCTTCAATATTGTCAACGTTTGCATGTTCTTATAAATGTAATGTAACCAAAATATATAAAATATATGTGTCAAGTTCATTGAAAACACTTTAATCAAAAGTATACAAGAATACAATTTGTTTATTTTAAACAAAAGAAAAAAGTTTCATCTTGACCAAAGAAATATCCAAGTTGATTAGATAGTGAAATATTCAAGTTGAATGGATATTGAAATTTCCAACTTAACAAGATAAGTAGTCGTAAGTAGACTTTTAGATCGTGATGCATGATAGTATTTAATGGTCAACTAGTAAACTACATCAATTTGAAGAATGATGTGAAGCTTGTTATTAAGGATACAATTGATAGAAAATTTATGTTAGAAAATGATCATGAAATATAATAAAAATATATTTATCTAAATAAAATTAATTGATAACTCTAGGATAAAATAATTACTTAAAAACATTAATAATTAAGAGGGTGGATACTCCTTAATGGGGGGTCCCTCCTTCGATCCTATAAACTTCTTTAAGAGACGTCCTATGCATGTTGCTATGTTGGCTTTAAACATAAAATGCTTATATAATCCAGAAAATAAAGTAATGAAAAAAGTGCTTAAGTGAATACTACAATTGCATAACTAGATCCACCCACATACTATAAGTTAAGCAAAGGCAGGAGAACTTTGAGTTTCAAATTTGTCATCTAACACTAAATTTATCCATTAAAATCTTGACATATTTTATGCTTTAATTTGGACTTGGGATAATCTCATATAATGAAATTTATGTGTAGCTTTTGATCATTAATCATATACACTACAAGAATAGGTGGCAGGTTATAGTTTACCAAATTAGATCTACATGTGATGTAAGTGAACTCACATGATTTCAATGATTGAGTACAAGTTTTTGCTTAAAATGTTCCACATGGTCGGAGAGAAAAGACAACAAGGAAGATAGATAAAGCAAGTTTAAATTGAGTAACTCAGTTTTTCTTAAGTATTTTCTCAATTCTAAAATAAGTGTCATTTTAATTTAAAATAGTTGTCTCAAAATGATAATTATCTCTGGTCATATTTATAAGAAGAAGTTTATTTTTAAATATATTAAATTATTAATGTATCTGGATAATATATAGATCAAATACATTAATTATTCAATAAATTTAAAAAATATATTTTTTCCTTATAAATAGGACTAGAGAGAGTAGTTTTTTTTTTTTTTTTACTTTTTCAATATTATATTAATTAATTTTTACCAACTTTATCTTTAATAAATATTGTATGTATTCTTTTCAAGTTATGACAATGTATAACAACCAATAGTAATTATGGATAATTTTGTAAAAATGTTATCTTTATTGACTCAATCATTATTTTTCTTAATATATGTGTAACAACTTTAAACGACTTTTCTTTTGAGACGGAGGGAGTATTAAAAATACATCATCCATGTTAAAGTTTTCACTAGAATCGCCTCAACTTTTTGAGGGATTCCGTGTAAGAAAGTGAAGTTAACTTCTATTGAGTAGTGAATTTTTTTTAAGAGATCCTATTTTACTATAAAACAATTATAGAATATGTGTATGAAAATCCTTTTTGCTATAGCTTTATCATGAAAAAATATGAGACCCTATGTTGTAGGCGGTCTTGCACATCCTCAAAGATGACATTTGTTTTTACTCCTTAATCAAATTAGAAAAACATAATCTTAAAGAAATAATTTATGGACTTTTGTATACTTACTAAAGGATTTGTTTAATCAATTATAGTACTTTTGTACTGGTTAATCGATTATTAGATTATAATTAATTGATTAACACATTTGTAATTTCTCCAATTAATTAGAGAAGTCTTTAATCGATTAATTATTGAATAAAAAAACTTTTCATATTTGACTTGTCTAATCGATTATCAGGTAGGGTTAATCGATTAGAACATTAAAAGTGTCCATGAATCATTTCTTTTTTAAGTAAAATATTTTTCTATAAACGAGACTTATCTTCATTTTGTTGTACACCAGAATTTGAATTTGAAAGCTTCTTTCTCACTTCATACTCTCTTCTTCTACTTTTTTTTATTGTTTCACCGAAGTTTCCTTATTGTGAAAATTACTTATGAAAATTTATATTGGTGGTGTGCTACTATTTTATTCAAGAGGGTATTTTCTCTCATGTAATATGTTCTAAGAAGTGTTGTTTAGTTCTTGAGCTTAACTTGTTAAAAGCTCTATTTGTTTCTTGAGATTAATCTACAAAAATTTATGTTTGGTTGTTGAGATTATCCTGTGAAAATATCTGTTCAATTCTTGAGCTTTTAACTTGTCAAAAGCTCTGATTTGTTTATGATATAAGCTTGTAAAAATTTCTGTTTTGTTCTCGTAAAACTCTTGTTTGTTTTAGAGATTAACCTATGTACAATCTCTTGTCTTGGAACGAGGATAAATAAGGGGGTTGGAGGAAAGAAGTTTCTATATGATATTACCAAAGCATTTTTAAAAATTAAAACAGGAAAAAGGAAAGATTGTGTCCCCACCTAAGACAAGGTCGCACATAGTCAAATACAAATATAACGTGGCCACCTTGGAACCAAACGAGGATTTCGAGGAAAGAAAATTATACCCTAATGAAGATTTTAAGAAAATGCAGGCATGAAAGCATACTCATTAAACTACCATGCTCAAAACATTTTTGGAAGTTGCAGAAGAGGTGTCAAAAGTGGATCTACTAAGAAAGAATACAAACCTTTTTTATTGGAATCCATATGATATGCAAGGAATTAAGGAAAGGGAATTTCTTATCTCACCTTAAATGGGGAAAATACCTTAAGGAAATATGAAAATGTCCCTTCAGATTTCACAAATACTTTTTCGGACGCACCTTTTCCTTACCAAAACACGCTCTAAAGTGAGTCTCACGGCACATGTTTCCCAAAATTTAGTCCTAAGATGCATCTTCGGATCCACCCCATACACACACACACCATGTATTCCTAACCGAATCACCCTTATTTTGACATAAACTGATTCGAAGATGCATATCCATATTCACACCAAATAGAATTTAGAGATGCATTTTCATATTCACACCAGACAATAATTTTTGACTTTATTTAGAGATACAATCATTTAATTGACGATGCATTATTTCAATTTTATATAAATTAAATCATACACTAATCAAGTAATATGAAAATGACATATATAAATGATTAAATCTGGAATACACAATAAAGTCAAAATAAAGTACAAACAATAATAATGCTCATAATACAAATAGTATACACTACTTGTTCTAGACTGAGTCTGTGACTGGCCCATCGTCGAGCAAACCCAACCCAAGTCTATGTCGAGGACGAACCAAAGTACTGGCACAATCTGTTGGGATCAGTGGATAACGTATTCCCCCACGTGCTCCTCACCCGACGACACGTCACCAACTGCACCCCCGCGTTTCGCGTGACTGGAGAAACCATCTTGCCCTTCATAACGGGAAAGTCTATCCATAATTCGGGAATTGCAGGGCAGTTGACCCAGGACGATGAGCATGTGTTTCTCATCCCCACTTTCACGTGGGAATCCTAGAAGTCATCCATTATGGGCCTGGACATTCAGCCCATAATGGAGACCATTGACCCAATGTTGGGGGCTCACTATAAATACCCTCCTCTGCAGGAGGGCCAGGTATTAAATTCTTAACCCTTTCTCATTACCTCTTCACCCAAACTGACTTAAGCATTAGAGTGTTTGCAGGTACACCCACACCTCCATTGATCATTGTCTTCTTGGCCATTCATCTGTTATAATCATAGGTAATATCAGGGGCACCGCCTCAGGGAAACCTAGTTCCTCATCTTTTCTTTCTCTGAAATCAAAAGATCAAAACAAAAAACCTTACAAACCGATCATGGCTGGCCAAGACGAAACTAACAGCAGTGGAAAAACCATCATCTCTCCCGTTCATGACGCTGATAACAATGATGAAATACCATTTTTGGAGGAAACCACTCCATTAAGAGAGAAGGGCGCACCGCTTCCCCTCCTTCGACGATGCCGCTGACAATGACATCCAATACATTGAAGTCTGCAAAGGCCAGAAAGTTCTAGAGAAGACACCAAAGAAGTTTCAACCGATTCCGGTATCAGCCAACACTGACCCGACCATGGAGACCCTGTTTGCAACGCTTAACCAGACCAACACACTGATTTAGTAACCAAATGAGAGGATTAGAGCATTGGAGAAGTACCGTCTATTCATGCTCTCCCCACAGAGACACCAACAATATAAGTCCTGAAGCCCTTCGCCGAGACGACCAGCCCGTCGCCCGCCTTTGGAGAAGATGCATCCCTTGATGATCAAAAAGCACAAACGTACTCCTCCATGAAAGGATCGGCGCTACCTGGTTGCCAAGAAAATCAAGGCCAGTCGATGCACATATAACCGTCATTTTCCTTCGCATAAATTGAAGGGCCGGCCAAAGAACTCGTTGTCATACCGTGATGAAAGCCCTCGGCGAGAAAGGCATGACCATTCTCCATCATGATCGTTGATTTAAAGTGATGAAGACGACCCTCGCGGGCCATTATCTCGAGCAATTATGGATGCTCCCCTTCCTGTCGGACTTGAAAAATTTCCTAACTTGGGAATATACGATGGACCAATGGACCCCGACGAGCACATTGAAAACAACGATGCTCTGCTTGATTATCGCGGCGTCAGAGACGCCATCAAATGCAGGTTGTTCCCCACTACTCTAAGGAAGGGTTCCATGACATGGTACAAAAGCCTCCCCCACGAGTCCATCACTTCCTGGAAAGACCTAGGGAGGCACTTTTTGAGGCACTTCACCGCTTCTCGTCTCCATCCAAAGTTTGAGGCGATGCTCGAGGCAATCATGCAAGGGAAAGAAGAATCACTTCGAGCCTACATAAAGAGGTTTAATCGCTCAGTTGTCCAGGTCCCCACAATGACTTCGCCAAAGCAATTGGCATTGAAACGCACATGCCCTTCTCCTCAAGGCCCAGGCCTACATCCAGTATGAGGAGAAAGCCGCTGCCAACAATGCTCGAGACTCACAACACCAGAAGAACACTATATTTTTGAGGCATGATGACCACCTATAACCTCGCTGAGGAGGGAAGAAAAGAAGAGAGGATAAGCCCCACTAGCCTCGGTAGTACAATGGACATGATGGCCGCTTCTCCGAGTACACACCGCAGATCGCTTCACGCGAGCGTATTCAATCTACGTGTGCAAACTCAGAATTCTTCTAGGCAGCAATCCGTTTTCCTAGGCAGACACCTCCCAAACGTAAAACATATAAGACTAAGTACTTTCGGTTTCACAAGAGTCATGGACACGTTACTAAAGAGTGCATTCACTTAAAGGATGCGACAGAGATCTTCATCAGGGACAAACATCTAAAGCAATACAAGAAAAGATAAGCTCCTCGGCAAGATGCCTGGGAAACGAATACGGTCGAGGAGGAAAAGCATCCCTCTGACGACACCGCCAACCTGCAGATCACCATGTGCATCTCTCGGAATGAGGAGTTCTATGTACCTGAAAAGGCCAAAACCTCCCTCTACTTTGCAATATACAACACATGGGAGACTTTCCCCTCTGCCATGGTCATATCTGGAGGGGGATTTAACAATCTCACTGTAGGCTCGATAAAAAGAAAATTCAATGAACTCATCGATGCAAGCTCAAGCCGGAACTCTAACCTCGACAAATATCGGGGAAGTTTAACCCCTATCACGTTCTACCGTGAGGAGCTTCCACTACTACGTAAAGCCACTTTCACAACGGTTGGAAAAGGGTACCATAACGCGGTCATACCATTGTTAAGTAGGGTGTGATTATAAGTTTGTTGTTTCTATAATGGTTTGGAAACCGTTATTGAAAGGAAGGACATGTGTCACTTATCACAATGGTTATACTTATAAACCGTTGTGATATATACACTTAGGTACTGGGTTCGAAACCCATCAACAACAAATTATGTAAAACATAAATGACCTTTGATCATAGTTACAATAGATAATCGTTGTGAAAAGTGCCCATAGTTTATTATATAATATATAGATTACTTGTTTTCCATACACCTCACTAAAGAAATACAAGCTTTAAAATTGAGGAATAAGTCTATAATCTAAAAATTAAGCTATTTTTGAAAACCAACTTAAACAAACCATTGTTTTTTCCGATTGCAAGCGTCTCATCATGCATTTCATACTCTTTTACATATATATTTTGGTTTATTGGTCTAACGCCTTTGATACATCGTTATCTTCGATTATTGTTAAATTTCAATAATAACAAGACATTGGATAATCTGCCTCATCATCATCACTTATCATCGTAATTTTTATAATTGTAATTTTTATGATCATTAGTGTTAATGATGAGGCAGATTATTTAATAAATTGTAGTTAATGAAATTTAACTATAATAGAAGACAACAATGCATCTGAGGAGCCAGGTCATTATACCATAATCTATATGTAAAATAACATCAAATGAATAATGAGACCCATGCAATTCGAAAATAATGATTGATGTAAGTTGGTTTTCAAATACAATTTAATTTGCAGATTATAAGTATCTATGTCAATTTAAATGAATGTATTTTAAGTGAAGGTTAGTGAAATAAACAATCCACATAGAATGTAATAAACTCAAACAACATCATACAACAGAACCAGATATTATAAATTTGTGAGCAATGAAAAAGATATATTATAAATTTCCAGGATGCACCTTTTATTGAAACTAATCGTGGAACATGAATCAATTCTGAAGTTCTTCTAGTTTCTGAAGCAATGAAAAAGAAATACAAGGAGGAAGAAGCTTACACAACAACTTCATACTTCTTATATTTCTTCTCATTGTATCTCAAACTAGATGAAGTTTGCTGCCGTTGTTGTTTCTTAATTAACTAAAATGTGTTGTTCTTATTGAGTCCTACAATAACCATGAAAGTTATCAACATGTGAAAACACAAACTTATTTGTCAACAGAGTATGAAAAATATCTTGTTTGTGAAGCTATGAAGAAGAAGTACAAGGTGGATGAAGTTTCCATCATACCTTCATGCTTCTTGTACTTTTTTCCATAGCTACACAAACAATATGTACCATAGCCAAAGTATAGTTTTTATTAAGGTAGTGAAGACGAATATGTAAAAATGAGAATAATTAATCAACAAAAACAACATGCAACAAACAAGATAATGGGGAACTATCTAACAATAATATGTAAGTAGAAGAATACCTTAACATATGAAGCACAAGATTCACGGATAATGGCAAAGAAGAAGAGAAAACATGGGTGCTAGGGTTTCCCTGTGAAGGAAACAATGCTACTGTCAATAAGTGAGAGTTAATTTTCTTATATATGGGTAAATTATTTTACAATGGTTCTCTACCAACCGTATTGATAAGTATTTATTTATTATAAATATATCACAATAGTGGAACGTACCAACTGTATTCATATACCTTTAAGTTTTTTATATAAAAATAAATAAAAAAGAAAACCCGAGCCTTAACAATAAATGAATAATATATATGATGGCACTGAGGTTCGAACCCATGAAAGCTTGATGGTTTTACCATGGGTGAATTCTCAACCATTGTTATATACAAATAATTTTTAATTAAAAAACAAAAATAATATGGGAGATCCTTATGTTAGAGATGTCACCACGGTTTAGTGAAGAACCGTGGTGATCACGACGTTGTTGTTTACGCGTTTTGTAGTAGTGTTCATGGCGGATCCCCTAACTCCAACATCCCCTTGATCGTGAAAGCATGAATTGCAAACTTTGACGTGTGCCACATATTGGTTGACCAGGGAAGTTCAATCGACATCATGTATTCTCATCTATTTTAGACTTTGAAACTCAATGAAACAAATTTGATATCCTACGTGGGCTCTGATCTGCAAGGATTCAATGATGCAACAACAAGGCCGTGGGGATACATCAAACTGATCATCACCTTCATAGAAATTGAGACCGCCAAATCAGTCAAAGTCCAATTCCTGGTGATAGACTATCCGTCTCTATACCAGTGCATCCTGAGAAGACTAATTCTGGCCAAATTGATCTCCGTACCATCCACCGTGCATTTGAAGATAAAGTATTACATGTCCAAAGGGCTCGTCACCACTCTTCAAGGGGACACAAAATCTGCAGGAGATGCTTCGAAGAAGCCACAAATGGGTAGAACTCCATCAACATGCCACCCATAACAGTCGACAAGCTAGCACGACCCAGCAACTTGGAGGAGCCAAAGCCAATGCCTCACGTCAACTCGATCGACCTCGACAGTCGGATCACCAAAGACGACATGAAGGAGAAAAAGAAGAAAGAAAGAGAAACTCGGCTAGCAGCGGTAAGCTCCTTAACACCATGTAACAATGAAGAGCCTCCTCATCCCAGGCGCCCCACTCCAGACGGCGAGTTCAAAGTTATCCTCGCCAGCAACAACCCAAATAAAGGAGTGAAGATTGGAACTGGTCTCCTTGACCTCGCGAGGAAGCAACTGAAAACCTGCTTAAGAGATAATGCTGACCTATTCGTGTGGAGCACTGTTGAGATGCCGAGACTGAACCCCAAAGTGTCCTAACACCAGTTGACCATAGATCCCGCCGCTAGGGCTATAGTGCAAGATAGGTGTTGGAAGTCTCCCGAGAAAGCGGAGGCTGTTGAAAATGTTGTAAACACCCTCCTAGAGACAAATTTTATTTTAGAAGACCAGTACACAACCTTGCTTTCAAACATTGTAGTTGTGAAAAAATCTAATGGAAAATGGCGAATGTGCATTGATTATATCGATCTCAAGAGGACTTTCCCTAAAGACTCTTATCCTTTACCTAACATAGATAGACTAGTAGATAATTCTACTGGATTTAAATTATTGTATTTTATGGATGCATACACAAGATACAACCAGATCCCCATGGAAAACAGGGACAAAAAATACAAGGCCTTCATGACCGAGTCAAGCAACTATTACTATAACGTAAAGCCCTTTGACTTGAAAAACATCGGCGTTATATACAAACAAATGATGAACAAAGTCTTCCGAGGTGAAATTGGAGACATATAGAAGTCTACAAGGACGACATGATCGTAAGATCCCAAGAGGAATCTGACCATACGTTCCATCTGAAGAGAGTCTTCGACCAGGCGAGGAGATGCAAGATGAGGTTCAATCTAGAGAAATTCACCTTCGGTGTTCAAGCAGGTAAGTTCCTCAGATTCTATCTAACCAAACCAGGAATCGAAGCGAACCCTGAAAAATGTAGGGCCTTCTCCGAATTCCCAACACTAAACTTGAAGAAATCAATTTAATCCCTAAACAGGATGCTCACCTCATTATCTCGCTTTGGAGTAAAGTCTGCCCAACACACACTTCCCCTTTTCAAATTTCTTTGCAAGGAAGAAGCGTTTGAATATCGAGGAGTGTGAACAAGCGCTCCTCCACTTCAAACAAGCTCTTTCGCAGCCATCGGTCCTATCACGACCAGTCAATGGGGAGACTCTCTACCTTTACCTCTTCATTACAGTTGAGGTCGTCAATACGACTCTCATTTGTGAGACTCCTGAGGGACAAAAACCCATATACTTCACGAGCAAGGCCCTACAAGGTCCCAAACTCATATACTAGAAGATTAAGACACTACTTCCTAGCTCACACGATCGTGGTGGAAATTGACCAACCCGTCAGCTGCTCGGTCGTCCCGACATGGAGGTAAAAATGCTCAAATGGTCATTAGAACTTACTAAATTTGACATCTGATACGAGAGTAAAAAATCTCTTAAATCTCAAATACTAGCTGACTTCGTGGCAGAAATGGCCACACTTTCCTCCCCGACAAGTGGAGCCCATAAATAGACCATTTCCGTGAATGGAGCATCCAACTCGATAGGAAGCGGAGCATGCATCATCCTTGAAAATGAGGATGGAATCCTGATCAAAGTTTCCCTTGCCCTATCCTTCCCAACCTCGAATAACCAAGCAGAGTATGAAGCTTTCCTCATAGGGCTTCGCTTGGCCGAAGACTTGGGAGGTAAAGAGGTAAAAATCTCCACTGCAGCTCGTTTCCTCTCAAGTACGGGGAGAATACCAAGTCAAGAATGACAACCTCTCCGAATACCTAGCTATGGTTCGAGAAATAATGACAAAATTTGAGTCCGCTGAAGTATAACACGTTCCTCGCAAACACAACACACAGGCAAACATTCGGTATAAACTCGCGAGCACAAAGAAGAAAGGCAGAAACAAGCCCGTCATCCAAGAGATATTTTCTCTCCCGAGCATATAAAAACCATCCATAACTCTTGACGTAAACGCCATCAGTGACAACGACTGCTGGATGACCCTGATATACAACTACCTTGCAACATGGGAACTACCCCTGACTAGAAAGAGGCTAATGTGATCAGGCACACAGCTTGCTTCTACGTCTTGGTTGAAGATAAATTATACAGACATGGATTCTCCATCCTCCTTCTCAAGTGTGTTGAGGAACCCAAGGTTGACTACATCCTACGCAAAATCACTGAAGGAATCAACACCCAACACTTCAGAGGAATATCCCTCGCACGGAAGGCCCTACAAGCAGGATACTACTGGCCCACCATGCAACACGACACAAAAGAACATGTTAAGAAATTTGATAAATGGAAATTCCACGGAGACTTGCACTTGGAACCGCTCAACAAGCTTAAAACTCTCTCCTCCTCGTGGCCCTTCGCCCGATGAGGAATGGACATCCTCGGGTTGTTTACCACATGGCTAAAATAGAATAAGTACATGATAGTTGGTGTTAATTACTTCACGAAGTGGATAGAAGCAAAGTCTCTTTCCAAAATCACGACGCCTAATATACTTCATTTCTACAAAAGGTTCATACTCGCCTGATTCAACATACCACAAGCACTCGTCACAGACAATGAGACGGTGTTCACCGACAAGCATTTTCATGAATTCATCGCCAAACTAGGCACCAAACAACATTTCACATTTGTTGAGCATCCACAACATGGGATGTGGGTCGAGGAGCTACACAACATGAAGATTAGGCGAGGCCAAAGGGATATGGGTCGAGGAGCTACACAACATGCTTTGGGCCTACAGGATGACACCACACCCTACCATTGGGGAAATCTGTTCCAACTAACCTATATGATCAAAGCAGTAATCTCAGTGGAGATTAGAGAACCCTCTAGGCGAACGGAATTCCCACTCGACGAGGAAATGAACGACGAGGCACTGAGAGAGGAACTAAACCTTGTCTAAGAAGTTCGATCAGGGGCATCCCTCTGTGAAGCCTCGTTAATACAAAATATAGTCATACGACATGACGCCAAAGTCATAAAAGGAGAATTCGAAACTGGCAGCCTAGTCTTAAGAACAAACCACAAAGATTCCATCGAGGGAAAACTCTCGGTGAACTGGGAAAGTCCTTATAGCGTCTGAGAAAAAACAGAAAACATGGCCTACTACCTCGAGAACTTATGCGGGAAAGAATTTGCTCGACCATGAAACGTCGAGAAACTAAAACAATATTACAATCAGAGGCGATTTCAAGGCCCGACTACCCTGGGCAACTGTCCAGACTTTGGCCCAACTTTTTTTATCAATAATAAAAAAGGGTAAAAATTAAAAGGAAACTAAAAAAGGAAAATAAAAAAGGAAAGGGAAAAAATATTGAAAGGGCAGCAATAGTCAGTCGAGGAAACACCCACCACCGCAGCAACCAGTAGCACCGTAAGAACTGTGAAACTTCCGCTATCGGCTACACATCACCTTTTCCGACCACCACACTCTCCCTTTTATTTCGGTTAGTAATTGTTCCATTTCAACTATTTATGGTTTTATATTTGATTTATGTTATCGTTGATTTGATGAAAAAAATTGTGAGGGAAAGATGTTGTTTTGATTTGAAGAAGTGAAGAAGAAAATAGAGGAATGGAAGAAAAAAAAAGAGAGATGTTGTTCTGATTGTTTTTTTTTTTGTTTATTGATTTTCTTGCTTTGTTTTTTTCTTTTTAATTGAAAACTTCGACTTGTCAAGCTCCTGGAATTGGAATCACGTTTGCTATTGCCACAAGTTATTTTAAAATTGATGATAATTAAGGTATCAACAAATTAATTATAATAATATAATATAATAATATGCTTTCTTGAGAACAATGTCCACAGACTACAATATGTTAATTGTTAGTTTATAAGTATTTAATAGAGGCAAAACAACATTGAATATTAAATAACATTGAATAACATGCTCCTACTATTTATAAATCATAATAATTGAGAACTTACTCTTATTTTGTGAAACTACTCTTATTTAAATTTTGGTTCTTATGATTGTTAATTGTTAATTGAGTATTAACTTAAGATCATTTAATTTCAGAGATGAGGAGATATTTGGTTGATAGAGCAAGTATTGAGATTGTGAATTGTTAGAACATAGTTTGGTTTTACATTCCTGTAAGAGTTTTGATGATAACAAACACATGATATATATATATATATATATATATATATATATATATATATATATATATATATATATATATATATATATATATATATATATATATATATATATATATATATATATATATATATATATATATATATATATATATATATATATATATATATATATATATATATATATATATATATATATGGTCTCTAATAAAATATTTTAATATTCAGAGAAATTCTGATGTAAGAAGCATAGAAAATGAGAAAAGATCTGCTAGAACATAGTTTTGTTCTACATCCCTGGAAGTTCTGATGTAAGAAGATAAGAGAGTTTCGTTTTGAAGATCTGTTCAGACACAACATACTTAGAAGCAAATCCGTGTAAAACTCTAAATGAAGAAGTTCTATATTATAACTTCTGAATGCACCAACGCTGTGAAACAAGAACTCTGATATTCTGATATGTAAAGTTCTGGAAAGCAAAGGAGTCTCAACGGTAACATTCATCTTCTGATGTGAGCATGTTCTGAAGCGTTACATTTTATTCATGGCTAATCAATAGTAACGGCTGAAAGAAGACAAGAATCTCTATGTTTGGAAAGTACATTTACTACTATTGATCAACCTTATAAAAGCTTCTTCTTATATCTCTCATTCATTGCCTATATAAAGAAGACATGAAGAATATATCAAATATAATTACTGCGCACGAAAAAGAAAAAACATAATTATCCATTTCTACCTTGTGCTCCTCTATTGTGTAATTCATTACTTTTGTGATATTTTGTTTTTGTTAGAAAATATATTTGTACACGCCTTTCAATTATTACTTTGTAATTCCTTGAGAAAACCGGGTTGTGGTTTAGACTCAAGAAGATATTGATAGTTGTCATTGTGTTTGTGTAATCAAGTTTGATTAGTGGATTAAGGCCTCATTTGAGAGAGGAGAAATTACCTTGGTGGGTGGACTGGTGTAGTTTGAGTTCAAAGGAACCAGGATAACCAACATGTCTTTAATTTTAAGTTTTAATATCAATTCAACCCCCTTTCTTGTGTTTTTCCATTCTTTAATTGGCATCAGAGCGCCTAGTTCTGGGCGCAAACACTTAACCGTGTCAGAAAAAGATCCAAGCAGGAAAAACACTATGGTGGGACCAAGTCAGATCATCAGCAATGATTATCATGATGAGAAAGACAGAATCAACAACAGACCCCCAATATTTGACGGTGAAAAGTTTGATTACTGGAAAGACATAATCAGAAGTTTCTTTCTAGCTCATGATACCGATCTATGAGATATGATGACTGATGGCTATATTCATCCTAGTGATGAAAATGGTCAGGAGATTGACATAAAAATAATGATAGATCACCAAAAGAGAGAATTCAGAAATCATCACAAGGCCAGAACAATTCTCTTGAGTGCTATCTCTTACACAGAGTATGAGAAGATCATAAAAAGAGAATAAGCAAAACACATGTTTGACTCCTTGAGAATGACGCATGAAGGTAACACGCAAGTCAAAGAAACCAAAGCTCTTGCACTCATCCAGAAGTATGAAGCTTTCAAAATGGAAGAAGAAGAAACTATTGAGACAATGTTCTCAAGATTTCAAACTCTGGTTGCGGGATTGAAAGTTCTGGACTAAGGTTACTCCACAGAAGATCATGTAAAGAAGATCATAAGAATTTTACCCAAGCAATGGAGACCCATGGTCACACCATTAAAACTAGCCAAAGATCTGGATAAAATTTCTCTTGAAGAACTTATCAGCTACTTGAGAAGTCATGAGATAGAACTAGAAGAAGTTGAAACCGAGAAGCAAGGTAAGTCTCTCTCTCTCTCTCTCTCTCTCTCTCTCTCTCTCTCTCTCTCTCTCTCTCTCTCTCTCTCTCTCTCTTAAATCTAATAAAAAATATAAACCTAAAGTTTTGCAGGAAAAAGAAGAAAACTCTGGTGGATCCTCGTCAGAAGAAGACGAACTATATCTTCTCTCTAGAAGAGTCAATCAGTTGTGGAAACACAGGCAGAGGAAGTTCAGAACTCCCAGAAGAACAGGGAATCTTTCTGAATCATCTTCTGGATACAAAAAATCAAGTAACAGAGACATTGTTGGCTACAAATGCAACGAAGCAGGCCATTACAAAAGCGACTGTCCAAATCTACAGAAAGAAATGCCTAAAAAGAAGTTCTCCAAAGATAAGAAGAAAAGTCTTATGGAAATATGGGATGACTCAGAATCTTCTGAAGCTGAAACATAATCAGAAGATAAACAAGCCAATATAGCTCAAATGGCCAACTTATCATATACCCTTGGATCATATGAATCAGAATCAGACTCATAGGTAGAAGAGGTTCAAGACTAAGCCATTGGATGAACTAGACTTATACAAATAAAAATAAAAATCGCCACCGCGCTTTATCATTTCCAAAGGAATGGGAAAAGAGCGAATAACCCAAAAAGAGGGGGAACGATTCAAGGTAAGGGGGTTGGTTATGAAAAGGTAAGGTATTAGCACCCTAAACATCTACGGTACTCCACGGGAACCTCTTTGAAAAATCTGTATATTTTGGCTATGAAAAATGTTGTATAAAATAGATGGTGGAGGTGGGAAAAGAAAAATATTTTTTATGATTTTTTGCATCTTCCGCGGTTGGGAACCTTTAGTGCCTACGTACCACCTTTTCGTGCAATAGGGGATCAGGGTACACATAGTTCCTCTTTTAAAAATTTTAAAACACAAATGTGTTGGTCAATTTTATGAGATAAAACATCATCGTCATTGTCCGTGTGAAAAACATACCTACTACCCACAATCATGAGAAAGGAGAATTTGCATCATCTCAAAGTGGAGGATATGGCTTGGATTTTAAAATCAACAATGCCTCACTCAACATCCAAGTGGAAAATGTCTCTCTTTACTACATATTGTAGAAGTATAGTTGTTTGCATCACTACAAGGATTGACAAGAGTTCAATCTTTTGAGAGAAGTTTAAAGATAAAAGTCAAAGTGGCAAAATGGTTTGAAATGAGATTGATTGACTTTTAGTCTTCTCACAAAAATGTCAAAGTATTGTTAAGTTTATTGGAGTTTATTTATGAAAATGTTTGAAAATGCATGGACCTAAGTCCAAGTTTATTATAAAAGTAATTCAAGTTTAAAACAAGAAGAGTTTTCAAAAGAGGGGGGGGGGGGGGGGGGGAGAAGATTTTTGAAATTAAAGAAGATGGGAGGAGAAGAAGAGGATATCCTAAAGCATAAGGTAAAAGCTAGGGATAAGAACCATCTAACCAATAAGAAGCCAATACTTGACATTATGAGCCAAAATAGAATTCCCATTCTTTGGATTGAAACCAAACAAGTAAATAATACTAGACCTCTTGAGAGAACCAAACTTCAAGTATATTAAGTCTTCACAAAAATTGGGCAGAGTAACGGCTGTATACGGATGAATTCCATATTACAAACAAATGGTGTAATTACAATAACCTACACACAAAACAAACAAACAACCCAATGTCTTGAGGTAAACCTTAAGAGCTCCAGACAAAATGCTAAGATCACAAGGTCTCCAATCATAGGCCAAGGTTTCTAATCCTAAGTCCAAAAAGTCCAATGCTGCATAATGCCAAGGGTAGTAACCAAATAGTCCAAGTATCATTAAAGATTTTTAGGGTTTATGTTAATTATTAGGTGTCTTTAAAAGAAAAGAAAAGCTCAAGTGAGCAAAATAAAAAATGACAAGAATATAAAGGGGCTCAAGTGAGCAAAGATGAAAAAAAGCATGAAATGTAAATGCTAAAAGTAAATGGTGCATAAAGTAAAGAACATAAAATAAAAACAAAAAATAAAATCAATTATTAGTGATTAGTGGTTAGTTGGATGATCATCTTGAAACTTGAATTTGGAAATCATTAGAGGATTGGTAGAACCAAAGCCTCCACACAACAAGTTGCATTTGCTTTTTGTCAAGTATATCATCCATTTGGAGTCCTTATGAGTATCATTTAATGATCAACGCTGTTTAAGTGATCCGCGTTGACCAAAGGTGTTGTAGATCCATTAGAGGATTGGTAGAACCAAAGCCTTCACACAATGAATCTCAAGGTTATTGGATCAAAGAGATCAAATTAACATACATGGGCTTGCAAACATAAGTTTGGGCCACACATGATCATTTATTCGAATCGGGATAAAATTTAGCACTATGTTAAGCAATCGTAAGTGGACTTATATAGAAGTCGCACCTATTTTGAGGTCGGTCAATAGCAATCTATGCACCATCTGTTTTGAGACATAATATAGAGATAATGCTCCAACAATATTTAGTGCAATAAGAAGAGGATGAGATGAAGAGGGGTGGGAGAGAATATACAAACCACTTTTGGATTAAATTTAATCAAACTATTATTAAAATCATTCATCCATTTTTGTGGAGTTAGACTCAACACCATGGGTCCAATGATGTTAATAAAGTTTAATGATAAAAAATTTAGCCCAAGATCAGCCAGAAAATAATCACAAAATAATATTACATTTTAATGTATACAAAAAGGTTTAAAAATAATGTTTAAAAATAGAAATAAAAGAGAAAAAATGTCAACTATGTTTAAATTAATCAGGAAATAAAAGGTAAGACCATAGAAAAATCAGAAATGAACTAAAATAATTTTATAAATTTTTTGGTAATTTTTTAAAGTCAGAAACTATTTTAAAATTTAAAGAAATGGGTGAAATAAACCAAAAAATGATAACAAAAATAGCAAAGTCAGAAACAAAAATAAAATAAGGTTACCAATATTTATCACAATATCACTAGATCATTCCATAATTTTTTCAGAATTTAAAAATGCATAAAAGTATTTTTAAACATTTAAAACAATTCCAATAAAGTGTAAATTTATAAAAAGATACTAAAACACAAAATTAAATTGTGAAAAAATAAAAATCAGAAAGAGAATAGTCAAAAATGTTATTCATAATTTTTTCAGATTTTTTGGACTAAAAATGAATTTTCTATGATTTTTTGAAGTTTAAAACAATTAAATATAAAAAATCAGAAAAGAAAATAAAAGTCAAAAATATATGGACCATTGGATGAGAGTCAAAACGTGTTAGTAATCAAATCCAAGGGATCTGGCGTGCTGTGCATATCATGATCATTAGTAAATAAAGCACTGAATCAGAAATAAAATCATAATTAAAAAATAACAAGTGGCGTGCCATCATTGGTTGGAAGATGACACGTTGGTCATCTTCAACCTCCAGTCAACGTGAATTACAGGTCTCTCAAACTGTAAAATCAGAAGCTCAGACCTATGTCATTTGCTTCGTCTCTTCAAGACAAAGTCAACCACACCCTCGCGCCAAATTTATATAAACTATATCTCAAGCAATTTGGAAAGAAAGTTTTGAAAAGGGATTTGAAATTTCATGGTCAAAACGTGTTTCCAGTAAGAAGTAAGTGTTGCAACTAGAACCAAGGCAATAAGAGCATCACAATGATATCAAAGTTTTGAAGAATTGATGAAGGAATCTAGCTATTAAAGTTGAGTTGCAGAGCTCTGAAATTGGACTTCTATGGAGCAATATAGGGCACGATTCTTGAATGTAATTATATGGTTAGCTTCAGGGAAGATCAAGGAAGGTGAATTGATGAAAAAATTGGATTGAAAAAGGCTTGAGAATGGATTTCGAAGTTGCTGAATTCTGAGTTAGGGAACAAGTTTGGCAGGGTGATTCTGGCTATCCAACTTGAGAAAATGAATGGGATAGTTCATGTATTTATAGGAGAAGCAAATGGGATCAAAAGGAAGAGTGAATGATGCATTTTGGAGGGAATTCGTACAAACCTGATGCACGAGTGAAGTGTGATCTAATTTTCACCAAAACTCATCCAATCCTTGTGTTTTGAGGTGCTAAACAAATATAGAACTTCACTAAACATGTTTAGATGCAAAAACGCGTGGAAAACTTGTGATTAGAGGCCATATTATGGATTTCAAAATTCTGACTTGGCGAGAAATTCAGTTTTAAAGTGTCAACTTCTGACCAATGGCATTTTCAACTCAAGAGGTCTTAGGGAATGATTCTTGATGCTTCAGAAAGATGAGGTTACAAGCTTTGCAATGGAAAAAGAATGGAATCAAATGGATGCTTGAGCTGAAAGTTGTGTTGAGTCAAAGTTGGAGAAAAATGTTGACTTTCCATACTTAGAAATATTTCAAATTCTTCTTCAAAAGTGACCTATAATGTCTTGCATCCAAACATAGCCTTCTACTTGGAATTTTCTCTTGACCAAAAATGATGGAATGAAGTAGATCTCTTGAATTACATTTTGAAACTTGAACCATTCACAATCTCCAAAAAATGAGAAAGTTATGACTTGTTGAATTTGGCAAAATTTCATAAAATGACCTATAATCTTTAGTATCCTTAAGGAAACTTCCATCCATTTTCTCACTTTGCACATAAAAGAAGGCATAAAGTTCACATCTTCAAGATCATTATGGAAAAATAATGGTATCAAGGTGATAAAAATTGACTAAGTTATGATCATTTGAAGTCAAACTTGAGAAATTAGGGGTTCATCTAGAGGACTTGTAGTCTTTCTTCATCATCAAGTTTCTTCCACATGAAAACTTCTTGGAACTTTTGAAGTGATTTGTAGATATCCCATTGAAGAGAAGGATGTCTTTGGAATCACTCAAAAATACCAAAAGATGGGCAATATATACTCCTTTGAAGTTCAAAACCCTTGCTCCTAGATTAAGAAACATGCCTTGAGGAACTTTGACAATTTTGAACAAACTTCTTGTACCAAAACAAAGGATTTGTAAATATAAGTTATTGAGGATGATAATGAGAACTAATATCAACCACAACCACTTCTATATCTTGAGAATTGAGAGAAATATGTTCTTGTGATCAATGGGAACAAGCCCTTATCCAAGCATGACAACTCCTTCAATCAACCCCTTGTACTTTTGAATCAACCTTGATAATTTGGAAATGTAGTGAACCAAAATAACCTCACCATGGAAGTTGTTGTATGAAGATCTTGAGGTTTACCTCAAGACATTGGGTTTCTTGTTTGTTTTGTGTGCAGGTTATTGTGATTACACCCTTTATTTATAATCTGGAATTCACCCGTATACAACAGTTACTCTGCCCAATTTTTGTGAAGACTTAATACAATTGAAGTTTGGTTCTCTCAAGAGGTCTAGTATCATTTTCTTGTTTGGTTTCAATCCAAAGAATGGGAATTCTATTTTGGCTCATTATGTCAAGTATTGGCTTCTTGTTGGTTAGATGGTTCTTATCCCTAGCTTTTACCTTATGCTTTAGGATAGCCTCTTCTTCTCCTCCCATATTCTTTAATTTCAAAAATCTTCTCCCCCCTTTTGAAACCTCTTCTTGTTTTAAACTTGAATTACTTTTATAATAAACTTGGACTTAGGTCCATGCATTTTCAAACATTTTTATAAATAAACTCCAATAAACTTAACAATACTTTGACATTTTTGTGAGAAGACTAAAAGTCAATCAATCTCATTTCAAACCATTTTGCCACTTTGGCTTTTATACTTAAACTTTTCTCAAAAGACTGAACTCTTGTCAATCCTTGTAGTGTGCAAACAACTATACTTCTACAATATGTAGTAAAGAGAGATATTTTCCACTTGGGTGTTGAGTGAGGCATTGTTGATTTTAAAATCCAAGCCATATCCTCCACTTTGAGATGATGCAAATTCTCCTTTCCAATGATTGTGGGTAGTAGGTATGTTTTCCACAAGGACAATGACGATGATGTTTTATCTCATAAAATTGACCAACACATTTGTGTTTTAAATTTTTTAAAAGAGGAACTACGTGTACCCTGATCCCCTATTGCACGAAAAGGTGGTACGTAGGTGTGATCGGTGGAAATAGAACTGACTGTTTTTTAGGCTGGTTCGCGAAATGTCGCGGTAAGCAAGAGTCGCCACCGTCTTTTATGTTCTCCAACATGGAAAGGACAAAAGCACAGCAAAATTCCTTATTCGAGATGTCTCTCGGTTCGGGAGGTAGATTTATAGAAAGGGAAGGTGTTAGCACCCTTTCTATCCGTGGTTATCCACGGGCTCTTAGGTACTTGCTCTTATGTTTTCAAAATTTGTTTGCTTTTCAAGTGTGTGTGGGTTTTGAAAAAAAGTTTCGTTTGAAAAATTTCTAAGTAACTCTTGTATCCGTCCTCAAGAGTGTATGAAAAATTTGTTTGAAAACTTTTTGAAAGTGTGGGTGCGAAAAGTTGTTTTTGTTTGTTTGAAAAGAGCAAGTACCCATGAGATCTACCTACTCTAAGGAATTAGGCTGTGTAAGAGTCCTTTAGATAGTGCTATCCCACCATTGAGAGGTAGGTAGCACCATCGTTGGAGGTGTTCGGGTCCATTCGATTATAAGGGACAGTGTAGTCACCGAAGCAATGGTAGGACACCTTAGAAGTAACCCTAATGACCTAGATCCTTTGTATCCGAGGCAACCGTTTCGAGGCAACTGGATCTCTTGGACAGAAGGGAGATCTCTAAGACACCCTATACTTGATGACCACGTTCGAGGCAACCAGTGAGGCGTACCCTAAGAGTGGCATGTGCATGTGTGTTCAATTTCAGTTTATGTTTGTCTTGTACATGTTATTTGTGAGCTACGGATTGGTTTTATTTTTTCATACATTCTTTCATGCATTTAACAGTTAGGGGTGCGGAAAAAAAATATAAATTCTACGCTATTACAAGGCGCGGGTCTATACATCGCCAAAAATACAAAGACCCGTTTTGGTAAATAAGTACGAGAAATTAAATAAAGCGATAAACCTAATTACTATTACATTCTTGAAGCAGTTACATAATAATCAAAATAAAGTAAATGCGCGCGAATAAAAATTAATCAGGAACGTTCTAAGGGTTTTGACCCTTTTAAGAAAAGAAATTGAATTTTTTGTCTTTTTTGAATTAAATGCAATTAATTAAATAAAGCCTAATCTAATTAATTAATTTATTAAAAGAAAAATGTTTTTGTATTTTTTATGTTTTTTTAATGAAAATAAAATAAAGGAATTAAAATTAAAAGTTAATAAAAACCTAATTCTAAACTTATTTTAATTATTAAAAAAAAGTTAAAGTTGCCTAATTAATAATTAATTCAATTTATTAGTATTTAATTACAAAAATAATTACCTAAATGAAATTAATAAAGTAATAATATTAGTTCTTTTTGATTTTTTATAAAAAATATTAATTGGTTAATTGTTAATAAGAAATAAAATAAAGCAAATAAAAAAATAAAATGACAAAATAATAAAAAAGAAGAGTAAACCCAAGGGGGGTTTGGGAATACTTACAGTGCTTGATAATGGACCTTAGGATGTGGCAAGGGTTGCTTTAGCTTCAGGGTATGGCAAAGAAGAGAGTCACGTTCTCCTTTTGGCCTGAAAATGCTTGCAAAACTCCTTTTGATCTCACACTTTTTTTGACAAATTTTGAACTTTGCTCTGGCCGTTTGTGCACTTTTTTTTCGTTTTGAATGAGGCTTGCAAGGCTTGTATATATAGTAATGAGTGAGAATCAGTCACTATTATGAGCTCTTAACCATTGCAATTAAACTTTGGATTTCTCCATAACCACCATTAAAGCAACTTGCCAATTTTGTTCAAATTTGAATTTTATGCTTAAAATGGACCTTACACGAATTTGGTAGGTGCATTATGCTTCATCAAGGTCATTCAAACCACAAGATATCATTGAATTATTTTTTTTGATTTTTATTTGAATTTTATGGATTTAAAATGAATTAAATCAATAAAATTAAATAAAAAATAGAAAAATTAATGTTTAATCTTGAAATTAATCATGGGACACGTGGGTGGCATGACAAGGCTGAACCAAGTGGAAAAAAGTGGGCCCTTTTGTCAAAAATTGAAGTTTCAAGGATAGTTGACTTTTGCCATTTCACAAAAATTTCTCAACTTCTCCAATGCATATCTTGCTCAATTTTGATCATATGAACATGTTCTTGGACATTTTGGAAAGGTCTTGAAGTCCTCTAACCAATGCCTTTGGTCCCATGTCATTTTGATTTACCAATATCAAGTTATGGTCTTTGACTTAAAATGCCTTTTTGTTGAATTTTAAAAATGACCTATAATGTTGAAATTGATAACTTTTTGTGAGAGCATTTCTTGGACTTGGAATGTGAATATGAGTTGTAGGAAATGTCCTCCCCTTCACAATGAGCATTGGATGGGATTTTTCTGATGAACCATGAAAAAGTTATGCCTTGGTCAAGTTACATTTGACTTTTCAACTGTCCAAAAATGGAAACTTTTGCATCTTGATGATTTTTGAGCCATTCTTGTGGAATCATGATCAAGATTTGATCCAATGATGATTGTGGCTTCAAAATAAGATGTTGATCAAAATTTTTGACTTTTGACTGTCAAATGACCATTTTGCCCCTACAGTTGACTGTGGAGCAATTAGGATTTTTGACTGTGCAACTTGACCTTGTGAGCCTTGAAACTTGACATGTAGGTGCTTGACACTGTATATGAGCATATGGGACTTGGTTGAGCCCTTGAAAACCTTAACTTCCTTGCGAGAACCAAAACCCTAATTTTGACTGTGTTAGGAGGATGGTTGACTGCGTAGCCCTTGAGTAGACCTTGAACCATTTGAGGTGATGCTTGGCAAAACTTTGAAGATTATGGGAGGGAAAATTTTGGGGTACAACAGTTGCCCCTGTTCAATCTTCTTAGACCTGAGGATGTAGATTGGCTTGTGTGCCTTTCGTGATCCAAGGGTGGAAGATGATTGAACACTAGAGTGCCCAGAAATTTGCACTCACATAGTAGAATATCAGCAGTGTGATGTCGGGAATGGGCTTACAGATGCCATTTGGAGAGATGATGGATGGGAGGATGGGCTTAAAGATGCCATCTGAGAGTGTGACAGAACCTTGTCGGGAATGGGCTTATATATGCCATTTGGAAAGATGGTGGATAGGTGAATCTGAATAAGAAATAGAATAGCTTTCGTGTCTGGAGCATATCTAGTCTGTGTCTAATTGATGACGTCTGAATAAAGGGTAGAATGACCACCGTGTCTGGGGTATATCCATACTGCATGAGTAACAGAATGTCATCCGAATCTGGATCGTATCTGGACTGAACAATAGAAGAGCATCCGGGATGGAGCATCTCTAAGTTGTCTTTTAGAAGTTTGAATCTGAATAAGCAATAGAACATCGTCCAGATCTGGAGCATCTCTAGGCTATATCTGAAAGGGAATCTGAATAAGTATCAGAATGTCACCATGCCTGGGTCACATCTGAACTATCTCTAGAAGGAGTCTTGAATAAGCAAAGGAACAACATCCATATCTGGAGCATTTCCAAGCTATCTCTGAAAGGAAATCTGGAATAAGTATCAGAACGTCGCCATGCCTGGGTCACATCTGAACTATATCTAGAAAGAGTCTTGAATAAGCAAAAGAACAGCATCCATATCTGGAGCATTTCCAAGCTATCTCTGAAAGGAAATCTGGAATAAGTATCAGAACGTCGCCATGCCTGGGTCACATCTGAACTATATCTAGAAAGAGTCTTGAATAAGTAAAAGAACAGCATCCATATCTGGAGCATTTCCAAGCTATCTCTGAAAGGAAATCTGGAATAAGTATCAGAACGTCGCCATGCCTGGGTCACATCTGAACTATATCTAGAAGGAGTCTTGAATAAGCAAAAGAACAGCATCCATATCTAGAGCATTTCCAAGCTATCTCTGAAAGGAAATCTGGAATAAGTATCAGAACGTCGCCATGCCTGGGTCACATCTGAACTATATCTAGAAGGAGTCTTGAATAAGCAAAAGAACAGCATCCATATCTGGAGCATTTCCAAGCTATCTCTGAAAGGAAATCTGGAATAAGTATCAGAACATCGCCATGCCTGGGTCACATCTGAACTATATCTAGAAGGAGTCTTGAATAAGCAAAAGAACAACATCCATATCTGGAGCATTTCCAAGCTATCTCTGAAAGGAAATCTGGAATAAGTATCATAACGTCGCCATGCCTGGGTCACATCTGAACTATATCTAGAAGGAGTCTTGAATAAGCAAAAGAACAACATCCATATCTGGAGCATTTCCAAGCTATCTCTGAAAGGAAATCTGGAATAAGTATCAGAACGTCGCCATGCCTGGGTCACATCTGAACTATATCTAGAAGGAGTCTTGAATAAGCAAAAGAACAACATCCATATCTGGAGCATTTCCAAGCTATCTCTGAAAGGAAATCTGGAATAAGTATCAGAACGTCGCCATGCCTGGGTCACATCTGAACTATATATAGAAGGAGTCTTGAATAAGCAAAAGAACAACATCCATATCTGGAGCATTTCCAAGCTATCTCTGAAAGGAAAACTGGAATAAGTATCAGAACGTCGCCATGCCTGGGTCACATCTGAACTATATCTAGAAGGAATCTCTGAATAAGCAAAAGAACAGCATCCATATCTGGAGCATTTCCAAGCTATCTCTGAAAGGAAATATGGAATAAGTATCAGAACGTCGCCATGCCTGGGTCACATCTGAACTATATCTAGAAGGTTTCTTGAATAAGCAAAAGAACAGCATCCATATCTGGAGCATTTCCAAGCTATCTCTGAAAGGAAATCTGGAATAAGTATCAGAACGTCGCCATGCCTGGGTCACATCTGAACTATATCTAGAAGGAGTCTTGAATAAGCAAAAGAACAGCATCCATATCTGGAGCATTTCTAAGCTATCTCTGAAAGGAAATCTGAAACAAGTATCAGAACGTCGCCATGCCTGGGTCACATCTGAACTATATCTAGAAGGAGTCTTGAATAAGCAAAAGAACAACATCCATATCTAGAGCATTTCCAAGCTATCTCTGAAAGGAAATCTGGAATAAGTATCAGAACGTCGCCATGCCTAGGTCACATCTGAACTATATCTAGAAGGAGTCTTGAATAAGCAAAAGAACAACATCCATATCTGGAGCATTTCCAAACTATCTCTGAAAGGAAATATGGAATAAGTATCAGAACGTCGCCATGCCTGGGTCACATCTGAACTATATCTAGAAGGAGTCTTGAATAAGAAAAAGAACAGCATCCATATCTGGAGCATTTCTAAGCTATCTCTGAAAGGAAATCTGGAATAAGTATCAGAACGTCGCCATGCCTGGGTCACATCTGAACTATATCTAGAAGGAGTCTTGAATAAGCAAAGGAACAACATCCATATCTAGAGCATGTCTAAGCTATCTCTGAAAGGAAATCTGGAATAAGTATCAGAACGTCGCCATGCCTGGGTCACATCTGAACTATATCTAGAAGGAGTCTTGAATAAGCAAAAGAACAGCATCCATATCTAGAGCATTTCCAAGCTATCTCTGAAAGGAAATCTGGAATAAGTATCAGAACGTCGCCATGCCTGGGTCACATCTGAACTATATCTAGAAGGAGTCTTGAATAAGAAAAAGAACAGCATCCATATCTAGAGCATCTCTAAGCTATCTCTGAAAAGAAGCCCTAAATAAGCAACAGAATAGCGTCCATCTGGAGCATCTCTGAATTATTTCTGAACAAGTAACTCTGAATAAGCAACAGAATATCGTCCATCTCTGGAGCATTTCTAAGCCATCTCTGAAGAGAAAATCTGAATAAGCAAAAGAACAACATCCATATCTGGAGCATTTCCCATCTATCTCTTTAATCTCTTTAAGGTAGATATGCCCTGGCTAGATATAGGTATCGAATCCACAATCAATCGCTTACAGATATGCCCTGGCTCGATGCAGGTATCGAATCTGGAATTGCAACAGTTGATAGTAATCGTCTTTGGATTGACCTTTTTCCTGAAAAAGGCAAAACGTCAGTTGTGCAATGCATGATGTCATGATGTTCTCAGGGAGAAATGAGATTGTGTGATATGATGCGTATGTGCATGCTATAATGTATGAAGATGTGATGTTTATGAATGTATTTTCGTCTAGGAAAATAAATCCTTGACGAATGTCGGGAAGATAACTCCTGGGCTGATGCTGGGGAGTGAAATTCTTCATTTCCACTAGGGGTGATGGTTGCAAGAATAAACCGGTAGGAGAAAACGACTCCGTAGGGGAATAAAATTGGCGAACAGATTACCCTGCGGGGACATACTCTGTGAGGAGAGATACTTTGTTGAGATGTTGATGATGACTCCGCTGGGGATACTGTTGATATGTTATGGGGAATTTGATGAACTCCGCTGGGGGGTAGGAAGAACTTCGCCGAGGACGATCTTTCCGTGGTTTTTAGCTGAGGATAACCCAGTTATAAGCTCTGGTGGAGCATAACCTTTGAATAAAGTCTGGGAGACGCGTTCGTACTCTGCAGGCGATAAGCGTCCAGAATCTACTGGGGATAAGCTTCCTACTGGGGAGATTGATTCAACTTTCCTGGGGAGACTTTTTGAGTGTATTGGGGAAGTGGCTCCACTGAAGTGTCTGTATACCGCCAGGGAACAATCTTATATTAAGATTGTCGGGGATGCTTGTTAGGAATGTCTGTATACTCCGCTGGGGAATATTGAGATCTTCTAGGGATGCCTAACTTCCGTAAGGCTGACTGTAGGCTAACTCTGCTTGGGGAGAGCGTTGTTGACTTGTCGGAGATACTGTGCCTTCTCGGGGCTGATTGGAGACCAACTCTGCTTGAGGAGAATTGTTAAATCTTGTTTTACTCTGCGGGGAGTGAAGGTATCTTGGTCATGTTCTTCAGCCGAACCTACCTTGGTACCTTGTGGACAGAGCAGTTAGTACAATTTGGACCATTTCTATTGCCCCTGTTTCTGTGGGAGAAGGTACCTGTAGAGGTGCTTGAGGACTGCCGATTTAACAAATCTTCTTTTGGTAGGAGAGTGACGAGATGACGGGACATAGTCGTACGCTTTTGATCCCTAATTTTTGCCTGGACCATCCTTTCGGGTTTTCAGTCCATCGGGATACCCATTTTTTCCCAAGCCGCCTTTTCAGGTTTTCGACTTGCCGGGTGTACAAATTTTTATTTTCATCCCTTATTTTTGCCCGAACCCTTTTGGTTCGCCGGGAAGCCCTTATTTTTGCCTAGGTGTGTCAACCTAGCGGGTCTTTGATTATGTGCAGTATTTTTTCGACTATGTCCGTGCTCTTAGGATGTAGGGAGGTGCCCCTGTCAGTAGTGTTGCGTTGCCCTACTACCAGAAGATCTTCGTTTGATCGTCCAATGCCCCAAGTGATTCAGAGGGAGGTTTGCCCCTGGCTATTTGGCATTTGAGAGATTCTCCGAATCTTGACTTAACTGCCCCAGATGATGGACAATGATCATGCCGTGCCCCTTGATTGGGGGTGCTTTTGTTCATTTAGACATTCGTCGTGCGAACTTCTATGCTGTTTAGACAAAATAGTCATATGCAAACAATGTTATATTAAGAATGCAACACTTATGTCTGTCTTGAAATTTTTGAAAATGCATTTTCAGTAAAACAAGCAAATTTTGTAAAATGTGATGTCAACTCAGTATTTTACAGCAAGCCTTAAGGAGTCAGGATACCTTTCGTAACAGTATGCCTTCGAACTAAACCATGCTTTAGCTAGGACTTTTAAGGGTTGTAACGTGGCCTGGTTCACTATTTAAGAAACAAAGGAAAAGGCTCAAATTATATTTGTACCCACCCGCTCTTCGTGATGTTCTTCAAACCTAAACTCAGCTGATCGTGCGTTTAGATCTCGTTTGAGTCTTTGTCCTGATGTTCCAATGATGGTTCGGATATTGACAGATTATTTTGAATAGGCAGTCATTTTCTTTTTTTGTTGAGAGTCTGTAGGACCTCTTTGTTTTTGATTTTTATTATCCCTGTTTTTTGCCTGAACTATTTCTTTTACAGTCAGCGGGATGCCCCAGTTTTGTAAGTCTCCTTTATAGGTTTTGACTTATTGGACTTTTATTTTGGGAGATAATGACTGCCTGTCTTTATGATTATTTGGAACCAACACTGTCTTTTGTTTTAGAAGGACCTCTTTGATGCCATTCGTTGTGCACTTGGATCAACTGAGAGAACTACCCTGCCCCAGGTTATGATTAAGGGTTTTAATTTTTTGTGAAAATAAAAACTCATACTTCTTTGGCTCAAAGGGGTTGACGAGGGATTATCATCCTTATAACTCCAGTGTTTAGGAATTGAAACAATGCCTGTACCTCATCAGCGGGGTCTGTTCAAAAGCATACTGTAGATTGTGGTATCGTTTTCGTCATCCTCCCTCAAGAGGCTTAGAATTATTAATCGAGAGTTTGAACATCACAAAAAAAATGAAAGCAGTTTGAATATAGCGAAAGTAATTGGATTAATTCAAAAACAGACATATGCAGTGCATTAGTGAAATAAAAGAGTTTGCTATGACATTAATTGTTTGTATAAGCAAAAAATTACAACTCGGAAATTCAAATAAACAAAAGCCTTCAATGATTGGGCAAAGGAGCATTGATTAGGTTTGGAGTCTCTGACGCTTCAAACTGAATCTCTCCGGCGTTGATCATGTCTTGAATCTTGTTCTTCAAAGGCCAGCAGTTGTCCGTAGTATGACCCGGGCTATCAGAGTGGTATGCGCACCTCTCATTAGGATGGTAGTTCGGAGCAGAGGTGTTTGGATTCCGGAGAGGAGCCCTCAAGGTAATCAACCATCCCTTCAACATTTGCTGTAGCGCTTGATCCAGTGACATGTTGATTTTAGTGAATTGTCTCTTGGGTGCGACCTCCTTACGTTGATGCCCCTGTCCTTGTTGAGAAGGCCTAGGATTAGAGATCTGGACTGCCCCTACATGTTGATCATGGCGACCCTTTTGGCTGTACGCAGCATTGGCCTCTTTCTTCCCAGTGTAAGGCTTTTTATGAGTATTAGAAGGTGCAGCTTCTTGAATCTTTCCAGCCTTGATGCCAGCTTCGATCCTCTCCCCGGTCAAGATCAAATCTGTAAACCCAGCAGAAGAATTTCCAATCAGATGGTTGAAGAAGGGACCAGACAAGGTCCCCAAGAACATGTCAACGAGCTCACGGTCAGTCAAGGGCGGCTGCACCCTTCCAGCCAGATCTCTCCACCTTTGCGCATACTCCTTAAAACCTTCACTCGTCCCAAGTGACATACCCTGGAGTTGGGTACGCGTGGGAGCGAGGTCGGCATTATACTGATATTGCTTATAAAAAGCAGTTGCCAGGTCCTCCCAGTTACGAATACTGGTTCCATCCAACTGATAGAACCAATCGAGCTGAGTCCCTGAAAGACTCTCCTGGAAGAAATGGATCCATAGATTCTTGTCTGCCGTGTAGGGCTGGATCTTCCTTGCGTATGAACGGAGGTGCAGCTTAGGACAGAAAACCCCGTCGTACTTTATAAAGGCAGGTGCCTTGAACTTGTGAGGGATCACCACCCCAGAAGATAAACCTAGGTCCCCAAAGTCCAACCCAGGCACACGTTGGATATCCATAGCATTTAACCGGTCCTCCAGCTGTTTGTACCTGTCTTCAACAGGGGGGTATTGTTCATCATTGAAGTCTGTCTCGGTGTCAGAGACCACAGGGCTAGGAACCTCTCTCCCTTGGTGACTGCCTTCCCCCACAGATGGAGTAGTCCTCTCAGCTTCATTCTGTAGTGTGTTCCCAGATCTGCGTCTAGGGTTGAACAGAACATTCCTCTTGTTCTTCTTCTTCTGAATCAGAGTCTTCAATTCCTTTTGACCCTGGGCTAGGCTCATAATCAACTCCTGGAACTGGGCATTCTGGGCTTGGGGGGCCTTGATAGCTTGTCCATTGGATGATTCAGGATTCATGATGACTGCTGAAATAAACAGCGAAGAAGGTAAGTGACCTGCAACAAGTGTACCTGTAATGCAATGATATGTATGATATGCATGCAATGTTTTCAAGGACCTCGCGGGATAAACAAAGAAGTTTGTTAGAATTTGAATCCGGTGGCTTGATGGAAGGAACTTCATGTTGTTGAGAGCCCTTCTTCAAGAGTCAAGGCTCACCATATCGAGTGGGTCATAGCCCCTGACTTAAGTCATTAACCTTGGCTAGAGGAAAATAAATCCCCTTTGCCCCTTGCTGGACATTTGATTCATCATGACCTGCATCACAAACCCTTGAGATCCTTGAAATAAATTAGTCCTTATGTAGGATGTATGCAATGGTATGATGTTATGCTATGCATGGAATGATGTAAGCAGGCCCTGTAATGAGTCCCGATTAAGGACTGTAAACAAAACCTGCAAGAGACTCAAGTGTCAGATAACAAGCATGCAAGTAGTCAAGTTTGAAGGCACACAAGTCATACAAGACAGCCCTTAGAGTTCAGGCCAGCATGAAGTTTGGGGTACTACCCTCTTGAAGTTGGTGGGCTCAAACCTGTCCTATCAAAAGTAACCGGGTTCTAGAGGATCCCAATATCACTGACTACCCTCAATCGGTCATAACTCCAGCGTCGCAATCTTTTCTTGCGGCCAGAACCATCGCGAGAGTTTAGCCTCAATGGGTGTAGCGTACTGCTACTGTTCTATGGCCAAGTTGGGTCAAATTAGGATTCTAAGGTCGGTTAGTGCTTAATGACTCCTCAGAAGACCCATATTCTCCTCGTTGCAACACAAGGGATATCGGTACAGACCAAGATGCCACACCAACGTAGCCACTACTTCACCCGTGTCGGTCTACGCCGTACAGGTCCCTCACAGCTTATGCTACCTAAAAGGGTATCCCCAGATCCGGGTTAGGATCTATGAAACTCCGATGCAAAGCCCACAAATATAAAGCAATTAAAGCAAGCAATTGAAAATAAAAGAGTGGTCTAATCTAAGGTACACCTCACTTTGAACGTCCCCAGCAGAGTCGCCAGTTCTGTGATCAGTGGAAATAGAACTGACTGTTTTTTAGGCTGGTTCGCGAAATGTCGCGGTAAGCAAGAGTCGCCACCGTCTTTTATGTTCTCCAACATGGAAAGGACAAAAGCACATCAAAATTCCTTATTCGAGATGTCTCTCGGTTTGGGAGGTAGATTTATAGAAAGGGAAGGTGTTAGCACCCTTTCTATCCGTGGTTATCCACGGGCTCTTAGGTACTTGCTCTTATGTTTTCAAAATTTGTTTGCTTTTCAAGTGTGTGTGGGTTTTGAAAAAAAGTTTCGTTTGAAAAATTTCTAAGTAACTCTTGTATCCGTCCTCAAGAGTGTATGAAAAATTTGTTTGAAAACTTTTTGAAAGTGTGGGTGCGAAAAGTTGTTTTTGTTTGTTTGAAAAGAGCAAGTACCCATGAGATCTACCTACTCTAAGGAATTAGGCTGTGTAAGAGTCCTTTAGATAGTGCTATCCCACCATTGAGAGGTAGGTAGCACCATCGTTGGAGGTGTTCGGGTCAATTCGATTATAAGGGACAGTGTAGTCACCGAAGCAATGGTAGGACACCTTAGAAGTAACCCTAATGTCCTAGATCCTTTGTATCCGAGGCAACCGTTTCGAGGCAACTGGATCTCTTGGACAGAAGGGAGACCTCTAAGACACCCTATACTTGATGACCACGTTCGAGGCAACCAGTGAGGCGTACCCTAAGAGTGGCATGTGCATGTGTGTTCAATTTCAGTTTATGTTTGTCTTGTACATGTTATTTGTGAGCTACGGATTGGTTTTATTTTTTCATACATTCTTTCATGCATTTAACAGTTAGGGGTGCGGAAAAAAAATATAAATTCTACGCTATTACAAGGCGCAGGTCTATACATCGCCAAAAATACAAAGACCCGTTTTGGTAAATAAGTACGAGAAATTAAATAAAGCGATAAACCTAATTACTATTACATTCTTGAAGCAGTTACATAATAATCAAAATAAAGTAAATGCGCGCGAATAAAAATTAATCAGGAACGTTCTAAGGGTTTTGACCCTTTTAAGAAAAGAAATTGAATTTTTGTCTTTTTTGAATTAAATGCAATTAATTAAATAAAGCCTAATCTAATTAATTAATTTATTAAAAGAAAAATGTTTTTGTATTTTTTATGTTTTTTTAATGAAAATAAAATAAAGGAATTAAAATTAAAAGTTAATAAAAACCTAATTCTAAACTTATTTTAATTATTAAAAAAAAGTTAAAGTTGCCTAATTAATAATTAATTCAATTTATTAGTATTTAATTACAAAAATAATTACCTAAATGAAATTAATAAAGTAATAATATTAGTTCTTTTTGATTTTTTATAAAAAATATTAATTGGTTAATTGTTAATAAGAAATAAAATAAAGCAAATAAAAAAATAAAATGACAAAATAATAAAAAAGAAGAGTAAACCAAAGGGGGGTTTGGGAATACTTACAGTGCTTGATAATGGACCTTAGGACGTGGCAAGTGTTGCTTTAGCTTCAGGGTATGGCAAAGAAGAGAGTCACGTTCTCCTTTTGGCCTGAAAATGCTTGCAAAACTCCTTTTGATCTCACACTTTTTTTGACAAATTTTGAACTTTGCTCTGGCCGTTTGTGCACTTTTTTTCGTTTTGAATGAGGCTTGCAAGGCTTGTATATATAGTAATGAGTGAGAATCAGTCACTATTATGAGCTCTTAACCATTGCAATTAAACTTTGGATTTCTCCATAACCACCATTAAAGCAACTTGCCAATTTTGTTCAAATTTGAATTTTATGCTTAAAATGGACCTTACACGAATTTGGTAGGTGCATTATGCTTCATCAAGGTCATTCAAACCATAAGATATCATTGAATTAATTTTTTTGATTTTTATTTGAATTTTATGGATTTAAAATGAATTAAATCAATAAAATTAAATAAAAAATAGAAAAATTAATGTTTAATCTTGAAATTAATCATGGGACACGTGGGTGGCATGACAAGGCTGAACCAAGTGGAAAAAAGTGGGCCCTTTTGTCAAAAATTGAAGTTTCAAGGATAGTTGACTTTTGCCATTTCACAAAAATTTCCCAACTTCTCCAATGCATATCTTGCTCAATTTTGATCATATGAACATGTTCTTGGACATTTTGGAAAGGTCTTGAAGTCCTCTAACCAATGCCTTTGGTCCCATGTCATTTTGATTTACCAATATCAAGTTATGGTCTTTGACTTAAAATGCCTTTTTGTTGACTTTTAAAAATGACCTATAATGTTGAAATTGATAAATTTTTGTGAGAGCATTTCTTGGACTTGGAATGTGAATATGAGTTGTAGGAAATGTCCTCCCCTTCAAAATGAGCATTGGATGGGATTTTTCTGATGAACCATGAAAAAGTTATGCCTTGGTCAAGTTACAGTTGACTTTTCAACTGTCCAAAAATGGAAACTTTTGCATCTTGATGATTTTTGAGCCATTCTTGTGGAATCATGATCAAGATTTGATCCAATGATGATTGTGGCTTCAAAATAAGATGTTGACCAAATTTTTTGACTTTTGACTGTCAAATGACCATTTTGCCCCTGTAGTTGACTGTGGAGCAATTAGGATTTTTGACTGTGCAACTTGACCTTGTGAGCCTTGAAACTTGACATGTAGGTGCTTGACACTGTATATGAGCATATGGGACTTGGTTGAGCCCTTGAAAACCTCAACTTCCTTGCGAGAACCAAAACCCTAATTTTTACTGTGTTAGGAGGATGGTTGACTGTGTAGCCCTTGAGTAGACCTTGAACCATTTGAGGTGATGCTTGGAAAAACTTTGAAGATTATGGGAGGGAAAATTTTGGGGTACAACAGTAGGCACTAAAGGTTCGCAACCGCGGCAGGTGCAAAAAATCATAAAAAATATGTTTCTTTTCCCACCTCCACCATCTATTTTATACAACATTTTTCATAGCCAAAATATACAGATTTTTCAAAGAGGTTCATGCGGAGTGTTGTACCCCAAAATTTGCCCTCCCATATTCTTCAAAGTTTTGACAAGCATCATCTCAATTTGCTCAAGTCTACTCAAGGGTTGCACAGTTCAAACACCCTCCTAAGCCAGTCAAATTAGGGTTTTGGTTCTTGCAAAGAAGTTGAGGTTTTCAAGGGCTCAATCAAGTCACATATTCCTATACACATTGTCAAGCATCCACATGTCAAGTTTCAAGGCTCACAAGGTCAAGTTGCACAGTCAAAAGCCCTAATTACTTCACAATCAACTGTAGGGGCAAAATGGTCATTTGGCAGTCAAAAGTCAAATTTTTTGGTCAACATCTTATTTTGAAGCAACAATCATCATTTGATCAAGTCTTGATCATGATTCCACAAGCATGGCTCAAAAATCATCAAGATGCAAAAGTTTCCATTTTTGGACAGTTGAAAAAGTCAACTGTAACTTGACCAAGGCATAACTTTTTCATGGTTCATCAGAAAAATCCCATCCAATGCTCATTTTGAAGGGGATGACATTTCCTACAACTCATATTCACATTCCAAGTCCAAGAAATGCTCTCACAAAAAGTTATCAATTTCAACATTATAGGTCATTTTCAAAAGTCAACAAAAAGGCATTTTAAGTCAAAGACCATAACTTGAGATTGGTAAATCAAAATGCCATGGGACCAAAGGCATGGGTTAGAGGACTTCAAGACCTTTCCAAAATGTCCAAGAACATGTTCATATGATCAAAATTGAGCAAGATATGCATTGGAGAAGTTGGGAAATTTTTGTGAAATGGCAAAAGTCAATTATCCTTGAAACTTCAATTTTTTTGACAAAAGGGCCCACTTTTTCCACTTGATTCAGCCTTGTCATGCCACCCACGTGTCCCATGATCAATTTCAAGATTAAACATTAATTTTTCTATTTTTATTTAATTTTATTTTATTTAATTCATTTTAAATCCATAAAATTCAAATAAAATCAAAAAAATTAATTAAATAACATCTTTTGATTTGAATGACTTTTATGTGTCATGAACAACCTACCAATTTCGTGCTAGGGCCATTTTATGCATAAAAATTCAAAATTTTAACAAACTTGGAATGATCTTTAATGGTGGTTATGAAGAATCCAAAAAACTTAATTGCAAGGGATCATTGGCTCATAATGTGACTTATTCTCATTCATTACTACATATGCAAGTGTGACAAGCCTCATTCACCACCTGAACATTACACAAACGGCCAGAGCAAAATCCAAAAAAGTGTCAAAAAAAGTGTGAGATCAAAAGGAGTATTGCAAGCATTTTCAGGCCAAAAGGAGAACGTGACTCTCTTCTTTGCCATCCCCTGAAGCTAAAGCAACCCTTGCCACGTCCTAAGATCCATCATACCGCGCTGTAAGTTCTTCCCAGGTCCCCCAAAATTCCATATCATTTTTTCTTATGTGTTTGTGTGCAGGATGCCCAATGCGTTTCACCATGAACCTTCAGCGTTCCACATGCCAAGTGGCCATGATCATCAATTCGAGGGCCAAAAAGTGATGAACACTATATTCTCCAGTCAACGTGCTCCAGGCAATCTCCAAAAGTCAACAAGGCTGGTTAATGGGCCAGCAATTTCCAGGCCTCACACCTCCATTGGGTCATCAACACCCCCATTGGTTTCTATTTCTTTTTTTTTCTATTTTCCTTTTCTTTTTATTTTCTTTTTTTAATTATTATCATTATTGTTAATTAACCTAACAAACTAATTTTTCCCCATAAAATTCAATAAAACCAAAAAAAAACATTTTATTATTGACTAACTTATTTTGTAAATAAATTTTAATATTAATTAATTAGTTGTGTAATTAGAACAATTTCAACATTTTTTTTAATAAGTAAAATTAATTTAGAATTAGAACTTTCAACTTTTAATTTCTTTTATTTTATTTTATTAAAAACATAAAAAACACAAAAATATTTTCCTTTTAATTAAATTAATTAATTAGTTATTAGTTTTAATTTCATTAATTGCAAAAAAGGACGAAAATTCAATTCTTTTCTTAAAAGGGTCAAAACCCTTAGGACGTTCTCGATTAAATTTCTACTCGCGCGCATTTATTTGTTTTGATTATTTATGTAACTGTCTCCAGATATGTAATAGTTAATTAGGTTTTTACCGCTTTATTTACTTTTCTCACACTTTATTTTTAAAACGGGTTTTTGATTTTGGCGATGTATAGACCCGCGCCTTGTAATAGCTAGATTTAGATTTCTGTAATTTATTTTCCGCACTCCTAACTGTTAAAAAATGCATGAAAGAATGTATGAAAAATAAAACCAATCTGTAGCTCACAAATGACATGGACAAAATAAACATAACATGAAAATAAACACACAGGCATATGCCACTCCTAGGGTATGCCTCACTGGTTGCCTCGAATGTGGTAATCAAGTATAAGGTGTCTTAGAAGTCGCCCTTCTGTCCAAAAGATCCAGTTGCCTCGAAACGGTCGCCTCGGATAAAAAGGATCTAGGACATTAGGGTTACTTCTAAGGTGTCCTACCATTGCTTCGGTGACCACACTGTCCCTTAATCGAATTGACCTGAATACCTCCAACGATGGTGCCACCTACCTCTCAATAGTGGGATGGCACTATCTAAAGGACTCTTATACAACCTAATTCCTTAGAGTAGGTAGATCTCATGGGTACTTGCTCTTTTCAAACAAACAAAACAACTTTTCGCACTCACACTTTCTAAAAGTTTTCAAACAAAATTTTCATACACTCTTGAGGACTGATACAAGAGTTACTTAGAAATTTTTCAAACGAAACTTTTTCAAAACCCACACACACTTGAAAAGCAAACAAATTTTGAAAACATAAGAGCAAGTACCTAAGAGCCCATGGATAACCATGGATAGAAAGGGTGCTAACACCTTCCCTTTCTATAAATCTACCTCCTGAACCGAGAGACATCTCGAATAAGGAATTTTGCTGTGCTTTTGTCCTTTCCATATTGGAGAACATAAAAGACGGTGGTGACTCTTGCTTACCGCGACATTTCGCGAAACCAGCTAAAAAACAGTCAGTTCTATTTCCACCGATCACAGAACTGGCGACTCTGCTGGGGATATTAAAAGTGAGGTGTACCTTAGGAATAGTTCATCATCATGTTTTCAATTGTTTGCTTTGCTTGATTTAATATTGTGGGCCTGCTTTGGGAGTTTCATAGATCCTAACCCGAATCTGGGGGATACCTCTTAGAAAGTAGCAACAAACTGTGAGGGAACTGTGCGGGGTATACCGACACAGTTGAAGCAGTTTGCTACGTTGATGTGGCACTTTGGTGAGTACCGGTAACCCTTGAGTCAAGTCAAGGAGAGTACGGGGCCGCCGCGTGGTGTCGTGAAGCATCAACTGACCTTAGGAACCTTACTTGACCATCCTGGCCTCTTTAGGGGTAGTGAGATGACTGACTTTGGTGCAGTCCGAAGTTGGTGGATACTCGATACTACACTCATTGAGGGTTGTTTTCTTGGAATATTTTGATCGCCAGTTCAGTGGCTAAATCAAAACAATGAACATAGAAAACAACCCTTTGATATTGAGCTCCTTAGAACCCGGTTACTTTTGATAGGACAGGTTTTGAGCCCACCAACTTCAAGAGGGTAGTATCCCAAACTTCATGCTGGCCTAAACTCTAAGGGCTCTTTGTGTGACTTGTGTGCCTTCAAACTTGACTACTTGCATACTTGTTATCTGACACTTGAGTTTCTTGTAGGTTTTGTTTACAGTCCTTAATCTGGACTCATAACAGGGTTTACCTACATTACTCCACGCATAGCATAACATCATACCATCATACCATTGCATGCATCCTACATAAGGACTAATCCATTTCAAGGACCTCAAGGGTTTTGTGATGCAGGTCATGATGAATCAAATGTCCAGCAAGGGGTAAAAGGGATTTATTTTCCTCTAGCCAAGGTTAATGACTTGACTCAGGGGCTATGACCCACTCGATATGGTGAGCCTTAACTCTTGAAGAAGGACTCTCATCAACATGAAGTCCCTTCTATCAAGCTACAAAATTCAAATTCTAACAATTTTCTTGTTTACCCCGCGAGATCCTTGAAAATATTGCATGCATACATACATATCACGGCATTATAGGTACTCCTTTGACAGGTCACTTACCATCTTCGCTGTTTATTTCAGCAATGGCTTCCCAACAAAACAACCAGGATCTTCATGCTCAAGAGACTCGGTTCGGGGAGATCCTCCTAAATCTATCCAAGGGGTAGGAAGAGCTGAGAACACTCCTCATGGAGAATTTGGTCAGGAAGAGTCCCGAAGACGACAAGGATGAACTGCTGAAACATCTGCAAGCTGAGGTGGATGTAATGAGAACCCAGATGCTGGGGCAAATGGCTCTTATCCAAGACTTATCTCAAAGACAAGGAGAGCTCAGGGTTCTCGTCAACCAACTGCTTCGGGATAACCAACTGGGGAAAACATCTAAGGTTGAAGAGCAAGCCATCATTCAACCACCTGTGGGGCAAGAAGACAAGGGAAAAGCTCCTCAGTTTGCTTCAGGGTCACAAGCCCAGCATCAACCTCACCAGCGTCAACAGGGTAATCGGCGTAAGCGAAATACCTCTGGAAGACATTTCTCGGAGACTGGTATACCATCATCACTGATACTGAGACGCTTGTTGGAGGTCAAGCTGATTGCTTTAAAGGATCCTCCTAAGACTCTCAACATAACCTCCCTAAAATACAATCCTGATGAAAGGTGTGCCTACCATTCTGACAGCCCTAGACATGACACTGACGACTGTTAGAGCCTGAGGAACAAGATTCAAGACTTAATCGACGGAAGGGTGCTAGAGTTCATGCCGGGTGGTAAAATGAACATCTTCTGCTGAGAATCTTCCATCTGAGATGACTAGTTCAAACTAAGAAACTTTTGTTCATTCGAATGTTCAAGTTGTATTTTTATTTGATTGTTTAAACATTTTATTCATATCAAACGTTGTTATTTCATTAATGCATTACACATGTCTGTTTTGAAGTAATTATTTCGTATTCACTATATTGCAAATTGCTTTCATATTTTTGTGTGATGATCAACGCTCGGTTAATAATTCTAGGCCTCTTGAGGGAGGATGGCGAAAACGATACCACGATCCTTACAATATGCTTTTGAATAGACCCCGCTGATGAGGTACAGGCATTGTTTCAATTCCTAAACACCGGAGTTATAAGGAAGATAATCCCTCGTCAACCCCTCTAAGCCAAAGAAGTTGGAGTTTTTTCTCTTCGAAAATTAAAACCCTTAATCATAACCTGGGGCAGGGTAGTCCTCTCAGTTGATCCAAGTGCACAATGAACGACGTCAAAGAAGTCCTTACAAAACAAAAGACAGTGATGGTTCCGAATGATCATAAAGACAGGCAGTCGTCATCTCTCAGAAATAAAAGCCCATTAAGTCAAGACCTATGAAGGAGACTTACAAAACTAGGGCATCCCGCTGACTGTAATCACAAAAGAAACAGTTCAGGCAAAAACAGGGATAAACGAAATCAAAAAGAAAGAGGTCCTACAAACCCTCAACAAAAAAAAAAAAGAAATGACTGCTTATCCAAAATAAACTGTCAATATTCGAACCATCACCATAATATCAGGACAAAGACTCAAACAAGGTCTAACGCACGGTCAACTGAGTTTAGGTTTGAAGAACATCACGAAGAACGGGTGGGTACAAAAAAAATTTGAGCCTTTATCCTTTGTTTCTTAAACCGTTGAACCAGGCCACGTTATAACCCTTAAAAGCCCTAGATGAGGCATGGGTTAGTTCAAAAGCATACTGTTACAAAGGTATCCTGACTCCTTAAGGCTCGCTGTAAAATCTTGAGTTGACATCACATGTTACATAATTTGCTTGTTTTACTGAAAAATGCATTTTCAAAAACTTCAAGACAGACATAAGATTTGCATTCTTAATATAACATTGATTGCATATGACTATTTGTTTGAACAAGCATAGAAGTTCGCACGAAGAATATCTGATGAACAAAAGCACTCCAAGCAAGGGGCATGGCATGATCATTGTCCATTATTTGGGGAAGTTAAGTCAAGATTCGGAGAATCTCTCAAAAGGCCAACCAGCTTGGGGAAAATCTCCATCTGGATCACTTGGGGCATTGGACGATCAAACGAAGATCTTCTGGTGGTATGGTAACACTGCACTACTGACAGTGACAACTTCCTGTATCCTAAGAGCGTGGACATAGTCGAAAAAATACTACGCACAATTAAAGACCCGCTAGGTCGACTGGCCTAGGCAAAAATAAGGGCTTCCCGGTGAACCAAAAGGGTTCGGGCAAAAATAAGGGATGAAAATTAAAAATCTGTACACCCGGCAAGTCGAAAACCTGAAAAGGCGGCTTGGGCAAAAATGGGTATCCCGGTGGACTGAAAACCCGAAAGGGCGTTCCAGGCAAAAGTTAGGGATCAAAAGCGTACGACTATATTCCTTCATCTCGTCACTTGCCTACCAGAAGAAGATTTGTCAACCGGCAGTCATCAAGCGCCTCCACAGGTATCTTCTCCCACAGAAACAGGGGCAATATGAGTTGTCTAAGCGATCTAGTTGCTCTGTCCACCAAGGTACTAAGGTAGGTTCAGCTGAAGAACGTGACCAAGATACCTTCACTCCCCGTAGAGTAAGATAAGATTCAGCAATACTCTCCCCCGAGCAGAGTTGGTCTCCCGTCAGCCCTGACAAGGTACAATATCTCCAGCAAGTCAACAACGCTCTCCCCAAGCAGAGTTAGCCTACAGTCAGCCTTATGGAAGTTGGATATCCCTAGAAGATCTCAATATTCCCCAACGGAGTATACATATGTTCCTAAGCAAGCATCCCCGGCAGTCTTAATCTAAGATTGTTCCCCGGTGGAATACAGACATCCAGTGGAGCCATTCTCCCAATACAGTCCAAAAGTTTCCCCAGGAGAGTTGAATCAATCTCCCTAGTAGACTCTGGAAGCATATCCCCAGTAGATTCTGGAAGCTTATCACCTGCAGAGTACGTATGCATCTCCCCGGTCTTTATTCAAAGGTTATTTCCCCACCAGGGTATAACTAGGTTATCCTCAGCTAATTACCACGGAAGGATCGTCCTCGGCGAAGTTATTCCTACCCCCAGTGGAGTTCAGCAAAGTTCCCCAACATAACATATCACCAGAATCCCCAGCGGAGTTCTCATCAAAACCTCAGCGAAGTATCTCTTCCCACATAGCAACTCCCCACAGAGTAATCTCTCCAGCAAGTTCATTCCCCAACGGAGTCATCTTCTCCTACCGGTTTATCCTTGCAACCATCATCCCCAGCGGAAACGAAGAACTCTACTCTTCAACATCAGGCCAGGATTCAACAAACTCCCGGCATTCGTCAAGGATTTATTTTCCCAGACGAGAATACATTCATAAACATCACATCTTCATACATTATAGCATGCATACGCATCATACAACATAAATCTCATTTATTTTTGAGAACATCTTAAAATCATGCAGTTCATGCATCATGACATTGCATACGACTAATACTTTGACTTTTCAGAAAAAAGTCAATCAAAAGATGATTACCATCTTCCTTTACAGTTCCAGATCAACACCGGTAACAAGCCAGGAAAATTCGGTGGACGACTGATCGTGGGTTAATATCCGAAACCAAACAGGACAATTATCTACTTGATCATCCTCAGGCAACCCTACACTGGTTCCTTCTCAACCTCAGATGTAGTTTTACACGAACTCATCATCAGGCAACCCTACACCGGTTCCTTCTCAATTTTTAGACAAAATCTTACACGGACTTATCATTAAAGTAACCCTACACCGGTTCCTTTTCTTTCAGAAGAAGTCTTACACAGACTTATCTCAAGATGACCTTACCCCGGTCCATCAAGAAGTTTTACACGAACTTACCCTGCAGTAACCTGACCCCGGTTCCTCCAGAAGTCTTACACGGACTTATCTCAAGGTAACCCTACACCGGTTCCTCCCAAAGTCTTACACGGATTTATCCCAAGGTGACCTTACCCTGGTTCCTCAAGAAGTTTTACACAAACTTATCCTGCAGTAACCTTACCCCGGTTCCTCCAGAAGTCTTACACGGACTTATCTCAAGATGACCTTACCCCGGTTCATCCAGAAGTTTTACACAAACTTATCCTGCAGTAACCTTACCCCGGTTCCTCCAGAAGTCTTACACAGACTTATCTCAAGATGACCTTACCCCGGTTCATCCAGAAGTTTTACACGAACTTATCCTGCAGTAACCTTACCCCGGTTCCTCTAGAAGTCTTACACGGACTTATCTCAAGATGACCTTACCCCGGTTCATCCAGAAGTTTTACACGAACTTATCCTGCAGTAACCTTACCCCGGTTCCTCCAGAAGTCTTACACGGACTTATCTCAAGATGACCTTACCCCGGTTCATCCAGAAGTTTTACACGAACTTATCCTGCAGTAACCTTACCCCGGTTCCTCCAGAAGTCTTACACGGACTTATCTCAAGATGACCTTACCCCGGTTCATCCAGAAGTTTTACACGAACTTATCCTGCAGTAACCTTACCCCGGTTCCTCCAGAAGTCTTACACGGACTTATCCCGAAGTAACCTTACCCCGGTTCCTCCGGAAGTTTTACACGAACTTATCTCGAAGAAACCCTACACAGGTTCTCTCTCTCCAGACATAGTTTTACACGGGCTCGTCGTCAAAGAAACCCTACACAGGTTCTCTCTTTCCAAAGATGCAGTTTTACACGGACTCGTCATCAGAAACCCTACCCAGGTTTTACTTCTTCCAGGATGCAGTTTTACACGGGCTCATCATCAAAGTAACCCCACACAGGTTCCCTTCTCAAACTGCAGATGTAGTTTTACACGGACTCGTCATCAGTAAACCCTACACAGGTTTCCTTCTCAGCTCTAGATGCGGTTTTACACGGACTCGTCATCAAAGTAACCCTACACAGGTTCCTTCTCCATTTCAGATGCAGTCTTATATGGACTCATTATCAGTAAACCCTACACAGGTTTCCCTCCTTCAAAGATGCAGTTTTACACGAGCTCATCATCAGGCAACCCTATACAGGTTCCCTCTTTCAACTTACAAAAATTACAATTCAACAGACAACCTCCAGATGGCATCTATAAGCCCATCCACCTACCCACAGTCTCCAAATGGAATCTATAAGCCCATTCTCGACAAGGTTCTGTCACATCTCCAGATGGCATCTATAAGCCCATCCTCCCATACCATCTTTCCAAATGGCATCTATAAGCCCATTCCCGACAAGGTTCTGTCACATCTCCAGATGGCATCTATAAGCCCATCCTCTTATCCACCATCTCTCCAAATGGCATCTGTAATCCCATTCCCTCCATCACACTGCTGATACTCTACTATGTGAGTGCAAATTTCTGGGCACTTTAGTGTTCAATCATCTTCCACCTTCGGATCACGAAAGGCACACAAGCCAATCTACATCCTCAGGTCTAAGAATATTGAACAGGGGCAACTGTTGTACCCCAAAATTTGCCCTCCCATATTCTTCAAAGTTTTGACAAGCATCATCTCAATTTGCTCAAGTCTACTCAAGGGTTGCACAGTTCAAACACCCTCCTAAACCAGTCAAATTAGGGTTTTGGTTCTTGCAAAGAAGTTGAGGTTTTAAAGGGCTCAATCAAGTCACATATGCCTATACACATTGTCAAGCATCCACATGTCAAGTTTCAAGGCTCACAAGGTCAAGTTGCACAGTCAAAAGCCCTAATTGCTTCACAATCAACTGCAGGGGCAAAATGGTCATTTGGCAGTCAAAAGTCAAAAAATTTGGTCAACATCTTATTTTGAAGCCACAATCATCATTTGATCAAGTCTTGATCATGATTCCACAAGCATGGCTAAAAAATCATCAAGATGCAAAAGTTTCCATTTTTGGACAGTTGAAAAAGTCAACTGTAACTTGACCAAGGCATAACTTTTTCATGGTTCATCAGAAAAATCCCATCCAATGCTCATTTTGAAGGGGATGAAATTTCCTACAACTCATCTTCACATTCCAAGTCCAAGAAATGCTCTCACAAAAAGTTATCAATTTCAACATTATAGGTCATTTTCAAAAGTCAACAAAAAGGCATTTTAAGTCAAAGACCATAACTTGAGATTGGTAAATCAAAATGACATGGGACCAAAGGCATTGGTTAGAGGACTTCAAGACCTTTCCAAAATGTCCAAGAACATGTTCATATGATCAAAATTGAGCAAGATATGCATTGAAGAAGTTGGGAAATTTTTGTGAAATGGCAAAAGTCAATTATCCTTGAAACTTCAATTTTTGACAAAAGGGCCCACTTTTTCCACTTGATTCAGCCTTGTCATGCCACCCACGTGTCCCATGATCAATTTCAAGATTAAACATTAATTTTTCTATTTTTATTTAATTTTATTTGATTTAATTCATTTTAAATCCATAAAATTCAAATAAAATCAAAAAAATTAATTAAATAACATCTTTTGATTTGAATGACTTTTATGTGTCATGAACAACCTACCAATTTCGTGCTAGGGCCATTTTATGCATAAAAATTCAAAATTTGAACAAACTTGGAATGATCTTTAATGGTGGTTATGAAGAATCCAAAAAACTTAATTGCAAGGGATCATTGGCTCATAATGTGACTTATTCTCATTCATTACTACATATGCAAGTGTGACAAGCCTCATTCACAACCTGAACATTACACAAACGGCCAGAGTAAAATCCAAAAAAGTTTTAAAAAAAAGTGTGAGATCAAAAGGAGTATTGCAAGCATTTTCAGGCCAAAAGGAGAACGTGACTCTCTTCTTTGCCATCCCCTGAAGCTAAAGCAACCCTTGCCACGTCCTAAGATCCATCATACCGTGCTGTAAGTTCTTCCCAGGTCCCCCAAAATTCCATATCATTTTTTCTTATGTGTTTGTGTGCAGGATTCCCAGTGCGTTTCACCATGAACCTTCAGCGTTCCACATGCCAAGTGGCCATGATCATCAATCCGAGGGCCAAAAAGTGATGAACACCATATTCTCCAGTCAACGTGCTCCAGGCAATCTCCAAAAGTCAACAAGGCTAGTTAATGGGCCAGCAATTTCCAGGCTTCACACCTCCATTGGGCCATCAACACCCCCATTGGTTTCTATTTCTTTTTTTTCTATTTTCCTTTTCTTTTCCTTTTCTTTTTTTAATTATTATCATTATTGTTAATTAACCTAACAAACTAATTTTTCCCCATAAAATTCAATAAAACCAAAAAAAAAACATTTTATTATTTATTAACTTATTTTGTAAATAAATTTTAATATTAATTAATTAGTTGTGTAATTAGAACAATTTCAACATTTTTTTTAATAAGTAAAATTAATTTAGAATTAGAACTTTCAACTTTTAATTTCTTTTTTTTTATTTTATTAAAAACATAAAAAACCCAAAAATATTTTCCTTTTAATTAAATTAATTAATTATTTATTAGTTTTAATTTCATTAATTACAAAAAAGGACAAAAATTCAATTCTTTTCTTAAAAGGGTCAAAACCCTTAGGGCGTTCCCGATTAAATTTCTACTCGTGCGCATTTATTTATTTTGATTATTTATGTAACTGTCTCCAGATATGTAATAGTTAATTAGGTTTTTACCGCTTTATTTACTTTTCTCGCACTTTATTTTTAAAACGGGTTTTTGTTTTTGGCGATGTATAGACCCGCGCCTTGTAATAGGTAGATTTACATTTCTGCAATTTATTTTCCGCACTCCTAACTGTTAAAAAATGCATGAAAGAATGTATGAAAAATAAAACCAATCCGTAGCTCACAAATGACATGTACAAAATAAACATAACATGAAAACAAACACACAGGCACATGCCACTCCTAGGGTACGCCTCACTGGTTGCCTCGAATGTGGTCATCAAGTATAGGGTGTCTTAGAGGTCGCCCTTCTGTCCAAAAGAACCAGTTGCCTCGAAACGGTCGCCTCGGATAAAAAGGATCTAGGACATTAGGGTTACTTCTAAGGTGTCCTACCATTGCTTCAGTGACCACACTGTCCCTTAATCGAATTGACCCGAATACCTCCAACGATGGTGCTACCTACCTCTCAATGGTGGGATGGCACTATCTAAAGGACTCTTACATAGCCTAATTCCTTAGAGTAGGTAGATCTCATGGGTACTTGCTCTTTTCAAACAAACAAAACAACTTTTCGCACTCACACTTTCTAAAAGTTTTCAAACAAATTTTTCATACACTCTTGAGGACTGATACAAGAGTTACTTAGAAATTTTTCAAACGAAACTTTTTCAAAACCCACACACACTTGAAAAGCAAACAAATTTTGAAAACATAAGAGCAAGTACCTAAGAGCCCATGGATAACCATGGATAGAAAGGGTGCTAACACCTTCCCTTTCTATAAATCTACCTCCCGAACCGAGAGACATCTCGAATAAGGAATTTTGCTGTGCTTTTGTCCTTTCCATATTGGAGAACATAAAAGACGGTGGCGACTCTTGCTTACCGTGACATTTCGCGAAACCAGCTAAAAAACAGTCAGTTCTATTTCCACCGATCACACGGAGTACCGTAGATGTTTAGGGTGCTAATAACTTCCCTTTGAATAACCAACCCCCTTACCTTGAATATTTCCAACTCTTTTTGGGTTATTCACTCTTTTCCCATTCCTTTGGAAACAATAAAGCGTGGTGGCGATTTTAATTTTGATTTGTATAAGTCTAGTCAATCCAATGGCTTAGTCTTGAACATTTCTACTGCTACAGGTATTATCTAACTTTTCTATATTTTAATTAAAAGAAAGTCTATCAGAAATTCTTGAGAGATATCAGCAACTTCGAGTCAACAACAAGAACCTGAAAAGGGATCTAGTTTTTGACCCTGAAGAAATTAAGAAACTGAGAACAAAAAACTCTGAGCTTAAGGAAACTATTTCTAAACTCAAAAATAAATTACAAAAGGCTCAGAAAGAAACTATCTCAGAAGTTTCTAGTAACTCTGATAAGATCATAAAAGAATATGATTATAGTATTCAAAAATTTCTTGCTAAAAACATAGATAGGAGCAAAATGGCTTCAATGATCTATGGAGTTGGCAGAAATGGTAGAAAAGGGATAGGATATAAGGGTAAAGTATCTCATCCTAAGAAATTTAAGGATATGGTCATAAAACACACACCCCTTTATTCTCACTTCACCTATGGACATACACATGATATAAAATATACTAGAAAGGTGTTTTCTGCTAAACCAAAATTCAAACAGAATTTTGGAAACTCTAACAATCATGGAACCAAAAAGATATGGGTACCAAAGGATAAAATCATCTATGTTGCAGATATTTTTAACAGCAAGGTTGAAACACCAGTTTTAACGACTGGACTCTGGATGCTCTCTACACATGATGGGAAAAAAGCATATGTTCCAAAGACTGAAATTTAAATCTGGAGGATACGCAGGTTTCAGAGGCAATCAGAATGGAAAGATTATTGGCTCTGGAACTATTGGTAACAGTACTGAGGACACAACATCAGAAGAATCTCAGTCAAATACAGAAGATGATGTCATAAACATTACAGAAACATCTGAAGATCCCATCCAGAAAAGATAACTCAAAAGATCTGAAAAACAAGTTTTGCTTTTGCTCATTGCTTCATCTTAATCTTCTATTTTTCTCGTGTTGTTGTTGCTTTTTGATTCTTGACAAAAAGGGGGAGAATGTAAGATATTTTGAATCCTTCTTAAAGCTCTATTCAGAAATCTTCAGGGAAGTATTTTTTTCTTCATCTGAGTATCCAACTCAGGGGGAGACTTCTATGCTTTATGTTCTTTAAGTATTCTATCAAAATATACAAGTTTTTGTCATCATAAAAAAGGGGGAGATTGTTAGAACATAGTTTGGTTCTACATCCTTGTAAGAGTTTTGATGATAACAAACACATGATATATATAAAGAACATATATGCTCTATAATAAAGTATTTTAATATGCAGAGAAGTTTGGATGTAAGAAGCATAGAAGATGAGAAAAAATATGCTAGAACATAGTTTTTCTCTACACCCCTGGAAGTTCTGATGTAAGAAGATAAGAGAGTTTCGTTTTGAAGATCTGTTCATACACAATATACTTAGAAGCAAATCTGTGTAAAAAGCTAAATGAAGAAGTTATATGTTACAACTTCTGAATGCACCAACACTGAAACAAGAAATATGATATTCTGATATGTAAAGTTTTGGAAAGAAAAGGAGTCTCAACGATAACATTCATCTTCTGATGTGAGCATGTTCTGCAGCGTTACATTTTATTCATGGCTAATCAATAGTAACGGCTGAAATAAGACAAGAATCTCTATGTTTGGAAAGTACATTTACTACTATTGATCAACCTTCAAAAAGCTTCTTCTTATATCTCTCATGCATTACCTATATAAAGAAGACATGAAGAAGATATCAAATATAACTACTGCGCACGAAAAAGAAAAAACATAATTATCCAGTTCTACCTTGTGCTCCACTATTGTGTAATACATCACTTTTGTGATATTGTTTTTGTTAGAAAACATATTTGTACACGCCTTTCAATTATTACTTTTTAATTCCTTGAGAAAACTGGGTTGTGGTTTAGAATCAAGAAGACATTGACAATTGTCATTGTATCTATGTAATCAAGTTTGATTAGTGGATTAAGACCTCGTTTGAGAGAGGCGAAATCACCTTGGCAGGTGGACTAGAGTAATTTGAGTTCAAAAGAACCAGGATAACCAACGTGTCTTTAATTTTAAGTTTTAATCTCAATTCAACCCCCTTCTTGTGTTTTTACATTCTTCATGAATGTTGTGCAATTGAAAGTCGAATTAGAACCACCGTCTAATGTGGTTAATGAGTTTAACCCAAATGAGATTTTGTGTGATCCAGGTCATAGGAAACAAATTAATGAGTATGCTTCGGATATTCAAGACCAAGTGAGGAGGGCATATATATTGAAGGTTCCAATGCAACTAAATTTTCCAAGCTTTCCTCGTACTCCATTTGGATGTGTTAAAAGAGCATTTAGTATATCATGGTATAAGAATTATACATGGTTAGAATTCAGTGAGATCAAGGATGCATCTTACTATTTTTATTTCTTTCTCTTTAAGCAAACCGAGAGGGAAGAGCACTTTGATTTTGAAGTCTTAACTAAAAGCAGATATAGATATTGGAAGCATGCATCTCAAAGCTTGAAAGATCATGTTGGTAGTCATAATAGTTTTCACAACTCACATGTCAAGCACTACAATGATTATAATAATCAAATACAAAGTGTGGAAAGTTTGTTAAAGCAACCAAGGAATAAAAATAATTGTATAAGGTTCATTTGACTTGTTCTATAGATTGTTCAAGATATCTCATGGCACAAGACATAGCTTTCTGTGGCCATGATGAATCCTCTACTTCTCTAAATAAGGGAAATTTTATAGAGATGGTAGATTGGATAAAATCTCAGAATGAACAAGTGAGGGATGCTTTTAACCTTGATGGAAAAAATGCACAATGACTTCCAGTAACATTCAAAAGGATCTTGCAACGTGTTGTGCACATGAAGTTACCAAGGTGATTATGGAAGAGTTTGGTGATAGACGATTCTCCATGATTATTGATGAGTCACGTGATATATCTTTCAAAGAGTAAATGGCGGTGATATTGAGGTTAGTAGTTGTATTTTCAAATTTCCAATTTTTATTACCTATTATTCTCTATGGCGCTAAATAAACTTGTTGAATTTGTTTTAAGTTTCTGAACGACAAAGGGAATGTTGTGGAACGATATGTTGATTTACATCATGTCAAAGATACTACATCCGAGTCATTAAAAGATGCTCTTTATGGTATTCTTGATAAGTACACATTATCTATTTCAAGGATACAGGGGCAAGGATATGATGGAAATTCAAATATGAGAGTTGAATTTAATGGTTTGATAAAAAAGATTCTAGATGAAAACCCTTATGCTTTCTATGTCCATTTCTATGCTCACCATTTTAAATTGGTTATTCTGTCTGTTGTTAGTAGTTGTTCACCTATTCTTGATTTTTTTGAGTACATCTCCTTGATTGTGACCACAACAAGTGCATCTTGTAAGAGGAGGGATGCTTTGACGGAGGAATAACACCAAGATATTTTAAATAAACTTGAGAGTGGTGAGATATCTAAAGAAAGGGGCTTGCACAAATCATATAGTCTCACTAGACTCGAGGATAATAGATGGGGTTCACATCATACTATATTGCTTTGTTTGGATCAAATATGGTCCTCCTTGTTAAAGGTGCTTAGTATGGTTGATGAAGATGGACGTGGACCATCTCAAGTAGCGGGTTTGATAGAAAAAGTGGAGAGCTTTAAATTTGCTTTTATTTTGAAGTTAATGTTAAAGTTGTTTGGTATCACAAGCGAGCTTTCAAATGTCTTGCAAAGAAAAGATCTTAATATTGTGATTGCCATGGAATTAGTTGACGATGTCAAAGCGCGGTTGGCCATAATGAGAGAGAGTGGTTGGGATAATTTATTTTTTGATGTATAAGAATTTTGTGTTGCTAAATGTATTCCAGTGCCAAATATGGATGACAAAATACCAGTTCGGGGTCGTTCAAGGGTAGAAGGGAGGACAATCACTAATCTTCATCATTACCATGCCGAGATTTTTTATGTTGCTATTGACAAAATATATGTGGAGATGGATCACCACTTTAGTGAAGTAAGTAACGTTATCCTTGATTTCTTCTCATGTCTTGATTCCAATAACTCTTTCTCCAAGTTTGATGTTGATAAGATTACTCGTCTTGTTGATATTTATCATGTAGACTTTTCTGATGATGACTGTGGAACAATAATGGATAAACTTGACACTTATGTTCTTCAAGTGAAAAAGAAATGCTTCATTTTCCAGTTGTGAAGATGTTCAAAGTTTGGCTATGAAGATGGTTCAAAGTGAGAAACATTTGGTTTTTCCATTGGTTTACAAACTTATTGAGTTATCTTTGATATTTCCGGTGTCGACAACATCCGTTGAAAGAGCTTTTTTAGCAATGAAGACTATCAAGTCTAAATTGCACAATAAGATCAACGATGTGTGGTTCAATGACTTGATGGTATGTTACACTGAGTGGGAGATATTCAAGTCACTTGATGATATTGATATTATTCGAACATTCACCACAAAGAAGTCTCAGAAAGGACATTTGCCTCATGATTTAATTTAACCCGCTATTCTAAGGTTATGTTTCATCTATTTTATCATAAACTATATTTTGTTGACAAAATGACGTGTATCTTTCATTTTAATTGATGATTATTTATTTATTATATATAATGTGAATTTGCGGTCTAATAATTTTTGCCGAGGCTTTAAAATTTTTCTGGCTCCACCACTGATTACAATTAGGCCTAACAGTCGATGTACCCCACTCAACGAAGATGAGGTACATCCCTACTGTCGTAACCGGCAAAAATTAAAGAGAGTCGCCACCATTAACTTTTATCCTAACGACAGGAGAATAATGAATAACCCTAATTCGTATAGAGATTCTAAGTTCGTGAGTCATTTTTAGACGAAGGGAAGGTGTTAGGCACCCTTCATCTACCTTGTTCTCAAGGAAGTTTCAATTTTTAGGTCTAAGGGTAGGTCTGGAATTTCTATTTAAAAGTTAATGTTTCCACATGTTTAACAAAAAAAGATTTAATTTTTTAATTAGGGGACTCACCTTGGTTTTTAAGCCGCGTGCCTATGTATGCTCTTATGAGGAATCAGAGTCCCAATTCGTAGTTCGTAGTGTTTGGTTAGTTTTTTATGGACTGTGGAAATATTTTAAATTCTCCTTGAACCTTGTGTGAGTTTGAAAGTAGCGGAATCGTAGACACAGTTCGCGGTTAATATAAAAGATCTCCATAATCTTTTTTGAAAATAAGTTGAAATTGGAATTATGTTAGTAGAAAATAGTTAGTATTTGATTGGTTAGGTGTGTTAGAATGATGCAATTTGTAAAAAAAAAGTTTTTTGAATGATAAAATGTTTGATGAAATCATGAAAAATAGGGTTAGTATTTTAGAAAAAATAATTAAATAACAAATAACTATTTTCCTTATTATTAAAAATATTAAATATTTTTAATAAAAATCCAATATTATTTTATTAATAAATTTTTATGCAAAAAATATTTTAATGCGATTATGACAAAAAAATGAGTTATGTGACAAAAGTTAAATAAATAAGATAAGAAAATAAATAAATTAAATTAAATTAATTAATTTAAGCATGGGGGGGTGTAAATATTAGAATCGGGGGTGTATCAGTAAACCATTTAGGCCCAGATGTGAATCTGAACCTAAATGAGCTAGGGGGTGTAAATTAATGTTAGACAATAAAAATTGGGGGTGTGGATATCAAAGGCCTAAGTCCAGATATTAAACTTGGCCCAATTACACAGGGGGGTATACGTTTGAACTAGAAAAGTGAAAATAGGGTGTCAATAGGAATGGGCCTAGCCCAAGTGAATATCTGAGTCCGTTGGCAAAAGTATGAGAGGATGTGCGTGTTATAGTGAGGGTGAGAAATCTGGGGGGTTTGATTATGATCCAAAGGGTCCTCAAGATTTAATCTTGGGACGTTGATCAAAAGTAAGATATACGGACGGTCGGGATCAGAGTTTGACTAGGCGAGTATAGTAAGCGTGTACACAAGGAGATAAGTGTGGGTTATATATTAATTTTCCACGCATTTGTCTCATTTTTTCCCTCTTCTTTCTCTCTCTACACCAAACAACCAAAAACCCTTATGAGATTCTAGAGAGAGATGATCTCGCCTCACTCTAGAAAGGTGATTCACTAGAAATTGCCCTGCCTTGGACGCCGCCGGACGAAAACCGCTTCCGCCAATGGCTGCTCCAGGGCACCACCATCTCCATCCTTCCCCCACCACCAACCTTCATCCTTACCCAGATCACTGGTTGAAGTTCGACCGACATTTTTATATCTTCAACTAAGCCGCCATGTAGGAAACCCAAAATGACCGTGAGCCTTCATCCCAAACCCAAATATATTCAAACCTTCATCCCACATTCATCCAAAACCCAGAAAACTTCAAACATTCATACAACCATCATCTAACCCTAACCCTATCTCCTAACCCTAACCTGTTTACTTCAAAACCCTAACCCCAAATCATCAAACCTTAACCAAAATCCCCAATCCTAATTTGTTCTAACCTAAACAAAAATCGAACCCTAAATCCAAAAATTCCCCTAAACTCAAAACAAAATCAAGCATCAAACATCATAATCAAACCCTAAAGCTAAGAGTTCTTAGGATTACTTGAATTTGTAGTGACTCTTTTCACTTTGCTTCTGGTTCTTTCTCTTCTTCTTCTAATCTCCTCTTCCTTTCTCTTTGTAGGTACCGGAGTTGGAGGCCAAGCTCAAAGGGTCTAGGGTTTCAATTGTGAAACCTTAATCCTTCAATAATGAAGATCTATGAGTGAGAGGGTGGGATAGCGTAGCAAGCTTCGAATTTCTCCAAGGGTTTTCGTCCTCCAAAATTTTCTTCCCTTTTATCTTAGACATTAGCAATTTATATAGGTTTTAGAATTAGTTTGATTTAGAAAATATTGTTGTGATTTGCAGTTACAAATTTAGATTGATTAAAGATTGAATCAGATTAGGGTTAGATTGAGATTTGATTGTAAATTAGATTTTAGATTTTGTGATTCTGTAATGTATTTGGACATGTTATTGTATTGATTCGTTTCAGTTAATAAAATGAATTTAAATTCCAGATTTGATTTGATTTCTTGCAATGTTTGATTTTTATTCGATTTGATTCAATTCTGTGTGAATTCTAGATTTGGGTCGTAACTGTCTTAGGTTTGAAGAAGAACAGTAGCGCCACTTGCCAATTAGGGTTTCATCCCTTTGGTTTAACTTGGCCAACCAACTCAAAATAATAAATCAATTATAAAATAATAATGAATTATAATAATAATATTGGAATAATAATAAGTGAATAATATTAATAATCAAATTAATAATAATTGAACATTAAAAATTGAATAATAAATATTGAATAATAATAATTGAATAATAATAATAATTGAAAAACGTCAGAAGTTGGCCCTGGTCAACCCCAACGCCTAATGGGCTTCCAAAAAGGCTTAATGGGCCATCCACCTAGAAAAATAAGCCCTTTTGATGACAACACACCCCCTCCCTATTTTAAATGGGCCTAAAGGTAGTTTGAATGATGATCCAAAAATATGACAATAATCTTAAAGTCCCAATCGATTCAGACTTTATAAAACTCACACCCCCTTTATAAAAATAAACCCCTATTAAAGAAATAAATGAATATGCATAAAATATGATTCACTAGCATGCATTAACCATTAATAGGAGTAGAGGAAATTTGGAGTATGACAGCTGTCCCTATTTAATTATTATTCGATTGAAGCATACAAGTATACAAAGTTTTCGCACGTTCAGATCGAAGGGTTATTAAATAATGGAAGACCCCAAATTTCGACCAAAGACTTTTGAAAGATAAACTGTATAATGAACCGGAAGGAGAAAAGGGAAAGGATGACGCAGTTAACTCACCAATGCCTAGAACCTTAACCTAGATATGTCAACACGGATAACTCGTCAACACCTAGAAAAAGTAATTATAGACTTGGTGCATTTATCATAACCTAGGAGATAAATGGAACAAGCTTGAAAATGGATAACTTATTGTTGCTTTGAGACTGATGCAACAAGCTAAATCGCAGATATTGTGTATTTACCACGACCTAGAGGGTAAATAACACCGGTTTGAAAATTGACTTACTAACGCTTCGAGACTAACATAGTAAGCTACAAACACAAAATTTTCCTACTCATCACAACCTAGGGGATGAATAACACAAAGTTTCATAACTCATTGTCGCTTGGAGACTAACATAATGAACTATATTGTAGAGACTAGATAACTTATTGTTGCTTTGAGACTGATGCAACGAGTTATATCGCATAGTTTGTATATCTACTATAACCTAGGGAGTAAATGATACGGGTTTTTAAAAATGATAGCTTGGTGCTTCCTTGAGACTGATGCAACAAGCTACATCGCAGTTACTATGTATTTACCACGACCTAGAGGGTAAATAACACTAATTTTAAAATTGACTTACTAATGCTTCGAGACTAACATAGTAGGCTTACAACGCAAATTTCGTCTACTTATAGTTACTATGTATTTTGAAATTCTAAATATTTCCTTCGCTTGTCATGATAACTCTTATGTCAACTTTGGGAAGCTTTCATCTTTTCTCGAATTAACTTCACCTTCTCAGTGGTCTCTCAAACAATTGCAGTTCCAAGTACTACACTTTCTCCAGATTCATGCCAACATAAAGGAGTTCTACATCTCTGACCATACAACGCTTCAAAAGGTTCAATTCCAATACTATAATGGTAACTGCTATTATAATTGAACTCTATTAATGGAAGATAAGTATCCCACGAACCTCTTTGCTCAAGAACACATGCTCTCAACAAATCTTCTAACGACTGAATAGTCCTTTCAGTCTGACCAACCGTCTGAGGATGATACGCTGAACTCAACCTCATCTTAGAGCCCAACTCCTCTTGCAAACTCTTCCAAAAATTTAAAGTAAACCTCAGATCTCTATCCGACACAATACACAAAGGCACACCATGCAACTTCACAATTAAGCTAGTGTAAATCTCTTCCAATTTTGATACTGGAAAACTGATGTTAATAGGAATAAAATGAGCCGACTTCGTAAGCCTATCAACAATCACCTAAATCGAATCATGTCCTCTTGAAGTATTAGGTAACCTTGTCACAAAGTCCATCGAAATGCTATTCCATTTCCATTCTGGAACTTCTAACGATTGAATCAACCCTGCGGGCTTCAGATGTTCAACTTTCGACTTCTGACAAGTTAAGCATGCTTACACAAACCGAGCCACATCACTCTTCATTCCAAGACACAAAAAAAAATTCTTCAAATCTTGATATACTTTTGTAGGTTCCGGATGAATGCTCAACTTGCTGGATTAGGTAATGTCAAAATCGGAGTCGACGTTAATCTCTTCTTCAATTCCGTACAACTTTCTTCACACTAAATATCCCACACAGAAGCTCTACCTTTACAAGTAAACTTAGTCAACAAAAGTGCCAACTTAGAAAAACCTTCGATAAACCTTCTATAATAACAGGCTAATCCCAAAAAGCTTCTAATCTCGATAGCTGACTTTGGAGTTTCCCACTGCAACACAACATCTACCTTAGATGGATCTACAACAACTCTGCAACCTGAGATCACATGACCAAGAAAACTAACCTCCTTTAACCAAAATTCACACTTGGACAACTTTGCATACAACTTCTTCTCTTTCAAAACTTGCAATACTATCCTTAAGTATTCTGCATGCTCTTATTCCAATTTAGAGTAAATCAAAATTTCATCAATGAACACCACTACAAACCGACCCAAATAAGTATGAAAGATACAATTCATGTACTCCATGAATACTCCCGGAGCATTAGTAACACCGAAAGGCATCACCAAATACTTATTATGTCCATAACGCATTCTGAAAGCCGTTTTCTAGATATCTTCATCCTTCACTTGAATCTGATGGTAGCCCGACCTCAAATCAATCTTACTAAACACGCGAGCATCCACCGATTGATCCATCAAGTCATCTATTCTTGGAAGCAGATACTCGTTCTTAATGGTTACTTTATTCAATTGTCTATAATCAACACAAAGTCTCATACTTCCATCTTTCTTCTTTACTAGCAACACCGGAGCTCCCCACGACGATACACTTGGTCTCACAAACTTATTCTCAAGTAAATCTTCCAATTGCTTTTTTAATTCTGACAATTCAGATGCAGACATCCTGTATGGTGCCATAAAAACAGGCCTGGTACCATGTACAAGATCAATAACAAATTTGACTTCTCTCTCTGGTGGTACATCAGGAATTTCATCAGGGAAACCTTTGGGAAATTCATGCACCAATTGCAGTTCCTCAATTATAGCTTGATCCTCGACAGATAGTGACGCCATCAACGAGAACATCTGAGCCTCTTCTTGGATCAACTGCTTCAACTGCCTAGCAGATAACAAACCAGCTTCCTCTTCTTCAGAAGTATAAAACCTCACCGACTTGTTATAACAGTTAATGTGAACATATTTATGCTCTAACCAGCTCATACCTAAGATCACATCTAACCCAATTAAAGGAAAAAAAAAACCAAATCAACAGCAAAGTCTATGTCGAAGATCGACAAAGGACACTTTAAACGCACAAAAAAAGTAGTCACCGATCCCTTAGCTAGAGTATCGACGACCATCTTTCCATTCAACAAAGACAATATAAGACCCAATCTTTCAACACAATCAACATCAATAAAGCAATGAGTGGCACCGGTATCAATAATAGTAATTAAAGGAGTACTATTAATGAAACATGTACCTCTGATGAGTTTGTCCTCATTAGCCGCCTGATTCTCAACCAAAGCGAACACCTTTCCACTGGTTTGCGCCTTTTTTAGTTTCTGACACCGACTATCGATGTGTCATTCTTTACCAAAGTTGAAACAAATCATCACCTTATGATTGCATTCAGATATAGCATGTCCTGTCTTGCCACAATGGAAACACCTCTTCACTTCAACAGTGCACACATTGCTCTTATGCCCAAGCTTTCCACATTTGAAACAAACCACACTAGCAGGAGCATATCCCTCACTAGTTCTTTGACCATGAGAAACTTTCTATTTATCTTTACTAACCGGGGCATCATAAGGCTTACCATGGTTCTGTTGGTGCTTACCCCTCTTATCATTGATAATTTTATAGTGAGCATTATTATCTTCCTCAAAGATTCTGCAACTATCAATCAAATCAGCAAAGACACAAATCTTCTGGTATCCAACTGCCTTCTTGATCTCTGGGTACAACCCATTCTCAAACTTGATGCACTTCGGAAACTCAGCATTCTCCTCCCTATAGTGCAGATAAAACTTAGCCAACTCAAAAAAGTTTGTATCATATTCAACAACTGACATACTCCTTTGCTTCATCCCAATGAACTAAATTTCCTTCTTACCACAAACATCTTCATGGAAATACTTCCTCATAAATTCCCTACGAAACACATCCCAAGTGACACTTTCACCTGCAGCTTCCAACTTCTAAGACGTCTCTAGCCAGCAATCATGAGTCTCAACTGCTAGCATGTGAGTACCATATCGAATCCTCTGTGCTGGAGTGCAACCCATCATACAGAAGATTCTCACAATCACCTTCAACCATTCTAACGCCCCGTCAGGATCATACTTACCCTTGAAGGTAGGCGAAATCTCCCACTGGAAAGTCGCCAAGCTACAAGATCCAACATTCCTGTCAGTGTTCGGTTGATTCTCCATAGCATGCGCCATTTATTCTAAAGCATCAACAAGTGCAACATCATTCCTTCCAGCCATCTCAACGTATCACTACAACACAAACAACGGTTAGAACTCAAGTTAACAATACGCGATTGTTAGACAAAACTATGACTCGACAACTTGGTCGGACGGACCGGCTTGCTCTGATACCAACTTTGTAACACCCCAATTCTACCCGACAATTATATAAGGTCAGTGTTACAAAACTTAGACAACCATATCAGGTTTGTACAATTTGAACTTGAAACAACAACATTCATTACAGATACATAACACATTAAACTTGGATGAACCAACAACAACATAAATTAATATTTTAAAATCAATAATTTTCATAACTACGCAGTGGAATAAAATACTCAACTTAAAAGAATATATAATCTTCTTCCAATCGAAGCAACTTCTGATAACAAGTACTTAACAAACAACAACTTAAAGTTCAATCAACTGAAATAATAACAATAATAAAACAACAAACGTTCATCCCCCCGAGTGTTACGTATCAGAGCAATGACACCGACTCGAACTACTAAAGGTAAATCACCTTCACTCTGGATTACCTGCACATTACCAACATCGGGGTAACATTCAAACTGAAGGGGTGAGATATCGAACCATATAATTGAACTTATGATAGACATTATATTAGAATCAGTTCATGCAAAATCACCACTTCACAACTTATAAACAACAACAATCACGACAACATATCAAAGAAATATAACGATTAATTCATAAACACAACAACTCAAATATGCAGCGTGGAATGTGAATTATTATTATGCACATGCATGTGGTACTAGTGGAGAAGAACTCCCAACTTAAAAATCGGCCAATGGATAGAGGCATCAACAAGGCATAAGCCTTCAACTTAATATTTTGCCAATCCAGGCCAACTTAACGAGCATCATCTCCCAACATGATATGCTATGTATGCGACAACATGATTAACAGTAACAACAACAACATCTACATATAACGACTTTGACATAAGCCTACAACTTAACAATTTCCAATTATAGATGCAACACAAGAAAATTCATCACCTGTAACTTCAATAATTAATAATAACAACATTACAACAACTTATATGTATCAATACTGTTATCAACACGATCCTACTAAAATGCTTCTACTAAATTATTCTGCTGATAATCCTTTTAATATTTTTCTGCTAAATTAATGACACTATTATTTTCCTGCTACCTAAATTATCTCTACTGCTACTATATTTTAGTTACAAATTTTTCTGTTATTTACTACTAGCTCTGCAACTAAAAACGTTCCAGTTATTAACTCTGTAACTTAATAATTATCTCTACTATTTCTGTGCAAATCTACGAATAATTCACTTCTGTTACTAATAAATAGCCTCTGTTGTTATTCATTCTTTTCTAACCCTGCTACATACATTTCTGTAATAAAATACTAAAGTAACAGAGACGTAGGACAGACACAAAAACAATTAAAAGGAGACAGTGAATGGGTTTATGCCCCTCGACAGGCATAACTGTGCCCCTCAGTACAACATATGGTTCCGGTCGGCACCCTTCACCACCATACGTGTGCCGCTGGGCACACCGTCCATATCCCTCCCAGTTCTATAACTTTGTCCAGATTTTTCATGCGATTAATAATTCCTTCCCTTCCCATGATCTCAGACCAACACTACACGTATTCACAACAACATAACCACACTACCAATAGCAATACATGATAGTTTTCAACACTCGAGTCATCAATTGAATCACTGCAACGTTAGCATAATTATCACAACTACCAAACAATAATTTGTTCATACAACAATCACACACAACAACAATTTTACAAAACCCAATTCCTACATAACATGCATCATAATTCCCATTATAGAATCAAAATCCCACCCTTACCTTGGATTGAAGGTTTCTCTACAATTTTCCAATCGAACCTAACTTTGCCTCTTTTCCTTTTCTCTGTAATTTCACACGTACAACACTTCTTCTACTCTTTTTCTTAACCCTTTTTAATTAACCTAATAATATTATTATAACTAAACCTAATAATAATATTATTTCTATTGGGCCTAATTTACACACCCCCTTAATACTACGTCTATCACCAAAATAAGTCCAACAACTAATATTATTAATATTCTACAATTCTAATATTATTACTAATATTATTAATCAACTAATTTAACCGATTAATAACAACACCATAACTTATGTCAACAACTCACAACATAACACAACATGTCAACGATTTCAACAAATAAGTCGAATTAATAGAAAATACTTAATTAAATAATTAATTAAATTAATAGGCGTTACAACTCTACCCCCACTTAGGATATTTTCGTCCTCGAAAATTTACCTTGATCAAACTACTCAGGATAGGAGTCCCAAATCTTGCTTTCCAACTCCCACGTCATGCTTTCTCCGGAAGCCCCAAGCCAGACTACTTTCACCAAAGCAATCTCTTTGCCCCTTAGAGTCTTCATTACACGATCCGCGATCCGTACAAGCATCATCTCCACAGTAAGATATCCCGTACTTGCACATTATCCATATGAATCACATGAGATAGATTGTAAATATACTTCCGGAGTTGTGACACACAAAACACATCATGCAGATTCAAAAGATTAGGCGGTAAAGCCTCTCTATGAGCAACATTCTCAACTCTGTCCAAAATCTGATACAGACTAATAAAACGATAAGTGAGCTTCTTAGACTTCAACACTCGCCCAACACCAGTCACAAGTGTAACTCTCAGAAACACATGGTCACCTGCTTGAAATTATAAATCTCTCCTTCGCTTGTCATGATAACTCTTCTGTCAACTTTGTGAAGCTTTCATCTTTTCTCGAATTAACTTCACCTTCTCAATGGTCTCTCGAACAATTGCAGTTCCAAGTACTACACTTTCTCCAGATTCATGCCAACATAAAGGAGTTCTACATCTCTGACCATACAACGCTTCAAAAGGTTCAATTCCAATACTATAATGGTAACTGCTATTATAATTGAACTCTATTAACAGAAGATAAGTATCCCACGAACCTCTTTGCTCAAGAACACATGCTCTCAACAAATCTTCTAACGACTGAATAGTCCTTTCAGTCTGACCAACCGTCTGAGGATGATACGCTGAACTCAACCTCATCTTAGAGCCCAACGCTTCTTGCAAACTCTTCCAAAAATTTAAAGTAAACCTCAGATCTCTATCCGACACAATACACAAAGGCACACCATGCAACTTCACAATTAAGCTAGTGTAAATCTCTTCCAATTTTGATACTAGAAAATTGATGTTAATAGGAATAAAATGAGCCGACTTCGTAAGCCTATCAACAATCACCTAAATCGAATCATGTCCTCTTGAAGTATTAGGTAACCTCGTCACAAAGTCCATCGAAATGCTATTCCATTTCCATTCTGGAACTTCTAACGATTGAATCAACCCTGCGGGCTTCAGATGTTTAACTTTTGACTTCTGACAGGTTAAACATGCATATAAAAACCGAGCCACATCACTCTTCATTCCAGGACACCAAAACAAATTCTTCAAATCTTGATACATTTTTGTATCTCCCGGATGAATGCTCAACTTGCTTCTATGAATTTCCTCGAGAATCACTTTCTTCATCTCTGCATCATCAAGAATACAAATTTGACTATGGAATCTCAACACACCTTGTGCATCTAACTTTAAATCACTATTCTCAAATTGATCGATTCCAACCATTGAATTTACCAGTTTCACATCTAACTCCTGAGCTCCTTTAATATTATCTAGAAAATCATTATTAATCTTCAACATCCCTAACATAACACTCTGCGGTGTAACCTCACAAACTAAGCTCATATCTCTGAATTGTTCAATTAATTCCAACTCTTTAACGATCATTACCGAGATATGTAAAGTCTTTCGACTTAACGCATCAGCCACCACATTTGCTTTTCCTGGATGATAATTCAAACCAAAATCACAATCCTTTAACAACTCCAACCATATTCGTTGTCTCATGTTCAATTCCTTCTGATCAAATAGATACTTTAAACTCTTATGGTTGCTAAATACTTCAAATCTAGAACCATAAAGATAATGCCTCCAAATATTCAACACAAACACAACTTCAACAAGCTCTAAATCTTGCGTAGGATAGTTCTTCTCATGAGTCCTCAACTACCTTGACGCCTAAGCAACTACCTTTTCATTATATATAAGTACACCTCCTAAACCCATCTTAGAAGCATCACAATATACTACAAAAGGTTCTCCTGGATTAGGTAATGTCAAAATCAGAGTCGACGTCAATCTCTCCTTCAATTCTGTACAACTTTCTTCACATTGAATATCCCACACATAAGCTCTACCTTTACAAGTCAACTTAGTCAACATAAGTGCCAACTTAGAAAAACCTTCGATAAACCTTCTATAATAACCAGCTAATCCCAAAAAGCTTCTAATCTCGATAGCTGACTTTGGAGTTTCCCACTGTAACACAACATCTACCTTAGATGGATCTACAACAACGCCGTTACCTGAGATCACATGACCAAGAAAACAAACCTCCTTTAACTAAAATTCACACTTGGACAACTTTGCATACATCTTCTTCTCTTTCAAAACTTTCAATACTATCCTTAAGTGTTCTGCATTCTCTTATTTTGATTTAGATTAAATAAAGTGTCATCAATGAACACCACTACAAATCGATCCAAATAAGTATGAAAGATACAGTTCGTGTACTCCATGAATACTCCCGGCGCATTAGTAACTACGAAAGGCATCACCAAATACTCATTATGTCCATAACGCGTTTTGAAAGCCGTCTTCTGGATATCTTCATCCTTCACTTGAATCTGATGGTAGCTCGACCTCAAATCAATCTTACTAAACACACGAGCATCCACCAATTGATCCATGAAATCATCAATTCTTGGAAGCAGATACTTGTTCTTAATGGTTACTTTATTCAGTTGTCTATAATAACACAAAGTCTCATACTTCTATCTTTCTTCTTTACTAGCAACACTGGAGCTCCCCACGGTGATACACTTGGTCTCAGAAACTTATTCTCAAGTAACTCTTCCAGTTACTTCTTTAATTCTGACAATTCAGATGCAAACATCCTTTATGGTGCCATAAAAACAGGTTTGGTACAAGGTACAAGATCAATAACAAATTCGACTTCTCTTTCTGGGGGTACATCAGGAATTTAATCAGGGAAAACTTTGGGAAATTCATGCACCAATTGCAGTTCCTCAATTATAGCTTGATCCTCGACAGATAGTGACGCCATCAACGAGAACATCTGAGCCTCTTCTTGGATCAACTGCTTCAACTGCCTAGCAGATAACAAACCAGCTTCCTCTTCTTCAGAAGTATAAAACCTCACTGACTTGTTATAATAGTTAATATGAACATAGTTATGCTCTAACAAGCTCAAACCTAAGATCACATCTAACCCACTTAAAGGCAAAAAAAACCAAATCAACAACAAATTCTATGTCGAAGATCGACAAAGGACACTTTATACACACAAAAAAGTAGTCACCGATCCCTTAGCTAGAGTATCGACGACCATCTTTCCATTCAACGAAGACAACATAAGACCCAATCTTTCAACATAATCAACATCAATAAAACAATGAGTGGCACCAGTATCGATAATAGTAATTAAAGAAGTACTATTAATGAAACATGTACCTCTGATGAGTCTGTCCTCATTAGCCATCTGATTCTCAGCCAAAGAGAACACCTTTCCACTGGTTTGCGCCTTCTTTAGTTTCTGAAACTGACTACCAATGTGTCATTCTTCACCACAGTTGAAACAAATCATCACCTTATGCTTGCATTCAGATATATCATGTCCTGTCTTGACACAACAGAATCACGTCTTCACTTCAACAGTACACACATTGCTCTTATGCCCAGGCTTTCCACATTTGAAACAAACCACACTAGCAGGAGCATCTCCCCCACTAGTTCTTTGACCCTGAGCAACTTTCTGTTTATCTTTACCAACCGGGGCATCGTAAGGCTTACCATGATTCTGTTGGTGCTTACCCCTCTTATCATTGATAATCTTATAGTGAGCATTATTATCTTCCTCAAAGATCCTGTAACTATCAATCAAATCAGCAAAGACACGAATCTTCTGGTATCCAACTGCCTTCTTGATCTCTGGGAGCAACCAATTCTCAAACTTGATGCACTACGAAAACTCAACATTCTCCTCGCCATAGTGCAGATAAAACTTAGCCAACTCCACAAAGTTTCTAGCATATTCAACAACCGACATACTCCTTTTCTTCAGCCCAATGGACTAAATTTCCTTCTTACCATGGACATCTTCAGGGAAATACTTCCTTATAAATTCCCTACGAAACACAGCCCAAGTGACATTTTCACCTGCAGCTTCCAACTTCTGACACGTCTCTAGCCACCAGTCATGAGTCTCGAATGCTAGCATGTGAGTACCATATAGAACCTTCTGTGCTGGAGTGCAACCCATCACACAAAAGATTCTCACAATCTTCTTCAACCATTCTAACGCCCCGTCAGGATCATACTTACCCTTGAAGGTAGGTGAAATCTCCCACTGGAAAGTCGCCAAGCTACAAGATCCAGCATTCCTGTCAGTGTTCGGTTGATTCTCCATAGCATGCACCATTTCTTCTGAAGCAGCAGCAAGTACAACATCATTCCTTCCAGCCATCTGAACTTATCACTACAACACAAACAACGGTTAGAACTCAAGTTAACAATACGCGATTGTTAGACAAAACTATGACTCGATAACTTGGTCAGACAGACCGGCTTGCTCTGATACCAACTTTGTAACACCCTAATTCTACCCGACAATTATATAAGGTCAGTGTTACTAAAATTAGACAACCAGATCAGGATTGTACAATTTGAACTTGAAACAACAACATTCATTACAGATACATAACACATTAAACTTAGATGAACCAACAACAACATAAATTAATATTTTAAAATCAACAACTTTCATAACTATGCAGTTGAATTAAATACTCAACTTAAAAGAATATATAGTCTTCTTCCAATCGAAGAAACTTCTAATAACAAGTACTTAACGAATAACAACTTAAAGTTCAATCAAATGAAATAATGACAACAATAATAACAACAAGCGTTCACCCCCCCTGAGTGTTACGTATCAGAGCAATATCACCGACTCGAACTATTAAAGGTAAACCGCCTTCACTCTAGATTACCTGCACATTACCAACATCGGGGTAACATTTAAACAGAAGGGGTGAGATATCTAACCATATAATTTAACTTATGATAAACATTATATTAGAATCAGTTCATGCAAAATCACCGCTTCATAACTTATAAACAACAACAATCACGACAACATATCAACGAAATATAACGATTAATTCATCAACACAACAACTCAAATATGCAGCGTGGAATGTGAATTATTACAATGCACATGCATGTGGTACCAGTGGAGAAGAACTCCCAACTTAAAAATCTGCCAATGAATAGAGGCATCAACAAGGCATAAGCCTTCAACTTAATATTTTGCCAATCCAGGCCAACTTAACGAGCATCAGCTCCCAACATGATATGCTATGTATGCGACAACATGATTAACAGCAACAACGACAACATCAACATATAACGACTTTGGCATAAGCCTACAACTTAACAATTTCCAACTATAGAGGCAACACAAGAAAATTCATTACCTGCAACTTCAATAATTAATAATAATAACATTACAACAACTTATATGTATCAATACTGTTATCAACACGGTCCTACTAAAATGCTTCTACTAAATTATTCTTCTAATAATCCTTTTAATATTTTTCAGCTAAATTAATGACACTATTATTTTCCTGCTACCTAAATTATCTCTACTGCTACTATATTTTAGTTACTAATTTTTCTGTTATTTACTACTAGCTCTGCAACTAAAAACATTCCAGTTATAAACTCTGTAACTTAATAATTATCTCTGCTATTTCTGTGTAAATCTACAAATAATTCACTTCTGTTACTAATAAATAGCCTCTGCTGTTATTCATTCTTTTCTAACCCTGCTACATACATTTCTGTAATAAAATACTAAAGTAACAGAGACGTAGGACAGACACAAAAAAAATTAAAAGGAGACAATGAATGGGTTTATGCCCCTCGGCAGGAATAACTGTGCCCCTCAGTACAACATATGGTTCTGGTCGGCACCCTTCACCACCATACATGTGCCGCTTGACACACCGTCCATATTCCTCCCAGTTCTGCAACTTTGTCCAGATTTTTCCTGCGATTAATAGTTCCTTCCCTTCCCATGATCTCAGACCAACACTACACGTATTCACAACAACATAAGCATTAAACCAACATCAATACATGATAGTTTTCAACACTCGAGTCATCAATTGAATCATTGCAACGTTAGCACAATTATCACAAATACCAAACAACAATTTGTTCATACAACAATCACACACAACAACAATTTTACAAAACCCAATTCCTACATAACATGCATCATAATTCCCATTATAGAATCAGAATCCCACCCTTATCTTGGATTGAAGGTTGCTCTACAATTTTCCGATCGAACCTAGCTTTGCCTCTTTTCCTTTTCTCTGTAATTTCTCACGAACAACACTTCTTCTACTCTTTTTCTTAACCCTTTTTAATTAACCTAATAATATTATTATAACTAAACCTAATAATAATGTTATTTCTATTGGGCCTAATTTCCACACCACCTTAATACTACGTCTATCACCAAAATAAGTCCAACAACTAATATTATTAATATTTTACAATTCTAATATTATTACTAATATTATTAATCAACTAATTTAACCGACTAATAACAACAACATAAATTATGTCAACAATTCACAACATAACACAACATGTCAACGATTTCAACAAATACTTCGAAATTAATCGAAAATACTTAATTAAATAATTAAAATCAATAGGCGTTACAACTCTCCCCCCACTTAGGATATTTTCGTCCTCGAAAATTTACCTTGATCAAACAACTCAGGATAGGAGTCCCACATCTTGCTTTCCAACTCCCACGTCATGCTTTCTCCGGCAGCCCCAAGCCAGACTACTTTCACCAAAGCAATCTCTTTGCCCCTTAGAGTCTTCATTTCACGATCTACGATCCATACAAGCATCGTCTCCACAGTAAGATTATCCCGTACTTGCACATTATCCATATGAATCAAATGAGATAGATCTGAAATATACTTCCAGAGTTGTGACACATGAAACACATCATGCAAATTCGAAATATTAGGCGGTAAAGCCACTCTATGAGCAACATTCTCAACTCTGTCCAAAATCTGATACGGACTTATAAAATGATAAGTGAGCTTCTTAGACTTCAACGCTCGCCCAACACCAGTCACAAGTGTAACTATCAGAAACACATGGTCACCTGCTTGAAATTCTAAATATTTCCTTCACTTGTCATGATAACTCTTCTGTCTACTTTGGGAAGCTTTCATCTTTTCTCGAATTAACTTCACCTTCTCAGTGGTCTCTCGAACAATTTCAGGTCCAAATACTACACTTTCTCCAGATTCATGCCAACATAAAGGAGTTCTACATCTCCGACGATACAACGCTTCAAAAGGCGCCATTTCAATACTAGAATGGTAATTGTTATTATAAGTGAACTCTATTAACGAAAGATAAGTATCCCACGAACCTCTTTGCTGAAGAACACATGCTCTCAACAAATCTTCTAACGATTGAATGTTCCTTTCAGTCTGACCATCTGTCTGAGGATAATACGCCAAACTCAACGTTAACTTAGAGCCCAACGCCTCTTGTAAACTCTTCCAAAAATTTGAAGTAAACCTCAGATCTCTATCCGACACAATACACAAAGGAACACCATGCAGCTTCACAATTACACTAGTGTAAATATCTACCAACTTTGATACTGGAAAACTGATGTTAATAGGAATAAAATGAGCCGACTTTGTAATCCTATCAATATTCACCCAAATCGAATCATGTCCTCTTGAAGTATTAGGTAACCCTGTCACAAAGTCCATCGAAATTCTATCCCATTTCCATTCTGGAACTTCTAACAGTTGCATCAACCCTGCAGGTTTCTGATGTTCAACTTTTGACTTCTGACAGGTTAAACATGCATACAAAAACCGAGCCACATCACTCTTCATTCCAGGACACCAAAACAAATTCTTCAAATCTTGATACATTTTTGTATCTCCCGGATGAATACTTAACTTGCTTCTATGACTTTCCTCGAGAATCACTTTCTTCATCTCTGCATCATCAAGAATACAAATTTGACTACGGAATCTCAACACACCTTGCGCATCTAACTTTAAATCACTATTCTCAAATTGATCGATACCAACCATCGAATTTACCAATTTCGCATCTAACTCCTAAGCTCCTTTAATATTATCTAGAAAATCATTATTAATCTTCAACATCCCTAACATAACGCTCTGCGGTGTAACCTTGCAAACTAAGCTCATATCTCTGAATTGTTCAATTAATTCCAACTCTTTAACCATCATTACTAACATATGTAAAGTCTTTCGACTTAACGCATCAGCCACCACATTTTCTTTTCCTGGATGGTAATTCAAACCGAAATCATAATCCTTTAACAACTCCAACCATCTTCGTTGTCTCATATTCAATTCCTTCTAATCAAATAGATACTTTAAACTCTTATGGTCTCTAAATACTTCAAATCTAGAACCATAAAGATAATGCCTCAAAATATTCAACACAAACACAACTGCAACAAGCTCTAAATCATGCGTAGGATAGTTCTTATCATGAGTCCTCAACTACCTTGACACATAAGCAACTACCTTTTCATTATATATAAGAACACCTCCTAAACCCATCTTAGAAGCATCATAATATGGTACAAATGGTTCTCCTGGATTCGGTAATGTTAAAATCGGAGTCGACGTCAATCTCTTCTTCAATCATGTAGAACTTTCTTCACACTGAATATCCCACACCTAAGCTCTACCTTTACAAGTCAACTTAGTCAACAAAAGTGCCAACTTAGAAAAATCTTTGATAAACCTTCTATAATAACCAGCTAATCCCAAAAAGCTTCTAATCTCGATAGCTGACTTTGGAGTTTCCCACTGCAACACAACATCTACCTTAGATGGATCTACAACAACGCCGCTACCTGAGAACACATGACCAAGAAAACTAACCTCCTTTAACCAAAATTCACACTTGGAAAACTTCGCATACAACTTCTTCTCTTTCAAAACTTGCAATACTATCCTTAAGTGTTCTGCATGCTCTTATTCCGATTTAGAGTAAATAAAAATGTCATCAATGAACACCACTATAAACCGATCCAAATAAGTATGAAAGATACAGTTCATGTACTCCATGAATACTCCCGGCGCATTAGTAACACCGAAAGGCATCACCAAATACTCATTATGTCCATAACGCATTCTGAAAGCCGTCTTCTGGATATCTTCATCCTTCACTTGGATCTGATGGTAGCCTGACCTCAAATCAATCTTCCTTAATGGTTACTTTATTCAATTGTCTATAATCAACACAAAGTCTCATACTTCTATCTTTCTTCTTTACTAGCAACACTGGAGCTCCCCACGATGATACACTTGGTCTCATAAACTTATTCTCAAGTAACTCTTCCAATTGCTTCTTTAATTCTGACAATTCAGATGCAGACATCCTGTATGGTGCCATAAAAACAGGTCTGGTACCAGGTACAAGATCAATAACAAATTCGACTTCTCTCTCTAGAGGTACATCAGGAATTTCATCAGGGAAAACTTTGGGAAATTCATGCACCAATCGCAGTTCCTCAATTATAGCTTGATTCTCGACAGATAGTGGCGCCATCAACGAGAACATCTGAGCCCCTTCTTGGATCAACTGCTTCAACTACCTAGTAGATAACATACCAGCTTCCTCTTCTTCAGAAGTATAAAACCTCACCGACTTGTTATAACAGTTAATATGAACATAGTTATGCTCTAACCAGCTCAAACCTAAGATTACATCTAACCCACTTAAAGGAAAAAAAACCAAATCAACAGCAAAGTCTATGTCGAAGATCGACAAAGGACACTTTAAACACACAAAAGAAGTAGTCACCGATCCCTTAGCAGGAGTATCGACGACCATCTCTCCATTCAACAAAGACAACATAAGACCCAATCTTTCAACACAATCAACATCAATAAAGCAACGAGTATCACCAGTATCAATAATAGTAATTAAAGGACTACTATTAATGAAACATGTACCTCTGATGAGTCTTTCCTCATTAGCCGTTTGATTCTCAGCCAAAGCGAACACCTTTCCACTACTTTGCGCATTCTTTTGTTTCTGACACTGACTACCAATGTGTCCTTCTTCACCATAGTTTAAATAAATCATCTCCTTATGCTTGCATTCAGATATAGCATGTCTTGTCTTGCCAAAACGAAAACACCTCTTCACCTCAGCAGTACACACGTTGATCTTATGCCCAGGCTTTCCACATTTGAAACAAACCATAACAGCAGGAGCATCTCCTCCCACTAGTTCTCTGACCCTGTGTAACTTTCTATTTACCTTTACCAACTTAGGCATCATAAGGCTTACCACGGTTCTGTTGGTGCTTACCCATCTTCTCATTGATAATCTTATAGTGAGCATTATTATCTTCCTCAAAGATCCTGCAACTATCAATCAAATCAGCAAAGACACGAATCTTCTAGTATCCAACTACCTTCTTGATCTATGGGCGCAACCCACTCTCAAACTTGATGCACTTCAAAAACTCAGCATTCTCCTAGCCATAATGCGGATAAAACTTAGCCAACTCAACAAACTTTGCAGCATATTCAACAACCGACATACTCCATTGCTTCAGATCAAGGAACTCAATTTCCTTCTTACCAAAAACATCTTCAGGGAAATACTTCCTCAAAAATTCCCTACAAAACACAGCCCAAGTGACATTTTCACCTGCGACTTCCAACTTCTGACACGTCTCTAGCCACCAGTCATCAGCCTTGACTGCTAGCCTGTGAGTACCATATCGAACATTCAGCGATGGAGTGCAGTCCATCATACAGAAGATTCTCTCAATCTCCTTCAACCATTCTAACGCCCCATCAGGATCATACTTACCCTTGAAGGTAGGAGGATTCTCCCTCTGGAAAGTCACCAAGATTTGAGATCCAGCATTCCCGTCAATGTTCGGCTGATTCTCCATAATATGCGCCATTGCTTCTAAAGCAGCAACAAGTGCAACATCATTCCTTCCAGCCATCTAAACTTATCACTACAATACAAACAACGGTTAGAACTCAAGTTAACAATAATCGATTGTTAGACAAAACTACGACTCGACAAATTGGTCGGACAAACCGACTTGCTCTGATACCAACTTTGTAACACCCCAATTCTACCCGACAATTATATAAGATCAGAGTTACAAAAATTAGACAACCAGATCAGGATGCTAAAATTTCAACTTGAAACAACGACATTCATTATAGACACATAACACATTAAACTTGGATGAACCAACAACAACATAAATTAATCTTTTAAAATCAACAACTTTCATAACTACACAGCGGAATCAAATATTTAACTTAAAAGAATATATCATCTTCATCTAACCAAAGTAACTTCAAATAACAAGTACTTAACAAACAATAACTTAAAGTTCAATCAACTGAAATAATAACAACAATAAACAACAATCATTCATCCTCTCGAGTGTTATGTATCAGAGCAACGACACTAACTCGGACTACTGAAGGTAACCTGCCTTCACTCTGGATTACCTGCATGTTACCAACATCGAGGTAACATTCACTCATGCAAAATCACTGCTTCATAACTTATAAACAACAATAATCATGACAACATATCAACAAAATATAACAATTAATTCATCAACACAACAAGTCAAATATGCAACGTGGAATACGACTCATTACTATGCACATGCATGTGGTACCAGTGGAGAAGAACCCCCAACTTAAAAATCTGCCAATAAATAGAGGCATCAACAAGGCATAAGCCTTCAACTTAATATTTTGCCAATCCAGGCCAAGTTAACAAGCATCAGCTCCCAACATGATATGCTATGTATGCGATAACATGATTAACAACAACAACGACAACATCAACATATAACGACTTTGGCATAAGCCTACAACTTAAAAATTTCCAATTATAGAGGCAAAATAACAAAATTCATCACCTGCAACTTCAACAATTAATAATAACAACATTACAATAACTTATATGTATCAATATTATTATCAACACGGTCCTACTAAAATGCTTCTACTAAATCATTATGCTGATAAGCCTTTTAATAGTTTTCTGCTAAATTAATGATGCTATTATTTTCCTGCTACCTAAATTATCTCTACTGCTACTATATTTTAGTTACTAATGTTTCTGTTATTTACTAATAACTCTGCAACTAAAACCATTCCAGTTATTAACTCTGTAACTTAATAATTCTCTCTGCTATTTCTTTGTAAATCTACGAATTGTTCACTTCTGTTACTAATAAATAGCCTCTACTGTTATTCATTCTTTTCTAACCCTGCTACATACATTTCTGTAACAAAATACTAAAGTAACAGAGACACAGGACATACATAGAAATAATTAAAAGGAGACAGTGAATCGGTTTATGCCCCTCGACATGCATAACCGTGCCCCTCGGCACAACACATGGTGCCGGTTGGGAACCTTCACCATGATGCGTGTGCCACTCGGCCACACTATCCATGTTCCTCACAGTTCTGCAACTTTGTCCAGATTTTTTTTGCGATTAATAGTTCCTGTGATATGGTGGGAGAACTGACTGTTAATACTGGTTTTTTGTGTTTTATCGTAAATGTTGCGGTAAGCAAGAGTTGCCACCAACTTTTCATTTATCCAACAAAGGAAAGGGTGAAAAGAACAGAAAAAGACCTTTTTCGAGATTTTCTGAATAAGGGGGGTAGATTATGGAAAGGGAAGGTATTAGCACCCTTTCCATCAATGGTTTTCCACGGGCTCATAGGTACTTGCTCATTTTTGAAAACTGTTTGTGTGTTTTGAAAGATTTTGTTTTCTTTATGATAACTCTTGTATCAGTCCTCAAGAGTGTGATAAAGCATTTTTGAAAAGAAGTTTGAAAATGTGTAAGTGTAAAAAAGGAATTGGTTTTGAGCAAGTACTTAAGAACTGTCTACCTACTTGAAAAAGGGTGTTCTTTTCCTCCTTTCCTTTAGATAGTGCTATCATACTATTAGTGAGAAGGTAGCCCTATCGTTGGATGTTGAGGGACTATCGAAAGGGATGTTATGGTTATTGAAGGCAACATGTAAGGATACCTTAGCATTTCGAAGGGATTGTCATCATATAGGCAACATCGAGGGACAAGATCATTTCTCGTAGGCAACTCGAGGGACATTAAAGGACCATGATCTTTATGATGACTTTTAAACTGAGGGTCATTGCTAAGATATCCCTACGTTCGAGGGACATGACCATTGTTTTCTGAGGCAGGCAAGTGAGGAATACCCTAAGGGTGCAAGTGTGCAACAATGTGTTTTTTTCTCCAATTATTTGTCTTGAGATTAGTGATCTAATGATTATTTTATTTAATCTTGTCATGCACGCCTAAGTTACTAACAATTTATATACCGGTATATGAGAAATATAAAGCGAGAAATAAAAGTTCCTACGCTATTATAGGGCTTTGGTGTAGATACATAAATAATGGACGATAAGTAAAGTGCCGAAATAAAAAACCCTAATTTAAGTATTACAAACCGGGTGCAGTTACATAAATGATAAAAAATAATTGTATAAAAAAAGTAATGGCAAGAAAAAATTAAGACGGGAAAAATTCCTTAACCCTAAAAAATCTAATTGCTCATTAAAAAAATATTTTTTGTATTTTATGAAAAAATATTTTAATTTAAACCTAATTCTCTACTTAGCTTTAATTAATGAAAATAGGTCAAAATAATTAAATCAAATTAATTTATTTATCAAAAATTAAATTAAATTAGAAAAAACCTAAGTCTATTATTTTTGTGATTTTATGATTTTACGAAAAATATTCGAATAAATAGAAAGTATAAACTAATTAATAAAAGAAACAATTAAATAAAATAAATGAAAGAAAATGGGCCTAGAAGGGGTGAGAAACCCAATTATAGAGGTAGGTTGTTGAATTTTTTCAAAGCCCAAATCTGATGGCCCATGCTTGCGTGAGACCCAGTGAGAGGCATGCTTGGGAAGTCCACCACGGGGAAGCGTCACTGGGCATTAGATCTGGTACTAGATGGACCCAAAGATGATGAGAATGGGACACATGGTGCGCGCATTTGGAGTGGAACCACTGAATCTACAAGAAATATTCAGAAAAATAATATGCAAGAGACAGGGATCGAACTCCTGCCCCTGCACACATACAAAGCCTTAAGCACGCTGTCTCTATTGTTGGGACGGCTGTACTTCTGTTCATATAATCACGTTAACAAATATATAAAACAAATCTAGTTCTAATGCTGACTGTGAAAAACAGTCGTGCCAAGTGGGCCCTTGCGAGCGTCAACGTCGGTCAAGCCACCGAGGGTGGTGGCTCCGGTCATCCCTTCCGGTTGGCCCAACCATCAAAACCAGCAAAATCTTATAAAAACGAACATGAAAAGAATCTTACTAGCCTAATTGGACCCTTGTGAACATGATGACATGGTTGGTTTTCTCTGAAAAGGCCTGTATCGTGAGATACGAAGCTTCAAAAGCTTCGTGCCCTAACAATTTCACGAGGCTGTTTCTTCACTAAAGCTTCCATCTAAAACGTTAGAACACTTATTATGATGTATATAAATTATGCTAGCATGCTTACACTGATTAAAATTGCTTTGAAACGTGAAAATCAAAACCTACCACTTACTAACTAGAGCTTGTGCAAGGAGGGGTTTTGGGGTTGATTCACGATGTGTAAGGATTGGTATCAAACCCTGGCAGCTTCAGGAAGGTGATAGGCTCTTTTGTTTTGATCAACAAGAGCTGGAATTGATGCTTTTCACTTTCATGATTTCTTTGCAAGTTTTCACTTTTGTGTGGTCTTTTTTGTGGCTTCTGCGCTTTTTTCTTTTGACCTAGGGTAATTGTGTACATATAGTAAATCCCATTAGGTTTATATTTGTAGCACAATATCCATGCTTTGATGCCCTTTTAAAAAATAAGGATTTTGGTTCAAATCTTCCCAAAAGAAGAGATACACTTCCTTATTCAGTCTACACGGTTTTGATAGCTGGCCAAGATCTCTTTGGATTAAAAAAGATTTGCACATTTTATATCTTGCACATTCTTGGATTTATTTAGTATTTGTTTAATTTATTTTGAATTTATTTGAATAAAATTAAAATAAATAAAAATAAAAATCCAAAATAATGCATTGACATGTTTAGTGATCCTTAGATCCATCATGAACACGTTTAGAATCTAAAAATTGGGCCCAATAGCTCAAAAATACAATTTTGCCCAATTGAGATTTCATGCATTTCTTGAAAATTGCCCAACTTGTGCAATCCTTATCTCTCTCACTTTTAACCCTAAAAGGGTGTTATTAGACTTTTTAGAGAGCTTAGGATATCCTTTAAACAACCTTTTTGGTTTCATCTCAATTGGATCTCCCATGTTCATGTAAGGAGCTTTGACCTAAAAGGTGTTTTTGTTGACTTTTTGAAAGGACCTATAATGTTTGAGCTTGTATCTTTTGATTGAGGCATTTCTTGAACTTGAGGGCTGAAGAAAAGTTATAGGGAATTAGAGTATCTTCAAAATGAGCCTTTGTGGAAAATTTTCTGATAAAATATGAAAAATTTATGCCTGGTTAAGGTTTGGTTGACTTTTCCGATAGAAACCCTAATTTGCCATTTTTGACTTTTGATGAGTTAGGAGCATTTCTTGAGGAATCATGATCAACCCTTGATCAAATGATGAATATTACTTCATTTGATGTTGACCAAAAATCTTGAAGTTTGACTGTATTTAAGCCACAGTTGACTTTTGACCTAATACATTGATTTTCAGGCATTTGAGCAGTTGACTGAGCAAACTTGTTGTTCAAGGAATTAAATTTGGCATGAATGATCTTGAGGACATATTAGAACAATGGAGAACATTTGGGATCTTTGGGACTCACTCATCTTGCTTAAAGTTGAAACCCTAGTTGAGGCTCATTGTCGTAGGAGGAGAATTTGCCTAGTCAATTCTTAGTCATCCTAGGGCAAGTTGGGGACCTCCAGAGGCATGTCTTGAGTGAAAATGGGAGGAAAATTTTTGGGGTACAACAACTGCCCCTGTTCAATCTTCTTAAACCTAAGGATGTAGATTGGCTGGTCTGCCTTTCGTGATCTGAAGGTGGAAGATGATTGAACACTATAGTGCCCAGAAATTTGCACTCGTCTGAAATGATATTTGACTGTGTAGATGATATCGGGAATGGGATTATAGATGTCATTTGGAGAAGATAGCGGAAGATCGCTGGAGATGGGCTTAAAGATGCCATCTAGAGAATATGACGGAGAGTCGTCAAAAATGGGCTTAGAGATGCCATCCAGAGCAATGTTGGTTTCATGAGATATACCTTTGTGGGAATTCGTATACCTATCATCGAGGAGGACTCTACTGAGGAATGTTGGTCTCTGTCTTGGTAAATAGAGTTTAGGAGCTTCAATTGTCCATTAATCTACTGGGGAATCATCTCTTGATTCAAGAGACGAAGGTGAACTGCCATCTGGTTAGAATTCAGGCTTCACAGTGACTTGCTGAGGAGAATAAGGTTGACTGCTATCCGGTCGTATTCCAGGCTTCACAGCGACTTACTAGAGAAATGAGATTAAATTGTTATCTGGTTGTACTCCAGGTTTTGTAGTTTCTTAAATTGTTGATTGACTATTAGCCGGTCGGGTTCTGGGCTTCATGGTAATTGACAGAGTAAACTGCTATCTGGTCGGATTCCCAGCTTTGCAGTTTCTTAAACTGGAATAGAAATCAGAAAAATCTTAGTATCAATTTAACTGAACCAGAGAAAGGTCTTTAATTAACTTTGAATGGAATGGAAATCAGAAGAATCTTAGTATAGAGTCAGCTGAACCAGACAAAATTCTTGGAATATCTTCAACTAGAATAGACATCAGAGAGATCTTAGTGTCGATCTGACTGAACCAGAAAAGGTCTTTAATTAACTTTGACTGGAATAGAAATCAAAAGAATCTTAGTATCGATTCAACTGAACCAGACAAAAGTCTTGAAATATCTTCAACTGGAATAGAAATCAGAGAGATCTTAGTGTCGATCTGACTTAACCAGAGAAGGTCTTGGATTAACTTTGAATGGAATGGAAATCAGAAGTATTTTAGTATCGATTCAACTGAACCAAAAAAAGTCTTGGAATATCTTCAACTGGAATAGAAATCAGAGAGATCTCAGTGTCGATTTGACTGAACCAGAGAAGGTCTTTAATTAACTTTGACTGGAATGGAAATCAGAAGAATCTTAGTATTGATTCAACTGAACCAGACAAAAGTCTTGGGTCATCTTCAAATGGAATAGAAATCAGAGAGATTTTAGTGTCGATCTAATGGAACTAGAGAAGGTCTTGGATTAACTTTGACTGGAATGGAAATAAAAAAAATCTTAGCGTCGATTCAACTGAACCAGACAAAAGTCTTGGGTCATCTTCAACTGGAATAGAAATCAGAGAGATCTTGGTATCAATCTGACTGAACCAGAGAAGGTCTTGTGAGGACATCTTTCTGAGGAAAATCCTGAAATAGACCTTCGTTAGACGTAGCTTTTGAGAAGACTACCAGGTCACATAAGTAGCCAACAATGTTTATTGATTTGATCTTTTCCCTGAAAAAGGTAAAGAGTTAGTCATATGCAATGTCATGATGTATGAAATGCATTGTGTGATAATGTTCTCAAAATAAATGGGATTATGCTGTATGCGATGTGTATGCGTATGCCATGATGTATGAACATGGAATGCTATTATGATATTTGCTGGTATGGGAAAATAAATCCTAGAATGCTGCTGAAGAGTATTGTGAAGCTGAATACTTTCATTTTCGCTGAGGATGATGAGTGGATATGATTTGTCGGGGATTTCCTCTTTCTGTTTGAGAATGCTCTGCCGGGGATTGACTCTGCTTGAGAATAACTCTGTGGAGAGATAATGTTTTCCTGGTGTAGAGAAATAAACTCTGTTGGGGCCTAAACTTCTGCAGTTAGAGAAATAAACTCTACCCGGGAGGAGGTTTTATAAACTATTTGAAGTTATAAAACTCGACTGGGGAAAACAGATTTAAGCTCTCTGAAGGAACTTTGATGGAGGAGGTAACTCCTGCTTGAGGAAGAAGAGATCACAACTTTGGTTGTTTCTACTCTGTGGGGAACATAGAAACCACAGGGTCGTATGTAGCGGTGACTTCATCTCAAACTGTCTCTGCCCCTGTACCTGCCGGAAGGAGTAACTGTCGGGATTACCAATTATTTTTTAGACTTAGCCCCGTTTCTTAAAGTCATTAGTAAATGTCTTTCTGTTTCTTATGCAAGTATTTGTAAACAAGAATCATACTTAAATGCATATGTCAAGAATAATCATTGGATGTTTTTGCAAAACAAAACAAAAAAAGAAAAACAAATAGCTTTGTACTTTCAAAGGAATGATTTGTATTGATTTCTGAAGTTTTCCTATAACAGGAATTTTGTACAAAGAGGCTGACGTTCTAGTAGGAGAACGCAGCCGTAAAGAATGAACTATGCAAAATAGTGTACAAAGAGAAGAAAATAGCTATGTGTAATAATCCCATTTAGTTTCAATTATGCTATTGCCCCTATGTCATCGAGTGTCTCATCACTTTGCTACTTGTCCGAAGCTGACTGGATTAATCGGCACCGTTTAAGCTTGATAGTTGACACTGAAGTCTTATCACAAGGTGATCCAACGGGACATAGTTGTACGCTTCAAATCCATAACTTTTGCCTGGATCGCCCTTTCAGGTTTTCAGTCCACCGGGACACCCTTTTTTGCCCAAGCCGCCTTTGCAGGTTTTGGACTTGCCGGGTGTACAAATTTTTTGTATTTATCCCTAATTTTTGCCCAAACCCTTTTGGTTCGCCGGGATGCCCTTATTTTTTCCTAGGCCAGTCAACCTAGCGGGTCTTTATTTATGCGTATTATCTTTTTACTATGTACGCATTGATAGGGTGAGGAAGGTCATCACCATCCATGGTGGTCAGAATCCTGGCTCCACATGAAAATATGCTTTTGTTTACAAATGGCCCTTTGTACGTGGGAGTTCATTTTCCTGATCACCTTATGGCAGTATGATGCGCATGATTACTAGATCACCCACTTGATAGACTCGACGTCTGACCTTTTTGTTGAAAGCTTTGATCATTCACTTTTGGTATATCTGACAATAACAGACAGCAACAAGCCTTTTCTCATCAATCATATTCAGTTGATCAAGTCGAGTCTGGATCCAATCATCTTCGTTCAAACATGCATCCTTCATGATCCTCAAAGAAGGGATCTGGACCTTAATAGGTAGGACAATCTCTATTCCATATACCAGAGAATAAGGTGTTTCCCCTGTTGATGTTCGTGCTGAGGTGCGGTAACCATGAAGAGCAAATGGTAACATCTCATGTCAGTCTTTGTACGTCACTGTCATCTTCTGTATGATTTTCTTAATATTCTTGTTAGCAGCTTCAACAACGCCATTCATCTTCAGCCGGTAAGGGGATGAATTATGACGCTGGATCTTGAATTGTTTACAGAGTTTGGTGATCATTGTATTGTTGAGGTTCGTACCATTGTCTGTAATGATTCTCTCTGGTATGCCATACCGACAAATCATGTTATGTTTGATAAACCGCACCACAACATTCTTGGTAACAGTAGCGAAAGAGGCAGCCTCAACCCACTTCGTGAAGTAATCAATGTCCACTAGGATGAAGCAATGCCCATTGGAAGCGGTAGGTCTAATCTCTCTGATCATGTCAATGCCCCACATTGTAAAGGGCCAGTGAGCCGTCAAGTCATTCAAGGGAATCGGAGGTACGTTTACTTTATTAGCATAGATCTGGAATTTGTAACAAGTTCGGGAATGTTGATAACAGCCTGCTTCCATAGTGGACCAATAGTATCCTTCCCGTAGGATCTTTTTAGCCATGGTGTGTCCACTAGAGTGGGTGCCAAAGGTGCCTTCGTGTAAATCTGCCATAATCCTCTCTGCTTTGCTCTTGTCTACACACCGAAGTAAAGTAGCATCATGATTGTGCTTATAGAGGATTCCATTACTGAGGAAGAACTTCACGGAGAACCTTCTCAGAAACTTCTTATCATTGACAGATGCCCCCTTAGGATATTCTTGAGCCTCGAGATACCTCTTAACTTCATGGTACCAAGGTTTGTCTGCTACTTATTCAATGTCAATCTCATAGCAGTATGCTAGTTCATCCAACCTCTCAATAGTAATCCGAGGAGCCTCATTGTACCATGTGACCTTGAACATAGATGCCATAGTAGCTAGTGCATCCGCTAACTGGTTCTCTTCTCGTGGAACATGTTCAAAGGTGACCTCTTCAAAGTGTGGAAGTAATGTCAGCACATATTCCTTATAAAGGATGAGGTTCGGGTGCTTCGTGTCTCATTCGCCTTTGATTTGACTTATTACAAAGGCTGAATCCCCAAAAATTCTCAAGAACTTGATCCTCATGTCAATAGCAGATTTGAGACCCATGATGCATGCTTCATACTCCGCCATATTGTTGGTACAGTTGAAACATAATCTAGCGGTGAAAGGATTATGACAACCCTCAAGAGATATGATTACAATGCTGATGCCATTTCTGAGTGCGTTGGAGGTTCCATCAAAAACCATAGTCCATCGGGATCCTCCCTCAGGTCCTTCATCCGGTCCAGGTTCTTCATAGTCAGTCACTAGCATAATATTCTCGTCCAGGAACTCAAAATTCATGGACTGGTAGTCATCCATAGCCTGATGAGCCAAATGGTCATCTAGTACACTTCCCTTGATTGCTTTCTGGGTCGTGTACTGGATATCATATTCGGTCAAGATCATTTTCCATCTTGCTATTCTTCCGGAGAGAGCGGGCTTCTCGAAGATGTACTTGATCAGATCCATCTTAGATATTAACAATGTAGTGTGGGTCAACATATACTGTCTTAGTCGGCGAGTAGCCCATGCCAAAGTGCAACAAGTTTTCTCAGGAAGTGAGTATCTTGTTTCACAGTCGGTAAACCTTTTGCTAAGGTAGTATATTGCGTGCTCTTTTCGATCAGACTCGTCATGCTGCCCCAACACACACCCCATCGAATTATCTAACACTATTAAGTAAATTATCAAAGGTCTTCCTTCAATCGGAGGCATCAGAATTGGAGGCTCTTGAAGGTATTCCGTGATTCTCTCAAAGGAAGTCTGGCATTCGTCATTCCATTTTACCACTTAATCTTTCTTCAGGAGTTTGAAGATTGGCTCAGAAGTAGCAGCTAAATGGGAAATGAATCTGGTAATGTAATTCAGGCGTCCCAAGAAACCTCTAACATCCTTCTCAGTGTGAGGAGCCGACTTCTCCTATATAGCCTTCACCTTTGCAGGGTCTACCTGAATACCCTTGTCGTTGACAATGAAACCTAGCAGTTTACCAGACCTCACTCTGAAGGTGCACTTGTTCGGATTTAACCTCAGCTTGTACGTCTGCAACCTATCAAACAACTTTTGTAGATGATCAAGGTGTTCTTCCTCAGTCTGGGATCTGGATATCATGTCGTCAACATAGATCTCTATCTCATGGTGGATCATGTCATGAAACAAAGCTACCATGGCTCGCTGATAGGTTGCCCCAACGTTCTTCAACCTAGACGACATCACTTTGTAGCAGAAAGTTCCCCATTGCATGATGAAGGTTGTCTTCTCCTTGTCTTCAGGTGCCATCTTGATCTGATTGTAGCCAGAGAAACCGTCCATGAAGGAAAATATCTTATGTTGTGCGGTGTTGTCAACCAGAACGTCAATATGGGGAAGCGGTAAGTCATCCTTAGGGCTTGCCCTGTTCAAATCTCTATAGTCTACACACATCCGTACCTTTCCATTCTTCTTAGGCACCGGAACTACGTTAGCAACCCATTAGGGATAAGATGTGACAACTAAGAACCTAGCGTTGAAATGTTTCATAACCTCTGCTTTGATCTTCTCTGACATTTCATGGCGCATACGACGGACCTGTTGCTTTACCGGAGGGAAATCTTCTTTAGTTGGAAGACGGTGAACCACAATATCCGTGTCTAGTCCTGGAATGTATTCATATGACCAGGAGAAGATTCAACATAATCATGCAACATCTGTATCAACCGCAGTTTGACACCAAGCTCCAGATTTGCACCTATCTTGACTTCTTTCCTGTCCTCTTCTGTGTCCAAGATTATTGTCTCAACTGGATCTTCATGAGGCTGTATTGCCCTTTCTTCCTGTTGTAACAGTCTAGCAAGTTCTGCGGGTACCTCACAATCTTTCTCACCTTCGTCCCCATCTTGGTTGATCAGATTTTCAAAGTCATAACTGGAAATAACAGAACTGTTATCAATGGGATCCAGAGTGGATACGGATCTGCAGTTTGTACGTGAGTGTGTGTAAGAGCATAGCTGTATAGACAAATTAAAAAGTAGAAAAGAAAAACAGAGAGCGCAAAATTTGTATGGATAAATGTCCAATGCTTTATTAATGCCATATGAAATTGAAACATGATAATCCTCACAAATAAACCATTGTGCCCCGGGTAAGACACATGGCCATAAAGTTTATATTGTTTATTACATATCCAAAAACAAGAAAGACAATTAATTCTAAATAAAAGTAATTGGTACAAAGTCCTTTGTTGTCCAGTTACTGGGACCACCGTTGGTAGTAGGGAAGATCCAGCTATCCATGTCATTGTCACCATCACTAACTTCTAGAGCACTGACCCCATGATTGCTGATGTGTAGGGGAGGTCTTCCAGCACGAGCACGGTGAACAAACCTTTGAGCCCCTGAAGAGAAACCCAAACCAAACTTATCAGACTTGTATGGAATGTCAGGGAGCTGGCCCCAAATGGTAGAACCGCCTTCTTCAATAACTGCTTTTTCATCCTTGAGAGAAGCCATCTTCCAGGGAGGTATGGTGATCTTTGGCAGATTGGTGACAATTTCAGTTGTAGCCATAGTCTGAGGTACCTCTTCGAAGTTCTGACACAGAGTCTCAATGAACTCTCCATCTAGGTTTAGATACCTGAAGGATTTCAGGTGGCTCACCATGTATTCTTCTTCACCGTGTATCGTGACAATTCTTCCTTTCACCGGGTACTTCATCATCTGATGTAGAGTAGATGTGACAGCTCCCTCCCCATGGATCCAAGAGCAACCCAACAAACAAGAATAAGATGGTCTGATATTCATCACGTAGAAGGTGGAGTCAAAGGTCTGAGAACCAATTTTAATGGGTATGTCCACCTCCCCATGCACCATTCTCTTCGAACCATCGAAAGCCCTCACTACAATGTTGTTAGGCTTCAGGGTCAAATCTTCATAGTCTAGTCTATCTAGATCCTTCTTAGGTAGCACGTTCAATGATGAACTAGTATCTACTAGGACATGGGCCAAAGTAGTGCCCCATGTACTCGACAGAAACATACAACACATCATTTTGTTTCCTCCCTCTGGGTGTTAGATTAGCATCAGAAAAACCCAAACCGTTATTAGCCGTCAAATTAACCACACAACCTTCAAATTGATCAGCGAATGTTTCTTGTGGCACATGGGCCATCTTAAGGAATTTCACCAAAGCCTTTGCATGAGCTTCGAAGTACAACAGTAAGGCTAGCATAGAAATCTTGGAAGGGGTCTTCCCTAGTTGTTCGACCAAATTGTAGTCGCTCTTCTTTATAATCTTCAAAATTTATTCCATTTCCTTCTTGGAAGCCTCTGGGATAAATTCTAAATGCGCCTTCGTCTAGATAGGCTCAATCAATATGTCTTTGCCCCGAGTCTCGTCCGACTTGGTGATAGGAGTGTCAACTGGGGTAATCACAGGAATTGCAGTAGTAGTATCAGCAGAAACAAAAGTAGAAATGATCACAGGACCAGTAACAGCTTTTGGAGGAGAAATCTCAGGGGATAACACTCTTCCACTTCTTGTTATTTTGATGGTTCCAATAATGTTACCAATGTCGGGATCAGCATTTTCAGAAACTTGGTCTTCAACAGCCAGCAGGTCCTGCTTGACGCCGTGGTAGTAGACGTTAGCCCCATAGTTCCAAGGAACAGCCTTGTCCGAGGAGTATGGGATTGGCCCTGGCATGGTGATAATCATTGGAGCCAACTTTGGAGAAGATGTAATCCTGACGGGTCTTTTGGTGGAGAGCCTGGAAGGATTGGAGGAAATGGTTATGATTGAAATATCTTTACAAAGAATAGTTGGAACGAGAGTCTTCTCAAACAAAATCTCTCTATCATCCATCAGGCGCTGAACACCTGTCTTCAACAAATGACAACCAGTCGGTAGAGATAAACATAAGTGGCAACCTTCGCCACAGCCCGAAATAAACCGACTTTCAACAAGTTCCACTTAATGGTCAGGAGAAGAGTAACAAGTTCCTCAACAAAAGTAACGAACATATCATATTCAATGGCATTAACACCACGGCCATGCTTGGGCATATGAGTAGTGATGACATTGGGAATCTCAGGGGAATCAAATTCAATTTCCTTCGCCTCCAGAAGGTCTCACACCTTGGTTTTCAAAGCCCAACAGTCATTGGTATCATGGCCTGGACTTTCTGAATGGTAAGCACAGCGAGCATTTGGATTTTAGCGGGGAGAGAAAGTATTAGGGTTCTTTGGAGCTTCCCACAAAGTTACCATATTAGACTTCAGTAGATGAGGCAAAACTTGAGATAAAGTAATATTTATCCGGGTAAACTGTCTTATCGGCCTTTCTGCTTTAGACTGATTATTCCTTTGTTGAGTAGGAGCCGGTTTAGAGATCATAACTGCCCCCACCGTTGGACGGTGTTCAGTTCTGTCCTGATTCCTTTGGCTATTGGTAGCACTGACTTCCTTTTTCCCAGAAAATGGCTTCCTTACTGTACTAGAGGATGCATCCTTATGAATCTTACCACTCCTAATTCCAGCTTCCACTCTTTCTCCCGTCAAGATCAATTCAGTAAAGCCGGATAAGGAGCTTCCAATCAGGTGATTGAAAAACGGACCAGATAAGGTACCCAAAAACATATCCACTAGCTCCCTATCAAACAGGGGGGGTTGAACTCTTCCTGCTAAGTCCCTCCACTTCTGAGCATAGTCTTTAAAGCCCTCGCTCGAACCCATATACATACTTTGGAGTTGTGTACGGGTGGGAGAAATGTCTGCATTATACTGATACTACTTGTAGAAAGCAGCAGCCAAGTCTTCCCAAATACAAATATTGTCCCTTTCCAGCTGGTAGAACCATTCTAGTTGAGTTCTGGATAGACTATCCTGAAAGAAGTGGACCCATAAGCCCTTGTCAACAGTGTGAGGCTAGATCTTCCTCACATAACATCAGAGGTGCATCTTGGGACATGAAACCCCATCATATTTGGCAAACATCGGCACCTTGAACTTCTGTGGGATGACAACCCCAGAAATCAGACCCAACTCTTCAAAATCCAGCCCAGGCACCTTCTAGATTTCCATTGCACTTAGACGTTCTTCCAGCTATTTGTATTTTTCGTCGGCCGAAGCGTACTGATCTTCATTGTAAACAGTCTCATTATCAGATTCCCTTAGATTGGGGTCTTCCTCTCTTGTTTCCCCTTCTTGATTATCTCCTTCTTTTGATGAAGATGTCAGCTCAACCACTTGCCTTAGCGTTCCTTTGAACCTCCTTCCCAGATTTACCACACCAGCTGTCTTTCTTGGCTTCTTAGTCTTTTCTTTAACAATTAGGGCTTTCAGTTCCTCTTGCCCCTTGACTAGAGCCATGATCATCTGTTGAAACTGGGCATTCTGCGTCTGTAGATCCTTCACTATTTGTTCTAGAGCCATTGCTGAAATAAACAACGAAGAGGATGAGAAACTTGCTTTGAAACCTGTTTATGCAATGATATGTATGATACATGTATGCAATGTTTTCAAGGATTTCTACGACTCAATTTTGCTTAAACAAAAAGGGAACAAACGTTAATTGCATTAAGATGTTTTATTGATCATAATAATGCCTCTTGGGCTTAGAAGGGAACAAAGTAAAAATGAAACTCTATAAGCAAAGAAAGATTTCGAGCTTCCCACAGGCGCATCCTCTTTGGTGCAATATAGACATTTATACACCTCTCCTCGTGAAGTAACCGAGTAAGCTCTAGAACCTTCTTCTCACTGGCGTAGAATTGGGTTTCAAAAGTATCCCGTTCTTCTTTGAGTTGGATCCAGGATCTTCGTAGCTCCTCAAGATCAGTTGGCATGTCAGGATGGAGATCAATGTAAGGAGTGTCTCCCTCAGCAATTAGCTCCATAATCACATGTAAGATGGTGGGGTAAGGCATCATAAGACATTGAGCACGAGCTCGCACCCATTTGAGGTAAGGTTCAAGAGGAATGGAATTCTTATGCCCCAGTGTCTTGCTATCAACTCTGTTTATCATGCCCCAAGCTTGAATGACCCTCTTGCGATAACCTTGAACATCATTCTCATAGTCAAATGTGATTCCTTGGACGAGTGTGTCGTGAGGAACATCCCTTCTAGCATAACCAAACTGTCGCAAGGCCAAACAAGGATTATAAGTGATTTCTCCCCTAATGCCTAAGAGAGGGACATTAGGGAACTCCCCATAGCGATCAATGAGGGTAACATTCTCCAAGGACTGAGAACACCAATGAATATCCTAATGTGTAAGGGACATCAGCCTATGAGACCATCTCATACCCTGCTCATTTCTCAAGACAGACCGAGATAGGTGCAAAACAAACCACCTAGCCAATATAGGAGTGCAACACAGAAGGGTCTCTCTTCTCTTTAGAGTACGAGCATTCAGAGAGTGAATAATATCCCCAAGTAAGGTGGGCACCGGATTATGTGACAGAAAAACCTTAACCACATTCTTCTGGTTTCCCAATTTTACACTATGTTAGACCATTGTAAAGACAGAGCTTGAGAAATCTCTTCAGGCTTTAGGTCTCTTTCCATACCATTGAATGGTAGCTGATTAAGGATAGGTACCCCCAATAACTGAGAAAACTCCTCTATAGTAGGCAATAACTGGTAATCAGGAAAAGTGAAGCAGTGATGTAATGGGTCAAAGAACTGAAAGAGCACCTTTAACATTTCTTCATCAGGGTTTGAAGTGACCAAATTGAGAAGTCGACCATGTTTTTTAGTGAAGGGAGAGCTTTCAGGAATCCTTAATGCTAACTCCTTGAGTTGAGGAGGTACTTTCACAAGGTTTATTTGTATAGTGTTCCTGCGAGCGGATGTCATGTCCTACAAAACAAGACAAAGATAAGCCCTAGAAAATCCTTGAAATGGTTAGTATGATATGCCATGTTATGATGTCATGATTATGCTGAGAAATCACAAATATAGCAAGCACAAGCAAATCACACAAAGACCTTAGGTTTAAGGCTTGCATGAGTTTTAAGGTAATACCCTCTTGAAGTTTGGATTGGTTCAACCTGTCCTATAAATAGTAACCGGGTTCTAAGGGATCTCAATATCACTGATCTTTCCCACAAGTTTCATTTTGATAGGCAACTGACTTGTAACCAAACAAAACTCGGGAGTCAAATCTCAATGAGTGTAGCATCGAGTATCTGCCGACTTTGGGAATACACCAAAGACAACCATCTCGCTACGTCCTAATGGCCAAGTTATTCAATTAAAGGTTCTAAGGTCAGTTGACGTTTTATGACACCACGCAGCGGCCCCGTATTCTCCTCGATTAACTCAAGGGCTTCCGGTACCGACCAAAGTGTCGCGTAAACATAGCCATCACTTCAACCATGTCGGTATACCCCACACAATTTCCATAATCTATTACTACTTACCTAAAAGGTTTCCCCAGATCCGGGTGTAGGATCTATAGTATCCAAACAATACCCTTAAAAGTAAAGCAATCAAGCAGACAAAGAAAACAGTTTAGAAATGATCTAGACCCCAAGGTAAACCCCACTTTTATATTCTCCAGAAGAGTCGCCAGTTCTGTGATACAGTGGGAGAAATGACTGTTAATATTGGTTTTTTGCGTTTTATCGCAAATGTTGCGATATGCAAGAGTCCCCACCGACCTTTATTTTATCCAACAAAGGAAAGGGTGAAAAGAACAAAAAAAGACCTTTTTCAAGATTTTATAAGTAAGGGGGTAGATTATGGAAAGGGAAGGTATTAACACCCTTTCCATCCGTGGTTTTCCACGGGCTCTTAGGTACTTGCTCATTTTTGAAAATTATTTGTTTGTGTGTTTTGAAATATTTTGTTTGCTTTATGATAACTCTTGTATCAGTCCTCAAGAGTGTGATAAAGCATTTTTAAAAAGAAGTTTGAAAGTGTGTAAGTGTAAAACAAGAATTGATTTTGAGCAAGTACTTAAGAACTGTCTACCTACTCGAAAAAGGGTGTTCTTTTCCTCCTTTCTTTTAGATAGTGCTATCCTACTATTAGTGAGTAGGTAGCCCTATCGTTGGATGTTGAGGGACTATCGAAAGGGACGTTATGGTCATTGAAGGAAACATGTAAGGATCCCTAGCATTTCGAAGGGACTGTCATCATATAGGCAACATCGAGAGATAATATCATTTCTCGTAGGCAACTCGAGGGACATTAAGGGACCATGATCTTTATGATGATTTTTAAACTGAGGGTTATTGCTAAGATATCCCTACGTTCGAGGGACATGATCATTATTTTTCGAGGCAACCAAGTGAGGAATACCCTAAGGGTGCAAGTGTGCAACAATGTGTTTTTTCAATTATTTGTCTTGAGATTAGTGATCTAACGATTATTTTATTTAATCTTGTCATGCACGCCTAAGTTACTAACAATTTATATACAGGCATATAAGAAATATAAAGCGAGAAATAAAAGTTCCTATGCTATTACAGGGCTTTGGTGTAGATACATAAATAATGGACGAAAAGTAAAGTGCAGAAATAAAAAACCCTAATTTAACTACTACAAACTGGGCACAGTTACATAAATGATAAAAAATAATTGTATAAAAAAAGTAATGACGCGCAAAAATTAAGACAGGAAAAAGTCCTAAACCCTAAAAAATCTAATTGCTCATTAAAAAAATATTTTTTGTATTTAATGAAAAAATATTTGAATTTTAACCTAATTCTCTAATTAGCTTTAATTAATGAAAATAGGTCAAAATAATTTATTTATCAAAAATTAAATTAAATTAGAAAAAACCTAAGTCTATTATTTTTGTGACTTTTTTGATTTTATGATTTTATGAAAAATATTCGAATAAATAGAAAATATAAACTAATTAATAAAAGAAACAATTAAATAAAATAAATGAAAGAAAATGAGCCTGAAGGGGGTGAGAAACCCAATTGTAGAGGTAGGCTGTTGAATTTTTGCAAAGCCCAAATCTGATGGCACATGCTTGCGTGAGATCCAGTGAGAGGCATGCTTGGGAAGTCCACCATGGGGAAGCGTCACTGAGCATTAGATCTGGTACTGGATGGATCCAAAGGTGATGAGAATGGGACACATGGTGCGCGTGTTTGGAGTGGAACCACTGAATCTGCAAAAAATATCCAGAAAAATAATATGCAAGAGGCAGAGATCGAACCCCTGCCCCTGCATACATACAAAGCCTTAAGCATATTGTCTCTACCGTTAGGACGGTTGTACTCCCGTTTATATAATCACGTTAATAAATATATAAAACAAATCCATTCCTAATGCTGACTGTGAAAAACACGCGTGCCAAGTGGGTCCCTGCCATTTAAATGAACCAATCGTTTCTTCCCTTTTGTCCATGCAAGCATCAATGTCGGTCAAGCCACCGGGGGTGGTGGCTCCGGTCATCCCTTCCGGTTGTCCCAAACATCAACACTAGTGAAATATTATGAAAACGAACATGAAAAGAATCCTACTAGCCTAATTGGACCCTTGCAAACATGATGGCATGGTTGGTTTGCTCTGAAAAGGCCTGTATCGTGAGATACAAAGCTTCAAAAGCTTCATGCCGTAACAATGGCACATGGCTGTTTCTGCACTAAAGCTTCCATGTAAAATGTTAGAACACTTATTATGATGTATATGAATTATGCTAGCATGCTTACACCGATTGAAATTGCTTTGAAATGTGAAAATAAAAACCTACCACTTACCAACCTGATCTTGTGCAAGGAGGGTTTTGGGGTTGATTCACGATGTGTAAGGACTGGTATCAAACCCTGACAGCTTCAGGAATGTGATAGGCTCTTTTGTTTTGATCAACAAGAGCTGGAATTGATGCTTTTCACTTTCACAATTTCTTTGCAATTTTGCACTTTGTGTGGTCTTTTTTTTGGCTGCTACACTTTTTTCTTTTGACCTAGGGTTATTGTGTACATATAGTAAATCCCATTAGGTTTATATTTGTAGCATAATATCCATGCCTTGATGCCCTTTTAAAAAATAATGATTTTGGTTCAAATCTTCCCAAAAGAAGAGATTCACTTCTGTTGTACCCCAAAATTTTCCCTCCCATATTCTTCAAGATTTGCCAAGATCATGCTTCAAAATCTCTCAAGGGTTGCACAATTCAATTGCCTCCTAATAGTCAAAAATTAGGGTTTTGGTGCTGGCAAAGAAATTGAAGTTTTCAAGGGCCCAAACAAGTCCCACATGCCTATATACATTGTCAAGCATCCATAGGCCAAGGTTCAAGACTCACAGCATCAAATGGCACAGTCAAAAGCCCTAAATGCTTCACAGTCAACTGCAGGGGCAAAATGGTCATTTGACAGTCAAAAGTCAAAATTTTTGGTCAACATCTTATTTTGAAGCCACAAACATCATTTGATCAATTCTTGATCATGATTCTCAAAGCATGGCTCAAAAAGTCTCAAGGTGCAAAAGTTTCTATTTTTGGACAGCTGAAATAGTCAACTGCAAATTGACCAAGGCATAACTTCCACATGGTTTATCAGAAAAATTCCATCCAAATCTCACTTTGAAGAGAGTGAAATTTCCTACAACTCATCTCCACACTTCAAGTCCAAGAAATGCTCTCACAAAAAGTTATCAATCTCAACATTATAGGTCATTTTCAAAAGTCAACAAAAAGGCACTTCAAGTCAAAGACCATAACTTGAGATTGGTAAATCAAAATGACATGGGACCAAATACATTGGTTAGAGGACTTCAAGACCTTTCCAAAATGTCCAAGAACATGATCAAAGCTTAATAATTGAGCAAGATATGCCTTGTGGAAGTTGGGAAAGTTTTGGGAATTTTGAAAAGTCAACCTTACTTCAAATGCCTCAAAATTGCTAATGTGCCTCAATTTCTTCCATGAATCATTACCCAAAGGCTATGCACGACCCATTAAGCTAAAAGGGAGTTATTTTCTTATTTTTAATTAATTAATTGAATTTTTAATCTTATTAATTCATTTAATTAAAGTTAAATATGAGAAAAATACTAAATCATGTTTTTTAAATCCTTTTATGCAGCAAATATGTCCATAATGAGCTCAATATCTCGTGTACAACCTCAAGGGAACAAGATCTTCCATAATTGGCATAATTGGCATGAAAAGAGATTGGAAAAGATTTGACAAAAAATTAAATATTTGAATCATGAATGCATAGACTTTGGGCCTGGTTTTCTTGACCTAATTCCATCTTCATACATATGCAAAGCTAACCTAATGCATACAGAGGGAGAAGCTGCGCAGGAATCAAAGGACCAAAGTGCATTTTTTTTCACAAAAACCTTGAAACTATTTTCAGACCTAGAGTGCAATTCAAGGCTTGAAAAGTGTTCCAAAACCTTGCCAAGACATCCAGGAAACGATTCCAATCAAATCCAGGCCTCCATACTCAAGGAATTGGTAGAACAAAGTCTTACTTTTCACAAAAATTTTCATAATCGTGTTTCATTTTCCATGCATTATTTGTGATTTTTAAGCATTGATTTATACTAACATGAGTGTTCTGAAGCTAATGGTATCCTTTGATTGAACTAACAAGGCCTGTATCGTGATCCACCATTAATGCACTTTAGGGTTTCAGAAACTTTGAAAGAGGGGTTTCTTCATCTGGAAAAATTAGCCCTTTAAACTGGTACCAATGGATTCGTGACATCTAAACGAACTGAACTCACACCTCGCGCTCAATTTATGATAAACTATGTGCTAATCGCTATTTTCTAGCATTTGTTTTTGTGGGGGTTTAAAACCCCCGCTATTTACTTTTATTTACAGGGAAAAGATGAAGACGATGCATATGGGTCATAACATGATGGGATGATTCAAATATTGGCGCGTGATTTCTTGTTTCAGGCCACTAGCGCTTGTTTTCATGTATATTATTTACGTTCTACTATAATAACAAAGAGACTCAATAGCCTGGATGGTTGATGCACTGGCTTGCAGGTACTGGGACCTGGGTTCGATTCCCAGGTCCCCCTACTCATTCAATAATTTTTTCTCTAACATGCTTCCATGCAGCGTTCGTTCAAAGGTGCACCATGCATCCCAACGCCTGTGCCTGCCAAGTGTCCCAGAGCCTCAATCTGATGGTTATCACATGAATTCCACCATGCACGCCAGTCAATGGATCTGCACATAATTCCTGAAAGTCAAAAAAGGCCTGATTCAATGGGCCAAATTACTCACAATTAACCTCCAAAGGGGTCTGAATACCCCCCATGGTTTGTTCAATTTGCAATTTTTATTTATTTCTCCTTTTATTCTTTAAATTGTTTTTTTAATTAATTGTTTCCTTTAAATTGCACAAAATAATTTTCATAACACAAAAATCAGAAATCAAAAAATAAAATATGTTTATTTAATATTTAATATTTAATGCATTAATATTTTTGTAAATAAATTTAATAATCAACTTAGTAAAATTAGGTTAAAATTTTAATGTTTTTCTTAAGTAACTAAAATATGTAGAAATTAGGTTTTTTAGCATTTTTATCCTTTTTTTTAATAAATAATTTCTTCTTCTTATTATTATTATTATTAATTATTAATTATTTTGTAAATACCCATGTAATTAATTAATTAGTGTAAATTAGGTTAAAACTTGAATATTTTTCTTAAATAATTAAAAACAACTTAGAACTAGGGTTTTATTTAACTTCTAATTTTAATTAATTTTCTTTATTTTCATTAAATACCAAAAACCATAAAAAATAACTTCTTTCCTTTATTAAATAATTAATTAATTTTTTAATTTCACTTAATTTCTTTAAAGGGTCCAACGCCCTCGAACATTCGATTCTTTATCCTTTTCGCGCATTTATTTTATTTTATTCCAAATATTATGTAATTGCCCAAGCTTTGTAATAGTAATTAGGAAATTTATTTACTTTCCGCATTTTATTAAAAAACGGGTCTTTGTTAATTTGGCGATGTATAGACACGCGCCTTGTAATAGCTTAGGACTTTATTTTCCGCACTTTAATTTCCGCACCCTTAAAACTGCTAAACTTTGCATGAAAGAATGTATGGCCAAAAATAAAAACGACGCGTAGATCACCATGATGCATGACAAGATAAAATCTAACTGAAAACAATACACAAATTCACACACCACTCTTAGGGTACGCCTCACTGTTGCCTTGCCCCTCGAAACGTGGTCGTCGAGTATAGGACGTTTTAGTAAGTCCTTATGTCCATGAACATGGCATAAGGGTAGCTTCTAAGGTGTCCTACTGTTGCTCCGGTGACCACACTGTCCCTAACCCTCGAATTGACCCGAACACCTCCAACGGTGGTGCTACCTACCTCTCAATGGTGGGATGGCACTACCTTAAGGACATTTACACAGCCTAATTCCTTAGGGTAGGTAGACGACTCATAGATACTTGCTCTAAAAAACAAATCAAAACTCTTTTCACACCGACACTTTCAAAAAAAGCTTTCAAAATAATTTTTCAAACACTCTTGAGGACTGATACAAGAGTCGATCTGAAATCTTTAAACGAAACTTTTTCAAAACCCACTCACACTTTGAAAAGCAAACACTTTTGAAAACACGATGAGCAAGTATCTAAGAGCCCATGGATAACCATGGATAGAAAGGGTGCTAACACCTTCCCTTTCTATAAATCTACCTCCCGAACCGAGAAACAATCTCATAAGGAATTTTGCTGTGCTTTTGTCCTGTCCATATTGGAGAAAATAAAAGACGGTGACGACTCTTGCTTCCGCGACATTTCGTGAAACCAGCGTTAAACAGTCAGTTCCAGATCCACCGATCACAGAACTGGCGACTCTGCTGGGGAACACTTTAAAGTGAGGTGTACCTTAGGACTAAGATCACTTGTGTTTTCAATTGCTTTGACTTGTTTGCTTTATTATTGTGGGACTGTCTTGGGAGTTCTATAGATCCTAACCCGGATCTGGGGGATACCTTCTTAGAAAGTAGCAACAAGGCTGTGAGGGAACTGTGCGGGGTATACCGACATGGTTGAAGCAGTCTGCTACGTTGATGTGGCTCTTTGGTGTGTACCGGTAACCCTTGAGTTCAATCAAGGAGAGTACGGAGCCTCCGCGTGGTGTCGTGAAGCATCAACTGACCTTAGGAACCTTAATTGAACCATCTTGGCCTCTTTAGGGTAGTGAGATAACTGACTTTGGTGCAGTCCGAGGTTGGTTGATACTCGATACTACACTCAATTGAGGGTTGTTTTCTTGGAATATTTCGGTCGCCAGTTCAGTGGCTAAATCGAAACGATGAACAATGAAAGCAATCCAATGATATTGGGACCCTTAGAACCCGGTTACTTCTGATAGGACAGGTTGAGCCCACCAACTTCAAGAGGGTAATACCCATACCCCATGCTGGCCTAAACTCTAAGGGTTGTGGCATGACTTGTGTGCCTTATCATGTTTGCTTCTTGTGAATATTTGTGGTGTGTTTAATCATAGCATCATGACATCATACAACATCATATGCATTGACTAACCATTTCAGGGGTTCGAATCTTCATCTTTGTTCTTGTTTTGTAGGACATGGAAACTGTTCGCAGAAAGACAATTCAGACCAGCCTTGTAAGGATCCCTCCTCAGCTTAAGGAGCTTATATCCAGGATTCCTGAGAGCTCTTCTTTCAGTGAGAGGCATGGAAGACTCATCAGCTTGGTCAACACCAACATTGAGGAAGATATGATAAAGGTCCTATTCCAGTTCTTTGACCCTCTGCACCACTGTTTTACTTTCCTGGATTATCAACTGGTGCCTACATTAGAAGAGTTCTCCCGGCTTCTGAAGATCCCTATCCTTGATCAACTACCCTACAACGGTACAGAAAAGGAACCCAAGCTTGAAGAGATTGCTAAAGCCTTACACCTACAACCCTCTGACATCAAGGGACATTGGGAAGTTAGAAGTGGTATCAAAGGGTTCTTAGCCAGGTTTCTGTTTGAGAAGGCCCAAGAATGTTGGAACTCCCTTGACCTACAAGCCTTTGAAGAAGTTGTGGCCCTCCTTGTCTATGGATTGATTTTGTTCCAGAATCCCGACCAGCTTATAGATATCAGTGCTGTCCAGATCTTCATGTCCAGGAATCCTATACCTACGTTGCTCGGGGACATCCTTCACTCATGTTACACTCGAACCATGAGAAAAAGAGGTGTTCTTATGTGCTGTACTCCTCTCCTGGGAAGGTGGTTTATTTCGCACCTTCCACAATCAGTTTTGAAGAACGAGCGGGGTTTGAGATGGTCACAACGATTGATGACTCTTACACATACAGATATACATTGGTGCTCTCGATCCAGAGAGGATGTCACTATCATTGATCGTTGCGGGGAGTACCCTAATGTTCCTTTACTTGGAATCAGAGGAGGTATTACTTACAACCCGTGCCTGGCTTTGAGACAATTTGGTTATGCTCGGAGGGACGGCCCTCATGACATGTTAATTCCTGACATAGTTTTTGACTTCGACAACGATGCACAAGGACTTCTCCAGAGATTTATCAGAGCTTGGAGGATGCCAAGTAGGATACACAGCAAGACCCTGGGGCACAAGAACTCCATCCCGTTGGAGCCTTATATCAAGTGGGTACGAGCCCGCTCCCAGAAGTTAGTAATGCCTTACCCTCATGTTCTCCCTGTGATCAAAGAGCCAGTATTGGAAGGAGAGGTGTCCTACACTATTCAACATCCTGACATGCCCACGTCCTGGGAAGAAATGCAGAAGAGTTGGATCCAGCTTAAGGAAGAACGGAATTCTCTTGAGACCAGTTTACATGCTAGTGAGAAGAAGGTCTTGGAGTTAACCCGCCTACTGCACGAGGAAAGGAATCTCAACACTTACATTGCTCCGAAGAGGACGCGTAGTGTCTTCTGGGATTGATTCACTTTTGTAATGTTTTGCCCATGAGGCCATGATGTACTGAACAATTATTTCCTTAATGATAACGTGTGTTCCTTTTTGTCTACAACAAATTTGAACTTTCGAACCCTTGAATGCATTGCATAAACACATATCATTCATCATGTGCATAGCAGGTACTCTTCTTTTCAGGTTGCTTAATGTTCTTCGCAGTTTATTTCAGCATCATGAACCCTGAATCATCTACCGAGCAGTCTATCAAGGCCCTCCAGGCTCAGAAAGCACAATTTCAAGAGCTGATCATGGGTTTGGCCCAAGGTCAAGAGGAGCTGAAGGCTCTGCTGGTTAAGAAGAAGAAGAAGAGAACTGTTCTATTCAACACGGGCCGGAGATTTGGTAACACACTGCAGAATGAGGAAGCTGGTTCTTCTGTAGCCAAAGACAGTCCCCAGGGGGGAAGGGCTCCAAGTCCGGTGGTCTCTGACAACGAGACTGATTTTAATGAGGAACAGTATCCTCCAGCTGAAGACAGATACAAGCAGTTGGAAGACCGTCTGAATGCCATGGAAATTCAACAAGTGCCCGGTTTGGATTTCGGAGACTTGGGTTTATCTTCTGGTGTGATCATCCCGCACAAGTTTAAAGAACCATCTTTCGCAAAGTATGACGGGGCGTCCTGCCCTAAGTTACATCTCAGATCTTATGTGCGGAAGATTTAGCCGTATACAGTGGACAAGAACTTGTGGATCCACTTCTTCTAGGAGAGTCTTTCAGGGACTCATCTCAAATGGTTCTATCAGCTGGATGGAACCAAGGTTCGTAACTGGGAGGAGTTGGCTACTGCTTTTTACAAGCAGTATCAATATAATGCCGACCTCGCTCCCACACGTACCCAACTCCAGGGTATGTCGTTAGGATCGGGAGAAGGTTTTAAAGAGTATGTGCAGAAGTGGAGGGACCTGGCTGGCAGGGTGCAGCCACCATTAACAGACCGTGAGCTAGTGGATATGTTCTTGGGGACCCTATCCGGGCCATTCTTCAATCATCTTATTGGTAATTCATCTGCAGGGTTCACAGACCTCATTCTGACTGGGGAAAGGATAGAGGCTGGTATGAAGTCAGGAAAGATTCAGAAAGGTGCGTCCTCAAGTGCTGAGAAGAAACCTTTTAAGAAGGAGGCCAGTGCTGTGTATGGGCCTAGGAGGCAAGACAAACCAGAACGCCGCCAAGTTGTCAACGCGGTGGTTATTGCTAAGCCTGCTTCCGCTCCTCGGCAACCTAACCAACCAAGGGGTGAGAGACCCAGAAGAGAATTCACTCGGCTTAGTATGACCTTGTCACAAATCTTGCTGCAACTGCTATCAACCAACTTGGTGACCGTCAGAGAGGCTCCGAAGGTTGTGAATACTGCATCTCCTAAGTATAATCCAAATGCCCGCTGTGCTTATCACTCCGATAGCCCGGGGCATTCTACTGATGATTGTTGGGCCCTGAGAAATAAGGTGCAAGACCTCATTGATGCTAAGGAGGTACAATTTGAGGCACCTGAGAAACCCAATGTAGTGACAGCTCCCCTGCCTGACCATGGAGTGAATGCTATCAGGGATGATGACGAAGTGGAAGAATCAGAGTTCGATAGCTGGATCTACCCGACGACTGACGGTGGATTGAACAATTGGACCGCAAAAGATCATACACCTGTTACTTTTGTTACGCAGTAATGAATTCCTTTGTTTTTTATTTGTAATGAACAATAAACTGAAACTTTATGGCCCGATGTCTTACCCGTGGCACCGTGGCTTCATTTGTGAGGGCTTATTACTTGTCATCTCCATATATCATGAATAAAGACCTTGGACGTTTTTTTGCATTTCAAATCTTGTGCTCCCTTTTTTTTCTTACTTTCTTTATATATTGCAAAACAGCTGTATTTACACACACTCACCCATACAGGTTTCAATCCACTCTGGATCTCACTGGTAACGACTCTGCTACTGCCAGTTATGACTTTGAAAATCCGATCAACTTAGCCGAAGACGAAGGTGAAGATGATTGCGAAGTGCCTGGTGAGCTTGCAAGACTGTTACTCCAGGAAGAGAGGGCAATTCAACCATATGAAGAGCCAGTGGAAACGATAAATTTGGGTACTGAGGTTGACAGAAAGGAAGTTAAGATTGGTGCCAATCTGGAGCTCAGTGTAAAACGACGGTTGACTCAGATGTTACATGATTATGTGGAGATCTTTGCCTGGTCCTACGAAGATATGCCTGGGTTGGATACTGACATTGTGGTCCATCATTTGCCTACCAAGGAAGACTGCCCTCCGGTTAAGCAAAAGGTCCGTCGTATGCGTCCAGAGATGTCAGAGAAGATCAAAGCTGAGGTTATGAAGCAGTTTGATGCCGGGTTTCTAGCAGTGACTTCTTACCCTCAGTGGGTTGCCAATGTGGTGCCGGTACCGAAGAAAGATGGTAAGGTCAGAATGTGTGTTGACTACAGGGATCTGAACAGGGCCAGCCCCAAGGATGACTTCCCCCTACCTCACATTGATGTTCTGGTTGACAATACTGCCCAGCATAAAGTGTTCTCCTTCATGGATGGTTTTTCAGGGTATAATCAGATCAAGATGGCTCCTGAAGATATGGAAAAGACTACCTTTGTTACTCAGTGGGGCACCTTCTGCTACAAGGTCATTCCTTTTGGATTGAAAAATGCTGGGGCAACCTACCAACGTGCCATGGTTGCTTTATTTCATGATATGATCCATCATGAGATTGAAGTGTATGTCGATGATATGATTGCAAGGTCCCAAACTGAGGAGGAACACCTTGATCATCTGCAGAAACTGTTTGACCATCTGAAACTGTACAAGCTGAGGTTGAACCCGAACAAGTGCACCTTTGGGGTAAGATCTGGAAAGTTTCTAGGCTTCGTCGTAAGCGACAAGGGTATTCAAGTGGACCCTGCCAAGGTTAAAGCCATTCAAGAGATGCCAGTTCCTAAGACAGAGAAAGAGGTCAGAGGCTTTTTAGGACGCCTGAATTACATTGCCCGGTTCATCTCGCACCTAACTGCTACCTGTGAGCCAATCTTCAAGCTGCTGAAGAAAGATCAAGTAGTACGTTGGAATGATGAATGTCAGGCCGCTTTCGACAGAATCAAAGAGTATCTCCAAGAACCACCCATCCTTATGCCACCGGTTGAAGGGAGACCTCTAATACTATACTTGACAGTACTTGACAGCTCAATGGGGTGTGTGCTGGGGCAGCATGACGAGTCTGGCCGAAAAGAGCACGCCATTTATTACCTTAGCAAAAAGTTTACCGACTGTGAGACCCGATACTCACTGCTCGAGAAAACTTGCTGCGCTTTGGTATGGGCTGCTCGCCGGCTGAGACAGTATATGCTGACTCACACAACCTTGTTGATTTCAAAGATGGATCCTATAAAACACATATTCGAAAAGCCTGCTCGGTCTGGGAGAATAGCAAGATGGAAAATGATCTTGACAGAATACGACATCCAGTACACGACTCAGAAAGCTATCAAAGAAAGTGTATTGGCAGACCACTTGGCACACCAGGCAGTAGACGACTATCAGTCAATGAACTTTGAGTTTCCAGACGAGAGCATCATGATTGTGACTGATTGTGAAGTACCTGGACCGGATGAAGGACCTGAGGAAGGATCCCGATGGTCTATGCACTTTGACGGAGCCTCCAACGCTTTGGGTAACGGTATTGGCGCTGTGATCATATCTCCTCAAGGCACTCATACTCCACTCACTTCCCGGCTATGTTTCAACTGCACCAACAACATGGAGGAGTATGAGGCATGCATCATGGGTCTTCAAGCTGCGATCGACTTAAGGATCAAGTTTCTGAGTGTCTTCGGAGATTCCGCTCTCGTGATCAATCAGATCAAAGGCGAGTGGGATACGAAACATCTGAATCTTATTCCTTACAGAGAATGTGTGTTGACATTGATCCCCCATTTCACATAGATAACTTTTGAACACTTTCCGAGAGAGGAGAATCAGCTGGCGGACGCATTAGCTACGATGTCTTCCATGTTCAAAGTCAAATGGGACAATGAGGCTCCCCGGAACATTATCTGGAAACTGGACGAACCGGCATACTGTTGTGATCTTGAGGCTGAGGTAGTGACTGAAAAACCTTGGTACCATGAGGTGAAGAGATACTTGGAAGCTCAAGAGTATCCTGAAGGTGCATCTGTCAACGATAAGAAGTTTCTGAGAAGGTTCGCAGCAAAGTTCTTCCTTAGCAACGACATTCTGTACAAGCGAAACCATGATTCGACCTTACTGCGTTGTGTGGATAAGACTGAAGCAGAAAGGATCATGGAGGAGCTACATGAAGGTACCTTCGGAACGCACTCCAGTGGACACACCATGGCAAAGAAAATCCTTCGGGCAGGATACTACTGGTCCACAATGGAAGCCGACTGTTACCAACATTCTCGGACATGTCATAAATGCCAGATTTATGCAGATAAGGTGCACGTTCCTCCAGTTCCTCTGAATGTCTTGACTGCACCTTGGCCTTTCGCAATGTGGGGGATAGATATGATCGGCGAGATTAAACCTACGACATCCAATGGGCACCGCTTTATCCTGGTAGCGATTGATTACTTTACGAAGTGGGTTGAAGCAGCTTCATATGCCACTGTAACCAAGAATGTGGTGGCACGGTTCATTCGGCATAACCTGATCTGTCGATACGGCGTCCCAGAAAGGATCATTACGGACAACGGTACCAATCTTAATAACAAGATGATCACTGAGCTCTGCGAGCAATTTAAGATACAGCACCACAACTCTTCTCCTTACCGGCCGAAGATGAATGGGGCTGTAGAAGCAGCTAACAAGAACATCAAGAAGATTGTGCAGAAGATGACAGTGACCTATAAAGATTGGCACGAGATGTTACCGTTTTCTCTACATGGGTACCGTACCTCAGCAAGGACGTCAACCGGGGCAACTCCTTTTTCCTTGGTCTACGGCATGGAGGCAGTCTTACCGATTGAAGTGCAAATACCCTCTCTCCGGATAATGAAAGATGAAGATCTGAGCGAAGATGATTGGATCCAGACACGACTTGATCAGCTAAACTTAATCGACGAAAAGAGACTCACTGCTATTTGCCATGGTCAAACGTACCAAAAACGGATGATCAGGGCATTTAACAAGAAAGTCAGACCACAAGAGTATCAAGTTGGAGATCTGGTAATCAAACGCATCATCCTTCCTCAGAGTGATCCCAGGGGCAAATGGACCCCTACGTACGAAGGGCCATTTGTGGTTAAACATGTGTTCTCAGGAGGATCCATGATTCTAACCACCATGGATGGTGACGACCTTCCTCACCCCGCCAATGCAGACATAGTAAAAAGATACTACGCATGATAAAAGACCCGCTAGGTTGACATACCTAGGCAAAAATTAGGGCTTCCCGGCGAACCAAAAGGGTTCGGGAAAAATGAGGGATGAAATGAAAAAAAATATGTACACCCGGCAAGTCGAAAACCTGAAAAAGGCGGCTTGGGCAAAAATGGGTATCCCGGTGGACTGAAAACCCGAAAGGGCGGTCCATGCAAAAGTTAGGGATTGAAGCGTAATACTATGTCTCATTGGATCACCTTGCATCCAGAATCCGGTATCAACATCAAGTTCAAACGACATCGATCAATCAGCTTCATCATCAACTGAGCAGCAAAGTGATGAGACGCTCGAAGATATAAAGGCGATAGCAGAGTTGGAACCCAGTGGGATTATTCTTTTCACACAGCTGTTTTGTTGTCCCTTTTTCACAAATTGTATAAACTCTTCTATTCGGCGGCGTTCTCCTACTAGGACGTCAGCCTCTTGTACATAAATGCCTATTTACAGGCAAATTCAAAAATCAATACAAAATCACTTTTCAGATCAATTGCCAATTTGATTTTCCTTTTTTCTGTTTTGTTTTGCGAAGAACGTCCAAGGTTCAATTTGTGATATATGCATTTGACACTAATTGCTAACTCATAAATATTTACATACGAAACAAAGGATTAATTACAGGTAACATTAGAAACAGGGGCAATAATGAGTTGTCTAAGCGATCTAATTGCTCTGTATATCAAGGTACTAAGGTAGGTTCATGCTGAAGAACATAACCAAGATATCTTAAGTCCCCAGAGAGTGAGCCAGCAAGTCAATGCACTCTCCCCTAGCAGAGTTATCCTGTCAGCCTTAAGGAAGTTGGGTATCCTCCAGCAGATCTCAAGATTCCCCAGCACAATATACGAACATTCCTAACAAGCATCCCCGGCAGTCTTGATCTAAGATTGTTCCCCAGCGGTATACCAGACATTCAGCGGAGCCACTTCCCCCGTACAGTTCAAAAATTTCCCCAGGAGAGTCCAGTCCAAAAGTTTCCCCAGGAAAGTGGAATCAAACTCCCCAGCAGGAAGCTTATCCCCAGTAGACCCTGGAAGCTTGTCACCTGCAGAGCACGAACGCGTCCCCCAGCTTTATTAAAAGGTTATTTCCCTACCAGGATATAACTGGGTTATCCTCAGCCAATTACCACGGGAAGATCGTCCTCGGCGAAGTCTTCTTATCCCCAGCGGAGTCTATTAAAACTTCCAACATAACAACGGTATCCCCAGCGGAGTTATCATCAACATCTCAACAGAATACCTCTCTTCCCACAGAGTATTGTTCCCCAGCAAGATCGCTAGAATAATTTTCCCCCGCAGAGTAATCTCCAAGTTTATTCCCCAACGGAGTCATCTTCTCCTACCGGTATTCTCGCAACCATCACTCCCCAGTGGAAACAAAGAATGCTATTCACATCAGCCCAGGATTTAACTTCCCGGCATCCGTCAAGGATTTATTTTCCTAAGACGAAAACATACATTCATAAACATCGCATCTTCATACATCACAGCATGCATATACGCATCATGAATATACAATCTCACTTATTTTGAGAACATCACGCATGTCATACATCATGACATTACGCACAACTAACGTTTTGTCTTTTCAGGACAAAGGTTAATACAAAGATAATTACTATCAACGGTCGCAACTAAATATCCGATTCCTGTATCTTGCCAGGGTGTATCTATTGACGACTGATTCCAGACTCGATTCCTGTATCTTGCCAGGGTGCGTCTGAAGAGTTTGAGGATCCGATTCTTGTATCTTGCCAGGGTGTATCTGTTGACGACTAGCATTACCAGACCCGATTCCTGTATCTTGCCAGGGTGCGTCTGAAGAGTTTGAGGATCTGATTCCTGTATCTTGCCAGGGTGTATCTGTTGACGACTAACATTACCAGACCCGATTCCTGTATCTTGCCAGGGTGCATCTGAAGAGTTCGAAGATCCGATTCCTGTATCTTGCCAGGGTGTATCTGTTGACGACTAACATTACCAGACCCGATTCCTGTATCTTGCTAGGGTGCGTCTGAAGAGTTCGAAGATCCGATTCCTGTATCTTGCCAGGGTGTATCTATTGACGACTATATTCTCTAGACTCGATTCCTGTATCTCGCCAGGGCACGTCTGAAGAGTTTAAAGATTCGATTCCTGTAACCAGCCAGGGCACATCTACATAAAGAGTTTGAAGATCAACTCCTGTAACAGGCCAGGTAATTATCTTTTTTTTTTCCAGGTACGCAAGTTCTCGCTAAGGAAACTCTTACGCGATCGACACCCATATTGAATCTATAAGCCCATCCACCTATCCATCACCTCTCAACATGGCATCTATAAGCCCATCTTCCTATCCATCAATCTCCAAATGGCATCTGTAAGCCCATCCCCATCATCATACTGCTGACACTCTACTATGTGAGTGCAAATTTCTGGGCACTCTAGTGTTCAATCATCTTCCACCTTCGGATTACGAAAGGCACGCCAGCCAATCTACATCCTCAGGTCTAAGAAGATTGAACAGGGGCAACTGGTGTACCCCAAAATTTGCCCTCCCATATTCTTCAAGATTTGCCAAGATCATGCTTCAAAATCTCTCAAGGGTTGCACAGTTCAATTGCCTCCTAACAGTCAAAAATTAAGGTTTTGGCGCTGGCAAAGAAATTGAAGTTTTCAAGGGCCCAAACAAGTCCCACATGCCTATATACATTGTCAAGCATCCATAGGCCAAGGTTCAAGACTCACAGCATCAAATGGCATAGTCAAAAGCCCTAAATGCTTCACAGTCAACTGCAGGGGCAAAATGGTCATTTGACAGTCAAAAGTCAAAATTTTTGGTCAACATCTTATTTTGAAGCCACAAACATCATTTGATCAATTCTTGATCATGATTCTCAAAGCATGGCTCAAAAAGTCTCAAGGTGCAAAAGTTTCTATTTTTGGACAGTTGAAATAGTCAACTGCAAATTGACCAAGGCATAACTTCCACATGGTTTATCAGAAAAATTCCATCCAAATCTCACTTTGAAGAGAGTGACATTTCCTACAACTCATCTTCACACTTCAAGTCCAAGAAATGCTCTCACAAAAAGTTATCAATCTCAACATTATAGGTCATTTTCAAAAGTCAACAAAAAGGCACTTCAAGTCAAAGACCATAACTTGAGATTGGTAAATCAAAATGACATGGGACCAAATACATTGGTTAGAGGACTTCAAGACCTTTCCAAAATGTCCAAGAACATGATCAAAGCTTAATAATTGAGCAAGATATGCCTTGTGGAAGTTGGGAAAGTTTTGGGAATTTTGAAAAGTCAACCTTACTTCAAATGCCTCAAAATTGCTAATGTGCCTCAATTTCTTCCATGAATCATTACCCAAAGGCTATGCACGACCCATTAAGCTAAAAGGGAGTTATTTTCTTATTTTTAATTAATTAATTGAATTTTTAATCTTATTAATTCATTTAATTAAAGTTAAATATGAGAAAAATACTAAATCATGTTTTTTAAATCCTTTTATGCAGCAAATATGTCCATAATGAGCTCAATATCTCGTGTACTACCTCAAGGGAACAAGATCTTCCATAATTGGCATAATTGGCATGAAAAGAGATTGGAAAAGATTTGACAAAAAATCAAATATTTGAATCATGAATGCATAGACTTTGGGCCTGGTTTTCTTGACCTAATTCCATCTTCATACATATGCAAAGCTAACCTAATGCATACAGAGGGAGAAGCTGCGCAGGAATCAAAGGACCAAAGTGCATTTTTTTTCACAAAAACCTTGAAACTGTTTTCAGACCTAGAGTGCAATTCAAGGCTTGAAAAGTGTTCCAAAACCTTGCCAAGACATCCAGGAAACGATTCCAATCAAATCCAGGCCTCCATACTTAAGGAATTGGTAGAACAAAGTCTTACTTTTCACAAATTTTCATAATCGTGTTTCATTTTCCATGCATTATTTGTGATTTTTAACCATTGATTTATACTAACATGAGTGTTCTGAAGCTAATGGTATCCTTTGATTGAACTAACAAGGCCTGTATCGTGATCCACCATTAATGCACTTTAGGGTTTCAGAAACTTTGAAAGAGGGGTTTCTTCATCTGGAAAAATTAGCCCTTTAAACTGGTACCAATGGATTCGTGACATCTAAACGAACTGAACTCACACCTCGCGCTCAATTTATGATAAACTATGTGCTAATCGCTATTTTCTAGCATTTGTTTTTGTGGGGGTTTAAAACCCCCGCTATTTACTTTTATTTACAGGGAAAAGATGAAGATGATGCATATGGGTCATAACATGATGGGATGATTCAAATATTGGCGCGTGATTTCTTGTTTCAGGCCACTAGCGCTTGTTTTCATGTATATTATTTACGTTCTACTATAATAACAAAGAGACTCAATAGCCTGGATGGTTGATGCGCTGGCTTGCAGGTACTGGGACCTGGGTTCGATTCCCAGGTCCCCCTACTCATTCAATAATTTTTTCTCTAACATGCTTCCATGCAGCGTTCCTTCAAAGGAGCACCATGCATCCCAACGCCTGTGCCTGCCAAGTGTCCCAGAGCCTCAATCTGATGGTTATCACATGAATTCCACCATGCACGTCAGTCAATGGATCTGCACATAATTCCTGAAAGTCAAAAAAGGCCGGATTCAATGGGCCAAATTATTCACAATTAACCTCCAAAGGGGTCTGAATACCCCCCATGGTTTATTCAATTTGCAATTTTTATTTATTTCTCCTTTTATTCTTTAAATTGTTTTTTTAATTAATTGTTTCCTTTAAATTGCACAAAATAATTTTCATAACACAAAAATCAGAAATCAAAAAATAAAATATGTTTATTTAATATTTAATGCATTAATATTTTTGTAAATAAATTTAATAATCAACTTAGTAAAATTAGGTTAAAATTTTAATGTTTTTCTTAAATAACTAAAATATGTAGAAACTAGGTTTTTTAGCATTTTTATCCTTTTTTTTTAATAAATAATTTCTTCTTCTTATTATTATTATTAATTATTAATTATTTTGTAAATACCCATGTAATTAATTAATTAGTGTAAATTAGGTTAAAACTTGAATATTTTTCTTAAATAATTAAAAACAACTTAGAACTAGGGTTTTATTTAACTTCTAATTTTAATTAATTTTCTTTATTTTCATTAAATACCAAAAACCATAAAAAATAACTTCTTTCCTTTATTAAATAATTAATTAATTTTTTAATTTCACTTAATTTCTTTAAAGGGTCCAACGCCCTCGAACATTCGATTCTTTATCCTTTTCGCGCATTTATTTTATTCTATTCCAAATATTATGTAATTGCCCAGGCTTTGTAATAGTAATTAGGAAATTTATTTACTTTCCGCATTTTATTAAAAAACGGGTCTTTGTTAATTTGGCGATGTATAGACCCGCGCCTTGTAATAGCTTAAGACTTTATTTTCCGCACTTTAATTTCCGCACCCTTAAAACTGCTAAACTTTGCATGAAAGAATGTATGGCCAAAAATAAAAACGACGCGTAGATCACCATGATGCATGACAAGATAAAATCTAACTGAAAACAATACACAAATTCACACACCACTCTTAGGGTACGCCTCACTGTTGCCTTGCCCCTCGAAACGTGGTCGTCGAGTATAGGACGTTTTAGTAAGTCCTTATGTCCATGAACATGGCATAAGGATAGCTTCTAAGGTGTCCTACTGTTGCTCCGGTGACCACACTGTCCCTAACCCTCGAATTGACCCGAACACCTCCAACGGTTGTGCTACCTACCTCTCAATGGTGGGATGGCACTACCTTAAGGACATTTACACAGCCTAATTCCTTAGGGTAGGTAGACGACTCATAGATACTTGCTCTAAAAAACAAATCAAAACTCTTTTCACACCGACACTTTCAAAAAAAGCTTTCAAAACAATTTTTCAAACACTCTTGAGGACTGATACAAGAGTCGATCTGAAATCTTTAAATGAAACTTTTTCAAAACCCACTCACACTTTGAAAAGCAAACACTTTTGGAAACACGATGAGCAAGTATCTAATAGCCCGTGGATAACCATGGATAGAAAGGGTGCTAACACCTTCCCTTTCTATAAATCTACCTCCCGAACCGAGAAACAATCTCATAAGGAATTTTGCTGTGCTTTTGTCCTGTCCATATTGGAGAAAATAAAAGACGGTGGCGACTCTTGCTTCCGCGACATTTCGTGAAAACAGCGTTAAACAGTCAGTTCCAGATCCACCAATCACAACTTCCTTATTCAGTCCACACGGTTTTGATAGCTGGCCAAGGTCTCTTTAGTTTAAAAAAGATTTGCACATTCTATATCTTGCACATTCTTGCATTTATTTAGTATTTATTTAATTTATTTTGAATTTATTTGAATAAAATCAAAATAAATAAAAATAAAAGCCAAAATAATGCATGGACATGTTTAGTGATCATTATATACATCATGAACACGTTTAGATTCTAAAAATTGGGCCCAATAGCTCAAAAATACAATTTTGCCCAATTGGAATTTCATGCATTTCTTGGAAATTTCCCAACTTGTGCAATCCTTATCTCTCTCAATTTTAACCCTAAGAGGGTGTTCTTTGACTTTTTAGAGATCTTAGGATGTCCTCTAAACAACATTTTTGGTTTCATCTCAATTGGATCTTCCATGTTCATGTAAGGACCTTTGACCCAAAAGGTGTTTTTGTTGACTTTTTGTAAGGACCTATAATGTCTGAGCTTGTATCTTTTGATTGAAGCATTTCTTGAACTCGAGGGCTGAAGAGAAGTTGTAGGGACTTGGATTATCTTCAAAATCATCCTTTGTGGAAAACTTTCTAATAAAATATAAGAAAGTTATGCCTGGTCAAGGTTTGGTTGACTTTTCCTATAGAAACCCTAATTTGCCATTTTTGACTTGTGATGAGTTAGGAGCATTTCTTGAGGAATCATGATCAACCTTTGGTCATATGATGAATATTACTTCAAAATGTTGATTTTGACGAAAAATATTGAAGTTTGACTGTATTTGGGCTATAGTTGACTTTTGACCTTATATAGTTGGTTTCCAGGCATTTGAGCAGTTGACTGAGCAAACTTGTTGTTTAAGGCATGAAATTTTGCATGGATGATCTTGAGGAAATATTAGGACAATGGAGAACATTTTGGATATTTGGGACTCACTCATCTTGCTTAAAATTGAAACCCTAGTTGAGGCTCATTGTCTTAGGAGGAGAATTTGCCTAGTCAATTCTTAGTCATCCTAGGGCAAGTTGGGATCTCTAGAGGTATGTCTTGAGTGAAAATGGGAGGGAAAATTTGGGGTACAACAGTTCCTTTCCTTCCCATGATCTCAGACCAACACTACACGTATTCACAGCAACATAACCACTATACCCATATCAATACATGATAGTTTTCAACACTCGAGTCATCGATTGAATCACTGAAACGTTAGCACAATTATCACAAATACCAAACAACAATTTGATCATACAAAAATCACATGCATCAACAATTTTACACAACCCAATTCCTACGTAACATGCATCATAATTCCCATTATAGAATCAGAATCCCACCCTTACCTTGGATTGAAGGTTGCTCTACAATTTTTCGATCGAACCTAACTTTGCCTCTTTTCCTCTTCTCTGTAACTTCTCACGTACAACACTTCTTCTACTCTTTTTATTAAACCTTTTTAATTAACCTAATAATATTATTATAACTAAATCTAGTAATAATATTATTTATATTGGGCCTAATTTTCACACCCCCTTAATACTACGTCTATCACCAAAACAAGTCCAACAACTAATATTATTAATATTCTACAATTCTAATATTATTACTAATATTATTAATCAACTAATTTAACCGACTACTAACAACACCACAACTTATGTCAACAACTCACAACATGACACAACATGTCAACTATTTTAACAAATAATTCAAAATTAATCGAAGATACTTAATTAAAAAATTAATTAAATCAACGAGCGTTACAACTTATCACCGCCTAGGGGGTGAATAGCACAAAGCTGATAATCCATTGTTGCTTGGAGACTAACACAATGAACTATATCGCATAAAGACAAATAACTTATTGCTGCTTCGAGACTAACACAACGAGTTATATCGCATATTTTGTATATTTACTACAACCTAGGGAGTAAATAATATAGGTTGAAAATATCTTACTAATGATTCGAGACTAACATGGTAAGGTATAATGTAGACTTGTGTATTCATCACGACCTAGAGGATAAATATCATAGACTTGATAATCCATTGTCGCTTAGAGACTAACACAATGAACTATATCCCAGATTTTTGTGTACCTGCCACAACCTAGGGGGTAGGTAATACGAGTTTGAAAGATAGATAACTTACTAAAGCTTAAAGACTAACATAGTAAGCTATATCGCATATTTTCATATTTATCACAACCTAGGGGATAAATAATGCAGGTTTGATGTTTGAGAATGTGTTTAATAATTGAACCTTAGATAATTAATCCAAAGATATAAATTATAGATATATCACCTAGAGTAGTTCCAACATACCAGTTGTGTCTGTTCTCAACCGAGGCATGATAATATGATAACCAAATGATATTGAATGTTTGAAAGGTTTGAATTCGAAAAAGTTTAAATTTGATAAGTGAAAGTATAACGCCCGGAGGCTGGTGATAACTAGGCTTTGAATCATAGGTAAGCTTCCTAGTGAAATTTTGATAGCGGTACCTTTGACATTTGTGTCTGTTCTCAACCGAGGTAGCTATAGTGATAGCATGACAAATGGATAGTGCTGAGCTTGGATCTTGGATATTGAGTGCGTCTTAGCTGGTAAGCATGCCTTGAGATTTTCTGTAGTTTTTATGGGCATATATGACTGAATTTAATGCATGTATGCATGTTTGATGTGATTATGCTTGATGTATGTATGATGGATGTTATGTAAGCTTGATATGATTATGATAATGTTATGAAATGATGTGATGATTGATAAATGCAATGCCCATGTTATTTGAACTGCGGATTTTAATGTAGGCTACCAGACGAGAACGAGATTTAATTATCAGACGAGAACTGGCTATCCAATGGGAACTGGGAAGGAACGTTGGTTAACAGTGTGGTAGAATAATCAGGGACACTTGATTCTAATCAAAGGGCCCTCAGAAGTTAATCCTGGGGCGTTGAGTGAAAGTAGGACAAATGAACTGCTGAGATGAAACATTGACTAGGACTGAAGGAGGAAGTGAGCGCATGGTGACGAATCAATGGTCACCAGATCCCATGGCTATCAAGGAGCCACATGGCGCGCATCTGGACGCGGAATGGGGATGTGTGACGCTACTCAAACTTTGTAAGCCTTATTATGATTATGTTGATAGAAATGTGTGAAGTTGCTCATGTTTTATGTCAATTGTAGTGCGTGAGGTTACTCACGTCTTTTGATGATGACAACTTGCCAGAGAATGTTTAGAGAATTAACTTGCTAAAGCTTGGAGACTAAAAAAGTAAGTTGTATCGCAGATTTCACTTTATATATCTCTAACTAGGGGATGGATAATGCAGGGTCGATCTTATGGTTACCCAAAGACTAATAGGATAAGATTGGAGATCCAAGGTATAACGCATCACTGCTTGGGGACCTACACGATTAGTTAATATTTTACGTATCTACTAAAACCTAGGGAGTAGATGATGGTGTCATTTGTGCATGTTTTTAACCAAGACTTTGATAGTATGAAAATGCTAGATTAACCAATGAATATGCTCAGATATTCTTGATGATAATGCTTATACCAATTGATAAATGATAGTACTTAAGATTTTGTATATGCGTAGAATTTTATGAATGAATTTCTTAAATGTAGTCTCCTTCTAGACCATTGGGTTTATGAATTTCTTGACTCCCTAATACCTTGTGTTTGTTGATATTGAATTGCCTTTGTACTTGATACGTCATTTATGCATGTAGATGCAAGAATTAATGCGTAGTATGTAATGATTGACCAATGCATGTAATGAGTGACTTGGATACATATCAATGGACATTGGAATTTTGAAATGCCAATGAGTGACCGAGCTTGCAAGGTAAACACCAAGTGATATCGGGCTTAAGGGTAAATGCCAAGTGGGATTGAGCTCTTTGTCTATCAGATCTATGCTGTCGGAATTCGTCAGATGGATGAGATGATAGGTATAATTAGATTATATATCGAAGCGACCTAATGAATGCATGCCAATGATCTATGATAACTTGAAACTTGGTGCCCTTGTGGTGGGCCGCAGATGGCGTAGAGAGTTTTCTTATGAAACAAGGATGCTTGTCAGATGGTGGTAGAGCGTTATGCTAACATGATTTCCCGATACTCGTTTTGTACTCGAAGCTTGCTGATGTAGGAGAAGGATCCATTGGGGATCATGAAAGTACACAAGAACCTGCCCTCATGAAGAGCGTCTTGCCCCAATTTATTGGTAGGGTCTATGAAGGAATACATTCCCTTAATATGTTTTTGGAAGTAGTTTGATCATAGTATGAATGACCCCACTATCTTGATTTATGCCCCTGATTGACGGACTCTTGAAGACATTTGTCTCTAATGAACCCTTTTGAATCAACTCCCTTTGATCGAGTCTCGCAGTGGTTTGCCCCAACATTTGAATTTTGAAAGATATGACCCCCAATCTCCAGGACCTGGAAGAAGTACCCTCAGAAAGAACTTGGACCTCACCATGAACTTGATATAGATTTCCCCAAGTATCAAAATTTTGAAGAATTTGTACTTGAAGTTGCTCAAAAGGAAACTTGGATTCTACATGCAGTAGGATGAAATTTATATGCACTGCCCCAACATTTAAGTCTCGAAAGGTTTCCCCCGATTCTTAGGATCTTGAAAGGTATGCCTCAGTGTTTGAATCTTTAAAGAGTATGTCAACTAATTGACTGGCGCTTTAAAATGTGACCCAAATTGATTGAATCTTAGAATGATATCCCCTAGTGAATATGATCTTCATGTGATATACCCCTACGATAAATAGTCTTGATTATGATTATAGGGTTCTTCTTTAGATGCTTTGCCCCTAGTTAGGAGCTTCTTGGAAATGATCACTATTGATTAAACCAATTTTTGAGATCTCCTTGATGCTAAGTTTCCATTTATAGATGAAATTATACATTTTGAAAAGTAATTTTGTTTGATGCACATGTAAGTTTTGAAATCAAAGTTTTTTATGGAATGGAAATGGATGATTAGAGATGGAGATTCGAAGAGGCGAAGTGGTTAGAAATAATTTTAACAAACATAGGAGTCAGTTTAACACAAATTTTGCCGAGTATGCTTTCGTAGTTAACCTTGCTTCAATTAGGACTTTTGAAGGTTGTAACGTGGCCATGGTTCGTGGTTTAAGAAACAAAAGATATAAGGCTCAAAATTTATTTAGCCCACCCCATTCTCCTTGATGTTCTCCAATCCTTAGTTCAATTAATCCAACATACGCGTTCAATCTGCAAGAGAATTTTCGTAGTTGTGATGATGATGATAAGCATTGATAAAGTTCAAGCACTGATGGGAAACACCGATAATCGTTGATGCAGTAGTCATAAGCTTATTCTGCAATTTATTTGCTTTGAATCCCTTATTTTTGCATGGAACGGTTCTTTTGAACTTGTCGGTCCATCGGGATTCCCTAACTTTTACCTAAGTCAAAAATTTTGGATTTCTTTTCTTTGACTTAGCGGGCTTTTTTTAGAAAAATTCTTAAGATTTTGCTTTTAAGATTTTTCTTTTTGATTTATGAATGTTGTGACTGCCATGTTGACTATTGTTAACTTTTGCTTCATTGCTTCCTCGATTTTAGATGATGTACATGAGGAAGAAGATACTATGAACTTTATCTTTGTTGTTTCCTCAGTCTTTGTTGATGTGCGTGAGGAAGATGATGTGCTTAAACCTCTTGTTTAAATGGAATGGCTCTCTTGAGATTAGAATGCCCCATTGAATTAATTGAAATACTACTATGCCCCTGGCTAAAATTAAAGGTTTTTTGAAAACCAAAAAAACTCCAACTTCAGGCTCGAGGGGGTTGACTACGGATGAACTCCTTATTTCTCCACTGTTTAGGAATTGAAACAATGCCTTACATCGTTAGCTCGGTATTATCATTGAAAGCACACGTTTAGGAAAATTCCGTTATTTATATTTACATAATTCTCCCCCAAAGTTTGTTAAAGTTGAAAAATGAAAATGGAAAAGAAAAGTGAAAATGGAAAGTCGTTGATTATTTATGAAAATGAAAAGTGATGAAAAAGTGAAACGAATGAATTGATTCCAAAAATATGCCTGCTCATTTTATTAGAATTACAGATCCAAAGATACAAGTTTACACCAAATACAACTTAGCAACATAAGAATTACAATTTGAAATTGATAAAGTCTAATGATCCTAGAGATGAACTATTTTGTTGATCCACTTGAATTTAGGAGATATACTTCTTAGTTCTTGGACTTATAGAAGTATGCGGTGACCCTTGTCTTTTATTCTGTTGGGCATACCTCTTTTACTGATAGGGTAGTTACTATTGTTGTTGTAGGGGGAGTTACCCTTATTAGTGGCATCCGAGGCGTTGTGTAGGCCCATAATTGTCATGGTGAAGGGATGCCTTCTCTCTCCAATAAGACTTGTATCTCTTGAATTTCTCCATAGCTTTTTTTAGCTCATTTCCGAGTATCGAGAAACCAGCTAGCATGGATAATGGTTGAAAGTGGTAATGTATGTGAAGTTGTGATGTGCAAATGTATGTACTAGTATGCAAATTAAAATGTATGCGTATGCAAAATTATTTTTCGTTCAAAAGTTTTGTTTAGGTCATGCTAAAAAAATTTCATTGAAATGCAATGAATGCAGAGTTATGATAATGATGGACCTATGGACACCCTATACGAGTTTAGGGATATACAGATAATGGGAAACCCTACGAGCTAATGATTATGACTTACAAAAGAAAATCCCTACAAGCTAGAGATTACGATAAACAAAATAAAATACCTACAGGCTCAGGATTGTGACAGACGGGCGATTGAGATAGAGGTTTGAGTTGAGGGAATAGCATGGAAGAGAGCACATGGTGACCGTTCAACAATCACCAGGTCCCATGGCCTTCTAGAGGCCACGTGGCGTGCACCAGCAAGGACGTCCTTCGTGGGAAGGTTCCATATGGGGAACAAGATCCTATACAGGTTCTAAGGATAATGACAAAAAAAAGGGAATACCTACTGGTTAGGGATTATAACAAATAAAGGAAATCCCTACAAGCTATGGATTGCGATGCACCACAGAAATTTCCTACAGGCTAGGGATTGTGACTCAATAGAAAACCCTACGGGCTAAACCAAAGAATTCCCCTACGAGTTTAGGGTATAATATTGATAAGAGGTAACCCTACGTAGGTTTAAAGTTACAAAAGAATATCCTTCACGGGAAGACTTCCTATGAAGGATGGGATGACAATAGTTACCTTAGTATGTAGGTTCCTAGTTGTATCCTACGCATACTCTACCTTCCCCATAAGGTAGCTTCATTAAGGGTATCATGGATAACTATAGAGGGAAAGGAACATGGGCCTCCCATAAGAGGAACATCATTGTAGACTGAAACTTTCGCCTCTTAGGTCGTACAAGGTATCACCGTGGGATTTTGTTTTAGGGTTATACAAAGAGTCTTAGGTTTCGTTCCAAAGTCCTACCCCCCCCCCCCCCCCCAAAGAGTATAGCCCTTTAAGAGACATTCTTTTTTGGAATTCCACCTACTCTATGCGAAGTTGTTACAAAAAGTCATAGGGGTGTTTACCCCCCTTGGAAAATAGACGATACTTCTTTCTAAGGTTTGATATTATTTAGAATTTAAATCCCACCAATCAACAAAATAAAATATGATAACATGAACAATTTGAAGAAATAAACAAATAAACATATAATCATATATGGAAACAAAACATACCAAAAATAGAAAATTCCCAAGAAACCCTAAACTTAAAAGATAGGGAAGACTCTAAACCCTAGGGTTATGTCCCCAGCAGAGTCGCCAGCTGTCGTAACCAGCAAAAAATAAATAGAATCGCCACCATTAATTTTTATCCTAACGACGAGAGAGTAACGGATAACCCTAATTCGTACAGAGATTCTAAGTTCGTGAGTCGTTTATAGACGAAGGGAAGGTGTTTGACATCCTTCATCTACCTTGTTCTCAAGGAAGTCCTAATTTTTAGGTCTAAGGGTAGGTCAAGAATTTCGATTTAAAAGTTAATGTTTCCACATGTTTAAGAAAAAAAATATTTAATTTTTTAATTAAGGGACTCGCCTTGGTTTTTAAGCCGCGTGCCTATGTATCCTCTTATGAGGAATCAAAGTCCTAATTTGTAGTTCGTAGTGTTTGGTTAGTTTTTTTTATGGACTGGGGAAATATTTTGAATTCTCCTTGAACCTTGTCTGGGTTTGAAAATAGCGGAATCATAGACGCAGTTCGCGGTTAATATAAAAGATCTCCACAATCCTTTTTGAAAATAAGTTGAAATTGGAATTATGTTAATAGACAAATAGTCAATATTTAATTGGTTAGTTGTCTTAGAATGATGTAATTTAAAAAAAAATGAATTTTGAATGATAAAATGTTTGATGAAATTATGAAAAATAAGGTTAGTATTTTAGAAAAAATAATTAAATAACAATCCTTATTATTAAAAATATTAAATATTTTTAATAAAAATCCAATATTTGTTTATTAATAATTTTTTATGCAAAAAATATTTTAATGCAATTATGAGAAACAATTGATTTAGGTGACAAAAATTAAATAAATAAGATAATAACAATAAATAAATAAAATAAAATAAACAAAATTCAATAATTTAAGCGCCGGGGGGTGTATATATTAGAATCAGGGGTATATCAGTAAACCATTTAGGCCCATATGTGAATCTAAACCCAAATGAGCTAGGGGGTGTAAATTAATGTTAGTCAGTAAAAATTGGGGGCATGGATATCAAGGGCCTAAGTCCAAAAATTGAACTTGGCCCAATTACACAGGGGGGATTACACGTTTGAACTAGCGAATTGAAAAAAGGGTGTCAATAGGAATGGGCCTAGCCCAAGTGAATATCTGAGTCCGTTGGCAAAAGTATGAGAGGATGTACGCGTTATGGTGATGGTGAGAAATCTGGGGCGTTTGATTCTGTTCCAAAGGGCCTTCAAGGGTTAATCTTGGGGCGTTGATCAAAAGTAAGATAAACGAACGGTAGAGATATGAGTTTTACTGGGGGAGTATGGTAAGTGTGCGCACAGGGAGATAAGTGGGGGTTATATATTCATTTTCCACTCGTTTGTCTCATTTTCCCTATTCTTTCTCTCTCTACACCAAACAACCAAAAACCCTTCTGAGATTCTAGAGAGAGATGCTCTCGCCTCTCTCTAGAAATGAGATTCAAGGGAAATCACCCCGCCCTAGGTGCCGCCGGCCGGAAATCACTTCCGTTAGTGGCTGCTCCAGGGCACCACCATCTTCATCCTTCCCTCACCACCAACCTTCATCCTTACCCAGATCTCTGGTTGAAGTTCAACCAGGATTTTCATATCTTCAACCAAGCCGCCGTGTAGGCAACCCAAAACGACTGTAAGCCTTCATCCAAAACCAAGAAATATCCATACCTTCATCTCACATTCATCCAAAACCTAGAAAACTTCAAACATTCATATAACCCTCATCTAACCCTAACCCTATCTCCTAACCCTAACCTGTTTACTTCAAAACCCCAACCCTAAATCATCAAACCCTAACACAAATCCCCAACCCTAATATGTTCTAACCTAAACCTAAATCGAACCCTAAATCCCAAAATTCCCCTAAACTCAACAAAATCAAGTATCAAACATCATAATAAAACCCTTAAGCTAAGATTTCTTAGGCTTACTTGAATTTGGAGTGATTCTTTTTGCTTTGCTTCTGGTTCTTTCTCTTCTTCTTCTTCTTCTTCTTCTTCTAATCTCCTATTCCTTTCTCTTTGCAGGTACCGGAGTTAGAGGCCATGCTCAAAGGGTATAGGGTTTCAGTTGGGAAACCCTAATCCTTCTGATGAAGAGCTCTGAGTGAGAGGGTGGGATAACGTAGCAAGCTTCGAATTTCTCCAAGGGTTTTCATCCTCTAAAATCTTCTTCCCTTTTCTCTTACAAATTAGGACTTTATATAGGTTTTAGAATTAGTTTGATTTAGGAAATATTGTTGTGATTTACAGTTACTGTGATCGGTGGAAATAGAACTGACTATTTTGAAATGCTGGTTCACGAAATGTCGCGGTAAGCAAGAGTCGCCATCGTATTTTATTTTCTCCAACAAGGAAAGGACAAAAGCACAGCAAAATTCCTTTTCGAGATGTTTCTCGGTTCAGGAGGTAGATTATAGAAAGGGAAGGTGTTAGCACCCATTCTATCCGTGGTTATCCACGGGCTTTTAGGTACTTGCTCACTATGTTTTCAAAAATGTTTTGCTTTTCTTGTGTTTGTGGGTTTTGAAAAAGTTTGTTTGAAAACTACGTTTTAACTCTTGTATCTTTCCTCAAGAGTGTATGAAGTGTTTGTTTGAAAACTTTTGTTTGAAAAGTGTAGGTGCGAAAAGTATTTTTTGTTTTGAAAGAGCAAGTATCTAAGAACCTCTACCTACTCAAAAGAAATTAAGCTGTGTAAATGTCCTTTAGACAGTACTATCCCACTATTGAGAAGTAGGTAGCACCGTCGTTGGAGTTATTCGGGTCAATTCGATTATAGGGACATGTGGTCACCAAAGCAATAGTAGGACGCCTTAGCGGTAACCCTAGTGTCCTAGATCCTTTTTATCTGAGGCAACCGTTTCGAGGCAACTTGGATCTTTAGACAAGAGGGCGACCTCTAAAACACCCTATACTCAATGACCACGTCAAGACAACCAAGTGAGGCGTACCCTAGAAGTGGCATGTGCGAGTGTGTCAGGATTCAGTTAAGTTATCTTTGCACATGTTATGGTGAGCTATGAGTTGATTTTAATTTCAGAGATAAGTCTTGTCATGCATAGCCTAATTAACATACATCTAACAGTTAATAGGTGCGGAAAATAAATCTACGCTATTACAAGGCGTCGGGTATTTACATCGCCAAAAGCAACCCTTGAAAAGTAAATACGAGAAAATAAATAAAGCGATAAAAAGGTCCTAATTAAAGCTATTACATCCTCGGAGCAAATACATAAATATGATGAAGAATTGATAAAACAAACATACGCGCGAGAGAGAAATTGAATTGGAAAAGTCTTTAGGGTTTTGACCCTTTTTTGAGAAAGAGAGAAGTTTTTGGTCGTTTATGAATTAAATTAAATTAAACCTAAAACTAATTAATAAAAGGAAATATTTTTATTCTTTAATGTCTCAAGGAAGTAAATAAAAAATAGTCAAAAGTTAGTGAAAACCCGAATTCTAATTTATTTTATTTATTGCAAAAAATATTGAACTTAACCTAATTAAAAAAAGACTAAATTAATTTGTTAGTATTTATTTACAAAAATAATAGAGGGTGAAATTAATAAATAATAATAATAATAAAAATATTACATTTTTAGTTTTTCTGAATTTTATTATGAAAAAAAAAGAATTAATTTGGTTAATTTAAATAATATTAATAATAGTTAATTAAAAGTAAAATAATTAAATGGAAAATATAAAAGAAAAAAAAAGAAAGAATGAACCAGGGGGTGTTGGCCCAATTAGGAGGTGTTCCAGGAGTTTTGTGGCCCATTAATCTCAAGCCTGTTTGACTTTGCTGATTCTCCATGGCGCGTGTTGACTGGGAGTATGATGGTCTTCCATTCAGGACCATTGGATTCATGTCTGGGGACATCTGGCGCTTGGAGAGATGAAGTACATGGTGGACCTCAAGGCATGAGGTATACTGGATCAGCTGCAAGAAAATAGCAATAATAATTTTGGGGGACCTGGGATTCGAACCCAGGTCCCAGCGCTCACATGCCCATGCCTTAACCACTCCAACCACCTGCTTTAGTTGTTATTAGGACAAGAGATAAATATTATATTGAGAAACAAATCACTAAGCTGTAACTAAAATAAAATGCGCGCCTTTTTTAAACTATCCAATGGCAGGCTAACACGTCCTCGTCTTCTTCGCTGGTACCTGTAAATATAACATTAGATAGCGGGGGTTTTTAACCCCCACAAACTACAGCAAGGAATAATAGCGAATAGAGATACAATTCATATAAATATTTCGCGAGGGGGGCATCATGTTCGTCTGATTCTCACGATTTCAACCATATGTATCACTAGTCCTAATTGTTCCTGGATTGCAAAGCCCCAATTCAAAGCTTGGAAACCCTAGAAAATCGTTCATGGCATTCTTTGATTCAGTGCATTATAATTCAATTAAATGATATCATTAGCTTCATATAGTCCCTATCAGTGCAAAACAATCAAGAAATCATGTTGAATGCTCATGAATTGGACATTACGATTTTGAATAAAAATGTCAAACAGTGGTTCTGTATCCTGTGATTCTTTGAGCTTTAGCGTGTGAATTCAATTGCCACACGTTCCTGGGAACTCCTGCAAGGTGTTAGAATCAACAAATTGCCTTGAATTGGCCTGGAATGTAAAAATCAGTTTTGCAATTTTCTTGGAATTTTCAATATGCTACGGCCTTTTTCCTGCAGCTTTCTCACGTTTTTTTGATCAAGGTTTGCTTGCATATATATAGGAGAATGAAATCAGGTCAAAAACTTGAGCAAAAATCCATTGCATTGATGCTTGAATCCTTGATTGGAAATCAAATCTTTTTTATTTTTCATGATTGGAAAATGTTGCCAATTTTGGATTTTTTGTATCTTTGACTTTGAGCACGAAATTGCCAGCATATCTTGACCACATTTGCTTCACAAATTGATTGAAAAAATCAAATCTTGTATTTTCCTACAATTTAAATTAATTAAATGAATTAATATTAATTAAAAATCCAATTAATCAATAAAAATAAGAAAATAAATTCAATTAATCTTGATGGGTCGTGCATAGGTCATGGATGAAGTTTCAAGAAGAGATTTGAGGCCCATTAGCAAAAAGAAGGTGTTTTGAGCAAAGTTGACTTTTGCAAATTCATGAAAATTTCCCAACTTCTCCAATGCACAACTTGCTCAATTTTGATCCTATGACCATGTTCTTGGACATTTTGGAAGGCTCTTGAAGTCCTCTAACCAATGCCTTTGGTACCATGTCATTTGGATTTACCAATCTCAAGTTATGGCCTTTGACTCAAAGTGTACTTTTGTTGACTTTTGAAATTGACCTATAATGTCAAAATTGATAACTTTTTGTGAGATAATTTCTTGAACTTGGAGTGTGAATATGGATTGTAGGAAATTTCATCCCCTTCAAAATGAGCATTGGATGGGATTTTTCTGATGGACCATGAAAAAGTTATGCCCTGGTCAAGATACAGTTGAATTTTCTAGTGTCCAAAAATAGTAACTTTTTGCATCTTGATGAATTTTGGGTAATCCTAATGGAATCATGATCAAGACTTGATAAAATGATGCTTATGGACTCAAAATAAGATGTTGACCAAAAATTCTGACTTTTGACTGCAAAATGACCATTTTGCCCCTGCAGTTGACTGTGGATCAAATGAGGCTTTTGACTGTGCAAATTGGCACTGTGAGTCTTGAAACTTGGCATGTAGGTGCTTGAGGATGTATATAGGCCTATGAGACTTGATTGAACCATTGAAAACCTCAAATTCCTTGAAAGAACCAAAACCCTAATTTCAGCTGTCTTAGGAAGTGATTTGACTGTCTACCTCTTGAGCCATCTTGAGCAATTTGAAGATCATTCTTGACAAATCTTGAGGAATATGGGAGGGAAAATTTTGGGGTACAACAGTTGCCCCTGTTAAATCTTCTTAAACCCGAGGATGTAGATTGGCTTGCGTGCCTTTCGTGATCCGAAGGTGGAAGATGATTGAACACTAGAGTGCCCAGAAATTTGCACTCGCATGGTGTAGTATCAGCAATGTGATGTCGGGAATGGGCTTACAGATGCCATTTGGAGATATGATGGATAGGAGGATGGGCTTATAGATACCATCTGGAAATGTAACAGAATCTTGTTGGGGGATGGGCTTATAGATGCCATTTGGAGATTGTAATGGATAGTTGTGGAGATGGGCTTAAAGATGCCATCTGGAGATGTTTGTTGAATTGTAACTTAGTAGGTTGAACGAAGGAACCTGTGTAGGGTTGCCTGATGATGAGTCCGTGTAAAACTGCATCTTGGAAGAGAAGGAACTAGTGTAGGGTTGCTTCATGATGGTTAAGTAGATAGTTGTCCTGTCTGGTTTCAGGTATTAATCTCTGACCTGAGAAAGAAAGATAGTTTTCTTGGCTTGCTACAGGTATTAATCTTCAATCTCTTCAATGTAGATAAATTTCCTGTCTGGTTTCAGGTATAGATCTACAATCAGTCGTCCACAGATATTTCCTGGCTTGCTACAGGTATTAATCCAGAACTTAAGAAGGCTGGCCGATGAGATAGTTGTCCTGTCTGGTTTCAGGTATTAATCTCTGACCTGAGAAAGAAAGATAGTTTTCCTGGCTTGCTACAGGTATTAATCTTTAATCTCTTCAATGTAGATAACTTTCCTGTCTAGTTACAGGTATAGATCTACAATCAGTCGTTCACAGATATTTCCTGGCTAGTTACAGGTGTTGATCTGGAACTTAAGAGAGGTGGGTCGAGGAGATAGTTGTCCTGGCTGGTTTCAGGTATTAATCTCTGACTTGAGAAAGAAAGATAGTTTCCTGGCTTGTTACAGGTGTTAATCTTCAATCTCTTCACATAGGTAACTTTCCTGTCTGGTTTCAGGTGTTAACCTATAATCAGTCGTCCACAGATATTTCCTGGCTAGTTACAGGTGTTGATCTGGAACTTAAGAAAGCTGGCCGATGAGATAGTTGTCCTGTCTGGTTTCAGGTATTAATCTCTGACCTGAGAAAGAAAGATAGTCTTCCTGACTTGTTACAGGTATTGATCTTCAATCTCTTCATGTAGATAACTTTCCTGGCTTGTTTCAGGTATAGATCTACAATCAATCGTCCACAGATATTTCCTGGCTAGTTACAGGTGTTGATCTGGAACTTAAGAAAGGTTGATGGTAATCATCTTTTGATTGAATCTGGAATAAGTATCAGAATGTCGCCATATCTGGGTCACATTTGAACTGTCTCTAGAAGGAATCTGGAATAAGCAATAGAATAGCATCCGTGTCTGGAGCATCTCTAAGTTGTCTTTAGAAGTTTGAATCTGAATAAGCAATAGAATATCATCCGGGTCTGGAGCATCTCTAAGACGTCTCTGAAAGGAAATCTGAATAAGCAATAGAATAACATCCGTGTCTGGAGCATCTCTAAGCTGTCTCTGAAAGGAATCTGGAATAAGTATCGGAATGTCGCCAAATCTGGGTCACATCTGAACTATCTCTAGAAGGAAATCTGGACTAAGTATCAGAATGTCGCCATGCCTGGGTCACACCTGAACCATCTCTAGAAGGAAATCTGGAATAAGTATCGGAATGTCGCCATGTCTGGGTCACATCTGAACTATCTCTAGAAGGAAATCTGGAATAAGTATCGGAATGTCGCCATGTCTGGGTCACATCTGAACTATCTCTAGAAGGAAATCTAGAATAAGTATCGGAATGTCGCCATGCCTGGGTCACATCTGAACTATCTCTAGAAGGAGTCTGGAATAAGTATCAGAATGTCGCCATGCCTGGGTCACATCTGAACCATCTCCAGAAGGAATCTTGGAATATCTTCAACTGGATCGGCATCAGAAAAATCTTTAGGAATCGACTTAACTGGACCAGAGAAGGCCTTTGACTGGATCGGCATCAAAAAAATCTTTAGGAATCGATTTAACTGGACCAGACAAGGTCTTGGAATATCTTCAACTGGATCGGCATCAGAAAAATCTTTAGGAATCGACTTAACTGGACCGGAGAAGGCCTTTTGATATGGCTGAGAATTTAACTGCATCTTTCCTGAAAGGTAAAGGTCAGTCGTATGTAATGCATGAGATGGATCGAGCAATGATGTTCTCAACATAAATGAGATTGTGCGACATGATGCGTTTATGCATGTATCATGATGTATGGAAATGTAATGTTTTAGCTGGGGAAAATAAATCCCGGATAGCTGGAGAATAGTGTTGAGTTCTTCGTTTCCGCGGGGGATGATGAACGAAGATGATAATCTGAATAAACCTGTAGGAGAAGATAACTCCGTTGGGGAATAAACTTGATGAAGAGATTACTCTGAAGGGAAATACTCTGTGGGGGAGAGATGCTGAGATTTTAACGATAACTCCGCTGGGGGATTCCGTTGAGAGCTCTGGTGGAGATTTTGATGATGAATTCCGTTGGGGATAGAAAGAACTTCGCTGAGGATGATCTTTCAGTTGCAACTTGCTGGGGATAACCCAGTTAGACTCTGGGGGGGATAACCTCTGAATATGGCCGGGGAGAGATATTTGTACTCTGCAGGGGACAAGCTTCCAGAATCTACTGGGGAAGATGATTCAACTCTGTTGGGGAAGCTTTTTCAGACTGCGCTGGGAAATGGCTCCACTAGGGGTACCTTGTATTCCGCGGGGGAACATTCTTATATTTCGTTGACGAATATTAAGGGTGCCGGGGATGCTTGCTGAGGAATATCTGTATACTCCACTGGGGAATATTAAGACCTACTGGGGATACCGAGCCTTTTGAGGGCTGATGGTAGACCAACTCTGCTTGGGGGAGAGTATTGCTGATTCGTTCGTAGTTGCCAGTCTCAGTGGGGAGAGCTTCCATTACTGTTTTACTCTACGGGGAGTGAAAGCATCTTGGTCATATTCTTCAGCTGAAGCTACCTTGGTACCTTGGTGGACAGAGAAACTGCACAGTTCGGGCAATTCTTATTGCCCCAGTTTCTGCGGGAGAAGAAGGCCTATGAGGTGCTTGATAACTGCCGATTGACAAATCTTCTTCTGGTAGGCAAGTGACGAGATGACGGGACATAGTCGTACGCTTTGATCCCTAATTTTTGCCTGGACCGCCCTTTCGGGTTTTCAGTCCATCGGGATACCCCTTTTTGCCCAAGCCGCCTTTTCAGGTTTTCGACTTGCCGGGTGTACAATTTTTTTTATTTTCATCCCTTATTTTTGCCCGAACCCTTTTGGTTCGCCGGGAAGCCCTTATTTTTTCCTAGGCCAGTCGACCTAGCGGGACTTTGATTATGCGTAGTATCTTTTGACTATGTCCACGTTCTCAGAGTGCAGGGAGTTGTCACTGTCGGTAGCATTGTGTTGCTATACCACCAGAAGGTGTCTGATCATGCAAGATTCGTTGCTGGAATTCATGTCCAATGCCCCAAGTGACTCAGGCGGAGATTTGCCCCTGGCTATTTGGTATTTCGAGAGATTCCTTGAATCTTGACTTGACCGCCCCAGATGATGGACAATGCGCATGTCTGCCCCTTGGCTGGAAATGTTTTTCCACTTGATGTGATCCTTTTTGTTGAGAAGGTTTTTGTTCACTAGATATTCGTCGTGCGAATTTCTCAGCTGTTCGAACAAATAGCCATATGCAAACAATGTTATTCTAAGAATGCAAAGCTTATGTCTGTCTTGAAGTTTTTGAAAATGCATTTTTCAATAAAACAAGTGATTTTTTTTAAATAAAATGTGATGTCAACTCAGGATTTTACAGCAAGCCCTACAGGAGTCAGGATACCTTTTGTAACAGTATGCTTTCGAACTAACCCATGCTTCAGCTAGGACTTTTAAGGGTTATAACGTGGCCTGGTTCACGGTTTAAGAAACAAAGGATAAAGGCTCAAATTTTATTTGTACCCACCCGTTATTCGTGATGTTCTTCGATCCTAAACTCAACTAATCGTGCATTAGATTTTGTTTGAATCTTTGCTCTGATATTCCGGTGATGGTTCGAATACTGATAGTTTATTTTAAACAAGCAGTTTTTTTTTTTGTTGAGGGTTTGTAGGACCTCTTTCTTTTAGATTTTATTATCCCCGTCTTTTGCTTGAACTGTTTCTTTTGTAATTACAGTCAGCGGGATGCCCCAGTTTTTTGTAAGTCTCCTTCATAGGTTTTGACTTATTGGGCTTTTATTTTGAGAGATAATGACTGCCCGTCCTTACGATTATACAGAACCATCACCGTCTTTTGTTTCGGAAGGACTTCTTTGCTGCCATTCATTGTGCACCTGGATTAACTGAGAAAACTACCCTGCCCCGGGTTGTGATTAAGGGTTTTAATTCATGAAAAGAAAACTCCAACTTCTTTGGCTCAAAGGGGTTGACGAGGGATTATCTTTCTTATAACTCCACTGTTTAGGATTTGAAACAATGCCTGTACCTCATCAGCGGGGTCTGTTCAAAAGCATACTGTAAAGATCGTGGTATCGTTTTTGTCATCCTCCCTCAAAAGGTTTAGAATTTTTTTAATCGAGAGTTGAACATCACAAAAAATGAAAGCAATTTGAATATAGTGAATACGAATGGATTGATTCAAAACAGACATATGTGATGCATTAATGAAATAAAAGAGTTTGCCATGACAATAATTGTTTGAACAAGCAAAGAAAAATACAACTTCAGAATTCAAATGAAAAAAAAGTCTCTTAGTTTGAACTAGTCATCTCAGATGGAGAATTCTCAGCAAAAAATTTTCATCTCGCCATCCGGCATGAACTCCAGCACCCTTCCGTCGATCAAATCTTGGATCTTGTTCTTCAGAGTCCAATAGTCGTCGGTGTCATGTCCTGGACTGTCAGAGTGGTATGCACACCTTTCATAGGGATGATAGGTAGGAGAAGAGGTGTTGGGATTTCGGGGAGGATCCTTTAATGTAAATAGGTTGACCTCCAACAGGCGTTTCAGTATCAAAGATGATGGTATCTCAGTCTCAGAGAAATGTCTTCCAGATGCATTTCGCTAGCGCCGATTACTCCGTTGATGCTGGGCTTGTGACCCTGAAGCAAGTAAAGGAGCTTTTCCTTTGTCTTCTTGTCTCAAAGGGGGTTGAATGATGACTTGCTCTTCAATCTCAGATGTTTGCCCCACTTGGTTGTCCCGAAGCAGTTGGTTGACGAGAACCCTGAGCTCTCCTTGTCTTTGAGATAAGTCTTAGATAAGAGCCATCTGCCCCAGTATCTGGGTTTTCATTGCATCTACCTCAGCTTGCAGATGTTTCAGCCGTTCGTCCTTACTGTCTTCAGGACTCTTCTTGACCAAATTCCCCATGAGGAGTGTTCTCAACTCTTCCTGCCCCTTGGATAGGCTTAGGAAGATTTCCCTGAAGTGAGTCTCTTGAGTATGGAGATCCTGGTTGTCTTGTTGGAGAGCCATTGCTGAAATAAACAGCGAGAACATGAGAAACCTGTAAAGGGTAACCTGTCATGCAATGATATGTATGTATGCAATGTTTTCAAGGATCTCGCGGGGTAAACATGAAACTGTTAGAATTTGAATTTTGCGGCTTGATTGAAGGAACTTCATGTTGTTGAGAGTCCTTCTTCAAGAGCCAAGGCTCACCATATCGAGTGGGTCATAGCCCCTGACTCAAGTCATCATGTTTTGATCTCCAGACAATCTTGGCTAGAGGAAAATAAATCCTCTTTTTCCCTTGCTAGACAGTTGGTTCATCATGACCTGCATCACAAACCCTTGAGATCCTTGAAATGGTTAAGGAAATGCTATGGTATGATGTTATGATGTGTATGCTATGCATGTGAGGAAAAGTGTGAGGTGATGTAAGTAAGTCCTGCAATGAATAAAGACTGTAAACAAAACCTGCAAGGAACTCGTGTTGTCAGATAACAAGAATGTGCAAGTAGTTCAAGTTTGAAAGCACACAAGTCACACAAAGAGCCCTTAGATTTTAGGCTAGCATGGAGTTTAGGTATTACCCTCTTGAAGTTAGTTGGCTCAAAACCTGTCCTATAAATAGTAACCGGGTTCTAAGGAGCTCAATATCATTGGATTGTTTTCTATGTTCATTGTTTTGATTTAGCCACTTAACTGGCGACCAAAATATTCCAAGAAAACAACCCTCAATGAGTGTAGTATCGAGTATCTACCAACTTCGGACTGCACCAAAGTCGGTCATCTCACTACCCCTAAAAAGGCCAGGATGGTCAAGTAAGGTTCTAAGGTCAGTTCATGCTTCGCGACACCACGCGGCGGCCCCGTAATCTCCTTGACTTGACTCAAGGGTTACCGGTACTCACCAAAGTGCCACATCAACATAGCTACTGCTTCAACCATGTCGGTATACCCTGCACAGTTCCCTCACAGTTTGTTGCTACTTCTAAAGGGTATCCCCAGATCTGGGTTAGGATCTATAAAACTCCGATACAAGCCCACAATATTAAAGCATTCAAGGCATACAATTGAAAACATAGTGATCTAATCCTAAGGTACACCTCACTTATTAATAATTCCCCAGCAGAGACGCCAGTTCTGTGATCGGTGGAAATAGAACTGACTGTTTTGAAATGCTGGTTCGCGAAATGTCGCGGTAAGCAAGAGTCGCCACCATCTTTTATTTTCTCCAGCAAGGAAAGGACAAAAGCACAGCAAAATTCCTTTTCGAGATGTTTCTCGGTTCGGGAGGTAGATTATAGAAAGGGAAGGTGTTAGCACCCTTTCTATCCGTGGTTATCCACGGGCTCTTAGGTACTTGCTCACTATGTTTTCAAAAATGTTTTGCTTTTCTTGTGTTTGTGGGTTTTGAAAAATTTTGTTTGAAAACTTTGGTTTAACTCTTGTATCTGTCCTCAAGAGTGTATGAAGTGTTTGTTTGAAAACTTTTGTTTGAAAAGTGTAGGTGCGAAAAGTATTTTTTGTTTTGAAAGAGCAAGTATCTAAGAACCTCTACCTACTCAAAATAAATTAAGCTGTGTAAATGTCCTTTAGACAGTACTATCCCACTATTGAGAAGTAGGTAGCACCATCGTTGGAGTTATTCGGGTCAATTCGATTATAGGGACATGTGGTCACCAAAGCAATAGTAGGACGCCTTAGCGGTAACCCTAGTGTCCTAGATCCTTTTTATCCGAGGAAACCGTTTCGAGGCAACTTGGATCTTTAGACAAGAGGGCGACCTCTAAAACACCCTATACTCAATGACCACGTCGAGGCAACCAAGTGAGGCGTACCCTAGGAGTGGCATATGCAAGTGTGTCAGGATTCAGTTAAGTTATCTTTGCACATGTTATGGTGAGCTACGAGTTGATATTAATTTCAGAGATAAGTCTTGTCATGCATAGCCTAATTAACATACATCTAACAGTTAATAGGTGCGAAAAATAAATCTACGCTATTACAAGGCGTCGGGTATTTACATCGCTAAAAGCAACCCTTAAAAAGTAAATGCGAGAAAATAAATAAAGCGATAAAAAGGTCCTAATTAAAGCTATTACATCCTCGGAGCAAATACATAAATATGATCAAGAATTGATAAAAATAACATACGCGCGAGAGAGAAATTGAATTGGAAAAGTCTTTAGGGTTTTGACCCTTTTTTGAGAAAGAAAGAAGTTTTTGGTCGTTTATGAATTAAATTAAATTAAACCTAAAACTAATTAATAAAAGGAAATATTTTTATTCTTTAATGTCTCAAGGAAGTAAATAAAAAATAGTCAAAAGTTAGTGAAAACCCTAATTCTAATTTATTTTATTTATTGCAAAAAATATTGAACTTAACCTAATTAAAAAAAGACTAAATTAATTTGTTAGTATTTATTTACAAAAATAATAGAGGGTGAAATTAATAAATAATAATAATAATAAAAATATTAGATTTTTAGTTTTTCTGAATTTTATTATGAAAAAAAAAGAATTAATTTGGTTAATTTAAATAATATTAATAATAGTTAATTAAAAGTAAAATAATTAAATGGAAAATATAAAAGAAAAAAAAAAGAAAGAATGAACCAGGGGGTGTTGGCCCAATTAGGAGGTATTCTTGGAGTTTTGTGGCCCATTAATCTCAAGCCTGTTTGACTTTGCTGATTCTCCATGGCGCGTGTTGACTGGGAGTATGATGGTCTTCCATTCAGGACCATTGGATTCATGTCTGGGGACATCTGGCGCTTGGAGAGATGAAGTACATGGTGGACCTCAAGGCATGAGGTATACTGGATAAGCTGCAAGAAAATAGCAATAATAATTTTGGGGGACCTAGGATTCGAAACCAGGTCCCAGCGCTCACATGCCCATGCCTTAACCACTCCAACCACCTGCTTTAGTTGTTATTAGGACAAGAGATAAATATTATATTGAGAAACAAATCACTAAGCTGTAACTAAAATAAAATGCGCGCCTTTTTTAAACTATCCAATGGCAGGCTAACATATCCTCATCTTCTTCGCTGGTACCTGTAAATATATCATTAGATAGCGGGGGTTTTTAACCCCCACAAACTACAACAAGGAATAATAGCGAATAGAGATACAATGCATATAAATATTTCGCGAGGGGGGCATCATGTTCGTCTGATTCTCACGATTTCAACCATATGTATCACTAGTCCTAATTGTTCCTGGATTGCAAAGCCCCAATTCAAAGCTTGGAAACCCTAGAAAATCGTTCATGGAATTCTTTGATTCAGTTCATTATAATTCAATTAAATGATATCATTAGCTTCATATAGTCCCTATCAGTGCAAAACAATCAAGAAATCATGTTGAATGCTCATGAATTGGACATTACGATTTTGAATAAAAATGTCAAACCGTGGTTCTATATCCTGTGATTCTTTGAGCTTTAGCGTGTGAATTCAATTGCCACACGTTCCTGGGAACTCTTGCAAGGTGTTAGAATCAACAAATTGCCTTGAATTGGCCTGGAATGTAAAAATCAGTTTTGCAATTTTCTTGGAATTTTCAATATGCTATGGCCTTTTTCCTGCAGCTTTCTCACATTTTTTTGATCAGGGTTTGCTTTCATATATATAGGAGAATGAAATTAGGTCAAAAACTTGAGCAAAAATCCATTGCATTGATACTTGAATCCTTGATTGGAAATCAAATCTTTTTGATTTTTTATGATTGGAAAATGTTGCCAATTTTGGATTTTTTGTATCTTTGACTTTGAGCACGAAATTGCCAGCATATCTTGACCACATTTGCTTCACATATTGATTGAAAAAATCAAATATTGTATTTTCCTACAATTTAAATTAATTAAATGAATTAATATTAATTAAAAATCCAATTAATCAATAAAAATAAGAAAATAAATTCAATTAATCTTGATGGGTCGTGCATAGGTCATGGATGAAGTTTTAAGAAGAGATTTGAGGCCCATTAGCAAAAAGAAGGTGTTTTGAGCAAAGTTGACTTTTGCAAATTCATGAAAACTTCCCAACTTCTCCAATGCACAACTTGCTCAATTTTGATCCTATGACCATGTTCTTGAACATTTTGGAAGGCTCTTGAAGTCCTCTAACCAATGCCTTTGGTCCCATGTCATTTGGATTTACCAATCTCAAGTTATGGCCTTTGACTCAAAGTGTACTTTTGTTGACTTTTGAAATTGACCTATAATGTCAAAATTGATAACTTTTTGTGAGAGCATTTCTTGAACTTGGAGTGTGAAGATGGATTGTAGGAAATTGCATCCCCTTCAAAATGAGCATTGTATGGGATTTTTATGATGGACCATGAAAAAGTTATGCCCTGGTCAAGATACAGTTGACTTTTCTACTGTCCAAAAATAGTAACTTTTTGCATCTTGATGAATTTTGAGTAATACTTATGGAATCATGATCAAGACTTGATCAAATGATGATTGTGGACTCAAAGTAAGACGTTGACCAAAAATTCTGACTTTTGACTGTAAAATGACCTTTTTGCCCCTGCAATTGACTGTGGATCAAATGAGGCTTTTCACCGTGCAAATTGGCACTGTGAGTCTTGAAACTTGGCATGTAGGTGCTTGAGGATGTATATAGGCCTATGAGACTTGATTGAACCATTGAAAACCTCAAATTCCTTGAAAGAACCAAAACCCTAATTTCAGCTGTCTTAGGAAGTGATTTGACTGTCTACCTCTTGAGCCATCTTGAGCAATTTGAAGATCATTCTTGACAAATCTTGAGGAATATGGGAGGGAAAATTTTGGGGTACAACAGTTACAAATTTAGATTGATTAAAGATTGAATCAGATTAGGGTTAGATTTAGATTTGATTGTAAATTGGATTTTAGATTTTTTGATTCTGTAATGTATTTGGACCTATTATTGTATTGAATCATTTCAGTTAATAAAATGAAATTGATTTCTAGATTTGATTTGATTTCTTGCAATGTTTCCTTTTTATTCGATTTGATTCAATTCTTTGTGAATTCTGGATCTGGGCCGTAACTGTCTTAGGGTTGAAGAAGAACAGTAACGCCGCTTGCGAATTAGGGTTTCGTCCCTTTGGTTTGACTTGGTCAACCAACTCAAAATAATAAATCAGTTATAAAATAATAATGAATTATATTAATAATATTGTAATAATAATAAGTGAATAATATTAATAATTGAAATGATAAAAATTGAATAATAATAATAATAATTGAAAAAGGTCAGAAGTTGACCCTGGTCAACCCTAACACTTAATGGGATTCCAAAAAGGCTTAATGGGCCATCCACCTAGAAAAATAAGCCCTTTTGATGACAACAAACCCCTCCCTATTTCAAATGGGCCTAAAGGTAGTTTAAATGATGATCCAAAAGTATGACAATAACCTTAAAATCCCAATCGATTCAGACTTTATAAAACTCACACCCCATTTATAAAAATAAACTCGTAATAAAGAAATAAATGAATATGCATAAAATATGATTAATTAGCATAATTAACCTTTAATAAGAGTAGGGAAAATTTGGGGTATGACACCTACCACAGAGGCATGCTCGGGTACAAGCATAACATCCTAAACTTAAATAAAAATGCAAGTTTCCACTCTTTGACGAGCATATTCTTGGCCCTATGGGGAAACCTCAACCGAGCTCTGCCGTCGTTGTACCATTTTGGCAGAACACCCAGCTCACGAGGGGAGGTTCACACTGTGGAGCTAAGACCTCGACCGAGATATTTTCTACCTCTATTAGTTCAGAACCCATCTTCGGCCACTCGACGAGTTCTCTACACTATCGATCAATAACATTGTCGAAGAAAGACCCTCTAATACTTCGAGAAAATAATTCTCAAACGAACACCTGCTTACGTGAAGCTCAAATCGATGAGCATCTATAAATTTTAAACGAGGAAAATATGCACTTCACAAATAAGGCATACAAAATATAAACAAAGCTTAAATACAAGCCACAAAAAGTGAATGCAACACGAGCGCATTAACAAAATAAAGTGCGGTAAATATAAACGACCACGAAGGTTGAAGGATGTCATAATGTTACAACAAAATCGGGTGTAGTCCATTATCCAAAAATTACAAATCAAGGTGCGCAGGCCCGAACAAATATAAATAAAACAACATAGTTAAACTCATTCACTGCTCATGATTGGGCTCCCCATCATTTTGCTCCCCCTCGTTGTGGAGCTCTTCGTCTTCTTCTTCCTTGCCAAAGGGAAATCCGAGAAGAGAAACTATTTGGCTGTCAACCATTTTATGCACGAACCCAGTCCCTTCAGTGACGAGCTCGAGTCCGGGATTCACGATTTGGAGTTAGGCCACTGAATTATCAAAGCTCATCGCAATAGCCTCCATACAGTCCTTCTCGAGGCTCTCAATCTGGGAAACCATCTCATCACGGGTCTTCAAGGCTTTCACCTCGCCAGCCTCGTTCTTCGCAGGCGCCGCAGCAGCCTCCAAGGCAGCAACCTTGTCCTCGAGATATTTCTTCTCGGTAGCATGAACGATCTTTAAACCAATCATGTCCGTAGTCAGCTTAGCCACTTCCTCCTTCTTCTCACACAACTCGGTTAGAATCCAATTATGGATTTGATACTTCTCTTTATAATCATCAAAATCGGCCTCTAGTTTGTTCACCTTTGCTTCAAGCTTCTCATTTTTTTCCTGCAGCATCTCCAACTCGCCAGCAGGATAAGTCTTCTCTTCATTTAGGAATACAACCATTTCCAGGACCTTCATCAGAGCGGCTGTGTCTTGATCTAATACTTTCCTCATGCCCTCCATGTCGAGGCCTTGGATGACTAGAGACTCTTCTCGAGGCACAACCAGAGAAGGGTCCCACTCAAAGAACCCCTTGTTGAGAAATCAATGGGGAAACATAAACTTGTATTTTGTAGTGTCCTTAGTGAGATCTATATCCACACCTTCCTTGTGATTCCTTTTCCTGCTCAGAGTGTCCTGCTGAGGAGAAGGCTAGTCGCCTGCCAGAGAAGAAGAAGAAGTTTCTGAGCCATCCTTGGGCTGGGTCAATACTTCGGCGAAGAGACTCCTAGAGATTTTCTTTGCATGTTTCCCTCTATTTATCACCATCTTGATCAAAAGATCCTGAAGGCTCGACATTTTAACTATGACATATGATGGGCACAAATTAGTATACAGAGGGAGAATAAGCATACAAACAAGTTAAAAGAAAATCAGCTACTTAAAAGCAAGAAAGCATCCTCGACAGTAGCGCACTCGAGGAGCTCCTTAGTATTAATATACCAAGCCTCGTAAATGGGTTGGCCCCACTCATCAAGGACAACCCCGTCTCTTAGTCTCCCATGGAGCAGGAGCAAAGCTGTTAATGAACTTCACAAGCTTGTCGTAGCTACCTCGGTCCTTGGGGTCCAACTCGTTAGGCTTGGTAGTGTAATAATTCGTACTCTGACCAAAGTGGTCATCGCTCCAATGAAGATTGAACTTTGAGATCATCCACGTCACCTCCTCCCCGTTCTCGTCGCGACACATGCTCCTATCTTCCTCGATCATAACCTATCGATCGAACACATAATCGAGGGCTGCTTGCAATATAAGTTTGATTAGAAAATACTTGTCCTTAAACGTGCAAGCAGACTCTGTTAACGCCGTGAAAAACATCTTTGGCTTCTTAAGGGAAAACCAACCGTTTTTCCCATTGGATGTTTGTCGTTGAAGATGAAAGTAGTGGAAGAACAGCATAATCATGGTGCCAATTTCGAGATACTGGTACACAATCTCTAAGGCCCGAATAAATGTGATCAATTTCGTGTGCAATTTGGAAGGCACCAACTCTAAATGGTTAAAAATGCCCACTTGAAGATGGTTAAATGGAATCCGAAGCCCCAACCCTTTGAAGACATACTCGTACTTTGCGAAATGGTTCCTCAAGAAGGGATAGCATATCCGTTCATCTGGTTTAGTTTTGTAAACCTCCCAGTTCGATTTAAACCCCGACTGGCCCACGCCTTTTTCGAAAATTTCAAACACATCCTCCAGGGAGTCAATGAAACGCGAGGCTATCCCTCGGGGTTCCAGCCCGACCCAAACCAGCTCAGGATCAGTGATCGTGTCGACCAGACAAAACCATTGGCAATGCAAGCCATTCAAACCTGAAAAGCAGAGGACAACAATGAATTCGACGGTTAAATCAAATCCATCCTTCCAATGCAAATCAAGTGAAAGTGAGTAGAAAGGCACGAGGACGCTTCCCTTAACCAAAGCCCTTATTCAATGGCCACAAAGTCGCGAGGAAATTCTCTTTGACTAAGGACTCAATCTACCCACTAGCAAAACCGTGGGGAAAATTCCCCCAAGAAAGCTCAGCAAACGAGCCTCGCGGGGAAAACCCTCCTCGACACATGAGTTTCATCATAAAACTCATGAATTTCACAGGGAAGAGTCTCCTTAACCCATGAGTTTCATCATAAAACTCATGAATTTTGCAGGGAAGAGTCTCCTTGACCCATGAATTTCATCATAAACTCATGAATTTTGTGGGAAAGATCCTCCTCGACATATGAACTTTATCATAAACATATAAATCTCACTGACGCATGGTCTATTCACCGTCATAACAGTGAAATTGGAGCAAACATCATGCAAAATCCTAATTTCCTAATCAAAATACTAGCATTTCTCTCCGGCGCCAGCGTTTGGGAATGGAAAAACCACCTCTAAACACCAACACTCACCAGAACCAAGTGCGCAAGAGAAGTAAATCAACATTCTAAAGCTAAAACCATAATGCAAACCAAGGAAATGCAAACTAGGAAGAGAGGAAAGTTACTGAATTTGGAAAAAAAAAGAAGGTTAAGTATGTTCCGACAATGATGATGGTGGTATTTTGCAAGTGCCCGAAAAGTATCAGAGTAATACAAAGAGTGTCAAACCCACAAAGACCTAATAGTCAACTATCATTTTCTATTTCTATGGTGTTTATCTAAGGAGATTAAAATAATGATTGGAGATATAAAATAAAGTAGAATAAAGGAATGTATTTAATTAATTCAGAAATGCGATGCTGGAATGTGGATCTCATCAATTCGTTGATACTCTTATTGTTCCTAAATTGAACTACCTACAGGACAATATTTTCCTCTTTGAAAAAGAACCAATTAAAAAGGAATTGTCGTTGTGGCGTAATCAGAACCATATTTTACCCTCTAATTTATATCGTTCGCTGTCGCGTGCCCGACATATTTTGATTTAAAGAAGTAAATAATTTTTTTAGAAATCATTTTCTTTTACTCAGATGAAAAGTAATTTTAACCAGAAAATTAGACTTTAAAGGGTTCCCGGTGTTCGCACGACCAACCGTACCTTAAACACATAAACGCGTCTGAAAAATAGGTTTAAAAACACTTTCTAAAAATTAATAGCTTTCCTAATTAATTACCAAATAGCTTTCGCGAAATTTATCAATTAAAAACTGAAAAAGTTTAATCTTTTATACCGGACGACTTTCGATCTTACCCGACATATAAATGGTTCCACTTTCGTAGAAACAGACAAACTTAAGTTTAAAAAAGTTGTTATAAAATTGAAGCAGCCCCAATAAGTATTTCTCAAAGAACAATAATTTAGAGTACCGTCGAATCGACGGTCCCCACATTCCAACACTTATAATTTAGCACGACATGATTATAACATACATTAAAACAATTGATTTGATCATGAAATAAACATAGTAGTTATAGAAAATAACGTTGGAAACATGCAACTGATAAAAATTAATTTAAAGAAAATTAAATGTAGATAAAGTAAAGAGACGATAAAATAAAAGTAATGCGATTAAAAAAATAATAAAAACCGACTCTAAAGAGACGATAATCTGGTACAAGAAGTAAATCATTTGGAAGACTTGAATGCGGGAAATAAAATGATGGAAAAATTAAACTTCTATAAAGGTTGCTCCAAACTCGATACAGAATCAATCGACAATGCTATAACTTTCTGATGTGAAGAGTTAAAGATTGCAAAACTGAACAATATATGACTTAAGTTTGTACTAAGCTCGGATCCTCCAAAAAGTAAAGCTAAAGGACTATTTGTAGAGTTTCAGAACCTAAAAAATCATGTTGGAAGTTGTTGGATTCATGGGAGAAGAAATAATAGTGAATAGGGTGAATGGGAGACCAAGTCAAGCCCAAAATGTAACTGCTGCGTGTTTTCAAGTTGTGGAGACCACCACACCCTCATGGCGAACGCCATGCTTACAAAGTGGCTATGACTAGGTCTTTTTAACTATTAACGCGTGGACCACTCATGGCCACCTCTGTGGTGAACGCCATGGTGGTCGCCTTGAGTGTAAAATTCCCCTTTCTTCTCCGTTTTTCATATGAATTACTTTGTTTCTTTGCGTACGACTCCCATTTGGTCAAATAACTGAAATGCATACAAAATACCAACATAATACTGGAAATGAAGATAAAACAACAATAAAACATATGAAAATTGAGTAAAATATACAGTGTGTTTTGGTGTTATCAAACTCTCCCACACTTGAACCATTGCTTGTCCTCAAGCAAAATGAAAGTAAACAGTGACTCTCGATAGCTACTCTAGGATTTAAAGACTTTGCTTTGAGAAGATACTTAGGTTAAAATGAAAGGCTAAAATGAAAGTAAGTTCTTCTATTCGAAGATGAGAAGGTTAAAATCTTCGTCTCAACGCGATTGAAGATACTTAAATACAAAATAAACCCTATTTTTTGTTCTAAGATGCCACACAATGCTTATGATTATGAATGTAAACGACCAACTCCAAAGGTGACACAGAACACCAATGGGGAAGCAAAAAATAAAACCAACAGACAAAAAAGAGAGTTCGACCAAGAAAATAAATCTCTGGGGAACAACACGACTCTAGGGATGACAATAAATAGGCAAAACCAAAAATCATGATTAAAGAAACCAAATGCATAGAAATATTTCAACGACATAAATTCTTAGCAATCCAAGAAATAAGCTAACAAGGAGGTAACCACTAAAAAAAGTTACCGGCTTGGCTAGGGAAAGAGACTTAACTCCATTGGTGGAAAATCAACTCCACTGGGGAAAAGAAGATTCAACTCTACTGGGGTAAAGCCCAAAGAAGAGACAAAGTATCATCAACTCAACGAAATAAGGAAAAAACAATGGGTAACATCGACCGACAGATAACTGTGAACTACCCACTCATAGAGGAGATAACAAAAAGATAATAACATTGACTTACAAGGGATCGAAAACTACCGACCCGAAGGACACGAATAGAAACAGTAAGATAATACTATCTCAGAGATGACGGTAAACATCAACCTCGAGACTAGTAAACGAATGATTGACATCAATACTTATTACTGGAAACAAATGTTTGACATCAACGCTCATGGCTGGGAACAACTCAACTCTATTGGGGTAAAGTCCAATGAGGAGGAAGAGATAAATGTTGACTAACAAATGATGGTGAACTACCAACTCAAGGATGAAGGTAAAAAAACATAGAACAATAACAAGTTTCCCAAAATTCTGGTATTTCACCTAGAATGGGTCTCAACTTCTTCTTTAATCAAGGCATTGCACCTAGAAAGGGTAAAAAACTGCTATAAGAATCTGTCAACGAACTGTCTTTGTCATATTGAAAGAACAACCATCCATTGGAGTACAGACTCAACAACGAACTATCTCTCATAATGAAGAGACTTCCATCCATCAGAGTAAAACCTCAACAACGAACTATCTATCATAATGAAGAGACTACCATCCATCAAAGTACATATCAAACCTCAACAACAAACTACCCCCCATAATGAAGAGACTACCATCCATGAGTAAAACCTCAACAACGAATTATCTCCCATAACAAAGAGATCACCATCTATCGGAGTACAAATCAAACCTCAACAACGAACTATCTCCCATAACAAAGAGACCACCATCCATCGAAGTACAAATCAAACCTCAACAATGAACTATATCCCATAATGAAGAGACCACCATCCATTAGAGTATAGATCAAACCTCAACAACAAACTATCTCCCATAACAAAGAGACTACCATCCATAGGAGTAAAACCTCAACAACAAACTATCTCCAATAACAAAGAGACTACAATCCGCCTGAGTAAATCCTCAACAACAAACTATCTCCCATAAAAAAGAGACTATCATCCATCGGAGTCAAACCTCAACAACGAACTATTCCCATAACAAAGAGACTACATCCATCGGAGTACATATCAAACCTCAACAACGAACTATCTCCCATAACAAAGAGACTACCATCCATCGGAGTAAAACCATCATCTCTGGAATTACCAGACTTACCGGGGAAGTACATGTTACTCAAATAAAGAAACCTCCACTTGAAAAGGATTATGATAACACTGCCAGGAAATGAATCCTGATTTCATGGGGAAATACCAACACATTCCTGCTGAGGGTAAAACATATTCACATGAAAAATAAATGCACATTCTCAATCCAAGGTTCACAACCTATAGGGATCAAAATAATATTGTTGTCTGGACCAAAATTTAAACCTGGAACAAACCGGAGTGAAACAGTTAACTAAGACGCCATCCAATGAGGAATAAACTCAAATGAGGATCAAATTCCATCCAGATAATGAACTGGGTAGGAAGGCTAAAGCAAAATTCTTCCACGAGGGATAACTTAGTAGGGAAATTGAAAGGATATACACTTTTTGCTTAAAGTTGACACTCTATTGGAGAGAGGATAACATAACTCTACAAAGAGGATAATATGCCAACAAAAACATTAATGAATGCAAATGAGCAATGAATTTTAATTCAGCTATGCATGATGTATGTGTGAATGTATGAATGTTATCATGTATATGTTGATAAAACAGACATACTGCACTGAGGATAACTACACAAAACCAACTTGGGTAAGGACAGCACTCAGCTAAATCCCATCCAGGATGAAGATTCCATAAGAGAGTAAGCACCAACTGAGGAAACAAATTTCTACTTCAAGGCTTAACTTCAATGGGAAGAAACATGGTTTAAAGATAATCAAAGCAACATCTGATAGCAATAAACCAATACAATTGCAAGGATATAACACCCTCCTCCAGGCTTCACCGGGTGTGATATGGTGGGAGAACTGACTTGAAGTTTTTATGCTTGATTGCAAATGTTGCGGTTAGCAAGAATCGCCACCAACTTTTCTTTTATCCAAAAGGAAAGGTGAAAAGGGAAGGTATTAGCACCCTTTTCATCCATGGTTTTCCATGGGCTCTTAGTTACTTGCTAGATCACTTGATTTTGTTTGAAATTATGCTTTGTGTGGTTTTTGAAAGTATTTTGAAAAGGCGCCATCGTTTAGGCAAACTTTGTAATAATTCTCGTTCGTAAGAATGTATACAAAGTGTTGATCTTTTGAAAATGTTTTCAAGTTTTGTAAGATGTTTTGAAAGTGTAAGTGTTTGTTTTTGAAAATAGCAAGAATGTTTGTTTTGAAATGGAGCAAATAATTAGGAGCAATCTACCTACTCAAATTTCTTTCTTGTTCATTTTCTTTTCATTTGACATTGTTGTCTTACCATTTATTTGGTAAGCAACCCTATCTTTAGATGTAAACGGGACGGGCGTGGGTCATCATATAACCATGATTAGAAATGTTGCAAGGTATCTTAGCATTTTTTTCTTTAGGGACTAAGATCATTTGTAAGGAAACTTAGATAGCATCATCGAGGGACTATGATCTTGTATTTTCTTGTTTTTGCTAAGATACCTAGCATGCGCAATATGGCCATTTTGTATAAGGCAACCAAGTGGAATAAACCTAGGGGTGCTTGTGCGCAAGTGTATTATTTTCATGCTTGTTTTTTGTCTTGAATTAGGGTTTTCTTAAGTATTGGTTTTAGTCTTTCCATACAAACCCTAATTACTAGCATGTTATATAAAAGCGATAAATTGCGAAATTTAAAGTTACTACGCTATTACAACATTTGTGGGAATAAAATGTATACAAATTCAATTGGGATTTGCAAGAATATAAACCTAGTTAATCTATTACAACCAAATTGAATTGGTACAAGAATTGAATAAATAAATATACAAAAATAGATAAATATGCAAGAATGTAAATGCAAAGAAAAATAAATATTTATTTGATTTTTCATGAGAAAATGGGTTTTTGATTTAACCTAATTGACTAAAGAAAATTAATTTAATTAAAAGTGGAATTTAAATTTACTAGAAAAGAATTTAAATAAAAACCCTAATTTTTAATTGATTAAAAAGAACTTGAGTTTAAGAAAGATATTTTTTTGTATTTTTGTTTTGAAAATAAATTATAGTATTATAAAATATTTTTGGCCCTTTTTTTATATTAAAATAATATATTTTAATTGGTGTAAAATAAAATAACTAATAACCTAATTTATATTTATAAGATAATAAGTAAAAGAAATAAATAAAGTATAATTAATAAAAATATTTTTGTGATAAAAATAAAATAAACTAATCAAAATATAAATATATCATTTTTTGTATTTTTATGATTTTTAACATTTGGAAAAATATTTAAGAAAATAAAAATGAGATAAATAAAAAATAAATAAACTTGGGCCAGGGGTGCCATCAGTCAGCAGGGAGGTCAGCTAGCAAAAACAAAAACAAACTAGGCCCAAAGGGCCCATCGCCTTCCAAAAACAACAAAAATTAGAAAAGCAAAAATGTAAAAAATGAAAAGGGTACCACTGGGGCTCGAACCCACGTCCCATAGGTTAGAGGCGCGCGTTTCTACCACTGGGGTGGCTATACATCCGTTAATACAAGTAAAACAATAAATATGTAAGGAAAAATGCGCCCTGAAGACTTCATCTTCAACTTCCAGCCATACCATCTTTAACTTTCTCATTTCTCATCAAAAATGAAAACTGTAAACATGAAACTTGTAGCAAATTTTCTCACGATTCCAGAAATGTAAAGTATTAAAACTATAGATCAAAGATAAGTATGAATTTTAATGGCCTTAATCTGAACCCTAAAAATTTCAGAGATTTCAGTTTCAAAATTCTCTAAGCTCAAGCAAAATTAATGGAAACTATGGACGTGGTTAGCTTCAGGGAAATGATATCTACATGTTTTATTCACAAATAAACTATTGATGATGCCTGTATGAAGAGTTCCAAGTTGAGAAAACTTACCTCAAAACTGCAAATCATGTTTGGAGTTTGAGCATGTTTCAGGCAGTGGTGATGATCAGGTTAGCTTCCTTGAGGTCCTAGGAAGCTAATGTAATGGTTTGCTTGAGTTAAGAGTGGCTGAAATGACCTGGAGAAGTCAATGTGCAATGCTTTGTTTTTGGTTATGGAGGATATGGTAAATTATGTTACAGTAATGAAACATGGAGATGGATAGGTTACACTTGATGTAAGGAAGCTTTAGAAACTAAAAGGCCAAGAAACGCACGAGGGAAATGTGAGTTTGAAGTTCAAGGTCAAAAACTGTGCAACAATGGAGTTTTTGGGCAATTTCGGATTTGAGAGAGTTTTGGTGTATTTTAGGGTGTTCAAGCTCGTCCTCTAGCTCACAAATAGTGACTCTATTTATAAGCAACGAGTTTGGAATGCTCTAGTTGATCAGAATTCAAAATCACAAGTTTATGCATAAAATGTGATTTTTTGAGAAACCAAGTTTCAATGCTTTATACTTGGTTTATAGAGTTGTTAACTACTTTAAACACAATCCTTATGACTTTTTGGATGGAGTGTAATCAAGGAAAACAAGTTGGGAGCTCAAGAAGCTGACTTTGTGCATAAAGCTTGCTTTACAAGAATGGATATGTTACTTTCTCCCTAAAATGCAAATTGATTTGGACAAAGCTTAAAACACTTGGATAAGGGTATTATCAGTTATGTAAACCATTAATTATGGAGTGACAAACATGTTTGAGGCCTGCAAAGCAAGGATTATGCAGCCTATCATGGATTTGGTTCATGTGTTCATCAAAAATGACTTGTAATTCAAGTCACAAAACCCTAACTTCATCTCTTCGATTCTCCCTCCTCAAAAATGATATCAAGGATTTCTTGGAAATTTTGGAAAGCTTGAAATGTGCTCTAAAACCCATATTTGAATTTATTTTGAATATTCCCCTTGGAAATATATGAAAAAGTGTCATGAAGTTAGGTCAAAATCCTGGCCAAATTAGGGCAAAATTTCACTAAGTGTTTAGTTTCATGACCCTATGTTCATAAAATTATAACTTGAGATCCAAGTACTTTTGGAAGAAGTTGTCTGAAGAAAATTTGTAGATTTCATGGAGATATACAACTTTCATGTTGGAAGTTTCTCTTGAATCATCTTGCATCATGGTGAAAATTTGGCTCAAAGTTATGAAAAAATATGAAATTTTCAACACTTAGAGAAATTTCCAAGTTTAAAAATGTTAACTTTTCAAAATGAAATCTTGACTTTTTGATTTCTTGATGAATAAGTTTCATATTTTGACATTTTTTAATGAATTATGATCTTTGGAACTTGAATTTGACCAAAAAGTCAAAGTTTGACTTTTCAGTATACAATTGACTTTTGATCAGTTGACTGAAAAATTCATCTGTCAATCCAATGGACTTGCAATGTTTTGAACCATGCCAATAGGTCAAAATTATGCAATTGGACTCTTGATATAATTCCTTAAACCAATTGATCATTTTCTAGGTAAAAAAATCAGAAATTGCCCTTTATTCAAAACCCTGATTTTGATCATTTTGCCCTTTTAGAGATTTGATCAAATTTTTTGAGGAGTTGTTGTCCAAACTTGATCAAATGATACATATGAGTCTAAAATGTTGATTTTGATCAAATATTATGAATTTTGACAGTAAATTGGCCATAGTTGACTTTTCCCCCAATATAACTGATTTTTAGGTCAACTGCTCAATTGACTGAGCAAAAATGTGATCCAAGGCTTGAAACTTGACATGAGTGATATTGGGGGTCCATAATAATCCATGAAAGTCACATGGGGAATTGGAAGTTGAAATGTCCTTGTGCAAACTCAAACCCTAATTTTGGTCATCAGTGCTTAAAGAGGTGTCTTGAGCTGATCAAATGCTAGTGCAGTCTTGGGTCAAGGAAGATCTTGTGAGCAAAATCTTGATAAGTGAGAGGGAAAATTTTGGGGTACAACACCGGGGAATATCATACATGCTTCTCTAGGGAAGACAATTCCACATCATATAGACTTCAACTGGGGATTCCGTACTAACTTCACTAGGGAAGATGAAACCACACACGCCGAGGGCAGTCCAAATACATTCTTCAATATCAAGAGTATGGTTGCGCAAACTTCTCTGGGGAAAATTTATAAAACTTCACGGGGGATTTTTTTTTAGAAGGAAGCATCATCTTCGGCTCATCCATAGAAGTTAAGAAGTTAACACCATAATAAGAAGTCAAAATTATGGGGGATTTCAAATCAAACTCAACACTTGGTGAGAGAAAACCCAAAAAGTTGACAGCTGTCTCAACACTTCTTTGAAATTGATACTGCTTTTGTCTGGCTACTTGGTGAGCACACAACAACAACAATGTTATAACTGGAGAGAGCAATGTTCTACACGAGATTCTACATCAATTCTCAACACACAAAGGGAGAAAGAACTCCATCAAATGAGAAAAGGCTTCATAACTTTAAAATTTCAACTTGATCATAACCTAGTTGGGGAAAGAATCACACTCAGCTAGAGAAATATGCATCAAAACCTGAATGGGGAACATGGAATAGAGGTATCAAACCCAAAACCTGAATGGGGAAAATGGGATCACAAACCAAACATCACACTAGATATCAACTAGTATAAAATCCAACTATCCAAAGAACAATCACAGGTGGACTATGTGCATATCATCAAGAGTAACATGTGAATAACTCTTGGGGAATCTTTTCAAAACTTTGGAGTTCGTCTATCCTTGGAACCACTATTTTTTTCCCGCTAAAATAACAGAATTAAAGTAAATGGTAATTTACAAATTCTTTTCAAAAACATGTTTTTATTATTAAGTCTTTTTATTTTGAAAATTACTATCAATAATAAATGAAATTTTTGTAAACAGAATAAAATAAGAACTACAAAGAATTGGATAAAGGCTCAAACTTTATTAATATAATAGTAGTTTGAAAATGGCATAACTTTATGGATGATTACAAAGTTTTGGAAAAGGTACATTGAAATACAATGACCACTATTATCCCTAACAAATTTGAACTTCTGAGCATGGGCTTCAGTTGAAGTGTGATGAGAATTCGAGAAGATTGTTGCTTCAATGATCAAGTCCTGTCTGACGCAACTACTTGCCAGGAAATCCCTAACTTTTGCCTAGGCTTCCCTTCCGGGTTTTCAACCTACCGGGAAAATTTATTCTATTTAAGTCTCTAACTTTTTCCTAGACCACCCTTTCAAGTTTTCAGCCTACCGAGACGCTCACATTTACCTAAGCCACCCTTTCGGGTTTTCAACTTACCGAGGTGTTCTTTTATTTCTTTAGGCAAAGTATTTCTTGAATACGTCAGCATTCATGGGACATGGGAACTCCTCACCATTCATAGTTTCGAGAATCAATGCACCTCTAGAGAAGGTTTTCTTGACAACATATGTGCCTTCATAATTAGGAGTCCACTTGCCCCTAGAATTAACGTTAAAAGACATGATCTTTTTGAGCACGAGGTCGCCTTCTCTGAATTCACGAGGCTTGACCTTCTTATCAAAATATTTCTTCATTCTTTTATGATATAACTGACCATGTCACAAGGTCGTCATTCTCTTTTTTTCAGTTAAATTCAATTGGTCAAACTTGTTCTGGACCCATTCTACATCTGACAACTTGGTTTCCATTATTACACACAAAGAGGAAATCTCAACCACAACGGGGAGCACTGCTTCCATGACATACATGATAACACCTGATCGCACTGCATATTTGACTCAAATAACACATGTTTTTCATAATTTTTAGTACTGTTTTCTTGCGTTATGCTTGTATTTGTCTTGTTTTCCGGCAACATGCCCATTTGGAGATCTTCTTGAAGAAACCAAGCGAAAAGGCCAAGAAATCGAGTTTTTCTAGTGAAATGCTACACATGGGGTTCAGCTCAGCAACCTCTATAGGGGGGAACCGTGATGTGTCCCACTCCACCCAGGGGATAATTTCCACATCCCCCACGATCTCTCTAACTGCACACTCCGCAACCACGGAGGGGCCTCGGCGGCCGCGGTCTTTGTTAAGTTTCTTCCCGCCTAAAAGGAGTTGGGGGGCATTTATGTCAAAGCATACCCTAGAGAACTTCTATAAATAGTAGTTTTCATTTCATTTTCCATCATCCAACTTAGTCTTGAAATGCTAAGCCTATACTCACTTGTGTAAAAGAAATAATTCACCACATCGGAGGATTATTGCACCATAGTCTTGATTAGGTTGGAGCATCTCTTTTATTTATAATCTTGCCGCCATTTTAATTCAAGCATTTAATTTCCAGTTGTACCAAGATTTAAAGACTCTGATTTGGAGCAGGTTTCTATTTAACTTTTTTATTTTATTTTATGCAATCGCTTTGTCTTGCACTTGCATTACTTATTTTTTTACCTTGTCTTTCCTTTATTACTATGTTTATTTCAATCAACTTTAATATACTTTCTTTTATTTCCATGTCTGGCTAAATATTTTAAGGTTGTAATGTAAGGATCATTGTCATGATAGCATTTCAACACCGTATCAGTAGAAACACTTTAGGGGTTGTTTTAACTTTTAAAAGAAGTTTTCTGTACTTAATATTTTTGGATAAGATCGAAAGTCATCCATTTCAAAGAGTAAACTTGGTTAGTTTTTAACCATTCAAAAAGGGAGAAAGTGTTTTGACTGGTTAATTAGGGATCTTTGAAACTTTTAGAAAATGATTTTGAAACTATTTTCGGACGTGTTTATAGGTTTACAATCTGATTCTCGAGCGAAAGCCAAGAATCTCTTTATGTCAATCATTCCAAGTTGAAACCAAGTTTTTACTAAGTTAAGAAACTAATTTCTTAAAAATAGGTTTGTTGATTTAACGCTTGAAGCGCCATTTTATAAGTGAAAATAGAAGGATTTGATTACATAGTAAACTCGGTTCTTTGTTAGCGAAAGCGACAAGTTCCCGTCAAATTGTTCCTTTACAAGAGTGGAAAATATTGCCCCATGAGTAGTTCTATTAAATACAAATTGAAATGTTATTTGACCAATGTGATTTACATTCTAGCCTATCTTTTGTCTGAATTTACTTTATCTATTTATTTCCTTTGCATTATACTCCCTCAACTGAATTGATCTGCCTTATATAAGCAACTTAATAATAGAGTTGATAGATTGATGATTGGTCTCTGTGGTTCGACAACCCTTTATATTACTTCGATAGACTGTGCACTTGCAGTTAGGTTTTAAACTCTATAAACAGACCGAACAATACACAAGAGAGAATGGTGTTGCCCCTATTGAAGTGCTGACGAATGTACGATACCCATGCAAAGCAAAAAGGAGCATCTCATGCCAATCCTTATAGGTAACAACCATCTTCTGGATAATCTTCTTAATGTATTTAGTAGCAGCTTCAACAGCCCCATTCATCTTAGGCCTGTAAGGAGAGGAATTGTGATGGATAATCTTGAATTCTTCATAAAGTTCTGTCATCATCTTACTATTCAAATTTGAGTCGTTATCAGTGATAATCGTACTCGGCACACCATAACGACATATAAGATTGTTCTTGATAAAAACATACTACCACATGCTTGGTGCCATTAACATAAGAAGCTGCTTCCACCCACTTAGTGAAGTAGTCAATCGCCACTAACATGAAATGATGTCCATTTAACGCCTTGGGTTCATTCATTCCAATCATATCAATACCCCACATAGAAAAAGGCCATGGGGAAGAAATAACATTGAGAAGCGTTGGAAGCACATCAATCTTGTCAACATAAATCTGACACTTATGGCACTTCTTCGCAAATTTGTAACAATCATATTCCATTGTCAGCCAATAGTAACCTACCCTAAGAATCTTCTTTGCCATCAAATGTCCATTGGCATGTGTTGTGCCCCAAAATTTGCCCTCCCTTTCTTCAGGAAACCATCTTGGATTTTCAAGGTCCCTCTGAAACAAATCCAAGTCCTGAGTTATCCCTTTGCCCAAGCAAGCCGCTTACAAGAGCAAGATGATCTCACGAACTCCAGAAACAACACTTTTATCTTGAGAAAAAAATCAAATTCTAAGTACTTAGAATGCTTCTCTAAAATAAGTGTTTTTAGAAAAATCAGCGCTTCAGAACTTCTGGACCCATTCCAGATGAAGACGGTCAGAAGTTGCAAGCTTGGCTCAGCGTGGTCAGAAGTTGGCTCTTCAGCAGCTACATCAGTTCAATCAGAAGTTGTAAACGTAGTTCAGAATGTAAGCCTCAAACAGAACATGCCCCTTCAGCAGTTACACAAGTTCAGTCAGAATTTGCTAAAGGAATGCAAGAGAAGCAGGTAAGTCTGAAGGCTCCTTCAGAACAGGTTGAAATCAGAAGATGAAAGGTCAGAAGAATGGGTGTTACACTGATACAGAATCTCTAAGTCCAGATTGTCCAGAAGTAAATCCAAGGAACGTACCAGAAAACCAGGAGAATTTCCAGAACTTACTAAGACAACAGGTAGCCAAGGCCAGAGTATGGTGTACGCTGCTGATTCAACACTGGTTTCCATTACCAAAATGTTGATGTTGATAGGTCTTGTCACCATTTAATGCCCATTAATGCTTCCAACCACTCCTGAGCATTCACGTGTGGCTTGGAAAACGCTTTTGCACAGATTCTGGCATAGGTCTTCACGCCACCGCCCACTTCAGAGGTCACTTCTCCCCAATCTACGCCTGCTGCTGCAACCTAGGCTGAAAGCTAGCTGTTATCACAACTTCCAGGAATTTCTGTCAAAGAACAAATTCAAACTCTGTTGGCGCCTTAAATGTTCAAGGCATCCACAAGAACTTTGCCTATAAATAGAGAGCTTTCACCACTGCAAAAGGCGTTCAAGAAAAGAAACAGAAATTGCTAAGAGAGAAACAGCAACCCTTAGCAACATAACGTTATGAAACTCTGCCAAAATCTCCAGCTTTGTTTCATAACTTTGAGTTTCTCACCTTCAACTTCATCAAATTCCAGTTTTTTTCTGTAAACCAAAGACACCCTTTCCAAACTTCTGACGTATACACCTTTACTTCCCCTTTTTCAAAGAAAATCTGTCCAGAACACCACCAGAACCAGAAGCTAAACCCTCACCCACAACTTTCCCAACAGTCAGGTAAGCACCTGCTGACCCTCATCACGCTGTTAAGCATCATCATCTGTGCATATTCAAATAACATAATGTAAATATCACGTTGTTGCTGTTTATGTTCTGAGGATTTTCATACCTCAGAACATTCTGAACCAGTAGAGGGCTTGCCTGTGACCTTGTTGACTCTGACCTCTGAAACATTTTTGTATTTGCTGGATCTGTTCCAAATATGTTTCCTGTTTTGTGGAGTAACAACAGAATTGCAGATGTTTTGATCAGTACAGGGAAAAGCCAAGTGCTGACTTTGACGTTAGCACATTTGAAGCCTGTTTTGCTGTCAATGATATCAGAACCTCTGAGAGTTATTGCCTTTTCAGCAGAATCAGAACTTCTGGTTTCTCCACTAACAAACTTCTGTCTTGCAGCACAGGGAAATCAGAACTTCTGATTTCCCCACTAACAAGGTTCTGTTTTGCAGGTGCTAGAGTCAGAAGTTCTGACTCATCCAGTTTCACTAACAGGTTGATCATCTGGCAGCGGATCTGAGTCAGAACTTCTGATGACCTCCCAGCAGCGCGCGGGCTCCCTCTCTCTCTCTATATCTTTTTTTTTTGCTATTTTCTTTTTTGTCTATTTTTCTCGTTGGAACCCCCCATGTACAAATGTGTATCCCCCTCCCCTAATTGTTGTAATAGCGTAGGATTTTACATTTCCGCTTCTTATTGCTAGTAATTAGGACGCGTATGGCAAGATAAAATCAATGAAATAGAAAATCCTAATTCAAAGAAAAACTCTTGTATGCAATAAAACACACTTGCACACTAACACCCCTAGGGTTACATCCACTTGTTGTCTTAAAAATTGGGCCATGTTACGCATGCAAAGTATCTTGGTAAAACAAACAAAATCAAAAGATCATAGTCCCTCGATGACGCTTTCGAAAGTTGCCTTACAAAAAAATGATCTTAGTCCCTCAAAAGAAAAACTAAGATACTTTGCAACATTGCTATCATGGTCTATACGATGACCCGCGCCCGTCCCTTTAACATCCTAACATAAGATTGTCCACCAAATACAATGGTGGAACAAAACTTATTAAAAGGGTTAAAACATAGCAATAAACTTTGAGAAATTTAGGAGTAGACAACCTCTTAGTTACTTGAATCAAACTTGCAAAGACAAAACACTTGCCTATTTTCTAAAACCACAACACTTTCAAAACAACTTTCAAAAACAAAATGAAAACCTTTTCAAAAGACATACATCTTTGTATACATCCCCACATGGATCATTACAAAGGTTGCCACCACATTGGCTTCTTTTCAAAAATCACACACACAAGCACCATTTCAAACAATTGAAAACAAAAGGCAAGTGATCTAAGCAAGTAACTAAGAGCCCATGGATAACCATGGATAGAAAGGGTGCTAATACCTTCCCTTTCTATAATCTACTCCCCGAACCCAAGAAAACATCTCAAAGGTTTTTTACTGTGCTTTTTAACCTTTCCTTAGGATAAAATAAAAAGTCGGTGGCGACTCTTGCTCAACCGAAACATTTGCGAAAACAAATGGAAAACCCTAGTCAGTTCTCCCACCGTATCACAGAACTGGCGACTCTGCTGGGGATTTTTATAAAAGTGGAGTAACCTTAGGGCTTAGATCACCCTCTTGCATGACAAATTGTTTAAATTGTTTGCTTTATATCTTGGCTCTATTGTTTGGGTTTGCAATCCTACACCCAGATTTTGGGAAACATTCATAGATAGCAATACGTTGTGGAAACTGTGCGGGGTATACCGACACGGTCGAAGCAATAGCTATATTAGTGCGACATATTTGTGAGTACCGGTAACCCTTGAGTTTAATCAAGGAGAGTACGGGGCCGCTGAGTGATGTCACTAAGCACTAATGACCTAGAACCTTACTTGACCATCTTGGCCTTTTGTTAGGGGTAGTGAGATAACCGGCTTTGGTGCAGTCCGAAGTTGGTAGATACTCGATACTACACTCATCGAGGGTTGTTTTCTTGGAATATTTTGGTCGCTAGTTAAGTGGCTAAACCAAAACAATGAACATTGAAAACAATCCAATGATATTGAGCTCCTTAGAACCCGATTACTATTTATAGGACAGGTTTTTTTAAGCCAACTACACTCAAGAGGGTACTTACCTATGAAACCCCATGCAAGCCTGAAACTAGGGTTTGGTGTGATTTGTTTGTACATATGTTTTGTGCATGCATCATAAACATCATAAAACATCACACATTCACTAACCATTTCAAGGGTTTGGATCTTCATCTTTGTTCCTGTTTTGCAGGTCATGGAGGTTCCTCGCAGAAAATCCATTCAAGTCAACCTTGTGAGAATCTCTCCTCAACTCAAGGAGCTCACCTCAAGAATTCTGGAAAGCTCATCCTTCAGTGAAAGACATGGTAGACTGCTCAGCCTAGTCAACACCAACATTGAAGAAGACATGGTGAAAGTGCTATTCCAGTTCTTTGACCCTCTTCACCACTGTTTCAATTTCCCTGATTATCAGTTGGTACCCACTTTGGAGGAGTTTTCTCAACTCCTAAGAATCCCTATCCTTAATCAACTACCATTCAACGGTACGGAAAAGGAACCAAAGCCGGAAGATGTTGCTCGAGCATTACATCTACAGTCTTCTGACATCAAGGGGCATTGGGAAACCAGAAGCGGCGTCAAGGGATTCTTAGCAAAATTCTTGTTTGAGAAGGCACAAGAATGTTGGAATTCATTGGACCTACAAGCCTTTGAAGAAATTGTGGCACTCCTTATCTATGGGTTGGTCTTGTTCCCAAATCCTGACCAATTGATAGATGTCAACGCCGTCAAAATCTTTTTGTCCAGAAATCCAATACCAACATTGCTTGGGGACATCCTTCACTCATTTTACACACGAACAATGAGAAAGAGGGGTGTTCTTATGTGCTGTACCCCTATCCTTGCAAGGTGGTTTATTTCACACCTTCCACAATCTGTCTTGAAGAACGACCAAGGCTCAAGGTGGTCCCAACGGTTGATGACTCTTACTCACTCTGATGTACATTGGTGTTCTCGGTCCAGAGAAAATGTCATCATCGTCGACCGTTGCGGAGAATTTCCTAATTTTCCTTTACTTGGAATTAGAGGAGGTATCACCTATAACCCTTGCCTAGCTTTGAGACAATTTGGACATGCACGGAGGGATGGTCCTCATGACATGTTGATTCCTGACCTAGTTTTTGACTTCGACAATGATGCGCAAGGACTTCGCCAAAGATTCATCAGAGCCTGGGGAAAACTCAACAAGGTTGACAGCAAGACTCTGGGACACAAGAACTCCATCCCTCTTGAGCCTTATCTCAAGTGGGTACGAGCCCGAGCCCAAAGTTTGATGATGACTTATCCTCATATTCTCCCTGTGATTAAAGAGCCCGTCAATGAAGGAGAGGTTCCCTACACCATCCTACATCCAGACATGCCTACATCATGGGAGGAAATGCAGAAAAGTTGGATTCAGCTCAAGGAGGAACGAAATACTTTTGAAGCTAGCTTCTACGCTAGTGAGAAGAAGGTTCTAGAGCTTACCCGCCGACTCCATGAGCAAGAGACCCTCAACACCTACATTGCACCAAAGAGGATGCGCAATGTCTTTTTACCTTGAGAAGTTATTTTGTAATATTTGGCCCATGGGGCATTTATGTACTAACAAGTTTCTTCTTATTAATATGACGTGCGTTCTTCTTTGTCTAAAACAATTTTGAATGTCCTAAATCCTTGAATGCATTGCATACATAAGCATACCATTCATCATGTGCATAAGCAGGTCTCACTCCAGGTTTCCTTATCTATCTATCGTTTATGTCAGTAGGATGGATCTCGAGCAAACAGTCAAAGACCTACAAGCTCAGAATGCACAGTTCCAGCAACTCCTGATGACCTTGGCTAAAGGTCAGGAGGATATCAAGACTCAATTGGGGAACAAAGACCCAGTGAAAAAGAAGAAGAAGAGAATCGGGGTGGCTACTTTGGGGAGAAGATTTGACGGAGAAGCTCGGAGAGTGCTTGAATTTCCTCCTATCTCTGATGAAGGAACCAACAAAGGAGGTGGAGCTGCGGTACCTTCCGAGTCTGATGCGGAAGAGGAGGAGGTCGAAGAGGATGAAGATTATACCGATCAGCAATACCCTCCAGCTGATGATAAATACAAAGGGCTAGAAGACAGGTTGGCCGCCATGGAGCTACAAAGAGTACCGGGTTTGGATTTTGAAGACTTGGGTTTGGTTGCCGGGATTGTGATTCCCCCAAAATTCAAAGTGCCAGTGTTTGTGAGGTATGATGGGTTGTCCTGTCCCAAAATGCATCTCAGGTCCTACTTGAGAAAAATTCAACCCTATACGGCAGATAAAAACCTTTGGATTCATTTCTTTCAAGACAGTCTTTCTGGAGCTCAGTTGGAGTGGTTTTATCAGCTAGAAGGAACCAGCGTTCGAAATTGGGAAGATTTGGCCACCGCTTTCTACAAACAATACCAATACAATTCTGACCTTGCCCCTACTCGTACCCAACTTCAGGGTATGTCGTTAGGAACAGTCGAAGGATTCAAAGAGTACGCACAAAAATGGAGGGATTTGGCTGGCAGGGTGCAGCCTCCTTTAACCGATCGTAAACTCGTTGATATGTTTCTAGGGACCCTATCTGGGCCACTTTTCAATCATCTGATTGGTAACTCTTCCGCGGGGTTTACCGATTTGATCTTAACAGGCGAAAGAATAGAAGCTGGCATCAGGTCAGGAAAGATTCAGAAGGGTGTTGCTGCAAGTACTGAGAAGAGGCCTTTTAAGAAGGAAGCAAGTGCCGTCTATGGTCCTAGAAGACAAGTCAAGCCAGAAAGTCGCCAAGCCGTCAATGATCTGGTCATTTCAAAACCTGTTGCTGCTCCTCAGCAGTACAATCAACAAAGAGGTGAAAGACCCAAGAGACAGTATACTCGATTGAGTATGACCTTATCACAAATTTTACCCCAACTGTTATCAACCAACCTGGTGACCACCAAAGAAGCTCCTAAGGTCGTTAATACTGCATCTCCTAAGTATAACCCAAATGCCCGTTGTGATTATCATTCTAATAGCCCCGGGCATACTACTGATGATTGCTGGGCCTTGAGAAACAAAGTGCAAGATCTTATCGACGCAAAGGAAATTCAGTTTGAAGCGCCTGAAAAACCGAATGTTGTAACTGCTCCTATGCCCCAGCATAGAGTAAATGCCATTGAAGAAGAGTTGTATGCTGTTTCAGTGAACGATGTTGCTACCCCTCTGTTGACTGTTAAGAGGGACTTGCTACTGGCCGGTTTATTTCCAGGTTGTAGTAAGGGTTGCCTCCTGTGTGCTGTTATCCCTACCGGCTGTCCACTGCTGAAATCAGGCATCCAAAGCCTGATGGATAGCAAGGAAATTCTGTTCAAGAAAACTGCTGTTCCGTTTGTTTCCGTTGAAGAAATATCTGTTGTCACAATTTACAATCCTGCCAAAGCTCCCATGAAGAAACCAGTCCAAATTATGTCTGTTGCACCCATTACTATTACTGTTCCAGGACCTCTCCCCTACGAGTCTGATAAAGCGGTCCCATGGCATTATGGGGCCGATGTGTATGTGCTTGGGGTGAAGCAGGAGTTCAACACCAATACCAGTATCAGTAACATCACTGGTCCCGCCAAGATTACCCGCAGTGGCAGGCTCTTCTCGCCTGACATTACGCCGCCAGTTATCCGAAAACTTCTCACCATCACACCCGCAAGTATGCATGTTCCAATTCAAGTTCCTGTGTCTACCACTGCCGCCGGGTCCTCTGATACTCGGGGCAAAGAAGTTGCTACCGATTTGCCTGCCAGGACGGAGGCACCAAAAAAGACTGCTGTAGAAGCCTCCCAACAAGAAATGGAGGAAATTCTGAAAATCATCAAAAAGAGTGACTTTAACGTTGTTGAACAGTTGGGGCATACTCCCTCCAAAATCTCTATGCTATCATTGCTACAATGCTCAAAGGCCCATGCAAAAGCCCTGATTTCATTTCTGAAAACGGCCCATGTGCCGCAAGAGACCTCCGCGGATCAATTCACGGACTGTGTGGCTAATTTGACAGCTGACAATGGCTTGGGGTTCTCGGATGCTGACCTCACCCCCAAAGAGAAAAATCACAATGATGCCCTGCATGTTTCCGTAGAATGCAGGGGCAATACTCTCGCACACGTGTTAGTAGATACCGGTTATTCCCTTAATGTTTTTCCCAAGAAGGAATTGGATCGTCTGGATTGTGAGGGTTTGGAGCTGAAACCTAGTAACATCATTGTTAGAGCCTTCGACGGTTCTAAGAGGATGGTGCACAGTGAGGTAGACATTCCTATTCGTGTGGGTTCCCAAGTCTTCGACTCAACGTTCTATGTGATGGATATTCGTCCATCTTACTCCTGCTTATTGGGTCGACCCTGGATTCACAAGGCTGGGGCAGTAACCTCCACTCTACACCAAAAGCTCAAATATCCTGTCAAAGGGAAGATTGTTACCGTGCAGGGTGAGGAGGAATACATGGTTAGTCACTTGAATTCATTCCGGTATATCGAGATGGACAGGGAGTTTATTGAAACCCCCTTTCAACATTTTGAGAAGGTACCTCCAATTTTGGCATCAGCTGAAGAAGTAGTTAAAGAAGACTCTCCGTTGAAGATGGAATCCTTGAAGGATGCCCGGGCTGTAATCAAGAAAGGCAATTGTGCGAACTGGGGTCAGCTTCCTGACTTCACTCAAAAGAACGACAAGTTTGGGCTGGGCTTTACTACAGAGGCTCAGAGGGCTGTGCGCAAGGAAAAGATCAGAAAGACTCCAGTGTTTATCACCAGTCCAAGGGTGAATGCTATTGAGGAGGATGTAGAGGAAGCAGAGTTTGACAGTTGGATCTACCCGACTACCAGCAACGGACCAATCAACTGGACGGCAAAGGATTTTACACCTATCACATTTGTCACGCAGTAATTATTTCTTTTGATTTTCAATTTGTAACAAAAAATGTGTTGAAACTTTTATTGGCTCGGTGTCCTACCCGGGGCATCGTAGCTCCATTTGTGAGGGCTTTTTATATGACATTTCCATATATCATCAATCAAAACATTGGGCGATTGTTGCATTTCAAATCTTGTGCTCTTTTCTTTATGTGTTATATATTGCAAAACAGCTATATTTACACACACTCACTTATACAGGTTTCAATCCACTCTGGATCTCACTGGTAACAGCTCTGCTACCGCCAGTTATGACTTCGAGAATCCGATCAACTTGGCCGAAGACGAAGGTGAAGATGATTGTGAAGTGCCTGGTGAACTCGCAAGACTGCTACTCCAGGAAGAGAGGGCTATTCAGCCACATGAAGAGCCTGTGGAAACAGTTAACCTGGGTACTGAGACAGATAGGAAAGAGGTCAAGATTGGTGCCAATCTAGAGCTCAGCGTGAGGCAACGATTGATCCAGATGCTACATGATTACATGGAGGTATTTGCTTGGTCCTATGAAGACATGCCTGGTTTGGATGTCGACATTTTAGTTCATCACCTGCCAACCAAGGAAGACTGCCCTCCGGTAAAGCAAAAGGTTCGCCGCATGCGCCCAGAGATGTCTGAAAAGATCAAGGCCGAAGTTATGAAACAATTCGATGCCGGATTTCTAGCAGTAACTTCCTACCCTCAGTGGGTTGCCAATGTGGTGCCAGTACTGAAGAAGGACGGTAAAGTCAGAATGTGTGTTGACTACAGGGATTTAAACAGGGCAAGCCCCAAGGATGATTTTCCTCTGCCGCACATCGACGTTCTCGTTGACAATACTGCTCAACACAAGGTTTTCTCCTTCATGGATGGTTTTTCAGGGTATAACCAGATCAAGATGGCTCCGGAGGATATGGAGAAGACTACCTTTGTGACTCAGTGGGGCACCTTCTGTTACAAAGTTATGCCATTCGGATTGAAAAATGTTGGGGCAACCTATCAACGTGCCATGGTTGCTTTATTTCATGATATGATCCATCATGAGATTGAGGTATACGTCGATGACATGATTGCAAGGTCTCAAACTGAGGAGGAGCACCTTGATCATCTGAGGAAGCTATTCGACCGACTGAAGTTATATAAGCTGAGGTTGAATCCCAACAAATGCACCTTTGGGGTGAGGTCCGGAAAATTGCTGGGTTTCATTGTAAGTGATAAAGGTATTCAGGTGGACCCTGCCAAGGTAAAATCCATACAAGAGATGCCAACCCCAAAGACAGAGAAAGAAGTCAGAGGCTTCCTAGGACAACTGAATTACATTGCCTGATTCATCTCACATCTGACTGCTACTTGTGAGCCTATCTTCAAATTACTGAAGAAAGATCAAGTAGTACGCTGGAACGATGAATGTCAGGCTGCCTTTGAAAAGATAAAGGAATATCTCCAAGAGCCACCCATTCTTATGCCGTCAGTGGAAGGAAGACCTCTGATACTATATTTGACAGTACTTGACAATTCAATGGGGTGCGTGCTGGGACAGCATGACGAGTCTGGCCGAAAAGAGCATTCTATTTATTACTTGAGCAAAAAGTTTACCGACTGTGAGTCTCGTTACTCACTGCTTGAGAAAACTTGCAGCGCTCTAGTATGGGCTGCTCGCCGGCTGAGACAGTATATGCTTACTCACACCACTTTGTTGATTTCAAAGATGGATCCCATCAAGTACATATTTGAAAAGCCCGCTCTGTCTGGAAGAATAGCGAGATGGCAAATGATCTTAACAGAATATGATATCCAGTATACAACTCAGAAAGCAATTAAAGGAAGTTTATTGGCAGATCATTTGGCACACCAACCTGTGGACGATTACCAATCATTGAACTTTGATTTTCCGGACGAAGACATCATGGTGGTAACTGACTGTGAAGTACCTGGACCGGATGAAGGACCTAAGGAAGGATCCCGATGGTCTATGCATTTTGACGAAGCCTCCAATGCTTTGGGTAACGGCGTCGGCGCTGTAATCATATCTCCCAAAGGAACTCATACTCCACTCACCGCCCGATTATGTTTCAACTGCACCAACAACATGGCAGAATATGAGGCATGTATCATGGGTCTGCAAGCTGCAATCGATTTAAGGATCAAATTCCTGAGTGTCTTCAGAGATTCGGCTCTCGTGATCAATCAGATCAAAGGCGAGTGGGATACGAAACACCCAAATCTTATTCCTTACAAGGAGTATGTGTCAACCTTGCTTCCCCACTTTGAAGAAATAACTTTTGAGCACTTCCCAAGAGAGGAGAATCAGCTAGCAGACGCACTAGCTACGATGTCTTCCATGTTCAAGGTTAAATGGGACAATGAGGCTCCCCGGATCATTATCTGGAAGTTGGATGAACCGGCATACTGCTGCGACCTCGAGGTCGAGAAGGCAACTGAAAAACCCTGGTATCATGAGGTGAAGAGGTATCTTAAAGCTCAAGAATATCCCGAGGGTGCATCCGTTAATGACAAGAAGTTTCTGAGGAGGTTTGCGGCAAAATTCTTCCTCAGTAACGGCATCCTCTACAAACGGAATCATGATTCAACTCTACTACGTTGTGTGGATAAGGCTGAAGCAGAGAAAATCATGATAGAACTGCATGAAGGTACATTCGGAACACATTCCAGTGGACACACCATGGCAAAGAAAATCCTTCGAGCAGGGTACTTCTGGTCCACAATGGAAGCCGATTGTTACCAACATTCTCGAACTTGTCATAAATGCCAGATCTATGCTGATAAGGTGCACATCCCCCCAGTCCCTCTGAACGCCCTGACGGCACCTTGGCCTTTTGCAATGTGGGGCATTGATATGATCGGTGAGATCCGACCGACAGCATCCAACGGGCATCGCTTCATCTTGGTAGCGATCGATTACTTCACGAAATGGGTTGAGGCAGCTTCCTACGCCACAGTAACCAAGAGCGTCGTGGCACATTTCATCCGGCATAATCTGATCTGTCGATACGGTGTCCCGGAAAGAATCATCACGGACAATGGTACCAACCTCAATAACAAAATGATCACTGAACTCTGTGAACAATTCAAGATACAGCACCACAATTCTTCTCCCTACCGGCCGAAGATGAATGGGGCTGTAGAAGCGGCGAATAAGAATATTAAGAAAATTGTGCAAAAGATGACAGTGACCTATAAAGATTGGCACGAAATGTTACCATTTGCTCTTCATGGGTACCGTACCTCAGCGAGGACGTCAACCGGGGCAACTCCTTTCTCCTTGGTCTATGGCATGGAGGCAGTCTTGCCCATTAAAGTCCAGATACCCTCTCTCCGGATAATGAAAGATGCAGACTTAAATGAAGATGACTGGATCCAGACTCGACTTGATCAGTTAAACCTAATTGACGAAAAGAGGCTCACAGCTATCTGTCATGGTCAGACGTATCAAAAACGGATGATCAGGGCATTTAACAAGAAAGTCAGACCACAAGAGTATCAAGTTGGGGACCTGGTAATCAAACGCATCATCCTTCCTCAAAGTGATCCCCGGGGAAAATGGACACCTACTTACGAAGGGCCATTTGTGGTTAAACATGTGTTCTCAGGAGGAGCCATGATCCTAACCACCATGGATGGTGACGACCTTCCTCACCCCGCCAATGCAGACATAGTGAAAAGATACTACGCATGAATAAAAGACCCGCTAGGCTGACATACCTAGGCAAAAATAAGGGCTTCCCGGCGAACCAAAAGGGTTCGGGAAAAAATAAGGGATGAAATGAAAAAAATCTGTACACCCGGCAAGTCGAAAACCTGAAAAGGCGGCTTGAGCAAAAATGGGTATCCCGGTGGACTAAAAACCCGAAAGGGCGGTCCAGGCAAAAGTTAGGGATAAAGTGTAACACTATGTCTCATTGGATCACTTCGCATCCGGAATTCGGCATCAACTATTTGGCTCAGATTTCGGCATCGACCAATCAGCTTCATCTTCAACTAGGCAGCAAAGTGATGAGACGCTTGAAGACATAAAGGCGATAGCAGAGTTGGAACCCAGTGGGAATATTGTGCACATAGCTGTTTTGTTTCCTTTTCAAAATTGTATAAACTCTATGTTATTCGGCGGCGTTCTCTTACTAGGACGTCAACCTCTTGTACAAAAAACGCCTATTTTCAGGCAAATTTCAAAATCAATACAGATTCAGTTTTCCAAACAAATTGCCATTGTTTCCCCTTTTTCTGTTTTGTCTTGCGAAGAACGTCCAATGTCCATTTTTGATATATGCATTTGACATTAAATTGCTGATTCATAAATACTTGCATATGAAATAAAATACTAATTACAGGTGACATCAGAAATAGGGGCAATGTAAAGTTGTCTGATGCAGTCTGGTTGCTTTATCCGCCGAAGTACCAAGGTAGGTCCAACTGAAGAATGTGACCAAATCATCTCTCTCCCCGCAGATTAAGACAAGATTCAGCAATGCTTTCCCCAAAGCGGAGTTGGTCTCCCATAAGTCCTAAAAAGGCACAACATTCCCCGGCAGGTCTTAAAGCTTATCCCCAGTAGATTCTAGAAGCTTGTTCCCTGCAGAATACGGACGTCTCTTCCGAGCTTTATTCAGAGTTATTCCTCACAAGGGATTATAACTGGGTTATCCTCAGCTAATTGCCGCAGAAGATCGCCCTCAACAAAGTTCTTTCAATACCCAGCGGAGTTTATCTTTGGTATACCCAGCGGAGTTTATCTTTGGTATCCCCAGCGGAGTTTATCATCACTATCCCCAGCGGAGTCCATCATTGAAATCCTCAGTGAAGCTCTCGTCAAACTTCAGTGAAGTATCTCTTCCCGCAGAGTAATTCCCCTCAGAGCAATCTCTCCAACAAAGTTTATTCCCCAACGGAGTCATTTTCTCCTACCGGTGTATTCTTGCAACCATCGTCCCCAGCGGAAACGAAGAACTTTACTCTTCAATGTCAGCCCAGGATTTAATTCCCCGGCCGGTCGTCAAGGATTTATTTTCCTAGACTAAAATACATTCATAAACATTTCATGTTTCATACATCTTGCTTACATACATGATAAAGTGCATACAACACTATCTCATGTTGAACATCATGACACCATGCATTTCATACATCATGACATTGCATACCACTGATGTTTTGCCTTTTCAGGAAAAAGACAATCCAAAAGACAACTACCATCAACTATCACAATTCCAGATTCGATTCCTGTATCCAGCCAGGGCATATTTGTTGACAACAATTCCAGATTCGATTCCTGTATCCAGCCAGGGCATATCTGTTGACGACTATTTCCAGATTCGATTCCTGTATCCAGCCAGGGCATATCTGTTGACGACTATTTCCAGACTCGATTCCTGTATCTAGCCAGGGCACGTCCGAAGAGTTTGAAGATTCGATTCCTGTATCCAGCCAGGGCATATCTATCAGCTGTCACCATACCAGATTCGATTCCTGTATCCAGCCAGGGCACATCTGAAGAGTTCGAAGATTCGATTCCTGTATCCAGCCAGGGCATATCTATTGACGACTATTTCCAGATTCGATTCCTGTATCTAGCCAGGGCATATCTGTGAGCAACCGATTGTAGACTCGATTCCTGTATCTAGCCAGGGCATATCTGCATGAGGAGATTGAAGATCAAACACCTGTAACAAGCCAGGAAAACATCTGTCTTTCTCAAACACACAAGTTCTCGCTAAGGAATCTCTTATGCGATCAACACTTCCAAATGGCATCTGTAAGCCCATTCCCGACGAAGATCTGTCACATCTCCAGATGGCATCTATAAGCCCATCTCCCTATCCACCATCTCTCCAAATGGCATCTATAAGCCCATTCCCGCCATCACATTGCTGATACTCTACTATGCGAGTGCAAATTTCCGGGCACTCTGGTCTCCAATCTCCTTTTACCTTCGAGTCGCGAAAGGCAAACTTGCCAATCTAACTCTTCAGGTTCAAGAAGATTGAACAGGGGCAACTGTTGTACCCCAAAATTTGCCCTCCCTTTCTTCAGGAAACCATCTTGGATTTTCAAGGTCCCTCTGAAACAAATCCAAGTCCTGAGTTATCCCTTTGCCCAAGCAAGCCGCTTACAAGAGCAAGATGATCTCATGAACTCCAGAAACAACACTTTTATCTTGAGAAAAAAAATCAAATTCTAAGTACTTAGAATGCTTCTCTAAAATAAGTGTTTTTAGAAAAATCAGCGCTTCAGAACTTCTGGACCCATTCCAGATGAAGACGGTCAGAAGTTGCAAGCTTGGCTCAGCGTGGTCAGAAGTTGGCTCTTCAGCAGCTACATCAGTTCAATCAGAAGTTGTAAACGTGGTTCAGAATGTAAGCCTCAAACAGAACATGCCCCTTCAGCAGTTACACAAGTTCAGTCAGAATTTGCTAAAGGAATGCAAGAGAAGCAGGTAAGTCTGAAGGCTCCTTCAGAACAGGTTGAAATCAGAAGATGAAAGGTCAGAAGAATGGGTGTTACACTGATACAGAATCTCTAAGTCCAGATTTTCCAGAAGTAAATCCAAGGAACGTACCAGAAAACCAGGAGAATTTCCAGAACTTACTAAGACAACAGGTAGCCAAGGCCAGAGCATGGTGTACGCTGCTGATTCAACGCTGGTTTCCATTACCAGAATGTTGATGTTGATAGGTCTTGTCACCATTTAATGCCCATTAATGCTTCCAACCACTCCTGAGCATTCACGTGTGGCTTGGAAAACGCTTTTGCACAGATTCTGGCATAGGTCTTCACGCCACCGCCCACTTCAGAGGTCACTTCTCCCCAATCTACGCCTGCTGCTGCAACCTAGGCTGAAAGCTAGCTGTTATCACAACTTCCCAGGAATTTCTGTCAAAGAACAAATTCAAACTCTGTTGGCGCCTTAAATGTTCAAGGCATCCACAAGAACTTTGCCTATAAATAGAGAGCTTTCACCAATGCAAAAGGCGTTCAAGAAAAGAAACAAAAATTGCTAAGAGAGAAACAGCAACCCTTAGCAACATAACGTTATGAAACTCTGCCAAAATCTCCAGCTTTGTTTCATAACTTTGAGTTTCTCACCTTCAACTTCATCAAATTCCAGTTTTTTTCTGTAAACCAAAGACACCCTTTCCAAACTTCTGACGTATACACCTTTACTTCCCCTTTTTCAAAGAAAATCTGTCCAGAACACCACCAGAACCAGAAGCTAAACCCTCACCCACAACTTTCCCAACAGTCAGGTAAGCACCTGCTGACCCTCATCACGCTGTTAAGCATCATCATCTGTGCATATTCAAATAACATAATGTAAATATCACGTTGTTGCTGTTTATGTTCTGAGGATTTTCATACCTCAGAACATTCTGAACCAGTAGAGGGCTTGCCTGTGACCTTGTTGACTCTGACCTCTGAAACATTTTTGTATTTGCTGGATCTGTTCCAAATATGTTTCCTGTTTTGTGGAGTAACAACAGAATTGCAGATGTTTTGATCAGTACAGGGAAAAGCCAAGTGCTGACTTTGACGTTAGCACATTTGAAGCCTGTTTTGCTGTCAATGATATCAGAACCTCTGAGAGTTATTGCCTTTTCAGCAGAATCAGAACTTCTGGTTTCTCCACTAACAAACTTCTGTCTTGCAGCACAGGGAAATCAGAACTTCTGATTTCCCCACTAACAAGGTTCTGTTTTGCAGGTGCTAGAGTCAGAAGTTCTGACTCATCCAGTTTCACTAACAGGTTGATCATCTGGCAGCGGATCTGAGTCAGAACTTCTGATGACCTCCCAGCAGCGCGCGGGCTCCCTCTCTCTCTCTCTATATCTTGTTTTTTTGCTATTTTCTTTTTTGTCTATTTTTCTCGTTGGAACCCCCCATGTACAAATGTGTATCCCCCTCCCCTAATTGTTGTAATAGCGTAGGATTTTACATTTCCGCTTCTTATTGCTAGTAATTAGGACGCGTATGGCAAGATAAAATCAATGAAATAGAAAATCCTAATTCAAAGAAAAACTCTTGTATGCAATAAAACACACTTGCACACTAACACCCCTAGGGTTACATCCACTTGTTGTCTTAAAAATTGGGCCATGTTACGCATGCAAAGTATCTTGGTAAAACAAACAAAATCAAAAGATCATAGTCCCTCGATGACGCTTTCGAAAGTTGCCTTACAAAAAAATGATCTTAGTCCCTCAAAAGAAAAACTAAGATACTTTGCAACATTGCTATCATGGTCTATACGATGACCCGCGCCCGTCCCTTTAACATCCTAACATAAGATTGTCCACCAAATACAATGGTGGAACAAAACTTATTAAAAGGGTTAAAACATAGCAATAAACTTTGAGAAATTTAGGAGTAGACAACCTCTTAGTTACTTGAATCAAACTTGCAAAGACAAAACACTTGCCTATTTTCTAAAACCACAACACTTTCAAAACAACTTTCAAAAAAAAAATGAAAACCTTTTCAAAAGACATACATCTTTGTATACATCCCCACATGGATCATTACAAAGGTTGCCACCACATTGGCTTCTTTTCAAAAATCACACACACAAGCACCATTTCAAACAATTGAAAACAAAAGGCAAGTGATCTAAGCAAGTAACTAAGAGCCCATGGATAACCATGGATAGAAAGGGTGCTAATACCTTCCCTTTCTATAATCTACTCCCCGAACCCAAGAAAACATCTCAAAGGTTTTTTACTGTGCTTTTTAACCTTTCCTTAGGATAAAATAAAAAGTCGGTGGCGACTCTTGCTCAACCGAAACATTTGCGAAAACAAACGCAAAACCCTAGTCAGTTCTCCCACCGTATCACAGCATGGGTACCAAAGGAACCTTCATGAATCTCATGCATTAACATGTCCTCTTCGTGTCTATCCATGCATCTGAGCAGGACCATGTCATGATTTCTCTTGTATAACATATCTTCATTGAGGAAGAAGCTACCTTCCAACCTTCTCACTATCTTTATATCTTTATTTGACGCCCAACTAGATATTCACGAGTCTGGAGAAATTGCTTGATATTATAATATGAAGGCTTTTCATCTAACGTCCCCTCTATAGCAAACACATGAGCTGGTCTATCAAGACATCAAATTGTAATTTGAGGTACATCGTTCCAAGCATTCACTTGGTACATATAAGCCAAAGTGGCTAAAGCATCTGCCATCTGATTCTCATATCTGGGAATATGATGGAGTTTAACTTTATTGAAGAAAGGTAATAATCTTCTTGCATAATCCTTGTAGGGAATCAAGCCAATATAATAAGTCTCCCATTCTCCTTTGATCTGATTTATTACCAAAGCTAAATCACCATTTACATCAAGAATTTTGATTCTGAGATCTATAGCTTCTTCAAGACCCATGATACAAGCTTCATACTCCGCCATGTTATTAGTAAATCAAATGTTAACCTTGTAGTAAAAGGGATATGTGACTCATGGGAAGTGATAATCATGATGCCAATTCCTTTTCCATAAGCATTTACAACTCCATCAAACACCATATCCCATCAGGATTCGGGATCAGAACCTTCCTTAGGAAAAAGTTCATCACAATCTTTTACTTTCTAATACATCACATCCTCATCAGGGAAATCAAACTTAATAGAATGATAATCTTCAACCGGTTGGTGAGAAAGGTATTCTACCAACACACTGCTTTTAATAACATTCTGAGTACGGTATTCAATATCATATTCACACAACAACATATGCCAACGGGCAGTTCTTTCAGTAAGAGCAGACTTAAAAAAAATACTGAATTGGATCCATTTTGGAAATCAACCAATTAGTGTGATTCAAAATATATTGCCGCAATCGCTTTGCCGCCCAGGCCAAAACACAACATGTTTTTTCTAGCATAGAATACCGTGACTCACAGTTAGTGAACTTCTTGCTTAAATAAAAAATGGCATATTCCTTTCTTCCCGTTTCATCTTGTTGACCTAAAATACAACCAATGGAGTTATCCAACACAGTAAGACACATAATCAATGGTCTTCCTTCAACCGGAGGGAGCAATATAGGAGGCTCAAGCAAATACTCTTTAATGTTCTCAAATGCCCTTTGGCAATCATCCGTCCACACGCAACTTTGATCTTTCTTTAACAACTTCAAGATTGGTTCACATGTTGCAGTCATATGGGAAATAAATCTAGTAATGTAATTTAAACGTTCAAGGAAGCCTCTAACTTGCTTTTCAGTCCTTGGTGCAGGAATTTCTTGAATTTCCTTAACTTTATCAGGATCAACTTCAATTCCTTTTTGGCTGACAATGAAACCTAGCAACTTTCCTGAACGAACACCAAAGGTACACTTATTTGGATTTAAACGGAGATGATACTTCCTCAAACGCTGAAAAAATTTCAACAAGTCTTCCATATGCCATTCCTCAGTATGAGATTTGGTGATCATATCATCAACATATACTTCGATTTCCTTATGCATCAGATCATGGAATAGGGTTGTCATAGCCCTTGGGTATGTTGCACCAGCGTTCTTCAACTCGAAAGGCATCACTCTGTAACTGAATATTCCCCAGGGGTGTGATAAACATTTTTTTCCGATGTCCTCAAGAGCCATCCTAATTTGATTGTATCTGGAAAATCCGTCCATGAATGAGAACACTTTGAATTTTGATGTGATATCAACTAACATATTAATATGGGGCAATGGGTAATCATCTTTTAGACTTGCTTTATTTAAATTTATATAATCAACGCACATGCAGACTTTTCCGTCTTTCTTCGGTACTAGAACAATATTGGAAATCCACTGAGGGTACACTGATGTCATAAGGAAACCAGCATCAATCTGCTTCAAAACCTCTTCTTTAATCTTCATTGCCATGTCAGGATGAGTTCTTCGCAGCTTCTGCTTGATTGGTGAACATTCTGGCTTTAACGACAAATAATGTTCCATAATATCAGTGTCCAAACCAGGCATGTCTTGGCAAGACCGAGCAAAGATATCCATATACTCTTTCAGTAACTCAATCAACCTGCTTTTCACATCGGGATGAAGTAGTGCCCCAATATTGAATTCCTTTGGATCTTCCTCTGAACCCAAGTTAATCGTCTCCAACGACTCTTTACATGGCTGAGTGGTATTTTCCTCACGCTTAAGCAACCGTGAAACCTCTTCTAGGATTTCATCATATTCTTCTCCTTCTTCTTCAGCCACATACACAGGATATTCAAAGTTGGGAGAGGATGCAGGGTCATTTCCCTCAACGGGTTTTTTAATTAATCTGCACATATGATTTATGATTGATTTTAGAAACTAACACATGTAACAAGTGATTATGCAGATTTATTTACAATTATTATTTATTTTGAATTTTTTTTATTACCATTTTCCAAGAAAAAAAGCAGAAAATAAAGACATAATTTAGAAATCAAAAACAACTTTTAATATGATCTTAAAATTCAAAACAAAAGACATGCCCCTACAACATCACTTTCACCTTAGGCAGAGTGAAAGGCTTTTGAAAAGACAAACAAAAAACAAAATACTTTGAAATATGAATGCAAGAAGGAACATAAACAGTGATCCAATTCTGGATTCTGATCCCATGTGTCACAAAGTTTGGCATCTCTTGCTCTGGCTCATATTCGAGAATAACGTTGATCTTTGGAGTAGTCAGATGGAGATATCCTGCACTATGAAAGATGTCTTGATATTTACTCAACGCAGACTTTGGCTTCACAATTTCATTCTTCATGGAGAAACCCAAACCATTCCCATTGTTGTTCACATGTGGATTGATAACCTGCCCCCACACCTTGCTAGGGCCCTTCTGCACTACCTGTTGGCATCCTTAAATGAGGTGATATAATCTTCATTCTTCCTTATATTATTAATAGACAAAGCTTGGAACTGACTCCAACAACGGCTTCATCAGCTTCTATAATGCTAAAGCAAGACAAAGGAGATATCAACAGAGCTTGCTTACCGTTCATAATAACTACCTTTCCTTCACAGACAAATTTCAGTTTCTGATGCAAGGTTGAAGTAACAACTCCCGCTTCATGGATCCATGGTCATCCCAATAAACAACTATAAGTTGAGAAAATATCCATAACTTGAAAGGTTATTTGGAATAAATTCGGACCTATATGAATAGGTAAATTCACTTCTCTAATGACAGATTTTCTCGAACCATCAAAAGCTTTTACTATAATGCCACTAGGGCACATAAGATTTTCTTGGTATTTGAGCTTCATGAGAGTGCTTCTTGGTATGACATTTAAAGCAGATCCACTATCTATCAACACATTGGACAAAGAGTGATTCTTACAATTCATATATATATGCAGAGCCAGGTTATGGTTTCTCCCTTTATAGGCAATTCCTCATCACAAAACTCAGATTATTACAAGATGTAATATTCCTCACAACACTGTTGAACTGATCCAGAGACACATTCCTTTCAACAAAAGCCTAATCCAGCACCATCATCAAGGATTCCTGATGAGAAGAAGAGTTCATCAACAAGGCTAAAATGGAAATCTTAGATGGAGTTTGCAATAACTGATCCACAATCTTGTAATCACTCATCTTAATGATGTTTAACAAATCATCAACATCCTTTTCCAAGACAACGCCACTAGATTCTCCTACCATTTTCTTAGGTTCAACATTCTCAACAACCTTCTTACCAGAATTAACATCTCCTCTAAAGGTAGGGGCGAAGACACAACCACTACGAGTTACCCAACTAGCTTCAGCAATATTCTCAACATGGGACAAAGGTTGGATAGGAATTTTCACACCATCTTCCAGGATAGTTGCATTTTACTTATAAGGCACAACTGTATCTGATTCATATGGGATAGGACCAGGAAGATGAATAACTATGGGAGAAACATCAGGTTTGCTGCCATACGCAATCTCTATAGGAACGAGAACACCAAAATGTGGCACAATGTCATTCACTCCTATTTCTTCAGAATACTCAGGAATCGTAGAATCATCATCAGAAAACATACCTTTATCAGAAAAAAAGAACTCATCAGCAGAAACATACTCATCATCAAACATGGCCCCCACATGGTAGTCTTCAATCATGTTAAATCCATTATAATCATCTCTATTTCATGTGACTCTGATAGTACCTTTATATAACAACAATTGAACCCCTCTTCTTACAACAGAACAACCATTGGAATCCCTACAGCAGATCTGACATGATCCATAATGATGTACCTCCTGGCCATCCTTTTGACAAAATGTGGCGTGTAGTTGTACCAGATCATCATCCATATAGTTTACATCAAAAATCGGGAATTCGCTGGGACAACCACAAACCATATTCACCTCTTCTTCATATTCAGCCCTTGGTCTGATTATGTGGATAAGATCTTCATCCATCATCTCTTTGAGATCAGCTCTCACTTTATCACACCCATGAATATCTGAACTGCAGACACTACAAGCGGAATGATCATGTGTATAATAGCTGAACTCACAAAGATCAGCATGCATCTTCACTAAATCACCTCTAACCAAGTTGATATAAAAAATCCTGAAATCCCCGGGACAACCAATAACCATATTTATAGCACCTCCACCTCCATGTTTGGGTAGTGGATTATCCTTCACATTGGGACCAATGTCCTTAAAAGACAACAGACCAGATCTTACCATCTTCAATACTTCAGACATCAACAGATAACAATTTTCAATGTCGTGCTCAGGGCTCCTTGATGAAAAGCACAAGTTTGCACAACTTTATAATACCATGGCAAAGTTGAAGGTATAACACGGGGAGGCCTAGTCTGCACTAGGTTCTTCTGAATCAAAACCGTAAACAATTCAGCATAACTCATTGGGATAGGATCAAAAGCTTCTCTCTTATGACCTTTCCCTTGATTACTTTGAGGAGGTGCTCTCTGATAGGCGACAACAGTCTGAGCTACATCGACGATCGAAGTTGTTGAAGCAACTTGTCTTGATGTTGATGATGTCTTCTCAGAGGCCTAACCTTTCTTTCTTGAAAAACAACATTCAATTCTACTTCTTTCTTTTTAGAAAACCATATGATGATTTCTTTGTTCCACTAGAACCTTCATATTTTGACAATCGTCCTTCCTTGACCGCGTCCTCTAGACGGATACACATACTTACCATCTCAGTGAAATCACTTGGTGCACTCGTACCATTCTTTCATAGTAAAATGAACCAAGGGTTTTAAGGAAGACCTTAGTCATTTCTTTCTCTCCCATTCGGGGTACCACTTGGGAAGCAACCTCGCGCTAACGCAGCGTATACTCTTTAAACATCTCCTTATCTTTCTGAGCCATCGCTCTCAATTGGTCACAATCAGGTGCCATAAATATGTTGTACTTATACTGCTTCACGAAAACTTCACCTAAGTCGTTGAATGTGCAAATGTTACTATTGTCCAATCCCATATACCATTTCAAGGCAGCACCAGTTAAATTATCCTGGAAGAAATGAATAAGTAAACATTGGTCATCAATATGAGTGGACATCCTTCTGATATACATCACCAGGTGATCACGGGGACAAGATTTGCCCTTGTACTTCTCAAATTCGGTCACCTTAAACTTTTCTGGAACTTTCACATTAGGAACCAAGTAGAGGTCACTTCCATTCTATCTGAATAACTCTTTCCCTTGGAGAGCCTTCACTTCTTTTTGCATTTCATTGAATTGATCCCGAAAGTCGTCCATTCGGTCATAAAAGCCCAAACTTTCACTTGGTGGAGGAGCAGGATGATAAACTTCATCGCCAATAACAGGCATAGAATTCATTGTAGGAGGTGCAACATGGTGAATCTCATTATTAATAACAGGGATAACATGCACCACAGGAGGCACAAAAGCAGCAGTAATTTGAACAAATGGAGCAACTTGAGCAGCAGGATTGTAACCTTTTGTCATGAAATTATTAGGCATTCCCTATGGGTAACCGCGAGGCATACAATATTGAGTAGAAGTAACTAGAGTAACAGAGATGGGAACTGAAAGAACCTCTAAAATAACGGTCATCTGTTGTGGTCGAGTAGCATGAGGAGATAGAGGAAGAGGAGGTGGTGGATGATTCTGAGAAGCTACCAACGACTCTACCAAAGAAGTTAGATTAGCCATACCGTATCTCAAAGTAGTAACTTCTTCGCGCAACTCACGATTCTCTTGTTCAAGGTTTTCCATCTTCTTTCTAGAATTAGCCCGAGTATTATAGCGATGAGACAACTTACCGACTGAACAAGGTAGAGAAACAGGTAAGACACCTGTGAAAGATAGAAATGCAAAAATATGTGTTAAACGATGCATGATATGCAATGTACATGATTTATTTTGTTTATTCAAGTAACTCAAAGAACTATAACAAATTGCATATTGAAGAACTAACACATTTGGAAATACTGAAAAGTCTCATTTTAATTATAATTTTGGAATGGATTAAAACTTTTAGTACAAGTTTCAATAATCCCAAGTACAAGAGAATAAAGATAGAATTAAAAATCCTAAGGAGCCAAAGCTGGTGAAGATCTCTCCATACACTGACGCTTTCCCTTGAGTCTTGCAATCTGATCCTTCAATTGCTTGTTCTCTTCTACATACTTGTAGGCGACTTATTTCCATCCAGCAGAATCAGAAAATGGATGACCGGGACCTGGCTGAATTCTAGAGGAAAATAAATCCTCTTGCTTCTCCATCATCTCCACAACATGACTCTCAAGAATCTCAATCAAGTCATCCTTCTCTTTCAATTATGTTGAGTATGACACCTCCAAAGTCTGGTACTTATTCTTCCATGCTTCCTTTTATTGTTTCATCCTAACCACGACAAGCTGATGTTTTTCCACATCATCTAAGAGAGGAGGAGTAGTCCTCATAAACATGTCAGCTAAAGGTTCTTCACGAGAATAAAGCATCTTCAACTAAATTGCCCTTGCTTGTACCCAACAGAAATGAGGCTGTAAAGAATCAACTTCTCTTAGTCCCAAATCTTTTCTACCCTTCCTATGAATATGATGCCAAATCTCTTCCTTAGAAGCCTTGTGATCTTCTCCTTCTTTGAGAAAGAAACCACTTATATGAATGTTGCTTGGCTTGTCTCTCATTGGATATCCAAGCTGGCGGCATGCAAGAATAGGATTGTAGTTAATTCCTCCCTTTGTACCAAGAAGAGGCACATTGGGAAAAACACCACAACTACCAATAATATCAACATCATAATAAGCTTGATGATACCAATCAATGTCAGAATGAGTGAGAGCCATAATCTTTGGTTCCCAACGTGGTTCCTTCTTGATATCCTAAAAAGAAGCAGACCAAGGTAAGCAAGAAATAAACCACTGATACAACAACGGTGTGCAACAAATGATCATCCCTTCTTGATAGAAATTCCAAAGATGGATGGAATAATAAGTATCTTCTAGCAACACAGGGACTGAATTCCCAATCAGAAAGATCCTAATGGCATTAACATCCATACATTTGTCGATGCTAGGAAACAAGAACAACCCATAGGCAAGTAGAGCAAAGATAGCCTCAAAAACATCTGTACTCTTCATTTTGGAGAAGTAACGAGATTTATCCAATAGAAATTGAGCAGGTAAACCTATGATTCCTCCTGTGGTATTCATGTTAGCCTCAATCTCAGACTTCTTCAAGTGAGTTATGATGGCAATCTCATGGGACTTGGGCTCTCCTTCTAAGCCGGTGAAAGGAACCCAATCAGTAATATGTAAACCAAGTAAGTAAGAATACTCCTCCAATGTTGGTGTTGTACCCAAAAATGTTCCCTCTCATTTATCAAGTAATCTCTCACAAGATCTCCTTCAGTTCAAGACTGCACTAGGGTTGATCAGCTCAGGACACCTCCTTAAGCACTGAAGACCAAAATTAGGGTTTGAGATTGCACAAGTACAATTTAACTTTAAATGGCTCATATGACTTTCATGGATCATTATGGACCCCCAATATTACTCATGTCAAGTTTCAAGCCCTGGATCACACTTTTGCTCAATCAATTGAGTAGTTGACCTAAAAATCAGTTGTATTGGGGAAAAGTCAACTATGGCCAATTTACAGTCAAACTTCATAATTTTTTATCCACATCAATACTATAAACTCATATGTATCATTTGATCAAGTTTGGACCATAATTCCTCAACAAATTTGATCAAATCATCAAAAGGGCAAAATGGTCAAAATTAGGGTTTTGATTGAGAAAGGGAAATTTCTTATTTTTGACCTAGCAAATGGTCAATTGGTTTGAAGCATGGTTTCAAGAGTTCAATTGAATCTTTTTGACCTAATGGAATGACCTAAAACGTTTCTCAAGATCAATTGGATTGATAATGAATTCTCAGTTAACTGATCAAAAGTCAATTGTACATTGAAAAGTAAAACTTTGACTTTTTGGTCAAAATCCAATGTCAAAGATCACAATTCATCAAAACATGTCAAAATATGAAACTTACTCATCGAGAAATCAAAAAGTCAAGATTTCATTTTTTGAAAAGTCAAAGTTTTCTAACTTAGAAATTTTTCTAAGTGTTTAAAACTTCATGTTTTTTCACAATATTGAGTAAATTTTTCACCATGATGCAAGAGGATTCAAAAGAAACTTTAAACATGAAAGTTGTATATCTCCATGATATCACAACTTTTATTTACACAACTTCTTCTAAAAATGCTTGGATCTCAATTTATTAATTCATAAAGTCATGGTCTTGAAATTGAAGACTTTGTGAAATTTTGCCCTAGCTTTGGTCAGGATTTTGACCTAACTTCATGGCACTTTTTCATATAGTTCCAAGGGGAATTTTCAAAATCTATTCAAAGATGGGTTGTAGAGCATATTGCAAGCTTTCCAAAATGTGCAAGAACTCCTTGAGATCATTTATGAGCAAGGAGAATAGAAGATATGCAGTTAGGGTTTTCAAACTTGAATTACAAGCCATTTCATGATGAACAAGAATTCAAATCTAAGCCTATGCTGCATAATGTTCACTCTGCAGGCCTCAAACTTGTTTGTCACTCAATAATTAAATGTTTACACAACATATGGAGCCATTGTCCAAGCATTTGAATCATTATCCAAGTTGCATTTACATTTTTGGAAGAAAGTAACCATTCCATTCTTGTAAAGAAGCTTTAATCACAAAGTCAATGCATAGAGCTTTGCACTTGTTCTTTATGATCACAAGCAATGTCAAAGGCAAAAGCAACATGTCTAGAGCCTCCCATAAACTCAGGTCATGCTTGTACTATGCCTTGAAACCATGTTTTCACTTTTCTTCAAAATAAAGTAACATAGCCATAACTCTACATCTTGTGCTTCTGACCTCCTGAAGTACTCTAACCTTTTCCTTACTTATGCACAAGTATATTGCAACATAACACACGATTTGAAGCTCCCAAGAACTCTGCAAAAGACCCTTGCTGCACAGAACAGTCCCACTTGACAGTTTTGAGCCAAAACTCTCCATCTCCATTTCCACACGTGCGTTTTGATTCTTAACCATCTAGACACCTTACTTACATCAGATACAAGTGATCCAAGCCCCTGTTTAAAGATTGTAACTCCTCCATTACTATCCACCATTTCAAAAAACTGAAGCTTTCAACTTGACTTGAGTTGGGAGTTTCAGTCATTCTCAAAGCAAAGTAGGAGTTGGAACATACTCAAGGAGATCTAGGAAAGCTACAGAAATCATCAGGCCATCATAAAGGTTGCTCAAACTCCATACACGACTCCAGCTGCAAGAGGTAAGTTTTCAAACTTCTATCTCTTCATACAGGCATCATTTGATTTTGATTTGTGAAGATAAAATGTAGATATCATTGCCGCGAAGTTGTACATATCCATAGTTTGCATTTATATGGCCTGAGCTTAGAGAATTTTAGAGTTGAAGTTTTCTGAAATTTTTAGGTTTTAAATTAGGGCCAGAAAAATTCTAATTCATCTTTGACTGTTAGTTTAAGTTATTTACATGGTTGGATTCGTGGGAAGAAATGTCATAACTTTCATGTTTGAACTTTTTATTTTTGTTGAAAGATGAAGAAGATACAGGTCCTTTGGCTGGAGGTTGAAGATGACGTATAATCAGGGCGCGTTTTGTGTTATGTATTTATCCTTTCACACAAGTTAACAGATGTATCACCACCCCAGTGGTTAAAGCGCGCGCCTGTCACCCTTAGGTCCTGAGTTCAAGCCCCAACGTAACCTTTTTTTTTTCCTTTTTTTTTCACTTCTTTGACATTTTTTTGTTTGCAGCGCCTGGGCTTTCAGCATTTGGGCCTATTGTATTTTTTTATTTTACTAACTTTGATTTGCTTGTGCACCCCTGGCCCAATTTCTTTAATTATTTTCTTTTTTATTATTTTTCTTTTTTTATTTCTTTTCTATTTTAATATTTTTATTATTATTATTATTATTATTATTATTATTATTATTATTATTATTATTATTATTATTATTATTATTATTATTATTATTATTATTATTATTATTATTATTTTTATTAATAAAAAAAATCCAAAAATAATTTATTTATTATTTATACTTATTTATTTATTTATTATGAAAAACAAAAGGACTAAAATCATTCTCTTAAAACAATTTTATTTTTTTATTTTTTCTTAAATAATTAATTTTTAGACTTAGGATAAATTAATATATTATTTTATTTTCTTAGTTAAAATTAATTTAGAACTTAGGTTATTTTAATTAATTAATCTTCATTTTATTTTCATTAATTTAAAACTTTTTCATAAAAAACCCTAAAAATATTTCAAACTTAATTTATTTTCTTAATTAGTTTAGGTTTAATTTTTACTAATTTTAATTAATCATCTTTTTAATTAGGTCAAAAATAAACCCTTTCACAAAAAAACCAAACAATATCATTTCTTTTTCCATTTATATTCTTGCATTTTATTTTCAATTTTGTACAATATTCAATATGGTTGTAATAGATAATTAGGTTTAATTTTCTTGCAATTCACCCCCATCCCCTAATGATGTAATAGCGTAGTAATTTTACTTTTCGCAATTTATCGCTTTTATATAAATGCTAGTAATTAGGGTTTGTATGAGAATATAAAATCAACATGTAGCAAACCCTAATCAAAGACTAAACAATGCATGTAAATCCAATACATTTGCACACTTTCACCCTTAGGGTAATTCCACTTTGTTGTCTTATAAAAATGGCCATATTATGCATGTGAGGTATCTTAGCAAAAACAAGCAAAAATACAAGATCATAGTTCCTCGATGACGCTATCTATGTTGCCTTTTCAAAATGATCTTAGTCCCTAAAGAAAAATGCTAAGATACCTTACAACATTTCTAATCATGGTTATACGATGACCCATGCTCGTCCCATTTACTTCTAAAGATAGGGTTACTTACCAAATTAATGGTAAGATAATAATATCAAAGAAAAGAGGAAATAAACATGAAAGACTTTTGAGTAGGTAGAATGTTCCTAGTTACTTGCTCACTTTCAAAACAAAACATCCTTGCTATTTTCAAAACAAACACCAACACTTTCAAAAACATCTTTCAAACTTGAAAACATTTGCCAAAGATCAACACTTTGTATACATTCTTACGAATGAGAATCATTACAAAGTTTTCCTAAACGATGGCGCCTTTTCAAAATACTCTCAAAAACCACACAAAGCACAATTTCAAACAAAAGCAAGTGATCTAGCAAGAAACTAAGAGCCTATAGATAACTATGGATGAAAAGGGTGTTAATACCTTCCCTTTTCATAATCTACCCCCCCCCCCCCCCCGAACTCAAGAAAACATATCAAAGATCTTTCCTGTGCTTTTTCAGCTTTCCTTTTGGATAAAATAAAATTCCGTGGCGACTCTTGCTAACCGCAATATTTGCGATAAAACGCAAAACAACCAAGTCAGTTCTCCCACCGTATCACAGTTGGCATCAACTGATAATCAGGAAAAGTAAAACACAGGTATAACGAATCATAGAACTGGACCAATGTAGAAAGAATACCCTCCTTCATCTTGAGCTTCATAAGATGGACAATAGCTCCATACTTCCTCTGGAAATCTATAAGACTCTGAATCTCAGGAATCAAACTCATCAGTTCCTCTACCTTAGGATCCTTGAAATTGTACTTCTGTGTCTTTCTCCGTACAAAATCCATGGTCAAAAGAGCACCTGAGATATTTGAAAAAGCCAACCTTAAGTTTCTTGAAAAACTGTTTAAAGAATGCTCATGGATGCATGAATGCATGCATGATGATGCAACAATCACACACAAGATCACAAACATAGGGGTTCATAGGTTCGACGTCACGAGCATGAAGTCAAAGGTACTACCCATAAGGTAAGGACTAATGGTTTATCACCTGCCGAACAAGGTTATAAGGAAATCCCAAAGTCTACATTCTTCCTTCGGATATTACCAATGTCTCGATTAGCTCGACAATTAGCAATATTCTTAGGAAAAACTCGTCTGAGTGCAACATTGCGTGAAAACTAATTCCGGATTGCTCCATTATAGTCTCTGCACTACACCTAAAAGGCCAAGATGGGTTAAGGGTTCTACGGCTTCCCAGCTTCGCGGGCTCTTAGGTCGAAAGCAGCAATGTCTTCTCGATTGCTTGGTAAGTAAATACTACAGTCAAAGGGGCCTCTATTGAGCGGGGGATCTCCTGTATCCTTTTTCGTAATTACTCCCTCAAAGTTAACATGAATATATCGCCCGTCCTATCTTAAGATTGCCCAAGTCCGAGTATAGGACTTATAAGAGATTAACAAGCACCCGAAAAACGAGAAAAGGCGTATACAAAAATAGATGGTGGAGATGAGAAAAGAAGTTGTTTTTCAAAATTTTGCACCCTCTGAGGTTGTGAACCTTTAGTTCCTACTTACCACCTTCTGTGCAATAGGGGATCAGGGTACTCATAGTTCACCTCAAAAGTTTTTAAACACATGTGTGTTGGTTAATTTTAAGAGAAGAGACATCATCCTCATATCCGAGTGGAAAACATACTTACTATCCACGATTATGAGAAATAAGAATTTGCATCATCTCAAAGTGGAGGATATAGCTTAGATTTTAAAATTAACACAACCTCACTCAACACCCAAGTGGAAAATATCCCACTTCACTACAATCGTAGAAGTATAATAGCTCGCATCACCACAAGAATCGTTAAGAGTCTAATCTTTAGAGAACATTTTAAAGTAAAAAGCCAAAGTGGCAAAATGGTTTGAATGAGGTTAATTGACTTTTTGTATGAGAAAGATGTCAAAGTATGATTAAATTGATTAAAGTTTGATTAAGAAAATATTTTTGAAAATGCATGAACCTAAGTCCAAGTTTATTATGAAAGAGGATCAAGTTAGAAAACAAGAAGAGTTTTGAAAAGAAGGGAGAAGATTTTTGAAATTAAAGAAGACGGGAGGAGATGAAGTGACTATCTTAAAGCATAAAGTAAAAACTAATAAAAAGAATGGTCTAACCAACAAGAAGCCAACACTTGACATGAAGAAGTCAATGTAGAATTTCCATCCTTTATATTAAAACCAAGCAAGAAAAAAATACTAAACCTATGAAGAATACCAAGCTTCAGATGAATTAAGTCCTCACAAAAATTGGGCAAAGTAACAACTGTATACAGAGGAATTCTCAATCATAGACAAAGCATAGAATCAAAATAACCTTCATATAAATAAAATCAACCCAATTCCTTGGAGTAAACCCCAAGAACTTCATACAAAATAAAAACAAAGCAACATGGTCCCCGAGTATTAAGGCTTCTAATCTTAAGTCTGAGAGATCCACAACTCCACAATGCTAAGGATAGTAACCAGATAGTCCAAGAACCTTAAAGCTTTTAATGTTCAAGTTGATTATTAGGTGTCTTTTAAAAGAAAATGAAGATAAAGTGATAAAATTACATAAAGATAAATGCTCAAGTGAGCAAAATAAAAAATGGCTTAAAATGTAAATGCTAAAAAATAAATGGTACATAAAAGTAAAGGCACAAAATAAAGGCATAAAGTTAATAGTTAGTGAATTAGAAGTTAGAAGTCAAGTATAAAAGGTTAGTTGAATGACCATCTTGAAGCTTGATTTTTAAAACTCATTATCTGATTTATAAAATCAAAGCCTCTCAATAACAAGTTTCAATTGTTTTTTCTCAAGTATATCATTCATTTCAAGTGCTCAAAACAACCACATATGATCAACGATGTTCAAATGATTCACTTAGACCAAAATTCATGAAGTTCATTAGAAGATTAATAGAATCAAAGCCTCATAACAATGAACTTTAAAGTTATTGGATCTAAGGTTTCAAATTAAACATACTTGGGCTTGCAAACATAGGTTTGGGCCACGAATGATCATTTTTTGAATCAGGACAAATTTAGCGCTATGTTAAGAAATCGTAAGTGGACTTATGTAGAAGCCACACCTATTTTGAGGCTGGTCAATAACAATCTATGTACCAAACATGTTAGAGAAATGATATGTTGATCATTCTCCAAAAACATGTAGCACAAGTAGAAACAAGAAATGGATAAGATGAAGAGGGAGGGGAATGATAGTGTAACAAATATATTAGATGAAATTAGGGTTTCAAATATCATCAACATCATTCATCCATTTTGGTGGATTTGGTTTTTCAACCTATCAAAAAAATAATAAAATATATTTAATATAAAATAAAATTTAAATGATTTAAAAAGGAAATAATTGGTAAAATATACAACATGTATTAAAACACCAAATAAAAATCCTAAAAAAAATATCAGAAGTCAAACATGTGTCAACAAGTGTTGACTTATTTTTTAAAATTTTTTAAAGTCGGAAACTATTTTTAAAATATAAATAAATAAGCAAAATAAACCAAAATTTGTGAAAAATAGTAAAATAAAAAATAAAAATAAAATAAGGTCACCAATTTTTGTCAAGAGACCATTGGATCCTTCCATAATTTTTCTAGAATTTCAAAATCAAGAAAAGTATTTCTAAACAATTAAAACAAGTCAAATAAAGTGAAAGATCATAAAAAATACCAAATCACAAAATAGAATTGTGAAAAAATAAAAATCAGAAAGAAAAAATCAAAAGTATTTTTGATAATTTTTTCGTAATTTTAGAAGTTGAAATGAATTTTTTATGAATTTTTGAAGTTTAAAACAATTAAATCAAAAATCAAAAAATAAAGTAATAATAAACTAAAAATATGGACCATTTGATCATTTTCAAACGCGTTAGTAAGCAGATCTAAGGGACCTGGCGCGTTGTGCATGTTATGGACCTTATTGAAAAACACAGAGAATCAGTAAAAGACAAATCAATGAAATTAAAACAATTGTCACATAATCATTGGTTGAAGAACGACATGTTGGTCGTCTTTATCCTCCAGACCCCTGCGCGTTGGTTTTTTATGATATTCTTCAAATAGAATCGTTTGAAGCTCAAAACCGTATCATTGGATTCGTCTCTTCCAAACAATCTTAACCTCACCCTCGCAAAAAAATTCTTTAAATCGTAGCTCAGTTAATTTGAGAAAAACCAGAGTTTTGAAAATTTTTGAAATCGAAAACAGGTGCATAAAATGCATCAATTAACCAAAATTAAACCATCAGCAAGAATCAATGAATATCATAGACCATTCGAGTAATTTGAGTTAGAAGATTTGGTGCTTTAAACTACTTGAACGAAGTCCACTGAAATTTCTCTGAAACTTGACTTGACTAGCACGATTTAGAGCACTTCAAGTCTTGGTTCTTCTTCTGTTAGCTTCATTGAAGTTCAAGGATGAAAAATGAACAAAGAAATTAGATTGAAAAATAAGGAAAGAGTGAATTTGAAAACTCATAATTGTAAGCTATGGAGAGAGTTTGGCAGGGTGATTTTGGTTGTTCAAGCTTGAGAAAATGAATGGAATAGCATCCTCTATTTATAGGGAAGTGAATGATGATGAGAAATGAGAGGAATTGTGAGCGTGCAATCCAAGCCAATTGTGATCATGCCAAATGTATGACTTAAAATGCATTAAAATTACCTCATACCGAGTGCAATTCTTATCAAAACGCATATGGACAATTAGTTAAACATGTTTAGCAACTAAACTTTAATTAATTAGACATGTAATCCAAGTTTACTCATGGTAAAAATTCCGACTTGAAGCAAAAAATAGGTTCCATGGAGCCAACTTCAACAATGCATAGCTCACTACTCAGGGACCTTTATGATGCAATCTTGGATTCTTTAGAAAGCTGAATGATCAATCATGACAATATGCTTTGAAAGTTTTCATTTGGATGTTTGAGAAAAAAATTATTCAAATTTGAAATCAAGAAAAACACACGGATTTTTGTACTTAGAAATATTTCTAAGTGTTGAGCTTCAAAATGACCTATAATGTTCTTCAAAATTACATGTCCTTCCATTCAAAATTAGCTCTTGATCATTGAAGATGAAATGAAGTAGACCCCTTGAGTTGAATTGTGGAATTGATATCACTTAAAAATCATAAAAATTGAAAGAGTTATAGTCTTTGGAAGATGATGAACAAATTTGGGGGAATTCTCAAAAGACCTATAATCTTTCAATTCGTAAACAACTTTCCAAGCATTTTCAAGTCTTGCATATTGAACCAGAGTTGTAGTAGACATCCCAAAGATTATTGTAGAAAAATAATGAGCTCATGGAGATAAAAGATGATCAAGTTATGATCCTTTGAAGTCAAACCCTAAGATTCAAAGGCTTTTCAAAGGGACTTGTAATCTTCTTCAACCATTAGTGACCTTCCACTCAAAATTAGCCTTAAACCTTTGAAGAGAACTTGTTAAGGACCCTTTAAAGAGAATCATGGCTTTGAAATCAATCAAAAATATCAAAAAAAGGAGCAAGATATGGTCCTTGGAAGTCAGCAAACCCTAGCTCAGAGAGTGTCAAAATGACTTGTAACCCCTCTCAACTTTTGATGATTTTTCTTTCACAATTGGATCTTGTCATGTGAAGAGAAGTTGTTGTATATGATGATAAGAACCCATGGAAAAAATAAAAAACTAAAAATATTGAAAATTGAAAGAATTATGCACTTGTGATCACTCAATCAAGCACTTGCTTAATTAGTTCAAACTTGTTGAATCAACCTTAAATCTTTTGAACTTTCTTTTCAAAATAAAGCACGATTGATCATATTAGACCTTGAAATGATGTTATCTTGAAGCACACTCAAAGATGGAGCTTAAGTATCAATGAAACTTGTTGAATAAGGCATAGAAATAAACACATGAACCTATGAATCTTCTTGATGAATTCCACCACCAACCTTGAGGAAAATGTGACCTATATAAAGTGAGAGACCTCTTTGAACCAAAAACTTTGATATCATAGACATAGCCTTGAAGCTTAAGCTATTGCAATCCATTGAAAATCCATTTGACTGAGGACCATCCTTCAAAATTCTAGGTTAGATGGTGAGATGAATGCAGTTGTGTCATCACCTACAATATGAACATCCAAAGAAACATATATACATATTTTGATGTTAGCTAAATTAATCTACCTAAAAAAACACATGTACAAGATACACAATTCAAGGTTCTTGGTGATCCCTCAAGAGCAAACTTAAAGATAGGATGAAGTAGAATGGAGAACCAACCCTAATGTGTGATCTTAATGTATTTATAATATGAGATGATGAGAGATCTTAGGAGAAAATATTGGGGTATAACACATGTCCACTACACATTCGAGCCTAGCTCTAGCCTCTAGTGGATTGGAGCTCACATATACGATGAATTCTCCTAGCATGGTGAAACTAAGCATGATGAAAACATAGTTCAATAACTCACCTGTGAAAGATCTTATGAGCTCCAATATTTCTTCAGAAAACTATACAATATGCGCTCCAAACCTTGATGATGAAGATGGATCCTCCAGAAGCTTTGATCAATGAGAAATAAACTCACACCCTTGCTTGAATATTGGAAGATGATAACAAAGTATGATCCAAACCAAGCTTGCTTCAAGAGATGAAGAGAGCCGAGGAAAAGCTTCTGCTTCCTTTGAGAAGAAGAAGAAGAAGAAGCTTCTGAATATGCTTGATGCTGAGGGAATCGAGAGAGAAAGGGTGAAGATGAAGTATCAGGGAGAGAGAGTGAGAGAATTCGTTAGCTTTGATATTTTTTTTAACTGAACATAACCATTTTTTTGTGATGGTTGTAACTCACTCCAACAGAAAAATTGTGATGGTGTTATATAATAGAGATCATGGCGCGTGTTCTCTAGATTTTGCAAGCTGGAATTTTGTTTAGTTTTGATGAAAGAATGAAGAAACGTGAGAGAGTGTTGCTCATAGAATTTTTCTTTAAATATGGTGTTGCTATTGTGATTAATCACCTGGAGGGAGGAGTATAGTAGTTTGTGGTGTCTAAACTTAATAGACAAGTTTGTGATGTCTATTTGGAGCAAAAATCTTTCCATTATGCAAGCATGAAGCATTGTTACATGGCCAAAGAGAGTAATCAAATGGAAAAACCATGTGCGCACGTGACTGCAACCCCATGTTGGCCTAAAATATCTTAGAGTGACTTAGAACATTATCTCTAACCAAGTGATTCGATGCCGGACTCGTGACCATGTTATTTACTTCTCAGCCTAATAACTTGAATTATAGGTATCCTCACAACAAGATCCCAAAACCAAATTTGAAGAGAAATGAGGGATGAGCAAGTTTCATGTTGAGTACTTCTCGAGATAAGGCTTGTAGCATACCTTAAAGTACCTCTGAAGTCATGATGTTGTTTCTGATGAAAATGCCAACATCTTCTTTAAGTATTTTAGTCACTCACTTAAACTGTATACATCACTTTATGGCTTTCTAATTTCTTCCATAGTGGACTAAATAATTCTTTTTTGGTACCATAGTAAAGAGAGAAGATGATAGAATAACTTTGTAGTTGTAAAGAAATTTACTTGGCGCCTTGAACTCCTTGGAAAACGCTCATGAACTCTGGCCATCACAAGCTGACCTAAACATACCATAAATTCTCTAATTGTTAGCTTCTTCAACTTAATGACATGTCAACTTCCAACCTCTATATCTTCTAATGTTGTGCTCAAATGAATTTGATTTCTTATACAAACTTGTAGATAGAAGTCAAACGAAGAACTTTGTAGTTGATGGCATTTGGAAGTAACGCTTGAACCCACGCATAGATTGCACTCAAAGTCAATCATTTGGATATCTTAAAAACTGCTTAAAATTCCACTAAGTACCATATTTTTAATTCTAATGAATTCATGACTTCCTCCTTGGATATCTCATAATCTATGGACTTTTTGAGGATGACTTCTCAAGGACAAAGATGAAGTGTGAAGCTTCTTCTTTCCTAAGATCCTGAATTTGACAAATTTAGTCCATAAATGCATGGGATAAGGATCTACAAAGTTGGCACCATGAGCACAAAAATCTCCATACTTAGAAAAAATTTCTAAGTATCAAGATCACTTATTTTACAAGAAATCTTATATTTGACCAATTCTTTGGACTTTTCTCAACAAATGGTAACATTTTCTCATATCTTGACTTTTGACAATGATTTTGACAAAAAAATCCATTTGGTCAAGCTTTGACTTTTGTTTAATTTTGCTTGTTCACACTCAAATCTTCTCTTATTCAATCTTTATTGAACCTATTGTGAAATATGAAGACTAAGGAACCACATGTGGATGCCTTGAGACCAATAGGAGACCAAGAAATCATCTTAGGGTTGGAAAGTCAGTCCCATCACATTTTTTCCCAAATCCCTAATTTGTATCAAAAGGATATGGAATGATGATTGAGGTATCAAAACCCTAATTCCATTGAGGTGACTTGAAAACCTTTTGAACACGTATATCTTGTGACTTAATATGATGTTTATGCTATACATATTCAAATGTTCATCCCTTGTGGATCGCCTCTCTTCCTTTGAATGGTACATACTCATCCAGATAAAACCTTGATCTCATATCATTGAATTAATGCAATGCATATGATGGGTATGATGATAAAGCATAAGCTATTTATATTTATAAATAAGATGGTAAATTTTGGGGTGCAACATAACCCACAGAGACCTAATAGTCAAGCTATCATTTTATATTCCTATGGTGTTTATCTAAGGCGATTAAAATAATGATTGGAGATACAGAAAACAAAATAGAATAAAGGAATATATTTAATTAATTCAGAAATGCAATGCTGGAATGTGGATCTCATCAATTTGTTGATAATCTTATTGTTCCTAATTTGAACTACCTATGGGACAATGTTTTCCTCTTTGAAAAAGAACTAATTAAAAAGGAATCGTCGATGTCACGTAATCTAAACCAGATTTTACCCTCTAATTTATATCGTCCGCTGTCGCGTGCCTGACGTGTTTTGCTTTAAAGAAGTAAACACCTTTTTATAAATCAATTTATTTTACTCATATGAAAAGTAATGTT